>JARHVA010004851.1:252500-930000 GCA_037957365.1 Torreya grandis
ATTCTCAAAAAAATACAAAAATTTAATTTTAGACCCTTAGATGATCATGTATGGCCTAGGAATATATCTAAAATGACCCTAAATAACACAATGATATTTATGATTAAAGTATCCTCTTCTATACCATTATTTTTATGCAAATAAGATCTCAAAAGAACCTAAATATCAAAAGTTATGGCCTCTATAAGATAGGTGTTTGTGTCATTCTCCTCTGGTGGAAAATAACTTAGATCCTATGAGTTGATTTTATTGTACTCCTCCTTTTTAATATTTTTAATATTTTTCATCTTCCATTCTAAAATATATGCATTTTATTCTTGTTGAAATCCTTGCCACGGTACCAAATACTTGTTATAACTTACTTTGGTTTATGTTCATTGTCTTCTTATCTAGAACCTGCACTATCTTTTATTTCTTATTCCTTAGTACTTGTTGCTTCCAATACACTTCATATTCTTCCCATTCATTATATTATCCATCAAAATAATATAAATTTTAAATTTTAAATACTTAATAAATATCAAAATTATGTGGTAAACTCACCTCACAAGCATTTCCATTGATTTTCTTCACAATTTTCAATGGATAAATTTTTTTGTACCTCAACTTATTATATGTTCATCTGGGAAACATTTATTTTATCAAATATACCATCATCAAAAAATCATCTTAAAATAATTTTGACCTTATTATTACATCTACTGATGTTTGATATTTTTCATTACTTTCATATATTTTTCTTCTTACTTCTTATTGAAATTATTGTATGTGCTCTACAAATGCTTCTACTTTATCACTAACTCATTATGAAATTGGTAAATACACCAAATTTAAAATACCAATAGTATTTTTTCCATTAAAATTTTGAAATAGTGATTTTCTTAGTTGATGTATTAATTGAACTATTATATGCAAACTCAGCTTGTGGTAAAGCCAATTCTAATTGCTTGGCCTTCTGTCAAACTATGCATCTCAACAAAGTTCCAAAGATCAAGTTTACTACTTGTGTTTGTCAAATTTTTTATGGGTGATATCTGGTATTAAATTGTAATTAAGTTTCTAGTTTCTTCCACAGAGTCCTCTAAAAAATGACTTAGAAATTTTATGCCCCTATTGATGTAATGGTTTTTGGAACATCACACAATCTCACAACATACTTAAAAATTATTTCTGTTATTCTAGTGGCATAATTATTTTTATTACATGCAATAAAATGAAACTTATTATAAAACCTATCTACATCAACAAAATATGAATCACTACCTCTCTATGTGTTTACCAACCCCAACACAAAGTCCATACTCAAATATGTACATGGTCCTCTTGAAACTAGTAATGGCATGTACAACCCTGTATTTTATGCATGGCATTCAACCACCTAACATATCCTACATCCTAAAACATATCTTGCCATATTTTTACTCATATTTGGGCAAAAATACTTATCCTCCACCAAAGATATTGTCTAATTCTTACCAAAATGTCCACACAAACCATCACTATGTAATTCTATTATAATAATTTCTCTTAGAGACCCAACTGGAATACATAATTGTTTTTATTTGAAGAGATAACCATCATGTATAAGCTACTCATCATAAATATAAATTGTCTCACTTGTCAACTATCTTTCTAAAATATGGATCAATATCGTATAATTTATTAACAACAAATCCAAATACTTCACTCACTATAGTAGTTAACAGTTCCACATTCTTACTCAAAGCATCAGCTACTTGATTCTACTTTCCTAATTTATGTTTCAAAATAAAGGTATATCCCTACAAGAAAGACACTTACTTTAATATTTAACTTATTTTGAGTGTTCACATACTTCAAAGCCTCATGATTTGTAAATAGGATAAACTCATTAGGTACCAAGCAATGCCTCTAATGTCTTAATGCTTATAGAATAACATTAAATTAAAAATCATATGTAGAATACTTATTTCTTATCTCATTCAATTTCTCACTAAAATATGCTATTGGCATTCCTTATTGACTCAACATATCACCAATTCCCATATGTGTAGCATCACAATCTATCTCAAACACTTTGTTAAAATTTGGTAATGCTAAAACATGTTTTTCTGCAATCCTCTATATCAATAATTGAAAGCTTTCTATTACTACCTTTATCCACACAAATTATTTTCCTCTCATGCAATTTTTTATTGGTACAAAAATACTACTAAAATTATTAATTAATTTTATATAATGTTTTTCTAAACCATGAAAAATTATTACCTCTAATATGTTTCTTGGAATAGGCCACTCAATAATTGTCTTTACCTTTTCTTCATCTATTCTTACACCATCTATTAAAACTAAAAATTCTAAAATTAACAATTTTTTCTACATAAATTTGCACTTCTTCATATTTACGTAAATCTTATCTTTTATTAAAAATTATAATACCATCCTCAAATGCCTCTAATGCTCTTATTTACTCTTATTGCAGATCAAAATATCATTAAAATAAACCACCAAAAACTTACCAATGTAATGTCATATCACTATGTTCATCACCCTCATAAATGTGTTGAGTGCATTAGATAATATAAATGACATTACCATCTACTCATATGATCCATACCTAATTTTTAATGTTGTTTTCCATTCATCTCTTTTACAAATCCAAATATGATAGTGACCACTCAGATCAATCTTAGTAAAATATTTTGCTCCTGCAAGTACATCCTTCATGTCATCTAAATGAGGTATAAGAAATTTTTATTTTATGGTAATTTTATTGATTTCTCTACTATCAACACACATCTTCCATGTATGATCTTTATTTGAAGATAACAATGTTGTTGTTTCATATGGACTCATGCTCTCACTTATTACACCCTTTTAAACCATTTTCGTAACATGTTTATTGAATTCTGCATGTTTTTTTATAATCATCCTATATGCTATTGATTGGGTAGAGCTGATTTTAATATAAAATTAATATGATGTTGAATGTCTCTCGTTGGTGGTAAACCATCTAGTGACACATCATGTATAACATATGCATATTCTTTCAACACTTTGCTACTTTTGTTAGTATCTGCACCACTTATGTGTCATCTTTATTTACTATTAATGCATAACAACAACTGATAATCTTCATGTCTTTGATAAATTATTTCATGGACACCATGTTTTATACTTTCCCTTCTTTTTTAAGAGGTAATACAAATATCTCTTTACCACATATCTAAAAAGTATATTTATTCATTTCTCCATCATGAATTGTCTTTTTGTCATATTGTCGTGGCCTTCCCAACAACACATGGCATACATCCATTGGAAGAACGTCACACCATATTTCATATACATAATTTTTTCCTATAGAAAACTTGACTAAACACATTTTTTCTATTGTAAATTCATTACCTTTATTGAACCATGAAATCTAATAAGGATAAGAATGTTGTTCACTTTGAAAACTTAATTTCTCTATCATTGCTTTATAAACCATGTTTTCACAACTATCACCATCTATAATTAATTTTCATATCTTACCTAGTAAAGTTCACCTTGTTAATAAAATATTTGTATGCAGCCATGAATCACCACCTTCTTTATTCTACACCTATTATTTCCTTGGAACTATCATTGTTCTCCTCATCATGAGATTTTTTCCTATGTATGATGATGTAAATTTTGTATTTTTTCATCTGTTTCATCCTCATTAAAATTTACTCTAGGGAAATCCTCTTGCCTCTTTTATTATTCATGATAATGTAGACACTCTAATTATTTTTGTCCTTCTTCCCCACATTTTTAACAAACATAAGGTCTACGTGGACCATTCCATCCTCCACCACCACCATAGCCTTTACCTCTCTGAAATATTATTCTTATTTGCACATATTAAAACCATTGTATATCATTTTATTTACTTTATGTATCATGGGATGATTTTCCTCTAGTGGGATTAAACTCACCACTAGTGGTATTTCACCCACCTCATCTCCTTGTTCAAGATGATTATCATCTTTTTGGCCTAGTTGATCTTCTAGAATCTCATCTACTTTATTTTTATTTTGCCTTAAAAGATAATTTATAAGAATCTTCCATGAAATGTATTCTATGCATGAAAAATTCATATTAAATAGTAAACTTTAATCCATTTACATACGATGCATTCATTTGTACATTTGTTTCATCATGCTCCACTCATATGGGAATCTTGAAAAAATAATTTGTATATTCTTGTATATTGTGATCTTTTTGCCTTAATTTATGGAAAATTATGTATAAGGTTTGTGTATAATTTATAGGAAGAAAATTTTCCCTCATCTTATTCT
This sequence comes from Torreya grandis, assembly GCA_037957365.1. Taxonomy (NCBI): domain Eukaryota; kingdom Viridiplantae; phylum Streptophyta; class Pinopsida; order Cupressales; family Taxaceae; genus Torreya; species Torreya grandis. The sequence continues at coordinate 256,802 of JARHVA010004851.1, forward strand.
CCATCTTGATTTGAGTATCGAGCTTTTCTTCACCCTTTCTCTATCTCCCTTTCTGCAAGTGATCCCACCAAATAATTGCACAACCCTTAAATTTTGGGCATGAAAAATTCACTTTATTTTCTTATTTCATACTTATATATTTAATATTTTTCCATACTATTTAACCATTCTATCAACTCCTTTGGTTTTAAACTACCTTCATACTCTAAAACTTCAATCTTGATTCCTTCGTTTCTTTCCTCTAAATCCCAAACCATCATCTCTTCCATTGATGGTGGTTGTTCCTGTTATTCCTCATTTTTTAAACTTCCTCTTCATGATATTTTTATTCCTCCATTTCCTCTTGAATTTGCCTTAGATTTGTAACAGTTGTAGTCTTGCCGCTGTAATTATTGCATAACTTTGTTCATCTATGCAATTCCTCCCCTTCCTCTTAGAACCTTTACATCTATTATACAATAATAGTATATTATCGCAAAATATAATTTAAAAACCTAATACAAATTCAAAAAGAAATTACCTCCAAGATTCAAACCCTCACTAATACCACATGATGAACCCAAAAACTAGAAAAGCAAAAAAACCCACTAGGCACAATACTCAAAATTCCATGAAATAATAAACTTTATCTATTCTTTTCGAATGAATACAAGCATTAAATAAGAGTATTTAAATAAATATAAACTCAATTTGAATTGACATGAAAAATTAAAAAGGTAAATAAATCTACCTAAAGTTAACTTACCCATGTTATTTTAGTCATTTTTATTTTTAGTAACTTTCATCTTCATACAATTTTACCGACCACTATTTTTAGTAAGTTTTTCATGTAAGTTCAGATACACCTAAAAATATCCACTTATCTTTTACACACTAAATTTAAACTAATAGACAAATTTTAACTCAAGTTTATCTCAGGTTACAAAGATATCTAATTTATAAGATTTTAAAATTCACCCAAAAAATAATAAAATGTAATTTTAGACCCTTAGATGATCACTTATGGCCCTAAGAAAATATTTAAAATGACCCTAACTAAATCTCTCTAGTTAGTAGCACATTCTCCTCTTCGATACCATAATTTTTCTACAAATGATAACTAAAACATACCTACATATCAAAAGTTATGTCCTCTACAAGATATGTGTTTGCATCAACAACTCCATGAGTTAATCATCTTCAAGAGATTCAAATCCTTTGATGACCTATACTACATAGTAAGAGATAGAGAATTTAAGATTATAGATTTGAATAAGATCAAGCATACACTTACTCCCGTATCTAATTTAATAATTAATTTATAAATCAAACCAAGCTAAAAGGTCAAACCAACTAACAACAAGAATGAAGCAAAGATTACAATTATTGTAGTATTAGAACCTAAAAATCAAATTCAATTTTCAACTCCAAAAAAGGTAATTTTACAAATTACCATCACCTATTCATACACTATTATAAAAAGTCTTTGATTTCAACCTTATCACTCTTCCTCCTCCATAATAGTTTGATCCAAACATACCTACACCAAAGAACTATTATAACAACACATATCCTGACTATCATCCTACACCAAATAACTATTATAACAACACATATCTTGACTATCATCAAATTGTGAGACATTCTATGAAAAAATGCTTCAAATAAAGACATGAGATACAAGATCTCATTGATGAAAACATTTTTTAGTTGAGAACATATACAAAGGAATCAAGGCCATAGAAAAATGGAGACCATAAGATAAAAATATGTAGTGATCCATTTCCTGAGCATGAGATGATAAAGACCAAGTATAATTCAGAAGTACACTATGCATACAATATGCATCCTCCACCTATGATAGATGGTCACCCAATAGACATGATTATTGGTATAATTATCAACACCTCACCACAACATCATATGATCACATTTGATGGAAGTGAGATTTTTGATGATGATTTAGAGTTTCATGCACTATTCACATGAACCTATATCAATAAACAACCCATACATAGTGTCACGAATAGAAATACTTTAAGTAAGAATGTATGCACAATGAGACTTATTTACTCCCTTAGATACACACAAAAATATATACAATAGACATCAAGAATAATTTAGGTATTCTATGGACAAAAACATAATACCCTCAAACACTTAGTACTACTTCTTTAGATGGGATATACCATACTATCCAATCTATTCTTAGTTGTATATAGTAATTAGGTCTTTGACATATTTTTAGGATGTCATTAGATGAAAAATATTTGTACAGTACCTATTGATGCAAGAGATTGCACCCATGGTAGGAGGCTGAGCTCCTGCCTTCTCCTTGCAACTATGGAAACTCCCCTCTCACCTATGGGATTGGCGAAGCTGGAGGGGAGATTCTCTAGATAAGGGCTAGATCCCTTTGATGCATCATATTCATTCCAACAAGTGCTAACATATATGTATACAGATATATAATGGGGGGATGAAAAGGGAGAAAGATTGCAGGAAGACAAACTAGTCTAAGGAGGTGATGCACCAAAATGAAATGACCTTCTCACATCCACACTTAAAATCAGACAAATACATACATACGCTTCACTCTTGGTAGAAGGACCAGACTGAAAAAACCTGATAGGGAGGTTTTAATGAAAATACAGAGAATAGAGGCTCACCAAAGGTGCTGCGAGAGGCACACTGCAAGGTAATTCCTTCTATTTCTATGCCTCCAAATATAACTCTCCTTACCAACTATAGAAATGGCACTTTGTAGACAATAGATATGTTGGTGTTGAACCTGTGAAAGCATCAAGGAACAATGATTAAACACAAATTAACACTCAAAACATACACATAAATGTCTATCCAAGATAGAGGTAAAAAATGCATTTATTGATTCACGTGAAATTTTACCAGGGCAATGCCTTACAAATGTGGAAGATAATCTCCAAAATGACAAGTCCTCAATATATAGGAGAAGAAAGGAGGCCCATTTGGCACCCCTTTTTACAAGTGGCCTATTACGTCCCTTTATTGGGAAGAGCAGGCTACCTAAAAAAGTAAATGTTGGGTCGATCCTGGCTTTGACTTCAGGCCTCTTTTGACATGACCGCATTGTTTCCTCATTAACCAAGGCTGCTTCTTGAAGGCACCTACGAAGCTTATCTTCTCATAAATATGAAATGGAGAAAAAGGGGTGCATAGTTGGTCGTTCACATCTTCTAGTGGTCAATTACAGCCATTGTTTCACCTGCTGGAGTCACTTCTTGAATTCGTGCTTCTTTTTCACTACTTAGACCATCTACCTGCTTCATGCTTGTCACTTTGTCTTTTCCCTTTCTTGTCTCTTCTGGCTCCTTTGGCCCTCGGGGGTGAACTTCTAGCGGGTTGCTGCATTCTGGGCTTCCATCTTTCATTTTGAAAGCAAATGGCTATTTTACTACTCTAATTTTGATGTCCACATAGTCATCATCATTTTGAAAACCAATGGCTAACTTGCTTTCTTATGGTTGACGGCCTTCAAGACGTCACTGTCCCTGTCAAAATGTCAGTCGGGTCCTTCATTGGCTTCTCTTTGAGCACTCTTTTGTCTTTTGTCTCTTCTTAGCACCTTCTCGAAGGTAAAGTGACCCTCTGGCCTTTGAAAGTGCCCTTTGTATTTTGGCTGAGAGTCCCCCGCAAGGGCACCTGCCCTTTAAGGTACTTCGACGGGTCGTTTTGTTCCTTCAGATTGCCTCCCGGGTTCCCACAGACAATTTCCCTACGTACTTTTGTCCGTGGATGTTTTCCCGCAGACATTTTATCCCTAGATATTTGCCCAGCCTCGGCCTTTGCTTGAACTATGGCCCAAATTCCATCAGACTTTTTGTCTGAAGGAATTCCTTCAGACAAAAAGTTTGAAAAAGTCTAAAGGAATTTGGGACTTAAACAAATTTGAACTTACCCGGTCTTTTTCCTTTGAAGTGTCTACCCTTCGCGAGGGTATTTGAACTTTGGACTACCCCTCGGCCAATTGGGCATACCCTTGAACCAAGCCGTTGAACCAAAAATGGTTCAACGGTTCAAGTGGTTCAATCATTGTGCACCAATGAACTTGCCAATGAGCCAACTATTTGAACTAGGCTAATGAACCAAGTGATCTATTGAATCAAGCACTGAACCAACTGAGTCTGTAGAAACATGAAGTCTATAAGGAACTGCTGAATCCATTAGAAAATATTCCTATAAAGTCCATAGATTTTACAAGACCTATGCAAAATCAAAAGAAATGGCCTAAAATAGCAAGAGGCAAAAGGGGACTAAAAATTTTGCCTATTGGGTAAAAATTGGTCAAAAATTTGGTGACTCCCAAGGGAAGCATGCCTGCTATGCTTAGAGACTAGTTGGCTTACAGTCTGTTGGGCTCAGAGTCAGATGGTAACTTAAAAATAGCAATAGCTCTGATAAATCTAGAACCAGTCACGTAGATTTACCTCCAAGGAAATGAAAACACACACAAGACAGAAAACTACTACTTGTGCAATAACACTTAGGGAAAATATATACAAATGAAAGGAGACTTAGTGGCAATGCTTTAGATGTATCCCATTAACTAGGATATGCAGTTCTTCACCATCCAACTTGGAGAGTTGGAATGCATTATGCTGCTTGCACTGAGTGATTATGTATGGACCACTCCATAGGGTGTCAAATTTTGCATGCTTTCCAGGCTTAGCTCGGTCTTCATCCCATTTCAAGAAAATATCTCCTTCAAAGAAATCTTTTGATGAAGATTTCTTTTTGAAGTGTCTCTTTACTTGTTGTTGGTGACTGGTCATAGAAGCCATAGCCCAGTCCCTTATCTCTTGGAGCTCCATCAGCTCGCACAGCCTGACCTCCATGCTACTTCTTTCTTCTGCTTGCAGCTGGTGCGTGAGGTCCAATGCTAGAAATTCAAGTGAGATGGGAAGCCTAGCTTCCCTTCCATATACGAGTGTATATGGAGAATTTTTTATTGCTCTCTTCAAATTGATTTGATCGGCTCACAGAGTTGTCTTCAGCTTAGCATGCTAAGTCCTCTAATTTTCTTCCATGGTCCTCTTTATGATCTTGATCAAATTTTTGTTGGTGGACTCAGCCAGCCCATTTCCCTATGGGTAATAATTTGATGAAGTGTTGAGATATATACCATACCTTAGTGCCCATTCACTTGTTTTGGTTCCCAAACAAGCCAAGGTGTTATCTGAGATTATGGTGGCTGGGACCCCGAATCTTGTCACCAAGTCTTCATAAAACTCCAGGACTGCACTTTCATTTGCCTCTTTCAGAGAAACAGCCTCCACCCAACTTTTGAAATAATCTGTAGCAGTCAAGACCCACTTGTGTCCAGCACTGGAGGGAGGATTGATCATCCCTATGAAATCCAGGCCCCACTGCATGAATGGTTGTTCCACCTGAATAGGTTGTAGAGGCATGGCATCCAACCATTGTTTCCCACCAAAAAGTGCACACTTCTGGCACTTCCTTACCCAGGCATGGGTGTCCCTAAAAAGAGTAGGCCAAAAATAGCCAACTCTCATTATCCTTATTGTAGTAGCTCTAGGAGCGAAATGACCGCCTGCTGGCCCATCATGGAACTCAGACATTACCTTATCAGCTTGGTTAGGGTCAATGCATCTTAGAAGGACCCCAAAGAGATCTTTCCTAAACAATACTTCATCAATTAGGACATCAGGGAGAGACTAGAACCTGAAGTACCTTCTTCCAGTCTTACCAAGACCCTATGGGCACTCACCAGTGAGAAGGAAATGCCTTAGATCTGACATCCAATCCTTTATGACAATTGGTTCCTCCCTAGTAGCTGCATCATGAATTAGCAAGTTGTCTTCCCTTTTTTGCTTAAAGTTTGTAGTAAGATGTTCACACAAGCCTCTTCCCCTCACTAACTTGGTGATCTTGATGTCTACGTCATACTCCATCACTTTGGTGATCCATCCCACTCTCTTCTCATTTAGGTCTCGAGTGGTCAAGAAATCCTTGATGCTAGGATGTGGGACCATGAGGTGAATCCTGCTGTTAGACAACATATGCCTAAGTTTCTTCAGGCTCCACACTACTGCCAGGACTTGCTTCTCTACATACATGTATCTGACTTCAAAATCCTCTAACCCTTGGCTAAAAAAGGAAAGTGGTTGCTTGAGGTCATCACCATTTGCTTGGGTAAGCATGGCATGGATCACCTCTTCATTACTAAAAGTGTAGAGGTTGAAGTCTTTATTGAAGTCGGGGCTGATCAAAGTAGGAGCTTAGGTTATGGCCTGCTTGATGGCTTCAAAGCTATCCTTCCTTTGCGTTGTCTACTTGAACTCCTCACCCTTCCTCAGCATAGAGGTTAGTGGCTTGAGTATCTCTGTGAAATTCAGAATGAATCTCTGAATGAAATTTATCTTGCCAAAGAAATTATGCATGCCTTTCTTGTGCTTAGGTAGGGACATCTCCAAGATAGAACGAACTCTCTCAGGGTCAATGGATAAGCCCTCCTTGGACATGATGTGGCCAAGGAGTTTCCCCTGATGAACAACAAACATGCATTTATTTAGATTAAGAGAGATGTCGAATTCCCTACACCTTTCAAAAATCTACCTGAGGTGTTCCATGTGTTGGCTCACTTCCTTGGAGAATACCATCACATCATCGAGGTATACAAACACATTGTTGTTTATCAAGCCTCCAAAAGCCATGTCCATGGCTCTTTGAAAGGTAGCACTAGCATTAGATAGGTCGAATGACATATTCTTGTAGGCAAACATTCCCTATTTAGTAGTGAAGGCCATTTTTTGTTGGTCACATCCTTGCACCAGAATCTGATTATACCCTGAATAACCATCTAGGAGGGAGAAATGATCGCTACCTATTACCTTCTGAAGGATCCATTCCATGCTCAGGAGGGGATAATGATCTTTTAAAGAGACTTTATTAAGGTCTCTAAAATCAACACATAGCCTAATCTCCCCATTCTTCTTTCAAACAGGAACAAGATTGGCTAGCCAAGAGGAGTGTTTGATTAGAAATATAATTCTAGACTCAATCAATTTGGCTAGTTCTCTCTACATGAGGGGCTCAATCGTCAGGTTGACAGGTCTCTACTTCTACATGACTGGCCTAGCGCCTTCTTCTAATTTGATGGTGTAATGGGCGAGTCTTGGGTCAAAGCCTTTCAAATCACTGTAATCCCATTCTAAAACATCAGCAAACTCTTGACATAGCAAAATGAAAGCCCACCTTTCTTGAATCATGCAAACTTTTCCAAGCGCAAGTAGCTTGTCCTTGAAGATCTCAACCCTTTTGTAATTCTCCTCTTTAGTTGTGGTGCCTGCCTTGTTGTTCCTCAATTGGTCATCTCCATTGAAGATGCTCTCAAGAGTGACCAAACCTTTAGGGAGCTTATTGTTCTTCAATTAAACAATCTAGTTACCATATTGCTGCTGTAGCTTTGCCTGGTTCTGTGTTGCAAACTCAGCTTCCTCCTGTAGGAAGAAAGCTATTTGCTAGTCATTTTTGAAAACCTACCAATTTGTAATGTTTTTGGGGATAGAGGGTCGAACTACCACCCTCAAGTGGCATGAACCATAGTCTCAACTTATTTCCCTAAAAACATCAAACTGAGCACCAATTATTGCTAGCCTATCTACTTGTTTGTTCTGCTCTATAGGAATGGAGGCGATATTGAAAGCGAGGAAATCTTCCACCAAGTCCCAGACCCTATGCTTGTAAGATTTTAGCAAGGAATTCTTGGTCAAATTTTGGCCTTTCACCTGATTTACAATCAACTCGCTATCTCCCAAAACTTGCAACTCTTTGATCCCTCTTTTTCTTGCGCATTCCAGACCATGGATAAGGGACTTGTATTCTGCAACATTGCTTGTGCAAGAAAATTGGAAATGGAAAGCTTAAAAGTACCTATCCTTTGAAGGGGAGACTAACATAGCCCCACCACTAGCTCTTAGCCTACTTCTAGAACCATCAAAGTATAACTGCCATAGGCCTAGGTCCTCTTGGTCTGCCTTCATTATATTTGGTATGAAGGTGCCCTCTTCATGCATGCAGTAGACTCTAAGGTCTGCCTCCTCTATGAACTTGTAAGGATCATGTTCGAAGTTATCATTTCCCCACTCATCCAAGAGTAGGTTTGCACCTCCTTAAAGAGTAGAGGATGAAGATTGGTCTATCTGGGACTCTTCTAGGGTCGATAATGGTGTAACTGACATTCACTGCCTTGGGTGAATATGGTTCTAGGTGGTCCTTGTTGAGTGGCTCGGATTCGATCTTTACCTTGGTTCCATACTTGGTTCTAAAAACCAAATAGGGCCAATTCACTGTTAGATAGCCACCTAACTTTGATGTGAAATCCCTGGACAAGAAAATTGCAAAATAAGGGGGAACATCATCATGGGGAATTGAGAAGGTTGGGAAAGCATGCAATGTCAAGCCTAAACCCTTCAAAATCCCAACTATTTTTGTAGGTGTCCCATCAAGCTGTAGGACTCCCTTATTCATCTCTTCGTACTTTAGTCCCATCTTGTCAACTATGCACTTGGGCATCACTGAGGTGCTAGCCCCACTATTAATGATGTAGTTGTGCACCAAGAAATCTCCTATGACCAAGGACACATAGAAAGGGGGAATCTTCTCTTCCTTCTTTATCTGACCTGAAGTGGAAGGCTATCCATTCATCATCAAGACATTATCGGTGCTTGCTGGGATAGCTTGTTGAGCCAACTCATGCAATTCCCTCTGTAGTACGTCCTTCTGTCCTAGTAGAGACAATGAATCCCACAAAGAGATGTTCATATGTAGCTTCTTCATTTGGTCCACTATATTGACCTGGGGACTGCCTCCCTTCAAGCTTTCTTTGGGGTTAATTCCAACTTGAGCTATAGGCTGAGGGGCTAAAAGTACAAACGACTATCTGAAGTTTGGGGCCTTTTGATTTGAGTGTGATGGAGAAGGTGTTGCTGCCACTTGGGTGGTAGCCTGGGCTTCTCCCATTGCTCTTCTCTTAAATCTTGTGTTGGCTACAACACAGTTAGCCTGATTGTCTACAGTGCCCACATAATTCACTAAATAAAATTCCCCTTCCAGATGATTCATGATGGTAGAATCAGGCTGGGCCTGATTTCTATTCATGTTAGGTTGCATTAGAGCCTCAAAGATCTGGGAATGAGAAACTACCTAATTGTCTACATTTTGGAAGTAACCCATCATCCCATTTGTATAAATAGCCTATTCCTGACCATATCCCATGGTTGAACAACTTGGTTGTTCTTGAATTAGATTGTTCTGAACAGGCACCATGAATTTAGATGATGAAGGGGGGCCTGGGTTGTAGCCTTGGAACGGCCTGGTCTGAGTGAGCTGACCCTGTCCTTGATTATAATTTTGAAAAGGGGGTCTAAGGGCTTGACCATAATACTGGTATCCCTGATTCGGTCTGTTGCTTTGAGCTTGCTGCCTTTTAAGAGCTACAAGTTCATTTGACATGCTCTGCAATAGACTCTTAACTTCTTGAAGCTCATTGGATGGAACAACAGTTGGTTTCTCTATGCTAGGTAGAGGGGCTAATGTGGGAGCAATGATTTGAATTGGAGGTAGCATTTCTAGAAAAAGTGGCATGTGAGGTCTAGGGGCTATTTTCCCAGCCTGTACTAAACAATTTTAAGATGCTATGGCTATGTCGTAAGCAGCAGGCAGTATATGCCCTCCCATGGATTGTATCATCACAACAATATCACTATTTAAAGCTCTTAAATAGTATCGGAAAGCTTAGCTAGGATTCGGTCTTACCAGGATGGGAATTTTATCCCAAGTCTTCTAAAACTGTGTTGAAATCCTACATATACTCGTGTGAAGCTCTCTTTATGGTCGTCAGCTGCTCAGCAAGCGAGAGGCCATCATTCTTTTCCCCAAAATGGTCTGTTAATTGAGTACCCAATTCATTCTAGGAATGGATTGAATTTATAGGCAAAGTCCCGTACCAGTCAAGAGCCTTGCCTTTGAGAGACAATGCTAGCAATCTGATTGCAATATTTTCCTCTGTGACATTGTGAATATTGCAGAGGTTAGCAATATTCCTAATGTGCTCGACAACTATAATGGACCCCTCTCTATTGAAAGAAGGCACATTTTTTAGGGTTGTTCCTGGAATTGGATCATAACATGGGAGATTCAAGGGGCTTTGACCATGAAAAGCCACCAAGGGCAATGCCATAGCTGGGGCAGGCTATAACTGCGGTTCTACTGCGTATGCATCCCTTACAATAGGTCTAAGAGGGTGGCTTGTTGGATAAAGATGGGTCCTCTCAAATCTTAGTCTTTTTGCTGTGTTCAAAGGTAACTCAACAAAATTGAAGGGAACCCCTTTGGAAGCAGACCTTGAGGTGACTTTAGGCATAGAAAGTTAAGAAACTGGTCTTGATTATAATAACTGAAGCTCTTACTAGTGGAGTCACCAGATGCTGGAAAACTTTGATTTGCTGTAACAGGACCAGCATCAATCTTGAAACCTTATTGAGTTGTAAAACAAGGTCCCACCAGGCGTGCCAAAACTGTTGATGCAGGAGATTGCACCTATGGTAGGAGGCCGAGCTCCTGCCTTCTCCTTGCAATTATGGAAACTCCCCTCTCACCTGTGGGACTAGAAAAGCTAGAGGGGAGAGTCTCTAGATAAGGGCTAGCTCCCTTTGATGCATCATATTCATTCCAACAACTGCTAACATATATGTATACAGATATATAATGGGTCGATGAAAAGGGAGAAAGATTACAGGAAGACAAACTACTCTAAGGAGGTGATGCACCAAAATGAAATGACCTTCTCACATCCACACTTAAAATTAGACAAATACATACATACGCTTCACTCTTGGCAGAAGGACCATACTGTAAAAGCCTGACAGGGAGGTTTTAATGAAAATATAGAGAATAGAGGCTCACCAAAGGTGCTGCGAGAGGCACACTGCAAGGTAATTCCTTCTATTTCTATGCCTCCAAATAGAACTCTCCTTACCAGCTGTAGAAATGGCACTTTTTAGAAAATAGATATGTTGGTGCTTAACCTGTGAAAGCATCAATGAATAATGACTAAACACAAATTAACACTCAGAACATACACATAAATGTCTATCAAAGATAGAGGTAAAAAATGCATTTATTGATTCAAGAGAAATTTTGCCAGGGCTATGCCTTACAAATATGGAAGATAATCTCCAAAATGACAAGTCCTCAATATATAGGAGAAGAAAGGAGGCCCATTTGGTGCCCCTTTTTACAAGTGGCCTATTATGTCCCTTCATTTGGGAAGAGCAGGCTACCTAAAAAAGTAAATGTTGTGTCAACCCTGGCTTTGACTTCAGGCCTCTTTTGACATGACCGTACTATTTCCTCATTAACCGAGGCTGCTTATTGAAGGCACCTACGTAGCTTGTCTACTCATAAATATGAAATGGAGAAAAAGGGGTGCACAGTTGGCCATTCGCATCTTTTAGTGGTCAATTACAGCCACTGGTTCACCTGCTGGAGTCACTTCTCGAATCGGTGCTTCCTTTTTGCCACTTGGACCATCTACATACTTCATGCTTGTCACTTTTCCTTTTCCCTTTCTTGTCTCTTCTGGCTCCTTCGGCCCTCGAGGGTGAAATTTTGGTGGGTTGTTGCATTCTGGGCTTCCATGGTTAGCACTCTTTCATTTTGAAAGCAAATGACTATTTTACTACACTAATTTTGACATCCACATGGCCATCATAATTTTGAAAACCAATAACTAACTTACTTTCTTAAGGTTGATGGCCTTCAGGATGTTACTGTCCCTGTCAAAATGTCAGTCGGGTCCTTCACTGGCTTCTCTTCGGGCACTCTTTTGTCTTTTGTCTCTTCTTAGCACCTTCCCAAAGGGAAAGTGACCCTTCGGCCTTTAAAAGTGCCCTTTATATTTTGGCCGAGAGTCCCCCGCAAGGGCACCTACGCTTCAGGGTCCTTTGGCTGGTCATTTTGTTCCTTCGGATTGCCTCCCGGGTTCCCGTAGACTTTTGTCTGTGGACAATTTCCCTGCGGACTTTTGTCCGCAGATGTTTTCCTATGGATATTTTGTCCGTAGATATTCACCCAGCCTCAGCCTTTGCTTGAACTGCGGCCTGAATTCCTTCAAACTTTTTGTCTGAAGGAATTCCTTCAGACAAAAAGTCTGAAATTTTTTGAAGGAATTCGGGACTTAAACAAATTTAGGACTTAAACAAATTTGAACTTACCTGGTCTTTTTCCTTTGAAGTGTCTACCCTCCGCGAGGGTATTTGAACTTTGGACTACCCTCAGCCAGCTGGGCATACCCTTGAACCAAGACGTTGAACCAAAAATGGTTCAATGGTTCAAGTGGTTCAACCATTGCGTGCCAATGAACTTGCCAATGAGCTGACTATTTGAACTAGGCTGATGAACCAAGTGATTTATTGAACCGGGCGCTGAACCAACTGAGTCTGTAGAAACATGAAGTCTATAGGGAACTATTGAATCCATTAGAAAATATTCCTGTAGAGTCCATAGATTTTACAAGACCTATAAAAAATCAAAAGAAATGGCCTAGAACAGAAAGAGGCAGAAGGGGACCAAAATTTTTGCCTATTGTGCGAAAATTGGTCAACAGTACCATCTCAAGTACATACACTGCAACAAGATAGTTATAGTTATAGGTGTATGATATCAGTACCCTTTACAACTAGCGATATCTCTTCCTCCATGCCCACCACTACTATATTTGGTTAATACACCCATATAGGATCAATATATAGATACAATTGTTACACATATGTAATATATTTCCATACACCTAGTTTAGATAATAGTAGTTGAGTCTACTAGACAACTTTATATTCAACACCAATCATATTATAGGGTTATAGAGGGCTCACATAATCCATCATATCATATAACACGTACTTATGTATTAATATAAATAGATCAACATATTTCAAAATGAGTATAGGTAGTGAGACATTCACCTACAATAAAATGGACCCCACATTTTCCTCAACCTTATAGGGTTACCCATTATACATGAGATTCTATTAATAGTTATCATGATAGTTAATGTATAACACATGATTCATTATCATATTCTGATATGCCTATATTTGGTACCTTTCACTCACGACAAGACCCTCACACTGTGTGATATATGCACTCTCCATGGTCATATAATTTAATGGATAATTTTTTATCACTTTTATAATTTTTAGTATGTCAAAAATACAAAAAATAAATTAAAAAATACAAAAACATTCAAATATTTAAAAAATCAAAATCTGTACCTAAGCATAACATGATTAATAGATTATAGTATATAAATATGTTATTTGTCCCACATTTGTAAAATGATAGATTATTTTCATATATATATTCATTTCACTTTATATGAGTTTGATATAGGACATACATGTTATACATAGACATATAGATGTTGGACATTCCTTGAACTAATGACTATGCCAATACTAAGGGAACCTCATTCCATAGGTTTCACTATCACAAGTTATATCTTTATATAACATTATACCATGTTGAGATACATATATTTATTACACGTGTATTTATAGTTACTCATATATTATATAGTGTTACATGGATATGTTATTTTATTGGGATGTGACATTGATACATATGGATGGTTAGACTAGTATTTACTTGTTTTATGCTTCATTGATGCAATTAATCTTGAATGATAGGATAGTAGTTACTTATATATTGTGTGTGATCTTGGAATTTTTTAATGTACCATATATATGCCCCTTGTTTGTGACATATTTATGTCCCTTGAATGTGTCCCTTGGCCTTCTCTGATGCTACACATTTATATACCTTGTTTGCAACATATTTATGTCTCTTGTTTACAACATATTTATGTCCCTTGTGTATTTTTCTTGGTATTTATTGTTGTGACATATTCATGTCCCTTGTATTTTGACCTTGGTATTATGTATATCACTAACTTTTGAGCTTGTTCAGATTTTTGCACTTGTTGAGCTTACTAAGATTGAGTGGTGCCATGATCCATATCATGCATTATTACGACATAGTTTTATTCAATTATCCTTCAATGATGGTTCTATTTTATGTTTCATTGATAATTGTATTTATAAATGATAATTATATTCCTTACATTACATATGTTACATAGATACCTTGATTGAGATATACATTACTCTGATGACATATTCTCCACATGTTCACATGATTATACATTATGATATGTTTATACAAAACAAGATATAGTTAAATGTTATTTTGAGATGATTAACTTAAATGACACATACCTCATCTCAAAAGTGGGGTAGTATAGTGGGCTTGTCATAGAGACATAAGCCTACATGAACAAAAAATCAAATTCTATAGATTTAGAATGATTCATATATCAGATGAGTTCAATTAAATGATAGATATGTATATGCACATCAATATAAATTATAGGGGCATATGCCATGGAAATTAACTCACTTTATAAATATTTGAGTAAATATTCATACATACTTGAGTGCATATGTATGGATATGTGTGCATAATTTATAGGAACATAAATTACAAGTTTCCGCATATACATACATTTGAGATACAAGTTCTCATATTTAGCATGTAGATCCATAACATTCTATATCAATTGGACTAGATTTATGGGACATGATATTATTTCATTAATACATACATACTTTTAGATTCATGACATGATACTAGTTCATGCACATACACACTATAATAGTTTACAGTTGGCATAGTCCCAAAGTAACATGATATTGGTTGATGCACATTACATATTTGAAAAGCATTTTTTTTGTTTGCACTGAGTAGTGAGTAACCTTGAATCCATAATTATTGATTCATGTTTTTAACATTAATGTACATTGAATTTTAATTACACTCAACAACCATGAAATTATTTATAGAAAACTCATCATGTGTTTCAAATTATTTATCATATCTAATAAATTATTTGAGTTAGTATGTCACGTACTTATCCCCATATTCATGAGGGTTTGGTAATATTGTATTCCCAATGTAATGGCTTACATACACAAAATTGGTTTTTGATCACCCTCAATTTCTCCATGGTTCAACAAGAGGAACAACTCTCCAAGTACTTCAGTATAAAACACCTTTGTCTAGTGTTTCAAAAGGGAAGCATCATATCTAGCAAGTTGTAAGAGAAACATGGATTTCACTAACACACAAGTGTACTCCTTCCTTGTTATTTAATTATCAAATTTAAATTTCATATCTCAAATTTAAATTTATGGAAATTGAATATCATATGTTTGTTTTAGGTTTTAATTTTAAGTAACCTACACAATTGGAGCTTACTACCAAAGATAAAGAATGTTATACACACTCAGGTATATATTTTCATTTTACTCTAGTAATTTCATTACTAGAATAAAAGAGAAATTTTTTATATACTAAAATATAGTATTAATTACATGACAATGATAAGCTTGACATACATTTACCATGCATAACTTGCATGTACAAGTATAATCCTAACCTACCATTTTATCACACCTGCATGTTACTTTATGAGTTTGACCCTTCTCTTATGCTATTACACACCTATAGGTACCTCATTTTATATTTAAAAATTGCATACTATATTACACAAACATGCTAAGATGCTTATTTTAATCTTCATATGCATGAGTTAGTAACATCAGATTGGGTTAATATTGCCAATTGATACTAAATTGAGCTAGATGTTATTGACCCTCTCCTAAAAATAACTAATTTTTTAAAATCAAATATGTCCTTAGGGTTACACCATATACCTAACATGTTGATGATGTGAGAAATTACCCAATTTAAATCATATATATAAAAACTAAGGCCTCAAATTATAAGAGACTTGGACTTATATGATACACATCTACACAACAATGCATATTGAGAAAATTTCCCTATTCTCACAATTTGAAAATAAATCACTAGGATCAGTCACAAGCCAAGTCTAAAGCATACCAAATAAAATTTAAAGCAAACATTTTCAAGTATGAAATCCAAATCATTAATTGCATGCATATAATGGAGTAAAATTTCACAATCACACTAAAAAGGATAAATGTGTGTGGCTTGATTTAACTCATTGTGGTATCAGATATGTTAGCAATAAAAATAATCAATGGGGGTGATTGGGGTCAACTCAAACTATTATACTTTACATAGTTTTACAAGTTTCAAGCTCTCACAAGCACACCTAGGGTTTTAAGGTGAAAAAAGAAGATTTATGGAATTGAGCATATAATCAAGGTTAGGCATCACACATACCTAACTTTTAGAGATAGGAGAAGGTGACCGTATAATAATAGATCCTATTTTCCCCAAAGGTCATTGTATGCACCCAATTTTTACATGGTGTGATATACTCGACATGACAAGTCTAATAATGATGTAGTGACCTCTTAATAATGCTCAAATGGGAATTTCTAGCACATTTTCCCCTTTTGTTTCCCTCTCTCTTATAGGTCCCTAAAATACCCCTTTTGTTGGCCTTTGCAACTCCCTTCAATTTTTTTTTCAAAAATCTCTTGTTAGTGATAGAATCACCTTGTTAGGTGATAAAACCACCCTATGGAGTTACAAAACCACTGCATGAGTGATGGGTTCATCAGGACAAATTTGTAAATTTTTTTAATGAAACCATTAAAAAAGGGTGTTTATATTTTAAGTTAAGGGTAGTTACATAATTTTATATGGTGCTTTTCACCCCAAAATCAGTGGTTATGTAACCACCCCTACAAACAGGGGTGGTTTTATCACCATTGTCTCACCTTCTAATTTAACCTTCTGGGACTCAATACTCGATGTTTTTTACATGATTATTTTTAAATTTATTGATATTTACACCTTAATTTCATCTATAATTATTCCTAACCCACTTTTAACTCTATTTACAATCATTTTGAGTCCCTTGTAAGTTTAACTCCTAGTTCAACTCACTTAAACTCCTTTATACAACCTCCATTGTTCTTTTATAAGTAAGATAATTTTGGTTTGATTTTGGATCCAAAATTTGCATTAGAGTTTAATAATTTTTAATAATTTATATCCATATCTTGATACAATTAATTTATAGCTTTAATTTGATTGACTTGGTGTTTGACTACATGTTCTAGATAGGGAGAGCCATTGTTTTTACAACCAAGTCTTTACAAAATAGGTCTTCAACCAACCATAATAAGCTATTATTTATTTGGATTTTTGTTTTTATTATTATCTCATTTTTTATACTCATTTATTTATCCTTATTATTATATAGTTACATAAAAAAAATTGGGTAAGGGAGCTAGCACACCGAGGACCATAGTGTAATAAATATCTTGATTTCATCTAGTCTACGTCATGATCAAGTTGGAGGTTCTTAGTTTAGCTTTTATTTATTTTATTAAATAAATAATATTATATTATCATTCACTCTTTTTTTAACTTAAATATTTATTTTATAAAAATCAAGTTTTTGATAGAAAAAAATTTCTTATCTCTCTCATCTTTGCATAAAAATAGTGATTAGTTTCTTTATTTTATTACATTCATTCGATAGATTATTTCACAACATAATATTGAATTTAAATATTAAGTGAATGTTAGATAATATTCCATAAATTTTCAATCATTAAAATAATTAGTTTTCTTTTTTTAAATAAGTTTTCACTCCCAAACAAGCAGCTAGTGAGTAGTAAAACCATATACAAACCTAGGTGAACATGTGATATTATTGTACTTTTAATTTTCATTAGTTAAATTAATTAATAATGATATTTTTAATTCATTTAATATGAGAAATTATAATCCAAATCATTCATTTTTATCTCAAAAATAATGTTCATATCTAGTGTACAACACCTTGAAAGGTTAAAAACTTGTTCTTGGCTTGTTTGGGTGAAAGAAAACTCTAAAAAACTCATAGTATTGTTGCTTGGAAATTAGATATTTTATTGAATCACTTCCATGTTAATAAAACATAGTTTACATAGTAGATCCATTCACATATTAATAAAAATAAATAAAAACAACTTCATATAGATTGCATCTAGAAAAGTAAAAAATAATAGCATTAGCTTAACTATAATAAATTTTTCTCTCTTTTACTTTGCATGCATTAAAAATGTCAGATTGGTCTAGGATCTCTGAACATCACATATTTTTTCAAAACTTAGGATATGTGAAAGCAAGAATGTAGAGAAAAATTGAGCTTCATTAATGTTTAATAGGTTGATTAGCTAAAAAGTACAAAGAAGATACATTATATAGTGAGATATTAGGTCACCATAAAAGTAACAACTCAACTCACAATTAGAAAACACATTAAGTGTGTGTTTCCCTAATAACCTTCACAACCCTAATCATTATAAATAATAACCATGTAGGTAAAATTGGAAGCAGGAAAAAATCCTACACTAGCACCCCCCCCTAAAGCGTAGCTTAGGTGGGTAGAAGAATTGGGTCTCGATAACAAGGCTAGATGAGGTACTGAAGCACAATACAACTCCCATAAAATAGAGAAAAAGAGAAAACTCATAGGATAAAACTCCTCTCCTAAAAGAGATCAAAGAAGAGAAGGGAGCTAAAAATCCCCACCAGAGTCTATAATTGATTGAAGCCATATAATATCCTGCAACATAGTTCTTAGAGATGATTATGGATCAGAAGTAGATGCAGTGAAGAGTTGATCACCCTAGAAAAGAGAATGTGTCTGTCATGTTACATCTTGATTCTTTGTTAAGAAAAATATTTGATTGTATATGGATATTTATAGTTGACAAATTTGATTTAGGTTATTTTAGACTAAGCTTTGAGATAAATGTTATTATATGGTAGTTGGATATTGCTTAGGTTACATGATTATATTTCTATGAGTTAGTTGTAGTGTATATATTTACATTACGAATATAATGATTTGTTATTTTACCTATATTTTATGATGTATGTATATCATGTTGATATGGTATAACTACCTACTTGTTGTGAGGTTGACATAGGAAAACTCATCCCTTAGAGTGTGATTGAGGGAGAGCATCATCAGAGAGGGTGATGTAGATCGAGATGTCAGAGGATGACATAGAAACTAACTAGAACCCTGCACACACCATAATAGCTAGCACATGTTAGAATCCTTAATAAATGGTTTGCAGATATGATTATTTCTACTTGCATGAAATAGTTGTTTGTCATGATTTTTTAGTATAGGCTAAATGGTTTAATGGAACTTGTTTCACATGATTAACATGTTTAATCATTAAATTTTAGTAAAATTTGATTTGCATATTTATATTAAAATTATATTATTGAATTATGAAATTATCATTAAATCCTTCTGACATGAATGGTGTTAATTTAATTAGTGAAATTATTGATTATTGTAATTAAAATAAAACATGATAATTAATATCTTCGAGGAAAAACATGAAAAAGAGAAGAAATTCTCAAAGTAAGCAAAAAATAGGGAAAAAAATGGTAAGATAGATAGAAGAAGTGAGATTTAATTAAATCTCATGATTTTTGAGAAAAGGAGATAAAATAAATAAATAAAACAAAAATCATGTCATACTTAAAAAACAAAAGTAATAAATTAATAAAATAGAATAAAAAGAAAAAACAAAGAGAAAATCTAAAAGAAAGAAAAGCTATGCTTTTCTCATGGAAGGGGAGAATATATTCAAGGAGAAGTATGCCATGTTTGGAGGAAAGGATATTTTGGAAAGAAAGGGAAGGAATAAATCAGGCAAAAGGAAGGAGGAGTAGACCAAAGGAAAGAGGTAGCTCAGAGAAGAGAATAGAGATTGTAGACATAGAATCAAAGAGGAAGGGAATCAAGGATATGGCTAGGTAGGCAATGTCATTTAATTCTAGTATGATCTTTAATGAGATTAGTATATATATTTTTCATATTATGTGTGTGTGTGTGTGTGTGTGTGTGTGTGTGTGTGTGTGTGTGTGTGTGTGTGTGTGTGTGTGTGTGTGTGTGTGTAATTTTATTTTATACTAGATAATTTTCAATAACAACCCAGTTATAAAAATGTGACTTCTTCCATATTCTATAGAAACTTATTCTCGCAGCCATATAAATGTTGAAAGATGACAATAAGTTTCTACAGAATATGGAAGAAGTCACATTTTTATAACTGGGTTGTTATTGAAAATTATTTGGTATAAAATAAAATTATATATATATATATATATATATATATATATATATATATATATACTTTTAATAGCTAAGTTTGAAGGATCACTACATACATAGTAGTGAACTACCCTAAACATTGATTTTCCTATTACTAGGTTTAAAACATTATATTTTGGTTGCATGTTTGTAGTAGCAATATGTATGTCTATTATAAAGTTGTATTAATAGACTATGATAATGAATCTCTGAATATGCCTATGACGTTATTAATACAATTTATCATTTGAATCATGTATATATATTTCTAATTTAGTACACACACATATGCGAGTATATATTATTATTTAGTCATAATCGAGTCACTTCTAAATAAATAAATATAAGGTCGTAGTTATATCATGGATTACATATATAATGAATATATATATTATTATTTATAAATTTTTGTAATTACTTTATAGGAATATGATATGAATATATTGTTAGCAATATAGTAATATAAAATGATAGATCGAACTATCATATAATATGCAATGACTTGTTTTGTGTAACAATAAATTATTTATATGTAACACTTTAACCTTATATCTAACAGTTATTATTCATGTTACTCTAAATTAGGGAGCATATATTACATATTTTTAATATTAAAAATACCTACTCATAGTTGTATAGCGAATCTAAAATAATAGGCTAACAAAATTTGGTTTACGTTGGATTGAATCTAAAACAATATGATAGTAGAATTATTTTATAGTGAACTCTAAGAAAACTGATTTGAAAGTTGAATCAAGTTATAGTTTTGTGACATAATTGTATGGAATTGTTTAAAATGGCAAGTAAATGTATAGACAAGAACTTCCAACATATCAACTAGAAAGCTAAATTACTTATTTTAATGCCCCTAGTTTAGTAAAAACAAGTCATATTTTTACAAAATATTTGATATGTTTTGATTTCTAAACAACTAATTGGTATAATTAATATTTTGAATAATATCAAGTCAAGAAAATTGTATAAATATATAAATGTACTTTGGTATGTGTATCCTTATGAAAGGACTTGTACACGAGTGCATATATAAATACGAATGAGATTTGTATAATAGGGATAAATGGAATTCACCTCATAGAAAGATATAGCTAATATGTTAAAAAAATATAAGAATGTTTGGAATTCATTGCTAAATGACAATTTTGACAAATAAAATGTATAACCTCAAATTTACTAATGTAAATAGTTTATTAATATTATGAAAGTAATGTGACTTGTAAATGATAGTCAATCTAATCGGTAAAATGACTGTTGAAAGCCTCATAAAAAATTTACTTGTAAATATAAAAGGCTATAGGCATTTATATGTAGTTATAACATATCAAAATCCTAAAATAGATTTTAATAAGGCATGTGGAACATAAATAACTCTATGTAGTTTTTCATTATCTTGTGATCGCTTTATGATATGTATGAGGTTACTTATCACATTTAGCATGTGAAATGAATTATAAGAAATGTAACTATGAGTTAATAATGGTATGCTTAATGATGATATGGGTATACATGTGTCTATTAGCGTGCACACACACACACACACACACACACACACACACACACACACACACACACACACACACACACACACACACACAGAGGGGTGTGTACTTATGATTATGGTTCCATCGGTGGTTTAAAGCTATATTTTAGAATTATGTATAATATGACCTTATGTATGTGTGCATACAACCCATTATGGGTATAAAAGATGATAGAATGGAATATTATGTGTTTCATGTGAACTAGGACTTTCTTTGTTATATCTAGTTGATTGAGCAGAAGTTTACATTTCCATTAATTTATACTACTTATTTATGATTGGTTGTGGTATTTAGTGGGTATGCTTAAGAATACTAGACTCTGATAATATGGGTTATCATAGTGTGTAGTATATTTGGGAAACCTATTTAGGTAGGGATAAAAATTATGGAGGAGTATTAGGTTATTGAATCCTTACTTTATAAAATTGGCAATGTATTTTATGATCAATATTGTATAATGATTGTTAAAATCACATGGAGTCCTTGACTTAGAAATATAGTTATCTATTGGTATAGTATTTGTATATCATTTGCGTGTTTATATATGATACATATTATGTTGTACATTTATTCATATATAAGAAACATATTTATTCATGGACTTTAGAAATCATATGAAAATATTACATATATAGGTGTTCTGGGTCATATGCCTAAGGTTAGAGCTAAATAGATGGTTATATTGAGTCATAAGGTCTCTAAGGGACCGAAACTATAACCATATGGAAACAATACTTAAAAATAGAATTAAATTATTTAAATGAAATTTATGGTATAATTTGGTTATAGGTTATCTGACTCTTGAAAAATGGCCTGACTGATTGTTGATATATACATATAGTGATGAAAAATTGTGAGTGGTACATATTGTGAGTAAATTAAAATGTAAAAGCATTTAAATATATAACATATATCAATTCATCATGATGAGTTCCTATAAGTTATGTTTTTTATATTTGTTAGTATGCAAACTAAACATAGTACATATCTGGTCAATATAAATTGTACTTGTTTGCCTATTATTTAGAGTTATAGACTTTTGAGTCTTGAAATTTATGAGACTGATTATTCGTGATTGAGTAATATGCTCATGTAAAATGATATATGATATTATGGGGTATCATAGAGTATTTTAATTTGTAAATTATAGTCTAAATGTATGTTATACCTAAGTGGCATAAACTATAATTAATATGTCTAGATTCATTTATACGTTTGATAGACTAAACATATGCATATTGGATATTTCTAGGAATAGAATGTTTTATGTCAGTTAATAGAAAGTATTGTGTTGTGTATGCTTATGAGAAATAGAGTGTGCAGCCTTATATATATATATATATATATATATATATATATATATATATATATATATATATATATATATATATATATATATATATATATATATATATATATAATACTTAGGTGGTATAATCAAAATGTGTTGCTTATTATTTCTAGTATGGGATAAAAAAATAATGTGAGATTAATTTATATGTTTGATGGAAGAAATATATGCTGCGAGATTATCCTATGCTTAGCATGTTATGTGATATGATTGATAATAGGATGTAAATTATATGAAACTTTTGGTTATATTATGTTAACCAATCACATATTGATGATACTGAGTAAGGAGTGAGACAAACTTCACTGGCTTATTAGCATCACAATGCCAGATGAAGGCAATCCGATCAAGTGGTGTGTATGAATTTTGACTGATCTATAGGTCGCTATTATTTATTATTTTTGAAATTTTTTGCCAAAGTATGTTTAATGATATATTGTCATTTCATGAGTATGATTTACATGGTTTTGTAATATCTCATAGTAGAATGGGTTTTCTATGATACACCGCATGTTTAGTTTTAGAAATCATTCAACACAAAGGTACTAACTTGTCTCTATGAATTCTTATGTCATCACTATCTACTCATCCATGAAGGGAGGGCCATTCTCTGATTGTATTAGGGTAGGGGATCTTTAATTTATGGTTGGTGTGTAAAATCACCTGGATGATGCTCTCCCTCCCCATAACAATACTAATTTTGAGATGACACTTGAGATTGCCACAGATACTAGAGAGTCTAAGGAACTAATGCTCTAGGAAGCCATGTATCTTATTTATGTACTATATCTTATGTTTGATTTATTATTAGAAACATATCATGAAGAAATTTAATTACCTTTTTATTATGGATTTATAGTAGTGGTTGTATATTGTACCAATCATGGCTGGCTATTTGTAATTACTTTCTATGTTTATATTATTATGTATTTATTATGATGATATTGATTAGTGATGTTTGGTGAACTATGCTTCATTTACATATATCACACTTAAAATTATCTTATATGATTTTTGGTTAGATTTTTGTGGTGTAATCTATTAATAGTATGTGTTTAATTTTTTTTAAATCATGTATTTCTAGTTAGACTTGAGCGGGGTTTTTACACGCCATGTGACTGATGGATCTTCAACTAGGATATGATTCCTATCCAATTAAATATTTACTCGTGCAAGGTAAGAGTGACAAA
This sequence comes from Torreya grandis, assembly GCA_037957365.1. Lineage (NCBI taxonomy): Eukaryota > Viridiplantae > Streptophyta > Pinopsida > Cupressales > Taxaceae > Torreya > Torreya grandis. Next base: position 281,102 of record JARHVA010004851.1, read on the forward strand.
TACTTTATGCAATTATGGTGCAATGGGAGTAGAGGTAACAAAGGACTGCTAAATGACCTAAAACTATGGTATAGACTCTCTGATGTCTGATGTGTTCTGGATCAGTATACATATTCCCTATAATGTATGAAGTGGATCAAAGGTAGGTTGACAAAGAAATAACTTCTCAACATTTGGAAGGTGATAAGGAGATGGTGGAGGTGTGTCCCCATCACTTTTTTAGTCATTTGTATTAGAACAAAAGTCATCAATATTAGAAGATTGCTTAAGCTCAGAAATGTCATCAAGTTTAGGTCAGTCTGAAGAAGAAGAAATTGAAAGAGAGTCAAGAGGAAAAGTATGAGAAGTTATATATCTAAGTCTAATGATCGACCATCAATAATACCAAATATAGTATCATTGTGAATCTCCCTAACATATATTGAATCTGGAGTGAACTCAACTCACATGTCTATACCAAGGTGAGTGATCTGGTAAATTGATAGGAGATTAGTTAAAAGTGAGGGAACACTTAGAACATTATTTAATGTTCCAACAATCACTTAAATATACCCTCTCCAAAGAACCTTTTTATAAGTGTCATCACCCAATTGTATAGAGGACATGTCACATGGTTATAAGGAATTGAACTTTATCTATGAAAGGGCCATGTGATGTAAAACACTAGAGTCAATGACACATTCTGAGCTACAACTACAACTAGGGCCTCACCCTTTGATTTCTCCCTACTATTATATTTTGACTTTTATTTAACATGGTCATTTGTCTTAGAGGATCCATAGGTTGATGAATTATTAATGGTAGAATCAGGAACATTGATGTTGTGCTTCTCAAGTTGCTTAATCAGTTGGTCAATCTGCTTCTTCAAACATTTGATTTCATCATGCTTTATTGGGAAAAATCCACATGTGATCCAATATTTCTTAGAAAAGAGGTAATAAGGTTGGCATCCTCCTCTTGATCTTTTTTGTTCTATTTTAGAGGTTTCAATGTTGGATTTTGAGGTAGGAGGGTTGGCATCCTTTTATTGATCCTTTTTGTTATGTTTCTTCTCCCTATAGTTTGAATCCTTCTCTTTCTTATCAAAGAGTTCATGAGATTTTGAGGAATTCATTATGCCCACCTATATCAAATTATCTTGTTCCTAAATTAAGTCAGTAATAGAGGTATCTAAATGAGGCATCTTTCATGTAGAGCTAAGAGAACTTTTTGTGGCATGGAAAGTGGACACAAATATAGAATACTCTGGACCCAATTCGAAGAGTATCATTAGAATAAATTGTTTGTCTTTCTTGTCAATTACACATTCTTTCAACTACAATATCAAAAGTATAAACTTGGTGAAGAAGTCCTGGAAGGTGTTTTAATCATCTAGGCTTAGATTGATGATCTCATTCTCTATCTCATGACTTCTCGTCACATATTATTTCTCAAAGATCATTCCCAAAGTGGACTACCTTTGAGTAGGTGTTTTTACATATTTTATGTGAAAGAGTAGATCAGAAGAGATAGAAAGACACAATAGTCCACAAAATTTATCACAATGATTGAACCATTTTATTTTCACTTCTATTGATGTAGGTTAAATTCTAGTGCCCATTATAATTTGATGGTAACCCTTAGATTACAAAATAATTTACAGTTTGTATTTCCTTTTGTGATAATTAAACGGTGTAATAAGACTTATAGGACTTGAATCCATAATGTATAAAATGGGTTGTTATAGAAAATGAATAAGATATACAAAAAGTAACAATACACAACACCACACAATACCCACTTAGAACTATTAGAGTGACCCCCCTTAAGTTACAAATATAAGAACACTTATATAGACGTCATACATAACCAAGAATACATCTTGAGTAATATATGCATAAGTATGAAAGAACTAGAAGGAAATTGGACTCGATCAATAATGCATCTAAGATTATATAATAGTTGGTTTAAAGAGAGCCCAAAAATATAACCAATGTATAGATCATAAAATAGTACTTTTTAATAAGATGACACACAAATCTGAGCTACCAATCAAAAGTTATACATTTTTTAAAATCTACTCGTATGAAAATTTTGGTGGCAAATAGTGGTGGAATCGTTTTGGTTAACTTCTCCAAAGGAAATTTGTATTCATCAACTTTCAAAATAAAAATTTAAGCCTCTCTTGCGTAAAATTTAAGCATTTTTGGGTTGGAAGTGACCATGGAATTAATTTTCATATGACCAAGGGCTAAGGGTTAAACTAGGTGCTTATTTTATGTGACCACACCATAAGACTAGGGGGATAGGGATTATTTTGGGTGTGGTGCTCTATCCCTCCCACTTTTGATTGATGTGGAAGTGACATCATCCCAAAAATGCACCAATTTTGAAATAAATAGTCTTAAAATACAGTACTAAATTTGATGATTGCACACATGTCATAGGGTATATAATAAGTCTAACAAATTTATGGGTGTGATTTTGTAGGTAGTGGATCCCTATAGGCCTAATAGTAAGGTCAATAGTAGTGCATTCATAAAGTGAATAACCCAAGCAATGCTTGTAGGGTGGCTAAAACCTAATGGTAGTGCTAGCACAGTAGTCAGATTTTAAAAGGCATATTGGCAAGAGTGCCAAAATCCATCAGATGTGCTCTTAGTGTTATCAGAACCTAAAGGTCATGTAAGTAGGGATTATGGGACCTGATGGAGGTGTTGTCATAGGTGTCGAAAATTGATAGACATGTAGATAGGGGAGTCAAAACCCAATAGACATGCACATAGAGGCATCAAAACATAATGGGCATATAGACAGGCGGTCAAAACATAATGGATATGTAGGTAGGGGAATTAGAACCTATTATATGCTTAAGCAAGGGTGAAAACTTGAAAAACTATCAAAATTACCTATTGGGTTTGAAAAACCCATCGAAGTTAGAAAACACCCAAATATGCATGTTTGGATCAACCTCCACAAAATCTAGTAAGAACCTATTTGAGAACTTAGAAAACATAGTAAAACCTAGAAATATTTTCTTGATTTGAGACCCCTATAGTATGGAAATAAATGAAATGCTCAAAAATCATTGTCACATATCGAGGTCAAGTGTGCAGTCATTCTTAAGATTTTGATGCCTTTCAGATCTGATGGCATTATTTGTTTTTTGATAGGAGACTCTGGCTATATAGTTTTAAAGATTTTTTTAAAATCCCACCAAACCTATGAAAATTGAAAAATCAAGAAAGTTAATAGGAATGCATGCATGTAAAAGATCTCACCAAGGATTTTGAAATGGAAAAGTGTCCATCAGATTAGATATCTAATACCATATCATATTTTTCTAGGATCTCTGAATGTCACAAATTGCATGAATACCCTAGGATATGTGAGAGCAAGAATATAGAGTAAAATTGAGCTTCATTAATATTTAGTATGTTAATTAGCCAAAAATTACAAAGGAGGTACATTATATAGTGAGATATTAGGTCACCATAAAGGTAAAAATTCAACTCACAATTAGAAAACACATTGTGTGTTCCCTGATGACCTTAACAATCCTAAGCAAGATGAATAAAATACGTGTAGGTAAAATCGCAAGTGGAAAAAATATTGCACTAATATAAAAGTAGTTGTAACATTCAAAAAGTGTTCATTTATTTAATTTCATTTTGCTTATTGCTCTCTATTTTTAGTTATTTCATTTCAGCAAGTAATTAGTTTCTATTTCACTCAAATATTCCTAATTCAAATAAAAACAACAAAAACATTCTAAAAACCTTGTCTAATCATACAAGCCAAACAAAACATTTCTTATAACAACACAGTAAGTCCTCACATAATTTATGTATACAAGCTCATACATGTACACATTGCCTAATCCATTTTGGATGACACTTATTGAAATACTCGATCTTGTTAAAGAAGGTCTTTTCCCTAGGGTTAGGGCACTTGGGCCCACAGTTAATACATAGTTTGATATCAACACTAAGCTTAGGAGAGAGGTTTTCCATTCTACCTCAATCCCACACCTCATTGCTGACCCACTCAATTTCTTAGAGTAGCAATAACAAATTCTTGATCCACCAATCATTGTCCTCCCTTAGAATAAAGCTTGATAATATAATGTGATATAAGCCAAGATCCTCACATCCACCCCTTTATTTATTCTCCTTGAGTCTAGCCTCGTCTTGTATATTTCACATTTATGGATGAAATTTAATGGGAATAGTTGACCCAATAATGTTGATCTCATCTCATGATTCATTCATTCCAATATTCCTCATTTCCCTAGTCCTAGTATCGACCATGAGCTTCACCTTCTCCTAATATCAAAGACTGAAGGTCCCTGGAGCTTTATTTATGCACAACTTTATGCTCTAAATGAACATCATAAAAATACTAAGGTATTATAGTTCTAGCACGAGAACCCATTTCTACCACCCATTGTAAATATCATTCCACCTAACAACCAGCCCAATCCATAGCCCATCCATTATGTTAGTTATCTCAGCCTAACTTTGAGGAGTCGAGTGCATAGTTTATCATGTGATTTTAGTGTATACATAAATTGGTGAACCCATCATAAAGGACTTATATAATTTTCATTATCCCTTTCTTCCTCTTATTATTTCTCCCTTCCCCACTTTCCCTCCTCCTTTCAATTATTTTACAATTATTCATTTACCTCTAGAATATGTCTAGATAGGACATAGGTGGATCTCTTGGGTTAGATGGATTTATAAGAATCAAAATAAACTCTAGTGAGCCTTCATTAGTAAGTTTAAATAATTCTACCTTTGATACCAATGTATATTACCAATTTTATGATTATTCTCCTCCTAATACCCAAATCAGGAGTGGGGTCTATATTCATGAGATACAAGACATTTCAAAAATAGTTAGCAATCATCCAAAATCTTACACTATGACCCTCACTAGAGGGAGGAATATCACTTATCACATGACCATTATTTTATCATTTATCTTATAAATCCTAGATGCAAAAAGTGTTGTTGAATATGTTTATTACCTAGGAAGGATCTAACACCTAGGGGATGAGGTTAATTGCATGCAAGTGGCCATGTGTCTCCTTAATAGGAGATAATATGCCTCTAACTCATTGGTGAAAATCATGAACACTACCCTTGAGGCTCCTAATCTAAACCAACCTCTTCAAACTAACCAATCTCATGTGTTTAACCCTCCTATATAAAATATTCCCAGGTTTAAAACCACCACTAGCCCGAATGAGCTCATAAAAACCCTAGTGGGTCTCATTCATGACCTAAAAAACAACCAATAATTTTTAAGTCAATGTCTGGGCCCAGGTTATCTTATACAAGCTCATAATTCACCTCCTCCCATCTAAATGATGAATCATCCACCACCAAAAAAAAAATGCTTTCACCACAACCAGAGCATATGCCCCCACCAAGCTATGCCTCCAACCAACCCATAGGGGGCATCCTTACTCATGGGGTCCCTAACTTAAACACTATTAAAGTACCTCCATCCTACCAAACCCCTACCCAAACCCCAATTGAAAACATGCATATTTACACTCCATTTTTTCAAAATAGTGTGGTGACTAATGATCTATCATTATTTACTCATATGGGTTATGTGCCTCTCACATATACCCCCCACCATATGTGGGTTATACCCCACCTTACATAGCCTCTGACAATGTTCAAACTACACATACCTCTCTAAAACAAATAATTGATATTCATATGTCTAATATTATACCTTCATACTTCCATATATATTCCAAATATATTTAATTGAATAACTACTTTCTAGCTTATTATAATTCACCCTATCAAGCTTCTTCTATCCTTTCTAGTGGTTATCCATCTAACCCCTATATGATCCCACATTTCCAATCCAAACCCACTACATCAATTATTGACTTTAGCAACATGGGTACCTATGTTGAGTACCTCAAGAAGCCTCTTAACCTTAACATATGAGGGGTTCTTCTGCCATGTCCCCTATCAGACCTTCCCAATTTCAAAAGGTAAGGATATCCCAATGCACATATCAAGGCTTACACTAGGGCTATTAGGTAACTCCTACCTTGTGATGGGGTTGTTTCCAAAAAAAACCCCAAAACCCTAAAAGGAATAGCTCTTGATTGGTAGTACCACCTCCCTAAGGGTTCTATTCATTCTTTGAGAAAATTAATAGCCATTTTTTAAAAATCATTCAACATGAACAAGCTTATCAATATTTGAATTCAATAATTATTTCATATCAAATGAGAACACAATGAATGAGTTGCCCATTTCATCACAAGATGTCAACAAGTGATTTTTTTTGTCTACCAATACACCACACATGGATCAATAGGAACTATGTGAATTTTCCTTCACTCCTTTAACAAGTATAGGGAGGATGTCCAAAAATTCACCCATTGGTCTCATGAAGAAGCTATTGAGAATTCTTTGCAGATTGACTAGGTGGACATTAATAGTGGTCAATGAACTTATGGGACCAACAGATGCATTATCACCTCAAACTATAATATTGGGGGATTTAAAAATGTAAGTCCAATAAATACCAATATCCAAGGTCCTAAGATCCTTGATCAAAATAGGAATACCACAACTGGCAATGCCACTAACCAGAGCAGAAATCTAAACCTATTAGATGATAATTAATATCAACTAGTGAATAACTCTAATGTCAATAATAATAAAAGTGCTAGGAAAAAAATATTCCACCTACCATTCATGCAATTGAATTTAATTAAAAATCACCATGAAATATGCAATACCAAAACCAAATTCAAAATCACTATTAGCATATCGATTAATTCCCCCAATTCTAGAACCAACCTTATTACCAAAGACATATTCAACATGGGTTTGGTCAACATGGGTAAAACCTGAGGTCTAAGGAATAAGATCCCAATCTCTATTGCCTCATTTACTGGGTTATCAATCATTATAATCAAAATGGTAGAGAGTATAATAAATATATCTAAAGACTCCCAAAAAATCAAAGACAAACATTTATTTACATTTTCTTAGGGAATGTTGGTACAAACCCACAGGCCCTTCAAAATGGCCCAGTCACTCCTCATAATCAGAATATCTAGATCTACCAAAACCCCTTTCCTAACTACCAAGCACATTTTACCCAAAATAAAAATTAGGGTGTCCCATAAAACTAATTGATTTATAATAATCAAACCACTATGACATACACCCATGATGTCAAAACTTCCACCTTGGGAAATGCTAATCCTGATTTCTCTCCTTAGTTGGGAGTATATGGAAAAACCAAAATGATAGGATTTTTTAAGGTAGAATTTTAAGAATATGTGAATAATGTTACTCATAGTAGAGAGTATTATCCTATGACTCTTCATTGATTAAATATTTTTCTTAAGCTTGGGGGGAACTATGATTTGATCTTGGATCTAACCAAAATGTTCTCCCACATCTCATTTCTTGATTTGCTCAAGAGCACCCTTGCTCATCAATCAACCTTATTTCATGCCCTAGGACTAGGGTGTATGTCTAATATTACTCCTCCACCATAGGCTTAGATCGACCACATTGATCTAGATGTGTTCCCACCTGGTCAGGACTCTCGATATGCTGTCTATTTCTTTACTTTACGAGTCTTCCCTTAGACTCTAAAATGGAAAGGAGAGGGGATCCAACCTTATTTCTATAAGTTTGGATATAAAATAATTATGTGATGAGATCCATGGTTTATAATGGAGTGACATCAATGTTTTCCACTTTTCCTTCCTACAAAAGCTTGGTTATGGGGAAACCAAGTGTTTTACAACTCGTAACACCTCACAATGCTATGATAGCATCAAATCTAATTCCATATTAACCATCATACTCCTAGTCACTCTGGGTCCCTAGATAGTGCTAACTGAATTCTATTTCATATACAAATATACCAACTATAACATGATCTTAAGAAGACCTTGGATACACAAGATGAAGGTTATCCCTTCAATCATATTTCAGCAATTTTGATTCTTACACATAGGGAAGGTCTTCATAGCCTAGGGGATCCTAAGCCTTTTGATATGCTACAAAAATCCATGCATAATCAACTTGGGATTCACATGGATTACCTTTTACCTACCAGTAGGGTCATGAAACCCCTACAATTGGTTGATGTTAATGAACCCACAAATCCTAAAGTGGTTATCTTAAAGAAAGGAGTTAAAATTCCTCAAGATATGTTAAAAGATAAACTATATGAAAAGGATTTAATGATAGCTAAAATGGTTCCTAGTTCAGATCAAATCATGAGTCTGGTAGTTTCCACCATGTTTATATCCAAAATCATCAATCTCTTGGAGAAGCATATGTCACTCATCCTCTCATTCAACACCGAAGGGTTAAGAACCTATCACTTATCTAAGTCTCAGAATTGGGGACCATAAATGGGGTTAGCCAATCTCCCTAATATTTTCATTATATAAATGTTAGATAATTAAGAGGCCCCCTTCATAATAACATTTCCTATGATTACCATCATAATCTCCCAACACCCAACCACATAGGGGAAAGTTGTACTTCACATTCCACTTTTGTTACTTTTGAGCCTTTTCATAGTATGATCTTGGATCATGCTATGACATGGCGATATCATTTTTCCAAAGTTTATGATCCATTGGGTTTTCTTCCTCTTGAGATGTTAGTCATTTTACTTCACCCACATCAAGATGTGATTCGTATCATATCTCAAGTTACTCAACATGCAGTCATACCATCCCTTCTCCTCCATCCATGTTGGTACTCAAAAATAAAATTTGTACCTTAAAAATAGGTACCATAGAGATTAACATTTGGTATTATGATTATCCATACATACATTCCTAAAGAGAGGCCTTCTCACTTAGGGATCCACTCACTAATTTATTTCAATCTTTCCCACATATAAAAATACAAAAATTAGAGTTAGCCATGTCTTATAAGTAGTATTGTAATCTACACAATTACGTTCCTTACTATTCTACCCTGAAACAAAATCATAACTATGTTAGGATAATTCCCATGTCAAAAAATCATCATAACTATATAATCATACTTCCCACACCAAGGAAAATCCCTAATGGGAAACCTTTCACATGATTGGATGTGCCTACCTACCTCAATCCAAATCTTAGCAGCAAGCCTTTTGAATTCCTAGAGGTTCTTCATTTCCTTATATCATGCCACAAGATTCAGTCTTTCAAATTTTCACAAACTCTCCCATTCATCTAATGACAGGGAAGGACTCATCATTCTTTTGAGTCTCAAGACTAGTAGTCTCAAGAGGGGTTAATATATATGCTCAATATTCATATAGTTGAGATGTTAGAGGACTAAGAAGCCTTGCCAAAATACACTCCTTCCACACATGCTTAGTGGGTCCTCTATTATGATGGGGCTAAGTGTCATCTAGGTGTAGGGGTAGGAGTTATTCTAATTTATACTAAAGGATAATTCATGCTATTTGGCTTCAGGATAGACTTTGAGCATATAAATAGTGGGTTCAAGTATGAAGTCCTATTTCTTAGCATGCTCATGGAAAACATTTGGGTGTTTAAAACTTCAAGATCCAAGGCAACTAGCAGTTACTCATCAACCATGTTTCTAAGTTCTATCAAACTAAAGCTAAACACTTTCAATTATTTGAAGTCATTATGCATGAAATCATTAATGAATTTGAATTTGTTTCTATAGAAGTAGTCCCTAGGGAAAATAGCCAACTTGTTGACTCCATGGTTGCTTCATTTTCATGATTTAACCCTCATCTCACTATACTAGAGTCTAATTTCATAGTTTTAGTTAGGATGAAAACTCTTGTGCATAAAACTCTTAGTGACCAAACCATCACCCATATTAGATGACATGATAGTATATTAATCCTTGACTTAGCTGAGAATGATGAGGCTATTATTGATTCTTGTGAGTTTATGATGACCTCCCGTCATTTCACCACAAGAAGGGTTTTTCCCTCACATGTTATCCCACATCCTCCCTTGGGGATGAATACTATAATTCTTACTACTAGCTTAAGGATCACCTATCCTCTGATGATGAACATGAAGTTTTAATAATGTAGGGTGAAGATCTTGATCTTCCCCTAGCCCTTGACATATTTGAGGAGGGAAATGCCTCCCTCATTGAATAAATCATTGACATTAACATTGGGACTAAGGAGAGTCCCATAATTCTCAATATTGGGTATTCAATATTTGTACAAGAGGTGGAATACCACAAGCTAATACTCACCAATGTCTCAAAAGCTTTCACTTTCTCTTACATTGTCATGGTAGGCATCAAACTCGATGTGGTTGTCCATAACCTAGTCACAATACTTGATGCAAAACTAATCAAACAAAAGCTCAGGTTCATCAATCCTAAGGTCATGTTAATGGTAAAAGAGGAAGTTATCAAACATATAAAAGTTAGATTTATTAAGTTAGTGGACTATTCCAAGTGGATGCCCAATATTATTCTCATTCTCAAGAAGAATGGTAAGATTAGGATATGTATAGATTTTTAGATATCAATAAAGCATGTCCAAAAAATGACTTCCATCTCCCTTATATCAATGCCATTATTGATATTATAGTAAGATATGAGTTTCTATCACTCATGGATGGATTCTTAGGATACACTCAAATCCACGTTTATGATGAGGATCAGAGTAAGACCTCCTTTATTATGTCTTGAGGAACCTTTTGTTATGTTGTGATGCCCTTTGGTATCAAAAATTCAAGGGAAACATATGAAATGTCCATGACCCACATATTTCATGTTATCATTCAGGAGATAGTGGATGTCTACATATATAATCTCTTAAGGAAAGTGATATGATGAAATGATTGCCTAGATGTGTTATGCACCATCTTAACATGCTTGATCGAATATAGTGTTACTCTTAACCCAAAAAAATGTGTTTGAAGTCACATGTGGAAAAATCCTAGGGTTTATCATCTCCTAATGTGAGATTGATATTGACCCTACCAAGACTCACACAATCATAAAAATTCTCCTCCTATGAATGAATTAGGAATCAAAACATTCATTGTCAAGTTGGGAGCTATTTGATGGTTCATTATCGATATTTCATATGTAATCCATCCAATTAATAATTTACTTAAGAAGATAAGAAACCTTACTTGGACATATGACTATTAAGAGGAATTCAAAGTAATAAAATGTTTCCTCATGTATCCCCCCATACTTATGTTGCCTAAGATAGATAAATCCTTGATACTTTACATTAGAGAAACTAAGGTATCTCTTGCCTACATTTTAGATCAAGATGATGATATCGATAAAGAACGTGTTATTTATTTCATTAGTTTCACCCTTATTGACAATGAGATGTGATACACTCAGTCAAAAAATGAATGCTTATCTATAATGTTTGAAACCAAGTAGTTGTGGTATTATATGCTTAATTAGGAAACAATAGTTATCATGAGATCTCAAACCCTACGTACTTTTCTAAACCAAAAAATTCTCTCTAAAAAGGTTGGGAATTTCATCACACTTATAAATGAGTTTTATTTAGCTTACATCAACCAAAAGTCTATTAAGGAATAGTAATTACTGAGGATAATTTGAAATTTAATGATCTTATCAATAGAGACCTCCTTGATGAGTTTATCTGCTACATAGCAAAATGTGTTATTAGCTCTTCTCCTTGGTACATGGATATCATCAATTACTTAATCAACCACACTTATACCAAATGTACAAAATCATAATAGAATATTCATATTCATATCATCGCATCCAAGTATGTTATTTTAGACACACTTATCTATCATAAGTTTTTTTGATAGCATGCTACTTAGATGTGTTGACCAAGAGGAATCATAAAGAGACCTTTTTCATTATCATGGTAGCATTTGTTGTAGAAACTTCAGTGACCACATAACTTCTCATAAAGTTCACAAAATGGGATTTTTATTGCCCACCCTATACCATGATGTCATCAAGTATATGTGTAAATGTAAGAAGTGACAACATTTTTCACATGTGATACATATTCCCACTAGGGCATTTCAATTCATAGTCACTACATGGCCCTTTTCCACTTGGGGATTAGATTTAGTAAGTAACTCTCCCCTGATTCTTTACATGCTCATCATTTCATTATCACGGCCACATAATATTTTACTAGGTGGGTGGAAGATATGTTGTTAATATATATCACAGACTTAGTCATCAAAAAAATTATTCAAAACCAAATCATTTACCAATTTGGAGTCCCACATGTCATGATTATTGACAATGGGTCTCCTATCAAAAACCTTGAGATTCATGAGCTATGTAATAGGTTTTATATATCCCACCACTCAACGTCATTGTACTACCCATAGGCTAACAGTTAGCCTGAAACTACTAACAAAACCTTGAAGTCAATTTTTGTCAAAATTGTTAGATATTTTAAATGAGATTGGTACTTATAGCTCTATCTATCACTTTGGTCTTACATAAAAACTATTAAGATACCTATAAGGGAAACTCTAGACTCACTTATGTTTGGATCTGAAGCTAGAATAACCTTAGAGGTAGAGATATCCAACCTTCATGTTTCCTTACAATATTTCCTTAATCATGAGGAGTATAGAGAGGCATGGTTAGCTGAAGTAGAGACTTCAGATGAACATCAGATCACTACTTCAAATAATCATATTTATTACACTGATCATATGGGAAGATAATAAAAAATGTCCATGAGCACCAATACATGTAGGATTCCTTATCCTTAGACTCAATAGTTGAATCAAAATGAGAAGGTCAAAAATTTAGACCAAATTAGTTAGGCCCTTACCTAATGACCCAAGACTTCAATAAGGAAGGTTATCGATTATGCATTCTATAGGGTAAGGAGTTTGGTCAATCTATGAACTCTTTACACCTAAAAATTTTCTATATATAGTACTTATATATCAGATTTCCCTCATTTGCATTTCATTTTCATAGTTTGTATGATTTTTTGCATATCAAATGTTTTGTTCGATCACTGTTTGGTTGTTAATTCACATAAAGTGAAACTTTTATAATGCAACATATCATATCATTCCATTCTCATAGTCAAATATCATCCCATATCAAAAAAATTCAAAATCAACATTACACTAGTTTTTGTCTTAGTTATTATGAGCATATTACACCTAATTTCCCTACGTCTTATTGCATAACTTAAAAATGTTAGCCTACATTCTAGTCTAGAGGTTTGTCTATGGTAGGATCTCATCTCCAAGGTAAATTTTAGTGGCCCATATATAAATTAACTTGGTTTTTTGTGGTGAATTTATAATTATGTGTTTTGAAAGTTGGTAAAAGTTAACAGATGATAATTAGGTGTACAAGAAAATCAACATGTGAAATGTAACTTGCTGCAAAAGGTATGATGACGTGTGACTATATGAAAAAATAACAGACAGATGGTAGTAATTTTTTTGGATGATAGACCTTTACTATTGAGTGAAAGTAATTCTATCACATAATAAACATAATGTCAAATGATAGGTATACTATCATTTGATATCTATGTTATTACTCAATAGTATTAATATTGTTTAATAGTATCATTGTCACTTGATAGTAATGTTATCACTCGATAAAATTATTTTTTCTCAACAACATTGTTATCACTCAAAAATAGAGGTGTCACTCGATAAAATATCTATTGCATGACATCATAGCTATCCTATGACATCTATACTATTGAATGAAATTTATTCTACCAAATGACATTTATGTTGTCTGATGGGTGACAATGTTTCAGGTAAGTGACAACTATGCTGGTGAGCGACATAAACACCTATGAATGGTAGCTATGCCAATAAGCTTCATAAATTCTATCCTTGAATTATTATATATTACATATAATGGTTAATAAGATCATATTTACTTTTGATGTAGTGGAGAATTATATTTATATATATGAAAGTTATTTGAAATAGTAGGTGAGCCAACCTGGAAAACTAACTTACACCTAAATAATTTAGGTGAATCCACATTATTCACCACCCAATAAAATAGCTGAATTCTAATTTCTAAAATTGAATTAATGACAAATAGCCACTAAAATTTACCTTTCTCATCTCATAGTGCCTTCTAAACTAGAACATTAGCATACTTAAAAAAAGGTAAATTTACTTGCCTATATTGGTCTTCAGTGATGAGCCCTTGCATCTTACTAGTTTTATGGGACAAGATTTAGGGATAAATTCCTTGAAAATAGAAAAGTTGACACTCCTATGAAAATCAACAGATTATACAAAAATAAGAGTTAGATTTCACACTTCTCATCACTGTTAGCCTTTGGTGTTGAGCCCTCACATCTTACTCATTTCATGGAGTTAGCATTGGGGAAAGGTGTCCTTACTCACCTACATCTAGCCTTTGGTGATAATCCCATTTGTCTTCCTAGTCACATGAGACTAAGTGTATGGGTTCACGAATATAAGATAAAATCTAAATGCATAATCACTATTAAATAAAGAAGTGTTCAAGTTAAACATTATTACAAAATCTTGTCTACATGCCTATGCTGAAAAGGGTAAACTTATCCCACTTACCAATTCAATCAGGGTTTGTCATATTTCAAAAAATACAACAAATTTAGTAGTTTGTAAGTTTTAGCAAGAAACACATTTCCCCCTCTTTATGTATAAGAATTAGGTCATCTTCCTTTTTCCTATGAATTTTTTTATCTATGGTTTTAATTTTATATCACCTTATTTTTATCCTATTCCTTTTTTCATTCCCTATTTAAAATTGAGAGTCATGTGTTGTGTAACCAAAACAACTATGTCATCACTTGAAAAACAAATGTTAGTGCATTTACATCTCCATCACATTGCATCATCTACATACATTTTATTCCCACATATATAAGAATATTTCACATCATTATATCTAAAGCATAGAAATACATGATATATCATCACATGCCTAGTCATTTAGAGTGCATAAACTAAAAATAAAAGTCATTTAAATTAAATCCCATAACATGTGATGACAAGTATCTAGAAAGTAAACCAAATGTCTTTATAGATATCATAATAACAATCAAGTTTGTAAAAAAAGAATGTCCAATACAAACACCTCCATGAAGGGCCAATGTATAATGGTATGTCTTGATGTAGAGGAATGTTGATGACTATCACTCTAGTGGCATCTCTAGTTAGTGCCTCCCTCAAAGGCCATCTCAACCACTCCAACATAGAGGTCAGAATAGTGGCCCCTGCTAATGCATCCCTCTGAGGGTGTCCCCCTATCATGTGGTTGGAGGACTGACCTCCTCCTCCACCTACTATCATATATACTAAGGCATCCAATCTCCTTGCACTAGCTAATAAGGTATTTTTTTCATCTTCAACATTATCACCATCATGAATGCATGGTACACTAGATCAAAGACATATGTATACTAGCCAATCTGTATAGGAAATCTAAGGTCTATTAGGATTTTATCTCTAATCATTCCAGTACTCAACTAAAAAAGGTTAATCAAGGTATCCCTGATCATACTCCTCCACCTGCTTATGGTATCTTCAATCATAGAGTGTAGAATCAATGCCAGATCTAGTTGATATAAATATCAAAATAGTAAAATTAGCTAAATATTTAGGTTATAAAGTGAAATACAAACTATAAATATAAATATGTAATTTAACATTTTACCTAGATTCCCCTCATGCCATTTAGGGTCTGAATCATCATATGTGGCCTCTTCTTAATCATTGTCAAGGTCCTCTTCTAACTCAATATACTTTAGAGCCTCACCATCTCCATCTCCTAGATGTTTTTATGCATGGTCATCTTGAGTGGGACCTTATTGTGGTGGTGGTGGGCCCATAAATTACTATCCCACTATGATTTATCCTCCTCTTCCCCTAGCAGGATACAAGGGAGGTCCTTATGCCATTCTTATATGAATTGGTTGGGTGATGGGCACCCATCTCACAAGTGGGTGCCATGATAACCATCATAAACTCATATTTCTCACCTCATATATGCCCCTATAAATGATCCCATAAATAGGGAGATTTCCCTAATAGGGCATGCCAAACTACTATGTTACCCTATCTACAGGGTGTACCTTAATTTATGAGATCCTATCTTGAACCTGAGTGTCCTCATCAATTTATACAAGGTAAACTCACTCATCATCCCATTTCCAAACCATGTCTTGGTAAGGTAAAGCAATCAGGTCAGTTATTGTTAAAGTCACCATTGCTCATTGCAAGGCACCAAATGATGCCACATCCATCCACCTATTGGCTGTAATATCTCCAAGCCCTCTAATCAGCACTCCCCTCTGATAAGGTATGATGTGCTCATATATCCAACCCATGACAATCATCAAGTGGATAATAAATAGGGATCCTAGACAAGCCACATGGTATAAATACTTATAAGTCTAAGCCAATAACTCTTGGCTCTAGGAGTTGTGTGCTTTCCTCTCCTTAATATGTCACACAATCAGTGACCAACTGAATAGTAACATGTCGATACCCTTGTCTACCACTATTTGGGAAGACATAATAATAATAATGGATTTACATAGGCTGGGTATCGCTAATCCCTTAACTTGGGAAAGTATCACATGTATCACACTACACTTTTCACCCACATCAAGTGTGTTAGTGTCTCCAAAATGTTCCACCCAACTATGGGCCTCATGGTTGATCTTGACAACTTGAATAGATATAACCCAACCCATCATAATAAGGCCCATAATCTGATAGACATCAATGAGAGTGACATTCCGCTCTTCTATGGCCGATGGGAACACAAAATTTCTCTAATTAAGGTCTCAAATAAGTTAAAATGTCACAAAGTAGTTGGCTAGATGTCAGGATGATCCTTGCTTGAGCAACCCACAAGATCCCAGCTCGATCAAGGATGGCTAAATCATCCGCTATAGGAATTTATAAGATTTGATGGAGCCACTCCTACTCTTGAGCTATACTCCAATGTATGTAAGGCCAATGTAGTATAAAAAGGACCCTAAATCAGCCCAAGGACCATTTCTTTCCTTTAAAAAAATGCAAGCTTATTTTCTCGATTCTAGTGAATGAAACCACCCATGTTTGTAGGTGGCCTAGGTGATTACAAAACTACCCTAGGTGGTGGTTTATAAACCACCCCATTACAAATAATAATGGTTATGTTTATACCATGATGGTTACATAATCACTAGCCTATAAAGGTTGGTGGTTTTGTTTGTTAGTTGTGTAACCTTCAAAACCCCCAAAAAGTCTCAAAATATATCACAATCAACAAAATTCCTAAATTTTCCTAATCTTCCCTTCCCCATGAACATTTTGAATCTAGAAAATTTTAAATTCACTATATTTCTAGTAAGTCTTGACCTAAAATTGTAGAATTAGGGAAAAGGGAAAAAGGCGACCAAAACCTACCCAATCCTAGACTGCAGCTCTTCTTATTGGTAGATTATCCATCCTCTCACAATCCTCTTCATGTTGACTACTTTCTTACTCAAAAAGGTCACAAGAAATCCAGAGCCTAATAAATCTCAAAATCAATTAGGAAAAACAAGTTAGTTTTTGATAAGTTTTAAATATATTGAGCCCCAAACAAGGCATTTTTAGTTTAAAAACTTTCCAATTTTGATATATTTTCACATTCTATGCATATTTTCATGTGTACAAATAATATTTTTGCTAAATTTTACAACTTATGTTTTAAAATTGACATTTTAATGGATTTATATCTTTCATAGCATGTTTTTATTATTTTACAGGTTCTTGACAACTTGGTGTCAGATTCAGTCCCCTTATGAGATGGTTCAAGTAGTATGATCTTCCCTACATGTATGGTATGTATTATTTTCCATATTTTGATTACATAGTTTATTTTCTTCTTTCTCATCACATTGCACTTGATTCTCATATTTTTATTATAGGTTACGTGGAGTCTCGATTGGATTCATTGCACCACCAAGGTAAGTAAGGTAAGTATATATAACTTCTTATTTTCAGTTCGCACTTCACTACTCAGGAATACATCCTTGTCAATTCATGACAAGGCATCCTTTTAAAGGGGCAATATGTATGCACCTAATTTTTGTATGATGTGATATTATTGACCCCTTAATAATGATCAAATAGTAACTATTTAACACCTCTTCCCTTTTTGTTTCTCTCTCTATCTTTTAGGTCCCTCAAAGCCCCCTTTTTTGGGACTTTGTATCTCCCCTCAGATTATTTTCAAAAATATCTCATTAGTGATGGAACGACCCTGTTGGGTGATAGAACTACGCTATGGAGTTATAGAACCACTCCATGAGTGATGAGTTCATCAGGGTGGTTCACAATTATCCTGATGAACCCATTACAAAAGTGTGGTTCTATTTTAAATGAAGGGTGGTTGCATAAATGGATAAGTTAATTTTTTCTCCAAGAGCAATAATTACATAACCTCCCTAAAAATATGGGTTTTTATGTCACTATTGTCTCACATTCTAATTTTAGATTATGAGACTCATTCCTAGACACATTTTTCATGTTAAATCATCATGTTTCTTGCTCTTTCCAACTTAAATTTTCTTCCAATTAGGACCAACTCACTCTCTTTTATATTTCCAATCATTTTGAGTCCCTTCTAAGTTTAACTCCCAATTCATTTTAGTTAAACTCGTTTATGTAACCTCTATTATTTTTATACAAGTCAATTTTGGCTTGATTTTGGATAAAAAATTAATTATAACTTAATATATTTTAAGCCTTTATAGCCATAACCCACTACAATTACTTTATATCTTTGCTTTGATTTATTTTGTGTTTGACTACATAGTTCTAGATAAGGAAAGCCATTGTTCTTGCAACCAAGTCTTTGTAAAATGATGTCTTCAACCAACCACAATCATATGTTCTTTGTTTGGATTTGTTTTTATCTTCTTCTTATACCATTTTTGATATTAATTTATTCATCCTCCTTGTTAGATATTTCTAGAAAAATTTGTTTGGGTAAAGCAGTTAACACATTGGTGACCACAATACAACAAATATATTAATTTTCAGCTTCGTGAAAGGTTAGAAGTTATTAGTTTAGATTTTATTTATTTTATTTATTGGATTATATTAAATTACCATTCATTATTATGATATCTTAAGTATTTATTTTATAAAAATCAAGTTTTTGATGGGAAAAAATTCTTCTCTCCCTCATCCTTGCACAAAAATAGTGATTAGTTTCTTTGTTTTCTTGCATTCATTTTTTTACAACATAATATTTCATTTAAATTCTAGGTGAATTTTAGATATTATACCATACATTTTAAACCATTACATTAAGCAATTTTCAGTTTTTAAATAAGTTGTTTTCACTCTCAAACAAGCAGCTAGTAAGTAGCAAAACCCTAGACAAAATGAGGTGAATAAGTGGTGTTATTGTGATTTTGATTTTCATTATTTAGATTAATTAATAACATTTTTTTTAATTCTTTAATCAGAGAAATCCAAATCCAAATCATTCATTTCTATTTCAAATGCATTGTTCAAAGCTAGTGTGCAACACTTGGAAAGGTTAAAAACTTATTCTTGACTTGTTTGGGTGAAAGAAAACTCTAAGAACCTCATAGTACTATTGTTTGGAGCTTATATATTTTATTTAATCACTTTCATGTTAATAAAACATATTTTTCATAGTATATACATTCACAAATTAATCAAAAATCGTAAAAACAACTTCATATAGCTTGCATCTAGAAAAGTAAAAAAAATCAGCATTAGCATAGGTAGAATAGATATTTATCTCTCTTACTTTGCATGCATTCAAAAGTATTTGGAAAATATTAAAATAATTATTTGATTATTTAATTTCAGTTTGCTTATTTCTCTTTTTTTTAAAAGTTATTTCATTTCATCAAGCAATTAGTTTCCGTTTCAGTCAAATATTTGTAAAACAAATAAAACAATAAAAACATTTCCAAAAGCCTTGTCTAATTGTACAATCCAAACAAAACCTTAATTCAAATGAAAAAATAAGTCATCACATAATATATTCAAATAAGATCATACGCTTACACATTTACTAATCCCTTTTGGATGACACTTCTTGAAACACTCGATCTTGTTAGAGAAGGTATTTTACCTAGCTTCATGACGTATGATCCCATAGTTAATATACAGTTTGATATCAACACCGAGCTTAGGAGAGATATGTTTATTACACCTTAATACCCTACATCATTTATACCTCTCTCAATGCCTTAAAAAACAAGAAAATTTTATAGATCCATCAATCATTTCCACCCTCAGAACATAGCTCAACAGTATAATGTGATCCAAGCCCAGATCCTCACCTCCACCCTCTTCCTTATTCTCCTTGGGCCTAACCTCATCCTATATCATTCACATTTTTAGATGAAATTTAATGGTCATATCCAACCTAATAGATTTTATCTCATCCTGTGATTCATTTAGTTTAATATTCCTCATTTATCGAATCCTAGTATCAACTAGGAGCTTTGCCTCCTCATAATCTTAGAGACTGAAGGGCCTTGGAGCTTTGTTTACACACAAATTAATATTATCAATGATCACTTGATATTTAAAGACAAATTTATATTTTCAATTTAAATGTAAATTTAAAAATATTTTATCTCCTTTTCAATCTTTCTTCTCTCATGTCCACCAATTTCATTAGGCTCTCTCTTCAAAGCCACACACTCCTCTTCAAAATCACCTTCACAATAATCTGATACCAATGATAGAACAATGAAACTTTCATGGAAAAATCAAATTACCATAGGTTTAATCTTTTTCCCACTATGGTGGGTAACAAGCATTGTGTTAATTCTACTAAATTTTGTACAATAGGGTGCCTTTACTCTGTTAACCTTCATCATAGAAAAGACCTATAATATATAGTTTTACCAATACCAATAAAACAACTACCAAAAACTCTAACATCTTTAACTTCATATGGGAAACCAACTGAAACTAATAATTAGATGTTTACCTCAAATAACATAAAGTAAACTTGATTTCTTCAAAGGGGTGTATTTTATAAACATACATTCCCTTTTACATAGTTAATTTATTAACTATATTAACGTAATCTAAAATTAAGACTTTAGATCAAAGTCCTAACACATCTAATCTCATTTGTACTTCATTCAACATCTTTGTCAATTATACCTCTAGTGCTCTTCTAATTTTGTGTGTCATGTTTCCTAAATAAGTACGCTTCTCTTTCACAACCTACAAAAAACTAAAAAAAAAGCCTCTCTCACTTCCTATACACTTGTATGACTTATCTCACACTTGAAAATACTTATCTTTTCTCTTATTTAAGATTGTTTTTCACAACTTACAACTAAGTTAAGCATAATTCTCTTTCATAACTTGTAATTGAGACATATAAGAGCCTCACACACTCAAACTAGCAAGGAAAAACCTTTTTATGATATCAATTGGTACAAGCATATAAATGGAAATAAATTAAGGTCAACCTTTAAATATGTGTTACTTGGATAGAACACTCACCCGTGGACACACCTCAATCACATTAGTCTTAGACTTGACACATTTCAATACAATTTCTTCATTGAATTCAATAGACTGATACAAAGAACTCAATGCACACTCTCACTCAAAATATCACACATTTCCTAATAGTATTATTACATTACTCAAAGAACATAAAAATTCTCTCACACTCCATTCTATACTTGAACCATCTCTATATTCTACTCTTGGAGGACTCGTCCTCTTGAACTTTGTCTCTCTTACCAACTTATTCGAGCGTCTTTCACTCTATCACTCATCTTGGCCATTGCCATTTATAATTCAGATATTATATGACATTATTTGCATTCTTGAGTGTCTCACCACGTTTTTTTTGGTCTTATAAACACTCAAGATTTGTTTGTTCATCATTCTGGACCATTAATTTCTTTTTACCTTCCATACAAGTGAAACCACCAATTTATGATGTTTGGTGGTTTTGAAACTACCACAAAGGTTAAAAAATATCCCTATATGTAGATTGGAGGTTGTAAAACTATTGTGTAATTTTCAAAGATTCCAAAAACACCTCTCAATATATACTAAAAAATTCATCACTGTGAAAAATTTTCCAACTTTTAGAGGCCATATTTTCTGAATATGAACTCAAAATGAGATGGTTTTTTTTTAAATTTCATAAATTTTAAATATTAATATAAATATGAAATCAAATTCATTTTGTGAAAGTTATTGATTTCATTTTTTCTTATGCCCCAAAACATGTCTATTTTATCCCTTCAATGCAAGTAACAACTTCTAAGATTGTACAATTGGTTCAATTCAACCAACTGGCCTAGAACCATGTTTCTTCTTATAACTAAATATTTTATGACATGCTTGATGCTACAAAATTTTAGGAGTATGGTTATTCTAATTAGATCATCTTCACCATGCAAAGATAACAACCAAATCAATAAAACCACACAAACACACAACTACTATTTTTTGTTAATGAAATATTGATTGTACACCATAGATGCTCATACGTAAGCCTCCCAAGGTATTTAAAATGTGAGATATCACTTGCATGTATGTATTAAGTGGTATAACCAATATTTTGACCATGGAGTTTGACGGCCATGGCTTTACCTTCCAAAAAACAAGGTACTTTAGCTTATTGTCATGCTATTTATTTTAAAATATATCTTATTATGATCTTATTTGCTCTTTATTTTCCCCTTTATGAGATTATATGCACCATAAAACTTCCTCCTCCACCAAATTATTCTCTTATTCTCTCTCCAGCTTCTTATGGAACAAAACCCGCCTCCATCTGACCACCTCCAATAAGATGCTTCTTCTTGCATCTTAATTTCTCTTGTGGGTTTATACCCACTATCATCATCCATCCATATCCACTAAGATTCTTCTTGGATTTGTTATTTCATTATCCAACCCATTATTATATCCCTCCACATTCCACTCTTCTCTCTTTGCATCTTTTTTTTCTCATGGCTTACATATATTATCTTTCAACCATCATCTTTATTATGGCTTGTTACTGTATAAGAGTCTTAAAGCACTCTTCTTCTTCCTTTGCTTCTTCACAACTTGTGAACTTAAGTGGATCACATTCTTTAGCTTGGAAGCCTTTTTGAATTCCTCATTTATCTCCATGTCTACACTTACAAACTCATAATATTCTTCACATGCTTGGACTGATAACAAACTCAGCAACTTCATCCCATCTTTGTCTTCTTTCATCTTCAAACTCTTTATATCAACCCTAGGCTGATTATGATGTATTTACTTCACCACAACCATACCATGTATAAATAACCTTACACTCTCTTTTTATATATGATAAAAAAAATTACCTTGACTTATATGAGTCTATTCTCCAATACCCATGTGGGTTTCTCCCACATATGCAATGCCACTTTAATCCTTCATTCCTCTAGGTAGAAACATGTCCACCATATCTATCTCATTGTTTGTCATTATGCCACATGAGTGACATTTTTCATCTCTCATTGTCCAAATTATATTTGGACTAATCTCTATCACCAAGTTCTTAACTTTTTCGTCCACCAATGCACTCTATATCCATCTCTCAAGATGGATTTTTGATGCATATCCTTTGCTATCCACCTTTTTCCTATTGTGGAGGTTTTATTACTCTTACTAATATATTTCTCTTGATCTTGTGAGAGTCTTCTCTCTCACCTCTAGTTATTGAAAATGAACTCCTTACCCTTATGGAGTCTTCAATATTTCCTCTTCAAAATACATTTCTAACTCTGTTATTCATTTCATGATATTTTTGGGCTCTCTTTACCATAAGAAAGACCAAAAATATCATGAAATGAATAGAAAAGTTAGAAATGTATTTTGAAGAGTAAAATATTAAAGACTCCACAAGGGTAAAGGTTGTAAGTAAGAGACTATGTGGAGTTGCAACTGAGTATTGGAGATTTATCCAAGAGAGGAGACAAGAAAAGGAAAGAAGAAGGTAAGGAGTTAGAAACATATGGTTTCCAAGTTGATGGGCCATGTTGTGCACCCAATAATACATGTCCAACGGTTTAAGAAGCTTCATGTTTTGAGGATTGAGAGAGAAGACAAGAAGAATAAGATTTCCTTGAAAGGAAATATGAAAGGGAAGTTACCATGTGAGTAGCTCAAATCCATTATGAGATGTAACAAGGAGAATGATATGAGAGAAGAGAAGAAGGTTGTCTTGAAAGACAACAAGAGAGTGAGGTTTCTATGTGAGATGCCCAAATATGATTTCAAAAATATCAAGGAGGATTACTCACCCATGGACACACCTCAATCACATTAGTCTTAGACTTGACACATTTCAACACAATTTCTTCATTGAATTCAATAGCCTGATACAAAGAACTCAATGCACACTTTCACTCAAAATATCACACATTGCCTAATAGTATTATTACATTACATGAAGAACATAAAAATTCTCCCACACTCCATTCTATACTTGAACCGTCTCTATATTCTACTCTTGGAGGACTCGTCCTCTCAAACTTTGTCCCTCTTACTAACTTATTTGAGTGTCTTTAACTCTATCACTCTCCTTGGCCATTTCTATTTATAATTCAGATATTATATGACATTATTTGCAATATTGAGTGTCTCAGGGTGTTCTATTTGGTCTTAGAAACACTCAAGATTTGTTTTTTCCTCATTATGGACTGTTAATTTAATTTTAGCTTCCATACAAGTGAAACCACTAATTTATGATGTTTGGTGGTTTTAAAACTACCAAAAAGGTTGAAAAAATATCCCTATATGTAGATTGGAGGCTGTAAAACTATTGTGTAATTTTCAAAGATTCCAAAAACACCTCTCAATGGATACTAAAAAATTCATCACGATGAAATTTTTTCCAACTTCTAGAGACCATCTTTTTTTAATACAAACTCAAAATGAGATGGTTTGTTTTTATATTTCATAAATTTTAAAGATAAATCTAAATATGAAATCAAATTTAGTTTGTGAAAGTTATTGATTCCATTTTATCCTTTTCCCCAAAACATGTCTATTTTAGCCATTCAATGCACGTAGCAACTTCTAAGATTGTACCAATGGTTCATAAATTCAACCAACTTGCCTGGAACCATGTATCTTATTGAAACTAAATAATTTATGGCGTTCTTGATGCTACAAAATTTTAGGAGTATGGTGATTCTGATTAGATCATCTTCACCATGCAAAGATAACAACCAAATCAACAAAACCACACAAACACACAACTACTATTCTTGGTTAATGAAATATTGTTTGTATACATTGGATGCTCCTACATAAGCCTCCCAAGGTATTTAAAATGTGAGATCTTACTTGCATATATGTATTAAGTGGTATAACCAATATTTTGACCATGGATTTTGATGGCCATGGTGTTACCTTCCAACAAACAAGGTACTTTAGCTTACTATCATGTTATTTATTTTAAAATATATCTTATTATGCTCTTTCTTTTCCCCTTTATGAGATTAGATGCACCATAAAACTTCATCCTTCACCAAAGTATTCTCTTATTCTCTCTCCAACTTCTTGTGGAACAAAACCCACCTCCATCTGACCACCTCCAATAAGATGCTTCTTCTTGCATCTTACTTTCTCTTGTGGGTTTGTACCCACTATCATCATCCATCCATATCCACTAAGAGTCTGCTTGGATTTGTTCTTTAATTATCCAACCCATTATCATATCCCTCCACATTCCACTCTTTTCTCTTTGCATCTCTTTTTTATCATGGCTTACATATCTTCTCTTTAAACCATCATCTTTCTTATGGCTTATTACTTTATAAGAGTCTTAAAAAACTATTCTTCTTCCTTTGCTTCTTCACAACTTGTGAACTTAAGTGGATCACATTCTTTAGCTTAGAATCCTCTTTGAATTCCTCATTTATCTCCATGTCTACACTTACAAACTCATAATATTCATCACATGTTTGGCTTGATAACAAACTCACCAACTTCAACTCATCCTTGTCTTATTTCATCTTCAAACTCTTTATATCAACCCTAGGCTGATTATGATGTATGTACTTCACCACAACCATGCTATGTGTAAATAACCTTACAATCTCTTTTTATATATGATAAAAATGTTTACATTGATTTATATGAGTCTAGTCTCCAATACCCATGTGGGTTTATCCCACATGTGCAATGCCACTTTAATCCTTTATTCCTCTAGGTAGAAACATGTCCACCATATCTATCTCATTATTTGTCATTATGCCACATGAGTGAAATTTTTCATCTCTCATTATCCAACTTATCTTTGGACTAATCTCTATCACCAATTTCTTAACTTTTTCATCCACCAATTGACTCTCTATCCATCTCTCAAGATGGAGTTTTGATGCATATCCTTTGTTATCCACCTTTTTCCTAATGTGGAGGTTTGATTGCTCTTACTAATATATTTCACTTGATCTTGTGAGAGTCTTCTCTCTCACCTCTAGTTGTGGAAAATGAACTCCTTACTGTATATCCTCATAAGATACCCACACTTTCCAACTCTCTCTTGTCTCCATGATGACTTGAATACAATATTCTACTATTGGTATATCATTACCAACCAACTGTTCAACTTCCACTACCATATTATTCTCTTGTTCCACTTCTTCACTTTGCTTTTCATACATACAAGCATTATAGACTAAGCCACACTTTTTCTTCTTCTTTTTGATCTTCTCCATTGTTCATCTTTCACATTAAACAAACACATTAATGGAATCAAGAGTTCCAAAAAACACTTCATCATGCCTCATAGACATGTTATCCAATTCTTCTCCATTGCTTGCATTCTTTTCATGGATTCCACTCACATGATGGACTCCTAAAGTCCCATTCTCAAAAACTCCATGGTTCTCTCCTCATGTTTCCTTATTTTTTTTTCTTCTTCACATGGTTGGTCTTCAAACATACTTTCCTTGTGTGAATTAACTTGAAAATCAACCACCTTTATTGTTTTCTTCATGGATACCTGTAAATACTCATGGCTACCTTATTCATTCACCTATATTATTTCCTTTAAGGAATCATCTAGCTTTCCTTGGTTCTCCTTAGCCCTTCTTCCATCCAAAATATAAAAACAAATGCATTGAATTCATTCACCAAAGAAGATAATCACTCTTCCCACTTATGGGATACCACAAAATCATTCCCATCATCAACTAATGGGTTTGCTTCTTCATGTTTAACATTTATCACATTCATATCCTCTTTGATGAGGATTCATTTGTTGATGTGATGCTCATAATTTTACTCCTCCTTGATATTTTTGAAATCATATTTGGGCATCTCACATAGAAACCTCACTCTCTTGTCTTTCAAGACAACCTTCTTCTCTTCTCTCATATTGTTCTCCTTGCTACATCTCATAATGGATTTGAACCAGTCACATCGTAACTTCCCTCTCATATTTCCTTTCAAGGCAATCTTATTCTTCTTGTCTTCTCTCTCAATCCTCAAAACATGAATCTTCTTTAACCACTCGACATACATTATTAGGTGCACAACATGACCACCAACTTGAAATCCATATGTTTCCAACTCCTTACCTTCTTCTTTCCTTTTCTTATCTCCTCTCTTAGATAAATCTCCAATACTCAGTTGTAACTCCACATAGTCTCTTACTTACAACCTTTACCCTTATGGAGTCTTCAATATTTTCCTTTTCAAAATACATTTCTAACTCTGCTATTCATTTCATGATATTTTTGGGCTCTCTTTACCACAAAAACAAAAACAAATCTAGTGGGCTTACTTTTTTCCTTCACCTTAACCTCCATTGATCTCTTTTATTTTTCTAATTTGTCCAGTCTTCAAGACATAAAACTCTACTTGTAGGGATATCAACACATCCAACATTTATTATTCATCTTTAATCATAATAGCAATATCTTCTCCATTTGTGCATCCCCCATCATATCCAATCCCACTTGGACTTTCTTCAACATATCTGCTAAGTATTCTACCTCTAGTGATCTTCTAAATTTGTGTGCCATGTCTCCTCAACAAGTAAGCTTCTATTCAAACCCTATAATAGACTTTAAAAAGTTCCTCTCTCACTTCCTCTACACTTTTAGGACTTCTCTCGCACTTGAAACAAACTTATCATCTCTCCTATGCAAATTTATAATTTACAACTTGCAACTATATCAAGCAGAATTCTCTTTCATAGCCAGAAATTGACTCATACAAGAACCTCACACACTCAACCCAACAAGTAAATACCTTTATATGATACTAATTGGTGTAAACATAGAAATGGGAACCAATTAAGGTTATCCTTTAACTATGTGTTGCTTGGATAAAACACTCACCCATGGACACACCTCAAGCACATTACTCTTAGATTTGACACATTTTAACACACTTTCTTTATTAAATTAAACAACTTGATACAAAGAATTGGATGCACACTCTCACTCAAAATATCACATATGCCTTGATAGGATTATTGTTACATGAAGAAGATATAAATTCTCTCATAATCCTTTTTTGAATAGAACCATCTATATGTTCTATTCGTGGAGAGCTCATCCTCTCAAATTATCCTTTTCTTGCCAACTTCTTAGAGCGTCTTTCAATATATAACTCTCCTTGGCCATTTCCCTTGATAATTTAGATCTTATCTGAAATTATCTACCTTTTGGAGTGTCTTTTCACCTTCCTTTAAGTCTTAGAAATGTTAAATTCTTGACCATTCATCATTATGGGCCATTACTTTCTTTTTTATATTTCATATGAGTGAAATTATTAATTTATGTAGTCTGGTGGTTTTTGGTTGTAAAACCACTATAGAGGTTTAAAAACCACCCTCACAACTATTAGGGTAGTTTTGAAATCTTAAAAAATTGCCTCTCAATGCAGACTAGTGCTTTCATCATTGTGAAAATTCTACCAACTTCTAAAGACCATAACTTTTGCATACAAACTCAAAATGAGATGATGTTTTTTTTAAATTGCATAAATTTTCAAAAGAATCCAAATATGCAATAAAATATAATTTTAGAAAAGTTATTGATTTTATTTTTTCCTTTGTCCCACAACCTATCCAGTTTAGACCTTCAATACATACAATGACATCCCAGATTATACCAATGATTGAGAAACTCAACAAACTTACTTGAAACCATGTAATTTCTTGAAAATGATTATTCTATAATGTACTTGATTGTATAAAATTTTAGGAGTATGGGCACTTTCTATTGAATCATCTTTACCATGCCAAAACAACAAATAAACCAACAAAATCATATTAACAAACTACTATTTTTTAATTAATGCAAAATTACTTATATATTTTATATGTTTAAATATATAAATAAACCAAAAACACTAAATGAAATTGTCACGATCTCCTTTCCACTCTACTTTATTGTCTTCTTTTTCATAATACATACTCTATTCTTGTTAAAACCATAATATTAAACATTAAAACTTAATCAATTATCATAAATAAAAACTAACATTATTATGCTTTGAATGATCCCAAAATTATAATTAACATTAGGAAAAAATATTTAATTCCGAAAAAATAAACATAAGACATTATAACCATAAAGAACCAACATATGGTCCCACTCTTAAGGCGTGTAGGCATAGGTATTAATTAGAAAACTATACTCGTACAAATAAAAAGAATTCAACCACCCACAAAATAGAAAGAGTAAATTTGTATTAATGGTATAAAAGGTCGACATTTATGTTATTAGATATATTTTAAAAATATTAAAATATCATGGAAAAGAAGGTTCATGCATATAATAAATGCACTATTCAATATAAATAGTTTTATTTTTCAAAAAATTTAATCAAAAAATAATATTATTATATATCATTTTTTGTTGTATAATATTTTCTAGATTTGTTTATATTAATGTTAAATCATGAATGATATTCATAATTTTTTATAATTGATCAAGACATAAATGCTATTGTATTTCATTCTTGATCATAATTTATCCATTAAATCTTAAAAATAATTTATATAAATTACCTTCTTTTACTAAAATTCGAATCGATCTTCAAAATTAAACATATACACTTTTTTTTATTATTCTTATAATAAAATATGAATCATGTTCCATCATTAAAAAAATTATCCTTCTTTCTATCTAAATTTAACCTTACTACCATACCAACTACCTTTACTATTATTAATATCTTGACCTAAATTTACCAAGTTAATTATATCAACACGAGGCCCAGTGGACATTTGATTATTACTCTTGTACGAGTGGTCCCTTGGTTCCCTTAAGACACCCATTCTACATTGATGAGGTCTCTTTTCCTTTTACAACTATCCTCTTTATCAAGGCTACTACTCATTCTTTTATCATCATTATAAATTTAACATTTAAACTCAAAACAATATGTCAACTTATTTAGAAATTCCCTAATTTTGGCAAACTCAAGTAGTCCAATATATGTTTTAGAATTTCCCCAAAAGCCTATTTTGCATTGAATGGCTAGGAGGTGGTAGCCATCATTATCATTATCATTAAGAAAGTAAGGACAATGATGCAATGGCCCATGTGATTTCATATTACCATATGAGTGTCTTATTTTGTGTCATATTACCCTTACATAATTTATCACAAAGATAAAAATGATAAATGTTATAAGGTGATTGATGTGCTTTTTAGTATAGGTATTTTGATATATTGTATTAATAGATATCAAATTTAAGGTGTTTTTCTTAAATTTATTATTAATTTAATAATTTTATTATTTTTCATAAAATTTTTAATGAGTGGTTATAAAAGGTTTTAATTTAATTATATTTTTATTTTGGATTTTTAAAAAAATGATATAAAAAGTTTTCAATTCTATTCTATAATTAAGATATTACATTTTTTCGATTGATTTTTACAAACACAAAAAAATTCCGACAATTAAATAAATGTCAAATTTAAAGTTAAAATTAATATATAATGATTAAATGATGTTAAATTTAAAATCAACAATTAATCATTAACAACTCTTGTTATTTCCAATCCACCACCATCCTTTAACTATAGTTGTAAAATGTCCTTTGACATAAATATGGAGAAAGTATACTTTCTTCTTAATTAAGGATGATAAAGTAACTACATTTTTATAGTCCAAAATGTTAAGTGCCTTATTTAAGTTTATAAAATGATTATTGTTTATAAGACTAATTTATACTCCCATTAAGATATTTGATTATATTACAAACCTTACACGGATAAGGTATATACCCTTCGTATTTGAAGCATGATTAGGTATCTCTTACATATTGAGAGTAAAAAATAATCTTATCTGTTGTAAGCTACCTTTTTTTATTTGATTGGTAAAATAGAGGTTTTTGACGAGACCACTCAACTCGATACAAAGGCAACCAAAAGTAATAAAAAAACCAAAGACATGACAGAGAAAATCCACAAAGATAGATAAAACAACCAAAACGACTGTGGAAAATAACTAAAATAATTGAAATGCCACTATCAACATCCAAACTTCAGCCAAAATTTCATAGAGGTAAAACCCAAAATGAGCTAGGTGTCTTCAACAAAACTAATCAAGAGCATTGAAAGCAAGCTAGTGAAAACACCTAAAAGTAACCAGCAACAAATCAACCTGGTGTACAACAGTCTCTCCAACAGGGCTAAACACAACATTTAAATGATGAACACAAATCTCTGCAAATAGGGCTAAACACCATATGTTTTGAACAAAAATATTTTCTCAAACACAAAATATCACTGGATTCTTCTTGAATCTGGACAGTTTACTCATGAAGCATAAGGCTAAAAACCCATAAAATAATAGAATTGAAACAACCCACAGATTACCGTCAAAAACTCAAAACAAGGTGGAGATTTGGTAACTTTCCTGGGTATTTGCAATGCGCTCAAATAATTACTTTACTGAATTTTGAATAGATTACTCCACAAATTTTGGAGTTGGAAGACCAAGAACCCGCATTTGTTCATAAGTCCACTGCCAGCTCTCTGGCTCGACCTCATCACCAAGAGCACGCACCACAGCCCCACTAGTACAACAGCCTATTCTGCTATAAGCAAGCCTTTTATCATTCCATATAGAAAACCACTTGCAAATAAATCCCCAGTACTAGTAGTATCAATGACATTTGCCCCTTCGATGGTTGGAACTCCAACAATCTCTTTGTCATGATGGTGAATCAGACATCAAACTGCAAACAGCCCTTGATTTGTAAACCACCAGAATCGTATCAACAGCAAACAGCCAGCCAATTCTACATGATCTTAGAATCAATTTGCAAACAGCACACAGCGTTTTCAAATATTCGATCTCAGAATCGATTTACACACAAAAAGGATACATACTTTATTAATATTACAGGAAAATATACATCTGGTGTTTGCCTGCGCATTGCAGATCTTTCCCACCCCCTTCAGTCCTTCACCAATATGTATATATCCCCTATTTTTCATGAAAATCCCCATACAAAACCATATTTACTCAACTTAGATACTTAATTCTATCCTAGGCTTCATGCAACAACCTCCCAAAATGAGCAAAACAGTTGTCCTATCATAAGAAAACTCAAACCACTTAATAACTCGCCCAACAGACTCGATTTCAGGATACTTAGACAAATTTAAAAATTTAAAAACCCAAAAATGGAGGGAAACCAACTTAATACACCTAGACATGCCAAAACTCAACCAAGAACATGATAAATACATTCCATGAAGATGTTCCTGCATCATTCTTCCAAGGAGCAAAAGAAGTATTCTTCACTTGTTGTTTTTCTTCATCAATTCTTCTACGCTTGTGCCCAGCTTAAGGATGTCATTTGTAGTCAACCATGTTGCATCTTCAGTTGGTAGATTCTTCCACTTAGTTAGATATCAGAAATATTCTTTGCCCCTTGTCTTTTTAACCACTTTCTTGTCTAAAATGCTCTCAATCTCCTTTGGCACTTCCTTTGGTAGTTGTTGCTCCCATTGGATAACTTCATCTACCCCTATTTCAATCTCTTTAGTTGGTTGTCCTTCATCTTTGTATGGATATAGATCTGCAACATTAAAGATTGGAGAGATTCCAATTCCTTTTGGCAATTCTATTTCATATGCATTATTTGAAAACTTCCTTATTACCTTGCATGGTCCTATTTTGTTTACCTTTAGCTTGTTGTATTCCCTTTTTGGGAACCTCTCTTTTCTAAGGTGAGCAAGAACAAAGTCTCCAATACTGAAACTGACCTCTCTTTTATTTTGATCTACTCTTAGCTTGTACTTGATGGTGTTTTCTTCAAGTTTCTTCTTTACCTGTTCATGCAAATTTTGCATGGCATTGGCAAATTCTTCTGCATCAGCACTCTTTGTCTCCATGCTACTTAGATTTCTTAACTCATACACACCTCTTGGATGCATTCCATACGTAATTTGAAATGGACTCAATCCTGTACTTCTGTTAGGAGAATCATTATAGGCAAATTCAGCTTGTGCAAGTGCAAGATCCCATTATTTTGGATGCATACTTACCAAGCTTCTCAAGATGTTGCCTAAGCTCCTATTGACAACCTCTATTTGGCCATCAGTTTGGGGATGATAGGCTGAACTGAAACTCAATTGTGTACCCAATTTCTTCCATAAGGTTCTCCAAAAGTGTCCAACAAATTTGGTATCCCTGTCAGAAACAATGTTTCTAGGCAATCCATGCAATCTAACAACATCTTGAAAGAATAGATTAGCTATGTGAGTAGCATCACTTGTTTTTGAGCATGGAATAAAATGAGCCATCTTTGAAAACCTATCTCTTACAACAAATATGGAGTCATGACCTTTTTGAGTTCTTGGCAAACCAAGTAAAAAATCCATGCTTATTGAATCCCAAGGCCTATTTGGAATGGGTAGTGGCTGGTACAAACCTACATTTTGACTACTTCCCTTGGCATATTGGCATGTTTTACACCTTTCAACAGATTTCTTGACATCAGTACCCATACATGGCCAATAGTAATGAGCACTCAATTGTGCTAATGTCTTATTCTGCCCAAAATGTCCTGATAAGCTACCACTATGCTTTTCCTTCAACAAATTCTCTCTCATGGAACTCTTGGGAATGCAAAGCTAGCTACCTCTGAATAGCAGACCCTCTTGGACCATGAAATCTATCCAAGGACTTCTATCAACCCCTACTGGATTCATGTAAGCTTCATATGGTTCTTTAAAGTCTGGATCTTCTTTATATAGTTCCTTCAAATCTTCAAATCCCAAAATGCTTACTTGAGATTCCTGCATGATCAGATTCCTCCTGCTTAGAGCATCTGCAACCTTGTTAGATTGTCCTTTCTTGTGCTTAATAGTGAATGTGAAGCTCTGTAAAAATTCAACCCATTTAACATGCTTTTGACTCAACTTATTTTGATTGCTAATGAACTATAAAGCATAATTGTTAGTGAACAAAACAAATTCTTTAGGCAAAAGATAGTGCCTCCATTTCTTCAAAGCCTATACAAGAGCATAGAATTCATGTTCATAGGCTGAATACTTCTTCTTAGCATCACTTAACTTCTCACTAAAGTATGTTATAGGCTTCCCATCTTGGCTTAAAATAGTGCCTATTGCAGTTCCACTAGCATCACATTCTACTTGAAAAAGCTTATTGAAATCAGGAAAGGTTAGGATTGGTTCTTCAGTTACCTTCTTTTTCAATAATCTGAAACTCTTATCAGCAGCCTCAATCCAACAAAAACTTCTTTTATCACCTTTGATTGTATCTATCATTGGAGCAACAATCCCACTAAAATTTCTTATGAATTTCCTATATAAGCTAGCCAAACCATGAAAGCTTCTTACCTCATATGTGCTCCTGGGTGTAGGCCACTCAAGTATAGCCTTAATCTTCTCATTATCCATCTTCAATCCTTCTTTTGAAATCACAAACCCCAAATATATCAACTCTGTCTTCAGGAAACTGCACTTTTTTACATTGATTAGCAATTTCTCTTCATGTAGCTTACTCAATACCATCCTCAAATGTTTCAAATGATCTTCCTTAGTTTGACTAAACACCAAAATATCATCCAAATAAACTATCACAAACTTACCAGTGAACTCCTTAAGCACTTCATTCATCAGCCTCATGAAGGTGCTTGGTGCATTGGTTAGTCCAAATGGCATAACTAACCATTCATAGAGTCCATCATTGGTCTTGAAGGCTATTTTCCATTCATCCCCTTCTCTTATCCTAATCTGATGGTAACCACTTTTCAAGTCTATCTTAGAGAAATATGTAGCTCCACTCAAACAATCAAGTAAGTCATCAATTCTAGGAAATGGAAATCTATACCTGATAGTAATCTTGTTGATTGCTCTGGAATCTGTACACATTCTCCAACTTCCATCCTTCTTAGGACTCAACACTGTGGGGATAGCACAAGGGCATAAACTCTCTCTTACCAATCCTTTGTCTAACAATTCTTTAACTTGGTGCTTGATCTCTTCATTTTCCTTTGGTGTCAACCTATAGGCAGCCTTGTTTGGAAGATTTGCTCCTAGAATCAAGTCTATGTGATGGCTAATGCTTCTCAATGGTGGTAACTCATTAGGTAAATCATCTACCACAATGTCAATGTACTCATTCAACATATCTTTAATTTCTAATGGCAAATCAATCAACTTAGTACTAGTGACTACACTCCTTGGCTTACCAATCACAACAAAGTTTACCTTTTCTTTCTTCATTTGATGTAGAAACTCTTTACCACTCATTATCAATACTTTAGAATTCTATCCAACAATAACATCAGCCTCTTCTTTCAATGGTGTGAGTGTATGCTTGATCCCATCCTTTTCAAACATGTATGTATTATGCCTTCCATCATGCATGGCCTTCCTATCAAATTGCCAAGGCCTTCCAAGCAAGATATGACATACATCCATGGGCATGACATCACATAGAATCTGATCCTTATATGTTCATATTTGAATATCTACTTTACATTGTTCACTTACCAAGAGTTTGTGTCCTTTTTGTAGCCAAGAAACTTGATAAGGTGTAGGATGTACCTCCTTCTTCAAGCCTAGTTTCTCCACCATCTCAGTTGACACAAGATTGTCAGTACTCCCACTGTCTATGATGACCTTGCTGCATTTCCCCTTACTTTTACATGTGGTTCTAAATAGAGTTTTCCTTTGAGGTGGTTCTACAACTTCTTTGTTTGGCTTCAACAAAATTCTTTTCATCAAAAGAGACTCACCTTCTTCTGGGGTATCTTCATAAGCTGCTGCAACTTCTTCACTTTTTTTTTCACTTTGGGTCACATGTACACCCCTCTCATGGCTGGTAGAAGGGTTCTCTGGACACTCATATGACCTGTGTCTTGCATACTTGTTTCACCTAAAGCATTTGCCCATGAATCTTCCTCTTCCTCTTTGATATCCTTGGTATGGCTTTCTTCCTCTTGGTGTATAGCTGCCTCTTGAACTTTGTGAGCTGTTGGCCTCTTCTTGAGATGTTTGCAGCTGTCTTCTACCTCCTTGAAATCCTCTTCCTCTAATGGATCTGCCCCTTCCTCTTGAGAAGGATGTTTGTTTTCTTGCAATCTTCTCCTCAGCCTTCAAGGCAAATTGATATGCCTCTTCAACTATCTTAGGAATGAGAAGACTAATCTCATCTTGAATGGAAAATTTCAAACCATTAGTGTATCTAGCTACCTTTTCTATGTCATCCTCAATATGACATGATCTTATGGTTAACCTGTAAAACTCTTTAGTGTATTCTTTTACAGACATCTCTTTTTGCTTTAAATTTTGTAATTGCTTGAAAAGATTGGCTTGATAATCTTTAGGCATAAACTTACCTTTCATTTTTGCTACCATTCTGTCCCAGCCTCTGATCTTTGGCTTCCCTTTCCTCCTCCTTTCTTCTTGCACTCCATCCCACCACAGGGATGCATGGCTCTTTAGCCTTGTCATGGCATACTTGAATTTCTTATCATCTTCTTCAATTCCTTCATACTCAAAGTATTTGTCTAATGCACTAATCCAATAAATTAATTCTTCCACATTCAAATTACCTTCATACATTGGAACCTCCATTTTTGGGTTTGTGTTCACCTTCATAATGGCTCTAATCAACCTATCTTCAGTTGTGTCTTCTTCCACCACCAATTCCTCCTCTGGTGGCTCCTCTTCTCTATCACTGACTTCACCCATGTCAATGCCTCTTCTTTGAGCCATCTCTAGGTCTTGTAGCCTAGCTGTCAGGTTCCTAATCTCTTCTGCCATTGCAACCAGTCCTCCAAGTCTCCTTCCTCTAGCTCCACCTCTATTCCTAACTCTCATGGCCATCTTGCCTCTTCTTCACAAATCACATTCTTCTTCTCTTTGAATTGGATCTTTTGAATTGTGCACAATCCCTTGAGCTCTGATACCAAATGGTGTACAACAGTCTCTCCAGCAGGGCTAAACAAAACATTTAAATGATGAACACAAATCTCTGCAAACAAGGCTAAACACCATATGTTTTGAACAAAAATATTTTCTCAAACACAAAATATCACTAGATTCTTCTTGAGTCTAGACAGTTTACTCATGAAGCATAAGGCTAAAAACCCATAAAATAATAGAATTGAAACAACCCACAGATTACCGTCAAAAACTCAAAACAAGGTGGAGATTTGGTAACTTTCCTGGGTATTTGCAATGTGCTCAAATAATTACTTTACTGAATTTTGAATACATTACTCCACAAATTTTGGAGTTGGAAGACCAAGAACCCGCATTTGTTCATAAGTCCACTGCCAGCGCTCTGGCTCGACCTCATCACCAAGAGCACGCACCATAGCCCCACCAGTACAACAGCCTATTCTGCCGCAGTCTGCTATAAGCAAGCCTTTTATCATTCCATATAGAAAACCATTTGCAAATAAATCCCCAGTACCAGTAGTATCAATGACATTTGCCCCTTCGATGGCTGGAACTCCAACAATCTCTTTGTCATGATGATGAATCAAACATCAAACTGCAAACAGCCCTTGATTTGTAAACCACCAAAATCATATCAACAGCAAATAGCCAGCCAATTCTACATGATCTCAAAATCTATTTGCAAACAACACATAGCCTTCTCAAATATTCGATCTCAGAATTGATTTACACACAAAAAGGATACATACTTTATTGATATTACAGGAAAATATACATCTGGTGTTTGCCTGCGCATTGCAGATCTTTCCCACCCCCTTCAGTCCTTCACCAATATGCATATATCCCCTATTTTTCACGAAAATCCCCATACAAAACCATATTTACTCAACTTACATACTTAATTCTATCCTAGGCTTCACGCAACAACCTCCCAAAATGAGCAAAATAGTTCTCCTATCATAAGAAAACTCAAACCACTTAATAACTCACCCAACAGACTCAATTTCAGGATACTTAGACAAATTTAGAATTTTTAAAACCCAAAAATGGAGGGAAACCAACTTAATACACCTAGACATACCAAAACTCAACCAAGAACATGATAAATACATTCCATGAAGATGCTCCTACATCACAACCAATCGCTGAGGTAAGTCTTCTTCTATGACAGCAGGAGAGGATGTCTTCCATAATCCATCGGTTCCCTTCTTTCACCAAATCTTCAATATCGGAGC
This sequence comes from Torreya grandis, assembly GCA_037957365.1. Classification (NCBI taxonomy): domain Eukaryota; kingdom Viridiplantae; phylum Streptophyta; class Pinopsida; order Cupressales; family Taxaceae; genus Torreya; species Torreya grandis. The sequence continues at coordinate 319,735 of JARHVA010004851.1, forward strand.
TCATCATTTCTACTTTCATCTTTTGTCCCTTCTTTTTATCCATTATATCTAAAAAACTTTGAACTTAACTTGAGAAGGATGAGAAAAAAAAGCTAAACTACTTACAAACTATAACAAAATCCCCTAACATTATAAACCTTCGAAAAAATCCCTTTCATATAAACTATATATTCCCAACTTCTATAAAGTTCAAACTCATAACCTCCCTTCAAAAAAAGAAAATATTAAATGCATGAGCTGAAAGGTCCTACACAGGGGTTAAATTTGACGGTCACCCTTACCCATCAAGAAAAAAATTTGTGATGGTTTTTAAACTAATGTCACCTTGCACATGACGTTCATCTCTCATTTTTGACTTTCATTATTGTCTTGTCTACTGAGGTGACATTAGTTTTAGTTCATTGGATATATTAGATATTTTGAAATCAACTTCACTCCTTCCTTGATAGTTGTAGCTTCTTCATCTCTACTGAATCATTGATGATATAAGATACCTTGATTGGATATATTGAATAATATAATTGTGGATACACTATTGCAGCCTTGATATAAAATACCTTCAGTGGATACATTGAATGCTATAATTATATTATGAACTTGACAGAAGTCTAATATGGTGTAGAATTCTCAATGTAGAATTTAATCAGGAAAAAAATATTGTGAAAAGGGGTTTAGTTTCCATTTATAAAGACTTACAATCAGAGTATTTGCTCTTGTGTATGCTATGAAATTTCATAAGCCTAACTCGTGGGCATCATCATAGTATCTTTTGGTAACCTATATCAAGTGTTACTCTGGTAGATGATTTCTTGTCTGAAACTGACCTCTGCATTGGTAATGTTATGGCCTCTCATATGACCAATAGCATATTAGGACCTTTAACATGGGTAACAGTAGAGAGAGAATTTAAGGGATCTCTACAACCAATCAAGATTAAAAGTAACATGTATCGGTATGAAATTGTCTATGCTCGATTATATCAACATCACTATAGTTTGAAAGTATAGCATAATGGACATGTTGTTCATAGAGGCAGAGCACTCTGCCTACTTTACCAACATGTCTGTTGCTGGATATTGCTAAAAATACCAATTTATCTTACTTAAAGCATAACCCTATGGATGTTACTGCTCTAGGAAAGTGGTTGAAGGTGTCTTGTGAATCAATAATTTTGGAAGAGATTTTGGATCACTAGGTTAAGCAGTTAATGATTATTAAGGCTGAAGGGTCACTACGTTTATTCAACACTGATGGATTATTATGGAAAGCATAATATTGGTATATGATTCTTTATTGTTGTGAGGTGAATCATGGATGCATGTTGTGGCTTTAAATTGCACTTTAATCCTTGGATAGCCAACTGTTTGACAAAATGTCCTGAAGGATTTTTGAGTAGATCTTATGGATTGTGTGGTGTATCGACTTCCTATATAATGACCCTGCTTGAAATATGCCCAAATCAATAGCAAGACTTTATACTCTCCACTACTTGAAGGATCTATTACCATGTGTTTGTGTACCCTATAGGCATGCAACAAGTGTACCAAGTTAAATTTGGGCAGTTATGGTCTTCAAACAAAGATTTTCCTAAACAAAGAATGGTAGATGGACTCCTATTGATTTAATGTGTCATGAAATAATAGATAAAATGAGTCATATTTGACCTTAGTCCTACTTATACTGTTAGGAAAGAATTATAGATTGGGTTGAAAGACACGATGTCAAATATAGATCCATGGAGGTTGACATACCATCTGGGGATCTAGTAAAGGATCGGTAACTTTCTATGTTAGATGTTATATGAATCATTAATGATAAGTATTGAAAATAAATACACTAGAAGCTATTATATTAAAATCTAAAATGTATCAAAGCAAACCTAATAAAAGCCATTTTCAAGGACCACACCCATCAAAATGCATTTAAAACAAAAAATGGAGAGCAACACACACTACAGCCCTATTAATATTGTTGTTCGGGGTGGCCGGTAGGTAGCAACCGCAGGGTTAACAGGCTAAAGACAATGTTGTAGATGTGGGGAATTTAGAGAGCTAGAACAACATAATAGAACAGAGACAATAATGAGCATTGAGTCGTAGCAAACCAACGATTATTAGAAATAGATATACAATATTTAAAAATGTAATTTCACATAACTCTAGGGTCTCTCCCAATTCGCACTAGTGGCAGCACTTGAAATCTACCCCCAGGTTTCTCATAGAGTCACAATCTCCTCGCCCAGGGCCCTATTGTTGTTGGTGATAGAAATGGTGATTCGTGAATTTTGATTTTAATACTTGGGTGAGTGGGTGGGTAAATTATTTGTATTTCTAAGGAAATTGTACTAACATATGGCAAAACGAAAAATCAGCTTTATTTGAAGAGGCCAGATTATAGATGCATTAAAAACTATTAATTTTTGGATGACTATGAAGATGTATTTATTATTTTGTAAAGATGGTGATTCGGTCACATTTTGGTGTCAGTCGGTATGATTCGGTGAAGATTTACAAGTTACAGAAAATTTAATGTTATTGAGAGTCGGGAAACCAGAGCATATAAGGTATTGGGGCATATAAGCCTAGCTTGTTAAAAAAAATTAAAACAGGTGTTTTTTTAATGTGAACGTCAATATGACATCCCTTTCAAAAAATTGCCTATCCTTTGTTATGGTTAAAAAAAAAATTGGAAGTATTTTACATTTAAAATGGTAAAAAATGTTTAAACAGGGATCAAATTTAACCCCTGGTCCTACATATTTAAAGATTGGAACTTTTTGCCTTTACTATAATGCCACACATTTGTCGGATATATTTTATATTTATGTGTTGATAGGTGATGTAAAATTTTAAAATCCATACCTTTATAAGTTCTTTTTAAATGTCTCAAATAACCATATATATATATATATATATATATATATATATATATATAGTGTGTCATTCGATTTATAAATATATTTTGAAATATAAATTTTGAATAAATATTTTATGCCATAGTCATTTTTTCTTTCTTTCTTTTTTTATAATTAAAAGTAAATTATATATTTTATTAAATAAAATATAGTACATGTTTGATTAAAAAAAGTGGGTGGTATGAAAATATATTTTGAGTAAAAAATATTTTAAAAAATAATTATGCTTCAATAAAGGTTTTATAGAGATTGAAAAAAATGATATTCGATATAAATAAAAAATAATTTTATTTAAAACACACTTTTATAAATTTATTTATTTTATAACTATGATCAACAAATTTAAAAATTAATATCAAATAGGAAATAAAAGTTTTATAAAACAATAATAGTTTTATAACACAATGACCATTATTTTAAGGTGGTCACAAATTTGTTATCTCTATGTTCACCACTTTTTATGATAAGATGAGTTAATATGAACCTTTCGTCTAATTAATTATATCTATTATTTTTTTTACCAATTAATTCTTTTTATAAATATTATTAATATTATCTTATCTTATTTTAAATTCAAAAAATGTAATCCTCCTTTTAAAAAAAAAAAAAAAAAACCATTTTCCTTTAAAAACTAAAACTCTTATTTATTTATAAATAATAAAAAATAAGAGAAGCACCCAATACATAATTATTAAAAAATTTAAGAAATTTAACGAACTCAAATTTCAAAAGAATAATCTATCTATCTATAACTTACCAAAGGTTTTAAAAAAAACCAATACATGGTAATTAGAAAGTTCAATGAGCTCAATCTTCAAAAGAATAATAAAAAATGGAAACCCTAGGCCAAATTCGAACTTGGTGTGGTCCCTAAAGGTTAAGGAGAGAGTTTTGAACATGTCTAAAGTGCAGGGATGTATTACAAAAAATGGACCCCCAAATTTATCTCATATCCATATATGATTTGTCTCGTGTTCTCAGGGTTATTGACAAGGGGGATTTAAATTTTTTTTGTGGAGTATATTACCATGCCATAGGTAATAAAGACTAAGGATTATACAATATTTATTAAAATTTGTGTTTTTATGGATTTTAGTTAATTTATATTGAAAACATTTACATTTTAAAGTAATTTTTTTTCTTGAAATTGTATATATATATGAGATATCACGGGAATTGAAGTTTAGTTTGGTGATCTGGGACTTTTTCGACTTTAATTTTATAAGGAGATCCTCTTTATAACTATCTAGCTAGCTGTGTAAATAGAAGGGTAACCAATTCCCTAGAATCTAAGGAATTAGAACTTAGATGAGAAACTAGTAAACACTAGAGCCCCACTATCAAACCACATGAGTTCTTTTCCATTTTTACACTTGTTATCAAAGTGATTATTTCTTTTAGAATTATCCATTTATCAAATTAACCACATCATAATATCAAGAAACATAGAATGAAACACCATATGCTATAATAAGTATATATAGCATAGATAAGGAAGACTTTCAACGAGTCACAATAACATTTAGATCATTTAAAATCACAATCCAATGTTACTTTTAAGTCTTCTTAAAGTCACTTATTAGACTTTTCTGTCAAAACTAAAACCCTTAAGTCATATTTAAAGTCTCATTTGAAAGGCATCTCTAGAGGGTGACGTTAAGATGTCTTAAGAACATGACTTTAGAGGCGACGCTAGGGTGACTTTAGTAGGCAACATTTGGGTATCTTTAGAGACAATGTTAGGGTGACTTTAGAGGCAATGTCAAGGCGAGTTTAGCAGACAACATTAAGGTGTCCCTAAACACAACTTTATTTCCATCTTTAATATGATTATTTTTAAAATTAAAAAGTGACCAAATTATCTCCTCAACCTAATTGTGACAACATCTCACTTTATATTTTTATTGCATATAATTAATAAATAATTAGGTAACATGCCACATAATATCAATTAATTACTTCTCATTTAATTTTTATGATGTAAGTGGTCTCATGAAGTTTATTAAAATTAAAAGTAATTAAAAAATATTTTTAAAATTAAAAAGTAACATATTACCCCTTAACCTAATTCAATCAATCACTTGATTGGTTGTATGGTGGATATAATTAGAATAAATCGATCTCCTTAAATTAAATGCAACAACCTAATATGATTTGGGGCTTGATATTTCATAAGTAAGTGCCTCATTCAACTAATCACTCATTTAGTTAGATAGAAGACTTAATAAGGGTAAATTGAGCCCATAAACTTAATTCCAACAACATGATGTGATTTGGGGCCTAATTTTTTATAATTGAATATATCATCCAACCAATCACTTAATTAGTTAAATGAGGGATGCAGTTTAGGGAAATCAAGCCCTTAAAACCTAAATGGGATAACTTAATGTTTAGAGCTTGGTTTTATCTGATTAAGACCCCTATTTAACTAGTCACTCAATTGATTGGATGGGGGACTAAATTAGGGTAAACTAAGCCCCCAAAACATAATTTTGACAAGCTGATGATATTTAGGTATCAATTTTTCCTAATTAAGAGCTTCATTTAACCAAATAATCAATTCATTAGATGGTAGACTAAATTAGGTAAAATTGAGCCCTCAAAACATAATTAAGATAACCTGATGTGTTTGAGGGACAAAGTTTCCCTAATTGAGTGCCCTTTTCAACCAACCACTCAATTATTTGGATGGAAGATTAAATTAGGAAAAATCAAACCCTCAAAACCTAATTGTGACAACTTAATATGATTTAGGGATTTATTTTTCCTAATTTAGTCCCTCACTCAATAAATTACTTGATTATTTTTATGGAAAATATAATTATGAAAAATCAAGCCCCCTAAACCTAATGAGGTTTGGGGCATAATTTTCCCAAATTAAGAACCCCACTTAACCAATCACTTGATTGGTTAGATGGGGGACAAAATTAGGGCAAATTGAGCCCCATAATCTTGATTGAAATAATATAATAGGACTTGAGGATTGATTTTCCTTAATTCAATGCCTTAATCAATTAATAACTTGATTGGTTAGATGGGGAACTAAAGTGGGTAAAATCGAGCTCCCTAAACCTAATTGTGACAACCTAATGTGATTTGGGGCTCATTTTATCCTAGTTAAGTGCCCCATTAAATCAATCAATTGAATGGTTAAATAGAGGATACAATTGGTAAAATCAAGCCCCCAAAACCTAATTACAACAATTTAATATGATTTGGGGCTTTATTTTCCATAATCGAGTGATCTATTTAACCAATCACATGATTGATTGGATTGGGATGCATCTTGGGAAAATCAAGTTTCTTAAATCTAATTAAAACAACCTAATGTGATTTGGAGCTTGATTTTATGTAATTGAATGTTCCATTCAACTAATCGCTCAATTAGTTGCATGGGGAATGTAGTTTGCCAAAATCAAGTCCCATACACCTAAATTTGACAACTTAGTGTGGTTTGGGGATTGATTTGTCCTTATTGAGTGCCCCATTTAACTAATAACTTGATTATTTTTATGGGGTACTAAACTATGGAAAATTATGCCCCTAAAGTCTAATTATGATAACCTAATGTGATTTAGGGCTTGATTTTACCTAATTGAGTGCCCTATTCAGCGAATCACTTGATTGGTTGGATGAGGGACAAAGTTAGGGTAAATCAAGCTCCCAAAACCTAATTTTGATAAACTAATATGATTTGGGTCTCGATTTTTATTAACTACATTCCCATTGCAACCAATTAAGTTATTGGTTGAATGGGGGTTGTAATGGGGATGTAGTTAGATAAAATTGAGACCTAAATCACATTAGGTTGTCAAAGTTAGATTTAAAGAGCTTGATTTACCCTAATTTATTCTTCCATCCAACTAATTGAGTGATTAGTTGAATACATCACTAAATTAGGGAAAATCAAGCCTCAAATCACATTAGATTGTCACAGTTAGGATTTAAAGCTCAAGTTGTCTTAATTTAGTGCCTTATCTAGCCAATTGAGTCATTGGTTAAGTAGGGCACTCAACTAAGGAAAATTGAGCCCCAAATAACATTAGATTATCAAAATTAGGTTTATGGGGATTGATTTTCCCTAACTATGTCCCCCATGTAACTATCAAGTAATTAATTGAATGAGGCATTCAAATAGGGAAAATAAAGCCCCACATTATATTAGGTTGTGTAAATTGGGTTCAAGACACTTAATTTTACCAAATTGCATCACCCATCCAACAAATCAAGTGATTGGTTGAATGTAACATTCAACTAGGATACATTGATCCTAAAATCACGTTAGATTGTTGAAATTAGGTTTTGGGGGTTTGATTTTCCAAAATTACATCCTTTATCAAACCAATCATGTGATTGATTTAATGGGGCACTCAATTATTAGATCCCCTAATTGAGTGCCCCATTTTACCAATCATTTGATTAGTTAGATGGGACCAAATTATGACAAATTGATTACTTGAAATCTAATTGCAACAACCTAATATGATTTGGGGATTATTTTTTCCTAATTGAGTGCCCCATTAAATTAATTAATTGATTGTTTTGATGGGGGATATAATTTTGGAAAATCAAGCCCATGAAACCTAATTGCAAAAATTTAATGTGATTTGGGGCTCAATTTATCCTTATTGCATGATCCATTTAACCAATCACTCAATTTCTTAGACAGGGACACAATTTAGGTAAATCAATCCTCCTTAACCCAATTGCTACAACCTAATGTGATTTGGGGATCAATATTCTCCAATTGAGTAACCCATTCAAAACATTACTTAATTGGTTACATGGTAGATGCAATAAGGGAAAATAGAGTACCATAAACCTAATTCCTATAACATAATGTGATATGGGGCTCAATTTACCCTAATTGATGTTGGTTTAGGTTTTTTCCAACTTGTGATTTTACCTACATGGTTGTTAGTTAGATTACTTAGGATTGTTAAGGACATTAGGATAAAATACACTTAATATATTTTATAATAGTGAGTTGAGTTTTTACCTCTTTGGTGATCTAATTTCTTACTATATAATTTACCTCCTTTGTACTTATTGGCTAATCGATGAATGAAGCTTTTGATGTAAATTTTACTGTGGCAATTTTTCTCTCACCTACTACTAGGGTTTTAGTGTAATCTTGGATGCTCAAATATCTTGGAGTAATCCAATATCGTATTAAAGATTTGACTTGAGGACCATTTTTTCTAGTTTTGAAATACTTGGTGAGATATTTCTTGCATGCATTGTAGCCAACTTTCTTAATTTTTGGCATTTTCAAAGGTTTGGTTGGATTTGTTGAGAATCCATGCAAAATATATAATTGGAGTCTCAAATAAAAAAATGATAGTGTCATTAGATTCAGAAGGTTCCAAAACCCTATGATCAATTGTAAACATGACTTAGTTTCGTGACAGTCGAATTCAACCATTTTGGAGGGTTATAAGGCTTTTTGATGATTTTGTGCAAATCTGTACAGTCAGGGTTTCCAAGAAAAAAATTTGTCTAGGTTTTTATGGGTTTTTATAGATCCTTAGTATGTCTTTGGTGGGTTTTTACATAATCATTATATATCTATAGATTATGAACTTGGCAGGAATTTCACACTTGCATGCATAAATAAGAGATTTAGGATTTTATTAAACCTACCAAAAGTTTTGGGTGCTAGTGCAATCTATAACTATGACAATAGAACTTTAAAGAGCTTGTGTATTCCATAAATTTGATGTCAAAATTATTGACCAAAAGCATAGCTAAAACCTATAACCATGGAAATTTAGAGTGCTCATGTAGTCCATAACTCTAATGATAGAGTTGTTGACTATATGTACAACTAAAAATTTTGACTACTCATGTAGTCCAAAAGGTTGACAACAAAAATTTAGACCAATGATACATATCTCAACCTTGAAATGATAACTTTTAACTATCAGTGTAGCCCTCAAACCTGACGTAAGAACTTCTGATTATTAGCACACTCTAAAACCTTGATGACTATTGAAGTTGACTGCATCCCTGACACAAAACTCTATTTCATAACTCTTGGCATCTCCGACACCTATAAGAGACCTCAAAAAATATGATGACAATCTATAAAATATTAGATTTAATTACATAAAGTGTGACACTATTCATTTGAAAAATGGAGGAATTTTTTGAGTTATGTCACTCGTACATCAATCACATCAATCAAAAGGGGGAAGAGGGAGCACTCAAAAAATGTCTTAGCCCCTTGATCATATGGTGGGTTCACATGGAGGGGCTTAAATTTTGATTCCCACTAGTGGGGGATTAACCTTATCCCCAACCCATTCTCCAATCAACCCAAACATTTTTAAATTTATGTTGGGTGGAGAATTGTTATGCGATCTCAAATATTAAAATGACTATAGGGTAAGCGAACAAATTTAAGGGACAAAAAGTGGTCTACTCATGTACATGATTTTCCTAAAATTTTAGAAATATGAATTTCTATACATAATTTGAGATATCTACACTCCAAATTTGAAAATGGTGTAAGAATATGAAATGTAAAATTTTGAGTCTAGTTTTCAAAAAACTATTTTAAAAAAAAAGGTTAAGTATAACTAGGTCAAACATATGAAATTTGAAGAGGAACCTCTATTTTTTTTAAAAACATAGTAGATAGATGGCCATGCGGCGCACCATTTTTTGAGCAACATTTAATATTATTTGAAACCTTGGAAAATTTATATAATATCTTTTAGTTTGTGACCTATATTTTGTATATGTTTTCAATGAATATTTTTTTATGAATTTTTCAAGTAAATAGATCATAAAAACTAACAAAAAAATGGATATCCATCTATGTGGTGCACCTAACTACCTCAAAAAAAATGAAAATCATTTTTTTTGAATGTGTTTAGAATTAAGCCTAGTTTGTGACCATATAACTTGTTTTTCACTTGGATCAATGAAAGACAATTTACATGAAAATGTATAGGCATGTATGTTTATGACATGTAGTGGCCTAAAAATGGTATAGTTAGAAATCAATGTAGTATGAAATCTTAAATTAGTCCAAAAATTATAAAAATCATATTTTTGGAAATAAGAGAGTGATGGTGTAATGGTATTAAGTTTTTGAATTTTCACATTGAAATTCTTGGTGTGTTTGGAAATCAAAGTTTAATTTTGTTGTTTTTTATCATAACTTTCAAAACTTGACTGTACATTGACAGTCCAAGCCTTTGGCTCGAGAATTCAAGCCATTCCCAAGCCAAAAGGCATGGGAATTGAATTCAAATTCAAATAACATGATCACATTAATGTATAACATGATCGTGTAATAGATAAAATAATGACATTATTGTAAAAATAATAATGCAATCATGTTATTGTAAAAACAATAACATGATTTTTTTATTGTTGTTTTGCTCATTAAAGCAATGAACATGTAGATGGAGCGAATGTTGGTTAACAGGTAATATGACCAAGTTATTAATAAAGTGATTGCATTATTAATAACACAATCACATTATTGATAAATTGATTGCAATATTGATAACATGATTGTGTTATTGATACTGTGATTATGTTTTTGTTATTTTGCACATAAAAGCATATGGGAGTTTGACAAAAATAATAGAACTGTCTACCATGGATGTGTCATCACAAAAAATAGGAGTAGGAGGAAAGAGTACAATAGTCTATGAAGATATGATAGGAAAAGGAGGAGGGGGAGGAGTGATATAAGTCTCAAAAATATTTTGAAAAGAGACCAAAAGATGTTCTAAAGAGTGTTGAGACACATGGTGAGTTATATATGGTGATGTAGATCCCATGAAACATGTAGTAAAAAGGTGTCACAAACCTTGTCACAAGTGTTATCCCATTTAATGTAATTTTTATAATAAGTGGGAGAAAGAATCAATCCATATAGGATTGAAATATGATTCTTTCCTTTTTTCTTGAATAATTGTTTCATGTAAGCATGCTAAAAAGCATAGTTGATCTTTCCAAAAAGAACTACTATTGTAAAATAAAATTTTATTTATAGGTATCTCTCATGTGAAGTTTAAATGACTAAGAGAAGACACCAAAGAAGTTTAAATCTACACAAAACAACTGTATTGACCCATATTTATAGTAAAAATGCACATTATTAAAGAGGATATCAAACATAGTTGAGAATGCATCCAAATGGGTAGTAAGTGCAGGAATCAACACAATGCAAAAATGAGAATATGAAAAAGAGACATTGAATAATGAAAATATCCACACAATACCCCCTCAAAACTATCAATAATGACTCCACATAATGTTATAAATATAAACTCACTCATATAATCATCTTCCATAACAAAGACTGTATCTTGAGTAAATTGTGTGTGTGTATGAAAGAATTAGGGGGACATCAAGCTCTATCAATAATTTATCCAAGAGGTATAATTTATGAAGAATAGGTAGTTTTATATGACTCAAAAAAGTCACCAATATGTAGATCATGAAAAAATAGGTACTTTTAAAGAAGATGACACTCAAAAAAGAGTTACCAATCAAACGTTATAGGGTAAGTACATGGAGTTGGGGGATAATTCCATGGACATTTTAGGTAACATTATCACATTAATAAATAATGAAATCATGTTATTTAAATAACATGATCACACTATTTAAATTATAGATTAGTAATTACCGAGCCATAACATGATCACATTAATGTATAATGCGATCATGTTAATGTATAACATGATCACATTAATGTATAATGCGATCATGTTAATGTATAACATGATCGCATTACTGTTGTTTTACACATTAAATTAATTAAAATGTAGATGGAGTGAACATTGGTTAACAGGTAACATAATCATGTTGTTGATAATGTAATTGTGTTATTGATAATGGGATTGTATTATTGATAATGTGATCACATTCTAGTTATTTTACACATAAAATCATATGGGAGTTGCATATGAAGGCAACTTTGGTGATAAGCTTATATTTACTATTCTAAATGTGAAGTATAATTTTACATTTATTTTCTTATACTTTATATAAGAAATTAGGGTCACTTAGCATCTGATAGAGTTGGTCTCATAGTTGCACGCCTTATAATGTGGAAAATAATTTTTCAAAATCCAATCTAATCAGTACTTAGACATTTTCAAGGTCTAAGTATTAAACATAGGGATTTGAAGACATAATTTTTGCAATTGATGTCCATTTTTGGTCAATGTATGGTCATTTTAAAGGATTTTGTGCCTTCTAGATTGATTCTTAACATTTCTAGGAGTCCTAAGTTTGTCAAAATTAAAAATTTCAAACCACTCACTTTGAAATTGATGCAAATTGGTGTGATTGGGGTAATATAGGTCACATTGATGACCTACACATATCAAATGATCACTTTGTGTTAATTTCACATGTTCATCATCCCTCCATCCCTGATCACTTCTTACTCATGCCTCATCACCCCTAATCACTCTCTCATCATTTTTTAATGTCCCTAATCACTCCCTCATTAACCCTCACTATCCCTACTCATCTCTAATCATTCCTTAATCATCCATGATTACTCCCTCATTAACTCTCACTATCCCTCATCATCCCTAAATACTCCCTCATTGATCTTCACTATCCCTCATCATCCCTAATCACTCATTCCTCATCCCTCATCACTCCATTGACCCTCATCATCCCTCATCATATTTAATCAATCCTTCATTATCCCTAATCATTCCCTCATCATCCTTAATCATTCCCTCATTAGCTCTCACCATCCCTAATCATCACTTCATCATCCCTAATCACTCCCTTATTGACCCTCACCATTCCTCATCATTTATAATCGCTCCCTCATCTTCCCTAATCACTCCCTCATTGACCCTCACCATCCCTCATCATCCCTAATCACTGCTTCATCATACCTCATTATCTCTAATCACTCATTCCTCATCCTTCATCACCCCAAATCACTCCCTCATTAATACTCTCCATCCTTCATCATCCCTAATCACTCCCTCATTGACCCTCACTATCCCTCATCATCCTTATTGAATCGCTCATCATCTCTAATCAATTCAACCTTATCCTTAATTATTTCATCCAATACATTAATGGTGGTATTTTTTTTGCGTTCAACAATGTTAGGGGCTACAAGTGGAGAGTTGAGTGCTAGCATAAAATATAAGACATAGTGATCAAAATTATGTGGAGGAAAATTTGAAACATAAATATCTAACACCTATGAAAAAATATGAGCCTATTAGAAATGATGTAATTCACAATTTAAAATCCACCAAAAAAAGAGAATTAAAACCACCATAACACCAAAAATGGGTAGTAAATACATGAGGATCACCAAGCTATGTGATTTCTTAAAACAAATAACTTGATTTCCATATGAAGACATTTTATGATCCAAATAATTACATTGAATTCCTTCTATTTGTATGTCTATTGATTGAGTCATCATACCAAAATGTGGAAAATAATTTTCAAATTATTAGAACAAGTAGTCCAAGATTGGAAAGTGGTGATTAATTCATAACTATAGTATTCAATCCAATGAAGAGTGTCACACTATGAGCTCTCTACTTTCACATCTCGAGAAGTGGGTACAAGTTATCTATCACTATAAAAAGGTAATTAGATAATATATTATGAACCCAATGATATGGTCGGTACTAAAAATATCTCCACTTCCCCCAACAATAAATTATATGAATTAAAACTCTTGTTTTGTTAATAAATGTAAATCAATGGTGATCTAATACACCATCATTTCCAATGGAAATTAGAATAATTTAATCTATCCTAAAGCATATTTTCAAAAATTAAACTTGAAATTTATACATCATCCATAAACATACACTAGTGTATGGTCTAATTTAGGCCTTGAGAAATGGATCACCTAATAGTGTCACTTGGTGTATAAAATCAAACCTTTTAAAGATGCAATCCTTTATGACATCTCACCATTATAGGTGTGTGATTTTTTACATGTCATAAACCATATATTTTCCATTTAAATTTAGTATATGAAGTAAACCCTTGAAATGTTGTGATAGATTATCATGATCTAAAATACCATATATCATAGTTAATTCATAAGATTTCAATCGTTAGTGCTAGGAAGTGCAAGAATATTGTCATTTATAGTAATAAGTATGCTCTTTATGGTAATAATTAAATTTAATAACATCATTATGTCACCATATCATAGTGTGTTTTATCCAACAATAACAAAGACAAAACAATTGAACCATAAACTAGATGAATACAAGGATATCTTTCAGTTACCTAAATAAGTTCCTACATACTCTACACTAAACAATACTATTGATTTGATCCCTTAACTACCTTTACCTCAAACCTATTTATACAACATATCATTTCTAGAGAATGAATAGATCAAGTGTTAGATCCATGGAATCATGGATAATGGATGCATCATGCCCAAGCCTTGTAGAAGCCCAATTGTGTTTGTGCCAAAGTTGTCAATCAATTACAAAAATATTAACAAGATTGAAGTGAAGAACTATTATCCTTATTTAAATATTAAGGAATTTTTCTTCCATATCCATGGTGTAGAAATATTTTCCAAAATTGATCTTAAGTTTGGGTATCATCATATTCATGTCAATCCTCTAGACATTTGGAATATAGTCTTAAAAACAAAGTAAGGATTGATTGACTAGTTGGTTATGCCTTTTAGGTTAACTCATGTAATGAATTCATTCATTTCAAGATGTTTAAAAATATCCTCGGGCCCTTTACCTATGTCATTTTTTAATCTACCTGAATGACATCTTAATCTTTATAAAACATGGGATGAACATCTACACCATGATGAACTAGTGTTTCACATTTTGCAGAAACATGTTTTTATGATAAAATGAATAAATGTTCATTTTTCATGTAAGAGATAAAATATTTGGGACACATTACACACATAAGGATTGCATGTGTGAACCTAACCAAGATTTAAGTCATACAAGAATGTAAAACACTAAATAACTTTGCATCTGATTCAAATCTTCTCAGAATTAGAAAATTATACAAGAGATTTGTGTTTAATTTTTGTCTTTTAAACCAAACTACCAAAGGTGAAACCAAATAAAGTTTCATCTAGTCAGCTACACAAAAAAGATAATTTGATGAACTAAAATTTAGACTCTATTTTGTGTTATTACTTATGTTACTTGACTATAAATTTGGAATATAATATAATTCATTCAGTAATAAAATTGATTATCACAAATGGGTATTGACAAAACAAGTCCTAGAAAAGAGTTAATTTATATTATAATGGATTAAACAACTTATGATTGGAATCAAACATATATTTATATCATATAGTTATGTTAGATGATGAGGGAGTGATTAAGGATGGTGAGGGTCAATGATGGAGTGATCAGAGATGGTGAGGGATGGTGAAGGTCAATGAGGGACTGATTAGTGATGATGAAAGATGAAGAAATATTGATTAGGGATTATGAGGGATGAGGAGGGAGTGATTAGGGATAATGAGTGATGGTAATAATAAATGAAGGAGTGATTAGAGATGATCAGCCTAAGTGATTAGAGATGATGAGAGCCAATAAAATTTAATGAGGGGGTGATTAGGGATTATGATGGATGACGATGGAGTGAATAGGGATGAAGAAGTGATTAGGGATGATGAGGGATGAAAAAAGAGTGATTATGGATGATGAAGGATGGGTAGGGAATGATTAGGGATGATTAGGGATAGTGAGGGTTGATGAAGGAGTGATTAGGGACAATGAGGAATGATGAGAGAGTGATTAAGGGTAATGAGGGATGAGTAAGAAGTGATCAAGGATGAGGGAGGGATGATTAACAATTGAAATTAACAAAAAATTTATCATTTGATGTGTGCATGTCATCAATATGACCTCCAATACCCTAATCACACCACTTTGGATCAAGTTCAAAGTGATTATTTTTCAAACTTTAAATTTGAAAAATCTAGGACTCCTATAAATGCCAGGAATCAATATAGAAGGCATAAAAACCGAAAAAATGACTATATGTTTACCAAAAATGGATATCAATTGAAAAATTTATGTACTAAAATCCTTAGGTTTAATACCTAGACCCTGAAAATGCCCAAGTACTGACTAGATTGGATTTTTAAAAACTATTTTCCATGTCGTAAGGCATACAGCTATGAGATCAACTCTATCAGATGCTGAGTGACCCTAATTTCTTATATTTACTAAAATAAATATAAAGTATAATTTTACATTTATATTGTTACATTTATTTTATTATACTTCACATTTAGAGTAGTAAATATAAGCTTCTAGCCAAAGTTGCCTTCATATGCAACTCCTACATGCTTTTATGTGCAAAATAATAGGAACACGATCTTGTTATCAATAATGCAGTCATATTATCAACAACATGATAATATTATTTGTTAACCAACATTCAATCTATATACATGTTCATTAATTTAATATACAAAATAATAATAACTCGATCATGTTACTATTTTTACAATAATGTGATCACGTTATACATTAATATGATCACGTTATATATTAATGCGATCACGTTGTACATTAACATGATCACGTTATGGATTGGTAATTACCAAACCATAATTTAAATAATGAAATAAAATTAATTAAATAACACAATCACATTATTTATTAACATGATTGTGTTACCTAAAATGTCTATGGAGTTTTCCCCCAAATTCATGTACTTACCCTATAACGTTTGATTGGTAACTCTTTTTTAAGTGTCATATTCTTCAAAAGTTCCTATTTTTCATGATCTACACATTGGTTACTTAATTGATCCATATAAAACTACCTATTATTCATAAATTATACCTCTTGGATGAATTATCAGTAGATCTTAATGTCCCTCTAATTCTTTCATACATACACACAATTTACTCAAGATGTAATCTCTATTATGGCAGATGGATATATGAGTGCATTTGTATTTGTAACATTATGTGGAGTCATTATTGATATTTTTGAGGGGGTATTATGTGGTTCTTTTCATTCTTAAATGTCTCTTTTACACATTCTCTTTTTTTGCATTGTGTTGATACTTGCACTTATTACTCATTTGGATGTATTCTTGACCATGTCTGATGTCCTCTTCATAAATGTGCATTTTTCTTGTAAATATGGGTCATTATAGTTGTTTTATGTAGATTTTCACTTATTTGGTGTCTTCTCTCAGTCATGTCGACTTCACTTGAGAGATACCTACAAAGAACATTTTATTTTATACTAGTAATTCTTCTTAAAAAGAGAAACTATGATTTTTGGCATGCTTACATAAAACACTTGTTCAATAAAAAAGGTAATAATCATATTTCAATCCTATATGGATAGATTATTGCTCCCACTTATTCTATCAAGTACATTAAGGGGGATAACACTTGTGATAAGGTTTTTGGTACCTTTTTACTGCATGTTTCATGGGATCTACATCACCATATGCAGCTCACCATGTGTCCCAACACTATTTAGAGCATCATTCAGTCTCTTTTAAAAATATTTTTGATATTTATATCACTCCTCCTCTTCTTCCTATCATATCTTCAGATATTATTATACTATTTCCTCCTACTCTATTACGACCTCTCTTCTCGCATTATGGACTTGTGCTCATACTTTAAGTTGTTTTGGACCTCATTTAGTATTTTATGTTAGAATGAGTTTATTTTCAAGTTAACTTAACTTTTGTGTTAATTTCAAAGATCAATCAGGTCATCGATGGGATTTCACAAAAGTAAGGTACGATTTAATTAAAGTTATTTCCTTTCGTAGAAATGTATATATACAATGTTGTCATGAACAAGGGAAAAATTAATGAGATAAATAGATTAATATTAGATGAAAATTTTATCAGTTTGATAATATCAGATAAATACATCAAAGGTTATTTTAAATTAATAAAATGAACTTTTCTTTATTTTTATTCTAAGAACTTTCAAATAAATTATAATAAATAATTTAAGAGTTTAATTATTATTAATTAATTATATTATCATAAATAATTTAAGTTTATTAAATTATTTATAATTTATTTTATACCTATTAATTCCTACATATAAAATACATAACAAATAGTAAAATAAAACTAATCTCACCTAAAGCCTACACCCTACATACTAAATCCCCCATGCATGCAAATTTGATAACACATGTTAACTGACCTTTATACCACGCCACATGGGAAGGGGAAACAACTATAAAATTTTAGTTCTAAAATATTTTTTCTTGCAGTTTGAATTTAAAGACTCCACCTCTCTAATAACCATCGACTGCTTTAACTCATGCTAAGTAAAAAGAGATTGCCACATCACCTGCCACATAGTAATAGTTAAAAACCTTAAATGAAGGAAAAGAAAGTTATAAATATATTCACATTGAGGAGGAAAAAAGGAGAGGATCCATGTTGAGGGAAAATTTGCATGAAGAAGATGATAAATGTGTGATCAACATCAATGTTGGAAGGGGGGAGAGGCAATGCTTTCATAAAAATAAGAAAAAGAAAAAGGAATCAATGTTTTGAAGGCAATAGGGAATCGACGCCTACGAGAGCAGTGAGTCAACACTTTGGGAGGAGAGAGTCGATGCTTTAGGGAAGGAAGATCAATGCCTTTTTCCTTCCATGCAATCCTTGTCATATCTATGTCTAACATTTTCACCCAATGATATTAATGTTGTTACCATATCAAGTAGTGTTCCTTTCTCTTCTTTAACTTAGCCCAAGATCAACACTGCTACTAGACTTTATCTCAACTATTTCAATTCAAGCGAAATCACATTCCATTTCAGTCAAGGATTTTAATGGGCACTAGGTAAGTATAATATTTTATTAAAATTATAAGATAAATATAATGTTTTATTTAAATTGTATGAAATATTTAATTTATTTATTTTTAGAAAACTAAAATAGAATGAATTTTTCATTACTAGAAACAAAATGATAATACTACTTGTTAGGGAAAGTAAGAAAATAATAATGTGAAAAAAAAGTAATCAGATATTCGAGAGACATATAACATATAACAATATGAGCTCATTTAATATTAGTTGATATATAAAATTTTACATTATATATCTATTTATAAACATTAACATGATCTCTATACCTGGTTCGATGAAAAGAGTAGAATATAGAATTAAATAAATGAGTTTTGTTTCCTATGTACCTAGTTTATAAATTTATGAAATACATTTGATCTAGTCTATAAAGTTACATGTGTAAACCTATATTGTGAGAATATTGATTAGATACATGAAAATAACATAAAGCAATCTAAGTTGTCATAAAACAATATTCCTTGCAGACCCTTACTTTGATTGTTATTAAGCTTTGATGATGAATTTTATTATCATTAAGAATAGTATGAAAATAAATATTCTTCATTCTAGGATTAAACTGTCAATTTCAAAACCCTCCTTTCAAATGTATAGAGAATTTATTTAAATTCAAGTTCAATAAACTCCTTGTGTATAAGTTATTGTTTTTAGAAAAGTTTACCTAAATAGACTAAAGATATAATTGTCCAAAATAACATTGTTGAAGATCAACATAAGGACTAAACTAGAAGATCATGTTACAGATTTGTTTTCTACCTTCCTACTCAAGAATTTTCTTTTGAAATATAATGAATTAATTTATTTCAAATATTCTATATTTTAAAATCTCAACTTAGACCAAGAATTTAAGGTTAAAATAAAACTACGTAGCATTCAATATTAAGTGTGCCTCTAGCTCACGTTTACATATAATGCCATTGCACTTGAGCTACTGCATCTATATACTAACACAGCCATGATAATGACATTTGGGCATCATCCCTATAAACCATCAGGGATAAATAAGGACCATGTCATGTCATAAGGACTAAGGGGTGGGATAATCCCTTTTGGTCAACAACACTAATTAAGATAAGGAAACAACTTGAACTACCTTAAATGATTCTGACTTATGAATTGATGAAATAGAAATGGAGAAATTACATTTCTTACTCAAAACTTAGTACCATCGAAAAGGAGCAATAAAAAATAGGATTGAGAGTGTTAAACAAGTTATCAAGAAACCACCAACCATATGGCTCTCAGATAATGAACCTTTGATAATTACAATTATACGTATTAGGTTGTCTAAAGCAAGAATAAAAAACATTGTTGGTGTAAATAAAAATTAGAAATGGGGGATATAGCTTGTAAATATTCACTATTATTTCTGGTTAAGATTTAGGGCTAGTTTAGTTAAACAAGTATTCAATCACTTAAACTAATACTTTTATGCTCTCATTTGGGTAGCGATTATAGAGGAAATATCTAGGGAATTGGGCCCTAAAAAGGGATGCATACCCAAACTTATAGTTCACATGAAACTTAGAATATAAAATAGAACTACATGCATACTACACCTTAATCTTATTTAGAAGTAGGTATGTAGGCAGTTTGGGAAGTGAAGGATGCTTCCAGTACACAGGTAAATAGGATGGGGTTGGGGTTGTGTGCTAAACAAGATTAACGTTAAATGAAAAGGAAAGACCATTATAATAATACCCTAGTTTAGATAAACAAAGCAAAGATAATTTTTTTGTGATATACTTAGAAGGACCCCGATTGGATCATCACAGTTCCTGAGGCTTAGGCCAAATTCTGAGGTGGAAAGAAACTATTTGTTATATATTTTATACTCTTATCACAATGACCTTGGTGCTTATCTAGTAGAGATGAGCAATGAACAGTGAGCGACTAAGGATCTAGTTGATCTTGATGAGTCAAGTCTTTGGCCAGAGCATAACCTACTCATTTGTAAGATGCCTAACCCATATGGCTAGATGCTTTCCCATTTGGAAAAGGAATGCCTAACCCATATGGTTAGATGCTTGCCTGTTTGGCAAAGGATAATAGATGCCCAACCCATATGGTTATATGCTTTCCTGATTGGCAAAGGATATCTGATAGGATAAAGTATAACCAAATTATATTCACAAACAAACATTAATTAAATAATAATAATAATAATAATAATAATAATAATAATAATAATAATAATAATTATTATTATTATTATTATTATTATATGTTTTAGGATAGGATAGGTCACTAAATACTCTTATTTTTTTTGATGACACATCCATGGTGGGTAGTTCTATTCCTTTTGTCAAACCACCACTACAGAAAGAGATTATGCCATACCTTAATTGTCTGATTATAGATTATAATTATGATCATGTGCATGATGTTTTTATTTCATAGCCATCATAGATGGGTACTCCAAAGGACTCCACTTTTTCCATTAAGAGTACACCTTATGAGAACATCGATGACTCTTCTTTTCATGTGGATAATCAATCAATAGATTCATGTGTTTCATCTATAGTCTCTTCTTAGCTTCAAGGGTTATTGATTCATGCTCTCCACTTCACATGGGCATTCCTTCTATCAATTATCCATACCATTATTTTTCATCAGACTCACTTATAATTGATTACACTTTTGATCTTGAGCACATCTTTGAGATTGATGACTCTTCTTTTAGCACACATGATTACAGTAGTGATGGGAACACACTTTCACCATATCTTTGTCACTTTCTAGATATTGAGGAGTTATTTATTGATCATCTTACCTATGGTCCATTTATAACATTACAGTCTGTAGGTATATTAATCTAGGACTCATAATACATCAGACACTCTATTTTAGCCTCTACTTCTTTTGCACCATCATCGCATAGAGCCATATTCAATTTTTTAAAATTTTAATATGTACCATCTAAAACATGTAATTTGTCTGTGTAGAGTGGGATGCATATTCCCACATAAGATGTATCGATATATCAATATTTTAACCCATGAGGTTGAACTATATCATAATAAATAATTGAATGTATGAATCATGTTGGTTTTATGTAAGTAATATTCTTGTGATTTTACCCATGTATGCCTCCCTTTCAAGGTGAGAGATAAGATTAACAAATCGATCGGATCAAAAGATATAATGAGTTATATAATTTCAATCATTTATTATATCTATAATATTGAGTATTATATTTTAATTACATCATTATTTAAATCATGTTATTTGTATCCTAGTATAAATGATAGAATGATAAATAGTCACATTTGATTGATAATATGATTACCTAAGGCAATGGCACTTATAGCGTGATTTGTAAAATTGAGCATTTTTTTAAGTCATAATTGATGAAGCAGTAGTATTATTACGTGAGATAATGTGTCATGTGTCCAAATGAATTTTACAAGATGTGTTTTCAATAAGTTATGCTTGAGATATCACTCCCAGAAGTTTTGATCAATAATTTAATTATCTACACAATGAACATTGTAAAAAGTGAACTCATAAATGGAAATATGAAAAATGTTTGTGTAATTTAATATTTATTATTACATTGTGTGAATTGATCTCTGATCTTCCAATATGCCTAACCAAGGAGTTGCATTTTTGCTTCACTTAATGTATTTATAGACTACCTTAGAGACACAAACGATCGATGATCTAGCATATCAAATTTACTCAATTTTATTAGTAAATAGTAGGGGAAAGGTCCCAATTATCATACACCCTAACTTTAGACATAAAATTAAGGTATTATAACATCACATTAGACTTTGAAAGTTTTATCCATTTTAATACATCATCTTAACTACTTATAACTAAGCTTTCAAGGTCTAACACATTATACATTTTATGATATTAATGGTTTTATCATGAGAGGTCATAAAACACACTTTTTAATCCTATGATCAAAATATAACCTTGAAAACACTATTTTATAATCCCAAAATCACCAATAACTAAACATGAAAAAACCATTTACAAAATAGTAATACATATATTCATATTAAAAAAAACCCTTTTAGCATACTCTCATCACCTGACCCAAATGAAATTAACCCTATTTACTTTTTACCTTCACCCAAATTTAACTCAAAAACCCTAAAAGTTAATCATTTTGGGGCTCACTTTGGGTTTTTCAATGGCCACCATGCACCTCCCCCAACACTTCGAAATCTCCCAAAATAGTAGTGTAGGTTGTTTTTTGTTATGGATTTCCTTTTATGGACAACACTAGCTATTGTAAAGAAGGCATTATTCTTGAAATCACACAGATTTGGGATGTTGTTGGCTAAGAATGATTTAGATCCATCACATTTACATATTATAGGGGTGCATTAGGGGCTTTATTGGTATGCAATATAACCAAGTGCCAGAATTTTAGAAACATTGATTGTTTGATCAAAGATCTCCACTATAAGTAATAATTTAGACCTTCCTCCTTACTCCTTCCTACCTCCTCTTCTTTACCCTATGAATAGTTTTAGGGTTCATGTGGCGTGATGAGATTATTGTTGACACAGTGGATTGCACCCTTGACAGGAGGCTGGGCTCCTGCCTTCCACATGCAACAATGGAAACTCCCCTCTTGCCTATGGGCAAGGCAAAATTGGGGGGAGAATCTCTAGATAAGGGCTAGTTCCCTTCGATGTATCTTTTAGGTCCTGGATTCCCTACTGCTAACAAATAAATGAAAAAGGGATGGGATGAAAAGGGAGAAGGATGCTGAAAATAGAACCTAAACCTAAACTAAAAGGTGATACACCAAAAAAGTTGATCCACTCAGCCTGAACATACACTTTTCACTAAGAAGAAGCTCCCATACACTTCATCTGATGTGGGAAACTATTCTGTATCAGTGAGTCAGGGGTCCGTAGAAATACAGGGAGGAAGAACTATCAAAGGTGTTCTGAGACACACTTTGGCAGCCTATTCACATGCACCTATATTCCTGCTATAGACACTTCTAACAAACCTACAGAAGAACAAACTTCACAATACATTAGACATGCTAGAATCATTTTGTGAAAGCATAAAATAAAATGACTTAACACAAAAGGAAAACATTGACATATGCATGAGTGCAAGTTCAAATGGAGGCAAAAATTGCCAAGTCTTTATTCAAGGTAAAATCTAGCAGAGTTCTACCTTACAAACCCAGAGATTTTTGGGCAGAGCTTTGCCTTACAGGCTAAGAGATTTTTCTCTCAAAATGAGAAGTTTACAATATATAGAAATAAGAGAAGAAGTAAAGGTGCCCCTTTTGAAAAAGACTTTTTGGTGCCCTCGACAAGCTGTCCCATGTGCGTTTGTGAGCATCGAGAAGAGGAAGTCAGTGTTGCTGATGTCATTCTTCTAAAAGAGCCCTAATAGAACCATGATATGTAATCACTGGTCTTGACTTTGGCATTCAAAAATTAATGTGGAAACACAAGCCGTGCCTCTTTTCTACAAACAAGATTGCTCTTTCTAGATATTCATGCAATTTATCTACTCATTAATGTAAGTGGAGAAAACAGGTCGTGCCACTTACTATTTGCACCATTTGATGACCACTTGGAAAGCACTATTCCAACTACAAGATTAAATCCTTGAGTTGACACCTCTCTTTGCCACCTAGACTATTTGTCTGCTTCTGCACTTTGTCTCTTCCTAGTTTTGTCTCTTTCTGGCTCATTCAGCCCTCAAGGTTATCTGCTTGGCAGGTCGCTGAGTTCCTTGGGCTCTTCTTTAAGCTTTTCAAAATCAATAGCTATTTCACCACCTTAAATTTGATGTCTATGCACCCATCACTGTGTTTGAACTTCCAATGGCTAGTTCACCGTGCTTGATTTTGACATCTTCAAGCCCGTCACCCCTTGGAATTTCTTTTGCCTTTTCCTTTCTTTCAGCTTCTTATTTTGAACCCTCCCGAAGGGAAGATGACCCTTCAGCTTTTGGAGAAGTTTCCTTCATTTTGGATGAGAGTCCCCCACAAGGGCACCTGCCCTTCAAGATCCTTTAGCTCCCTTGGTCTTAAAATCCTTTGGACAAAATATCTGAAGGAATTCCTTCAGACATTTTCTCTGAATGATTTCTTCCTTTGCTTTTCGCTTATTTCCCTGGGTCTTTTCACTTAGCCACCTTTCTCATGGATTTTCTCTCGGATACTTCTCCCACGGACAAAAATTTTACAAGAATTACCTTGCTCGCTTTGTCAAAAAAAAATTCCTGGGCTTTTTGGCTCGTGGCTTCTCCCAAATTTCTTCAGACTTTTTATCTAAAGGAATTCCTTTGGACAAAAGTCTGAAAGAAATCGCTTGTCTTTTGCCTCGGCCCTTGTTTATTTCCATAGAACTTTTCCAAAGGATTTCTTTAGACAAAAAGTCTGAAGGAATTCCTTTAGACATTTTGTCCAAAGAAATTCTCTTCTTTGCCTTAAACAAAATTCCAAAGGAAACTTACCTTTTTGGCTTTCTCTTTGGCCTCTTTACAAATGTTCCCTATCCTCCGCAAGGGCACTTGGAATGGTCCATTTTGTGCCTAAGTGGGAACTTGTCTCTTCCTTACAGAGTCCATAGAAATGCCTATAGAGTCCATAGAAACTCTCTACAGAGTCCGTAGAAATAGATCTGCAGAGTTCATAGAAATAGGCCTACAAAGTCCGTAGAAACTAGACTTGTGTAAAGAATCAAATTTTGGACTGGTTCAGAACAATAGGGGAAAAAAGGGGGGACCAATTTTGGCCTGCAGGACCAAAATGGTCAACAAATTGGTGACTCTTAGGGGAAGCATGCCTGCTATGCTTAGAAACCAGTTGCCTTAAAGTCCATTGGGCACAAAGTCAAAATGTAGCTTTGAAGAAAGGTTAAAAATAGCCTTGAGAGATCCCAAAATCAATCATGAGCTTTTACCCCACACACAAAGGAAAACACACACAAGGCTAAAAACACTACTTTTGCAAATATCACTTAGGGAAAACAGGAAAGAAAACTGAAAGCAAACTACTATATACAACTAACTAGGTAAATTTGCCTCCCTCCTGGATCAAAGGAAAAATTTCTTAAGTCCCCTTCCTGGCTAGGAAACTTATGGTGCCAGACAAGTGGCTAAATGGAATGGAGACTTGGTGACCTACTCCTCTTGCCTGCCACCTTGATTAGCTTGCATCTGAGTGGATCAAAATCAAACATGCTTCCAACATATATGTACTTTTCTTGTCCTTGGAAGCTCGTCGAATGCTGGTACTTCATGTTGGTGAATTTCACCAAGAAATCAATGGCTGCTAGCTCATCACCATAAGCCCTTTGATGTGCATAGTCCCTTTGCAATGCATCATGGTTTGACTCATTCCCTTCTACTTCATTTAAGACCCTATCAAACTCATCCTCTGCTCCTTCATGGATTTCTTGAAGAAGGGTGATTGTTGTGATGTCTGAAATGGAATCACAAATTGATTGCTCATCCCACAAAACATCACCTCTTTGTTCAAAACTCTCTTCTTCAAGGTTTTCCTCAAGAGAGACCAGCCTCTCCTTTTCTTGCTCAAGGATCAGAGTCTCTAGTAGTTGAAAAACATCCATCTGATCCTCCTCCAACTTGGGTTCCTCGGCATAGTCATCTTCCTCATCGAAGCAACAAGGAAGTTCATCGAACAAGGGGGGAGAGATCTCACCATGTTTATGTTCCTCCTCATATTGTTGGAACATCTGCATGTATGCATGACTTGAGTCTTCTCCATTGCTGATGATGTCTTCAAAAGAAGCCTCCATGATGATTTCATCTTATTTGACATTCATGATAGCCTCTTGGGATACTACAGATTGGATCTTTTGCTCCTCACCTGCCTCTTGCAAAATAGGTTCCTCCTTGAGAAGGGGTGAAGTGGAAAAACCATGTGGAAGAGGAGGTAGTCCTTGAGCTAGAATTGAATGATTCTCCTCCTTCCATTTGGCCAGCACTTCATCTATATCAAGTGTGGCCTAATAGCTCTCTTGGAGGTGTGTAGATGGGGTGTGTTCAGACATGTCCATCACATGTGGGCTGAGGAATCTCGCTCTGGACTCCAACTCTACAATTTTCCTAGCTATATCTTCTTGGAAGAGCCTTTCTTGGAGGTCACTAGCATTATCATGATGAGTAGGAGCAGCTTCATCTTCTTCGAGGTTTTGAGCAAAACCTTTCTCCTCCTCCTTCCTGCCCCAAGATTCCACTATTTGCTTCGAACTCATGACCTTGGGATTGGAATTTTGCTCTTGTGAATAGGTAGCAACTTTATCCTCTTTAGGGTCCTGAGCTAGTTCATGATGTTCCTTCTTCCATCTTAGGATTTAGAGATCATACTGAGAGACCTGAGGAAGTTGGGGAAGGTTAGGGAGGGTCTACTGATGTATAGGAAGTGTTGTTTCAAGAGAGATGTGTTGGTTCATGATGTTCCCTCCAAAGGAAGATTCACAATCTAAGGAATTGAGAAGGTTCATCTCCATGGGAGGTTGCTCTAATTCTCTTTGATGTTTGAAGGCTAGGTGCACAGGGTCAAGAGCAGGATTGATTGATGCATTAGATGAGCTAGAATGAGCAAGTGCTATCTGATAGAAAGGATTTGGTGCATAAGAGGGGGATTTATTTAAAATAGGAGGGGGCATAAAAGGTTGACTGCCTTGAATGAATGGACTCTTCCATTTCGATACCTCCTCCTCCATGGATTGCAAGGCCTGAGCTTGCCTGAACAAACATGCCTCTTTGTACATCAGCTCTTGCTGATATCTATACTACTCATTCGATTTGTCTATCTCCATCACCTGCTTCTCGAACTCCAGTGCTACTTCCCTTATTGTTGAAGGGCAACTAGGAGAGCTACTTGAGGTGATTGCATGAAAATCCTGAGCTTGATTAAAACCATATGAAGGAATATAAGGCCCATGATTCAGGGTAAAGGGATTATTCATACAAAAAATAAGATTTCTTGATGGCACCAAAACTGCTTAACCAGCAGATTCAACTTGGAGTCACCATTGGTGTTGATGAAAAAAGCCTCCAAAGGCTGGTTGGTTGAAGAACACACCAAAAATTCTTCAACTCTTTAGACCAAAATTGTCTTAGTTGGTCCCATCGGGTGTGCCAAAAATTGTTGATGTAGTGGATTGTACCCTTGACAGGAGGCTAGGCTCCTGCCTTCCACACGCAACAATGGAAACTCCTCTCTTGCTTGTGGGCAAGGAAAAAATAGGGGGAGAGTCTCTAGATAAGGGCTAGATCCCTTCAATGTATCTTTTCGGTCCTAAATTCCCCACTGCTAACAAATAATTAAAAAAGGGGGGGATGAAAAGGGAGAAAGATGCTGAAAATAGAACCTAAACCTAAACTAAAAGGTGATACACCAAAAAAGTTGATCCACTCAGCCCGAACATACACTTTTCACCAAGAAGAAGCTCCCATACACTTCATCTGATGTGGGAAACTCTTCTGTGTTAGTGAGTCAGGGGTCTGTAGAGATATAGGGAGGAAGAACTATCAAAGGTGTTCTAAGACACACTTTGGCAGCCTATTCACATGCACCTATATTCCTACTGTAGACACTTCTGGTAGACCTACAGAAGAAGGAACTTCATAATGCAGTAGACATGCTAGAATCATTTTGTGAAAGCATAAAATAAAATGACTTAACACAAAAGGAAAACATAGACATATGCGTGAGTGCAAGTTCAAATGGAGGCAAAATTTGCTAAGTCTTGATTCAAGGTAAAATTTGGCAGAGTTCTGCCTTACAAACCTAAAGATATTTGGGCAGAGCTTTGCCTTACATGCTAAGAGATTTTTCTCTCAAAATGAGAAGTTTACAATATATAGAAAGAGGAGAAGAAGTAAAGGCGCCCCATTTGAAAAAGACTTTTTGGTGCCCTTGACAAGCTAGCCCATGTGCATTTGTGAGCATTAAAAAGAGGAAGTCATTGTTGCTGATGTCATTCTTCTAGAAGAGGCATGCTAGAACCATGTTGTGTAATCGTTGGTCTTGACTTTGGTGTTTAAACATTAATGTGGAAGCACGAGCCGTGCCTCTTTTCTGCAAATAAGACTACTCTTTCCAGATATTCACACAGTTTATCCACTCATTAATGTAAAGTGGAGAAAACAAGCCATGTCGCTTACTATTTTTGCCATTGATGACCACTTGGCAAGCACTGTTCCAACTATAGGAGTAAATCCTTGAGTTGACACCTCTCTTTGCCACCTAGACTATTTGTCTGCTTCTGCACTTTGTGTCTTCCTGGTTTTGTCTCTTTGTGGCTCATTTGGCCCTCGGGGCTATCTGCTTGGTGGGTCATTGAGTTCCTTGGGCTCTTTTTTAAGCTTTTCAAAATCAAAAACTATTTCACCACCTTAAATTTGACGTCTGTGCACCCGTCACTGTGTTTGAACTTCCAATGGCTAGTTCACCATGCTTGATTTTGACGTCTTCAGGCCCGTCACCCCTTGGAATATCTTTGGCCTTTTCCTTTCTTTCGGCTTCTTGTTTTGAACCCTCCCAAAGGGAAGATGACCCTTCGACTTTTGGAGAAGTGTCCTTCATTTTGGCTGAGAGTCCCCCATAAGGGCACCTGCCCTTCGGGGTCCTTCGGCTCCCTTGGTCTTGAAATCCTTCGAACAAAATGTCCGAAGGATTGTCAAAATTATTTCTTCCTTTGCTTTTCACTTATTTTCTTGGGTTTTTTCACTCAGCCACCTTTCCCATGAATTTTCTCTCAGCTACTTCTCTCATGGACAAAAAGTCTGCAAGAATTGCCTTGCTCGTTTTGTTGGAATTTTTTTTCCTGGGCTTTTTGGCTCACGGCTTCTCCCAAATTTCTTCAGACTTTTTGTCCAAAGGAATTCCTTCAGACAAAAGTCTGAAAGAAATCACTTATGCCTTTTGCCTCAGCCCTTGTTTATTTCCATAGAACTTTTCCAAAGGATTTCTTCAGACAAAAAGTCTGAAGGAATTCCTTCAGACATTTTGTCCGAAGAAATTCTCTTCTTTGCCTTAAACAAAATTCTAAAGGAAACTTACCTTTTTGGCTTTCTCTTTGGCCTCTTTACAAATGTTCCCTGCCCTCCACAAGGGCACTAAGTCTAGAAACTACCCTCCGCAAGGGCACTTGGAATGGTCCATTTTGCACCTAAGTGGGAACTTGTCTCTTCCTTGCGGAGTTTGTAGAAATGCCTGCAGAGTCCATAGAAAATCTCTACAGAGTCCATAGAAATAGACTTGTAGAGTCTGTAGAAATAGACCTGCAGAGTCTGTAGAAACTAGACTTGTGTAAAGAATCAAAATTTGGACTAGTTCAGAATAGCAGGGGAAAAAAGGTGGGACCGATTTTGGCCTGCAGGACCAAAATGGTCAACAATTATGAAGAAGGTAGAGAACCAAAAAATCTAAAATTGGAAAGTATGTAGAGAAAAATCATGAAAATTATTACACATAATACAAATGTTGTCTGTTTGAGGAAATAATGTTCAAATATACCCTTTGAAACTACACCTAGTGTCATTCCAACACCACTTTTGTTAACTTGCATAGTAACAAGTAAAGGAACTCTATTTTTTTATGTTTTGTTATAAAATAATGATGCAATAGTCTTGTAATTATAGTTTTTTATTTCTACTGAGGCCTAACAAGGGATCTAATGTTTGAGTAATGAGTTAAAAAATTATAATGACTATCCTATATAGGTCAGGTTGCATATATGACTCTATCTAGGTCAAATCAAGAGTTTAACAAAAATTACATTGAATGATTTTTGAAAGCCTTAAAGCTAAAATAGATGCACTCAAATCCTAATTGCAATGCAAGCTCTACCCACTGGATTCCCTAATTTGACAAAAAACTTGGCACTTTGTTAAGATCCACATATTAATATAAAATTACTTTAGCTACTAAGTTGAAATGTTTATCATAATAGAAATAGGGAAAAATAAGTATAACAGGAAGGAAATACAATTATTCCGAGCCTCACAAACAAAGCCTTTTCAATTAGTGTCCACGCTATGATATGTCTACAACTGAAATAGGAATCAAAATTTCATTACTTCTAATTGATAGCTATTACTGGGGAACCATCAAACCTAATTTTCCTTATTTCAACCTAACAAGGAAAGATTTATGTTCAAAGAAGACCAAATATTTAGATTAGTAACCACTTAATTTCCTTATCGTTACAAAAGGTATATAAGACACAACCTAAAGAGACTAAATAATAAAAAATCTTTCTTTCCTTCATTTTGACTGCATAAAGATCTTCATTAGTATAAAAATCTATGTTGATGTCCATATATGAGTATGAAACATTCACATCCCATTCATTATGTGCTAATCTATTTTCGGGTAGCTAGGACTGCAATTCATTGGAAGCTAGATAAAGACCACATTTTTTACTTAAATTATGGTTGCACCTATAGTTGTTTGTTTGCAACATTGCATTGAAACACAAAAAAATGGTATTAGTACTTGTACTGGTTTAGTGTGATACAATGGAACTGCTTCACATATTGCATTCAAGGGGCTAGAACCCTGACCTTAGTTTCCTGATTTCCATCTTTCAATGACTTTAATCTAGAAAGCAATGTTAATATCCGTCAATGGCTATTGAACATAGATGTTCTAAGGGGGATTAATAATGAGATATAATTCCTCTACCCTATGTTATGATACCTTAAGTAGTCCTATACATTTCTTGTTTGATTAACAAGATTTAAATTCATTCATCTCTTAAATCATGAATGGATTCTTGTAAAGTTGATTTTATTGAACAGTTAGTGAATTTAGCTCATGCTTTTAAGAGGTTATTAGGAAACTTGAAATGTACAGATGGGAAGTTTGATATGTGCAAATGGAATCAAATTGATGTATGAAAATGACTTGATAATGTAGTTCTTTAATAAAAATAGAATAAGAGTAGGTGGATTGGAACTAGGAAAAGATTAGATACTGGTTGGTATGTTGTAAGAAGTACATAAATCAATGAACTTATATGCTTTTCTACTTTTACAAGAAAAGGTGATATATCTATAATAAAAGTTTATGACCTCTGACCATCATTGATTTGGAAGGATGGTCAGTGGGTTAAGTCAACATATTTGAAGGCAAGAAAAGAAGGGACACACAAGGAAAAGAGTGAACATATTTGAAGGGTTGAGTGGAATTATCTCTTGTGTTTTTAAACACAATTTATTATTGGGAATATTTTTTTCTCCTTCAGTGCATTATGTTATTCTTTGAATCAATGACACTTTAAATTAATGTTTGAAAACTTTGAATAGTATTTTTATGCATGAATAATATATTTTTATGATTGAATAATACTTTTCTTTTATGAATGTCATTGAATGGTTTACAGCAAATGAAGGGAAGTGAGGAGGAACTAATGTATCACAGTTCTATGGTCAGGTTTCTTCTAACCTCACTAAGGCAATGAACTATGTTTATCATTTTTTCATGTAATTTGAGTTATGCATGTCTATTAAATTCAACTTATTAATATATAAAAATAAGGCATGCATCCATAGACACAAATTAGTTGCATGCCCTCAATGTGTATGTATATATTAAATATGTGAGTTTATATATGAGTATATGTCTCAGTGTGCATTGTATGTATCTATGTATATATATGTGAATGTATTTACATAAATATATAACACACATACATACATGTGTGTATATATGTATGTGTGTGTGTATGACACAAACATACCAGGATTGAATATATGTTTAAATATACATGTGCATACATATATAACATACACACATACATGTATTTATATAAGTATGTGTTATTTATATGTATGTATGCGTCTGTGTGTGTGTGTGTGTGTGTGTGTGTGTGTGTGTGTGTGTGTGTGTGTGTGTGTGTGTGTGTGTGTGTGTGTGTTTAAATATACATACATATAGACATACACATACATATATACATGCTTAAATATACACACACATAATGCCTTCACCATAATAACTAGTGTTGTCTATAGAGGGAAATTTGTAACAAAAAACAACCTACCCTACTAATTTGGGAGATTTTGCAATGCTAGGGGAGGTACATGGTGGTTTCTACTCAACCCCAAATGAGCCCTAAAATGATTAGCTTTTAGGGTTTTTGAGTTATATTTAGGTGAAAGTAAAAATTAAATAGGGTTAATTTTATTTGGGTCGGGTGAGGAAAGTATGCTAAAAAGGCTTTTTAAAATATGAACATATGTATTATTGTTTTGTAAATGTTTTTTTCATGTTCGATTATTGGTGCTTTTGGGATTATAAAATAGTGTTTTCAAGGTTGTGTTTTGATCATATGTTTAAAAAGTGTGTTTTACGACCTCTCATTTTAAAACCATTAATATCATAAAATGTATAATGTGTTATACCTTGAAAGCTTAGTTATAATTAGTTAAGATGATGTATTAAAATGGATAATTTTTTTGAAGTCTAATGTGATGTTATAACACCTTAATTTGATGTCCAAAGTTAGGGTGCGTGGCTAGTGAGACAATTCCCCTAGCAAGTGAATAATTTATCTGAATTGAACTATGTCATATTTTTTTCCTTTTTTTTGAAGGACATTTCAGTCTAGATTTTAGACCCTTCCAAGATCCATTAATATCTAAACATGGATCTCGAATGTAAACCCATCAAAACATAGTTTACCATGCATGCACTAGGCTCACAATTTACAATATCGTTTGCTAATTTCCTTTGTGATTTAAAAAGATAAAAACCCCAGTATGATCTACCCTATAGCATTAACCCAACAAAGAATGGTAATCCACTCTCTACTTTTTGGAAAAATGTGTGGTACAGTCTTATTACCTATCTTTACAAGGACCCTCATCCCACAATTTATACTAGCTTAGACACCTATTTCATCACAATTCCTTATTTTTTGTGGTCCATATTGCTCTATTTTATACATATTTTCCAGGTTGTCATAAAATGGTGTAACTATGCTTGGCCTAAGCATGACTAATCTATCATGATCAATGCCTTTTGTAGTCCTTAAGGACATATTTGAATGCCTATTTCTAAACCCTTCCCACCAAGATCTACTAGGAAAACCATCCTTGAAAGGAGTAGGCCTTGTTTCACATATATGTTCCACATGAGCCTTTAGTGATCTAATTTCTAGCCTGCAACCCATATCTACCATGTCTTTACACCAATGCATAATTTCCATCTCTTCTTCATATTTTAGAATTGTTCTTGGTCCCTTGTGCTTGGTTATTGTTAGAACCCACAACTAGGCTATAGATGTACTTAGAGGGATACCCCACTTGGCTGCAGTAGTCCTTGTGGATAGTCCATTTTCCTCCACATCCCTTGTTGCTTGTTTCATGTCATCATCTATCCACTCTTTTATGAAGGAAACTTTATTTAACATACCAACGTTATTTCCATTAATTTTAACATTCTAATTAATATATTTGATGAATTTGGTGGAGGTTCTTCAAGCAAATTTGACATAATTTCTTGTATTGGGTTCATAGAATCATTGTCCTCCTCAGAGTCAGGTACATCAACTAATTTCACACCCCTCTTTTTGGGGTCCATACATGACTTATGCACTGGTCTCTTCCATTTATTCTTTTATATCATGCTGATTTACAATAAGAATACTTCAACAATAACATTCAATACATTTATTAGTGTGCAATCCATAGAAAAACTACCTAACATGTCCTGGTTTCTATAGCTTATTAGATAATATGTATCTAATCTTGATTTCAAGTAGAAGAGACCAAAGACTTTTTGGCACTTTTATATTTTGAAAAATTATTGGTGATGCCTAGAAGAAACAATCCATATATGTTAGTATGCATGATCAATCCTTGGTTCTTCATATCCAAGCTTTGAATTCAGGTGTTCTAATAAGGATAGGGAAATGCTTGAGCTTGATGTTTAGTAGCTCAACTTTAAAAATAAAAATAAAATATTCATACATTCAAACTAACCTAGTAAATTTATGTTACTTGAATTGATTCATTGTAGTGTGTCTAATTTTTTTAAAGCCCAAACTATGGCTAGTTTATCAATTTTATGCCTTTCATTATCTTTTGTTGTAATTTTTATCATTCATTGCTTCTATGAACATAAGACAATTCTAGGACTAACCAAAATCCTATGAATGAATTTTCTAGATAGTTGGTTATTATTCTTAATACTTCCTATATTAATTAAGAATATGTCAATGTCATACAAAGAATAATCAACAATGTATGATTATAGATGTGCTTTTGTTGGCATACATTTCCATGCTACAACAATAGATAGGTATTATGTGACTCTAGTATAAGTGAATAGTTAGGTTTTGGTTGAAAAATTTATTCTTGAGGTCAGTATTGTCATAAGGTCAAAACTTAAGGGTATAAAACATATTTAGGGTACAATAAATTTAGGCTTTCGGTGCTAGGTAATCACAAGCAAAATTTCCCATCACTCTAAAACTTTGTGTTTTTCAATAAGACATTCATTTTCAACAAAATATATTTTTTTACTCTTAGATTAAATGCTCATTTTGGATTGATATGTTAACTTGGATTCCTATATCCACCAATTCTTGGTATCATTGATTGTATAATGCAAGCTTGTTTTTCTTATTTACTTTTAAATTTTAGGTTTCACATTGAACAAACATTATTTTATATCGAGCATTTTGACATTACATATGGAGTAATACGTTATAGGACATTCCTCTTCCATATGGCTTTTTGTTTGTTGTTTGAGCACCATATACCATATTTTTCCTTCATTGGTTATTATCCTTAACCGCATTTTTGAACATGTTTTCTATGTTTTTCCACCAAGTGCTAAATTATATCCACATCTTTGTCATCTACATTGTAACCAATTTTTTCACTTCAAGAGCTTCACCATCTGATCAAAACCAATTTCTTCAATTCGAGAGCTTCATCACCTATATTGTAACCAATTTCCTCACTTCAATATGTCTATGTTTTTGAATGTACAACAATATTTTGTACGCATATCTCCATATGTGGATATTGAAACTACTCTTTCAAATATCCTTAAATGTATATCACAGTCCTCCCTCAAAATACTATTGCTTCAGTTCTTTAACAATATGTTTCTTGAGCATTTCTATGAATTCAACATTTTTTTATTGTATTGGTTATAAATTTAAATTAAATATGAGCATCAGTATGCAATAACCTAAATTGTATTTGAAAATATTTTCTAAGATTCAACCCATCATAGATTCTGCATCCAATTGTTTTACATTTTAATGTTGCCAAAAATTGTATTTATTTTTCTTATTCATTGAATCTCTAATTTACCTCCCAAGTGTCATCACAATCTTAATAATGGGTAATGGGATCATCATGGCATTTTCCATAAAAGTTGGTAATTTCTTGTTAGAATCTTGATGTACCTCAAATAAACTTTCTTACTTCCATGTATAAGTTTCACTTATCTTTATAGTTTTCAAGTATGCCAAAGAAGAAGGCTATAAATAAGAAGCCTAGAAAAAACTTTACTAACATGTTGTAAGTTCTAGATGTAAGTTATTAATGTTTTGGGTATTTTAAAACATGAAAATAAGTGTTAATTGACATTTAGTAAATGTTAGTTTAAGTTATTTCCAACCTGGGATTGATGCTAAAGGCACTTCCCTGCCAAGATATTTTATTATCAGACTATGAATCCTACTCTACTTTGTGTTGTGATTGAATGTATATACTTTATAACATATAATTTGTTCTCTTTACTATGATTAAATAATTAGTCTACAGGAATTGTAATGAAATTGTTGGAGAGTCTCATATGCATTTAGGTATTTATGAAGTTAAAAACAAAATGAAATTCAAATTTTCATTGATTTGCTTGGAATTGGAAGGAATGTTCAAATTTTGGAGGTCATATTTTAAAAAAATTGATCGATTTGTTTGTAATTGGAGGGAATATACTAATTTTGAAGGTAATATTTAAATTTGTGTTTGAATTATATGTTTTTTTTAAATAGTGAGCTTACACCATTAATTTTTTACAGGTACTAGGTTTAATGCAAAAGTTGTGCATAGTTGTTGAAGTAGGTGACATTGGAGGAGTTGAATGATGGGATGAAATGAATGATTTTATACTCAATAGAATTTAAAATATGCACACTTTGTTCCAATAGCTGAACAAATTTGACATATATATGTACAAAAAATTTTGAGTTTATATTTACATCAGTACTTTATTAATGAGCGCTAACACTTAATGTTTATATTATGTCACTTTATTTGAATAGAGAAACATATATTTTTAATTTGTATTATTTCAAAATATACTCAATTTTGGGTTTTATATATTATTGAGCACATGTATGATTGTCAAATGTCAATGTCGTAATAGATAAAATAAAATAATAATTGGAGAAAATATGTACAACTATTGGGTCCTAGTTGAACAATTCATTGTTCCACTATTGGAACATGCTCAACTACTAGGACCTTTCCCCTATGATGTGTAGTAATTTTTGACAAATTTTTTAATTTTGAAAATTTTAGTTATTTTAGATTTTTTTAATTTAAAAGTTTAGATTAGACAAGTTTAACATGTCGAGTCAATATCATCCTAATTCTGATGTTAATACCATGCATGGTACATTATTGTCTAAAATAGGACATTATTATTTAACATTATTGACCATTCGGGTTGGTTTTTTCACTTTGTTTGTTGATACTTATTCTAATATTTGTGCATGTATATTGAATTTATTATGATTTTAAGCTAATATGAATTTGTTTATGTGTTCTATTTTTAAAATGTGATTTACATGTTTGGGATTTCTGAGGTGGATGATATATGAGTACATTGGTAGGGCTTGGGTTAGATAATGGAAATTGTGTTTTAATAGATGAGGTGATTTTAACACATATTGGCTAACTAGGCTAAGTTTCATATAATATGCACTTGATGACAACATTTGTTGAGAGGTTGAACCCTAATACTTATACTTTTTTACTGTCAACGAGTAAGATGATCATCAAAATAGAGTATATATGGCATATCTTATGGTTACCCATTGTTAGAGGGAGGTCCATTGTGATGGATATAAATGGGTTAACATACATCTAGTGAGGCCATATATATATGACAAGTAGATGGTAGGGTACCAATCATAGTGGTATATTTTATTTCAGCAAATTATATGTTTAGATGTTTCATAGTTATGAAAAATTATATGATATATATTTTCATTTTTAGTAGTAGACAGAGGAGCCATGGTGATCTCATATGATATGTCTTATATTATTCACTATACTGAGGAGATTCATCCTATATATTCAAGGGGGCATAACACCCTAGCCCACTTATATCATGACTTGTATAGATTTACTTTGAATGTTCATGTTGGTGGGATTAGAGTACCCACATTGTTACATGCATGGGCATATGAGTGTATCATTGTGATGCATCCATTTGGATATCCTCATGAAAAGTGGTATCATATCAATACCATCAAATATTATTGGGTTATACAATAGTGAAAGGGGTTGAGTACTATGGATAATAGAGTCATTTTAGATAGATTAACTCTAGAGATGATTTGGTGGTGGCCGTATTGGGATTTGGTAAGTGGCCATAGGATGATAAAGAGACAAAACATATAGGAGTTATCATATGGCTATAGGATTGATTCTTTGGTGTAGTTAAGATATTTCAATATGAGTGGGTTACTCATTAGCTTGGGTTATTTTAGTATATGCCTTTAGTGCCTTACCCATGGACATGGAACAATAGGGCCTCTATTAGAGCAAGGGTGAGTCTAGGATTGATAAGGGCTGAATTTTATCTTCTACCAATGAGGGAGTGATATCATATGGTTGTATTTGTAGTAGGTGATGATGCAAGTTGAAAAACATCATACATATAGTGGTGGAATATATCCCAATGAATTTTATTATTTCTAATTATAGCTGGTGATTTGAGTGTTGTGTCCCTTATATAGAGTCAAGGGGATGGAAATGGAGGAGGTAGAGATGGAGAAAAATTACCAATTGTACCACAATCTACACCCAAACCTATAAAATAGCCTACAATAAAGCTAATTAATCTAGATGCCCTTGTTATTATAGTTGAAGTGATTGAGATATCCAAGCATGAGTATTTTCATGATTATTTACATTTTGTGTTAATTGATTATTGATATTATTTTAATTTTTTCTAATGTATTCATGTAATTTTTTATTTTAGGTGATGTATATGGTTAATTATGATAGATGGGCCATTTGGACTTTGACAGATAATATGCCATATGACATAGTGGGTAGTGGCTTAATGGAGCAGGTTAACCAAATTGATAGTAAGTATGCACATTTTTTTATCCTTGTGCCATTACTACTACTACATATAATGTATTCACTGATGAGTGTGATGAATTATAGGTAGAGCTCAACATATGGCATGCAATAACTTTTGATTATGATGTATCGATCGATTTACTCAAACAATTATGTGATTTGTAGTCCAAGCATATGTGTGTGATGTTTTTTATAGGAGTGTTTGAGAGCCATGTCAGATGATATATTAAATGGTCTTGATCACATGGAGTAGTGAGATGAGATTGATCTTCTACTTCATAAGTTGTGGGGCTAGTTAGTAGTGATAATTTAGATGATGATGGTGCCCCTATCATTCAATGATATTCATTGTACTATACACATTGTATTTTTGATACATACATACATACATACATACATATATATATATATACATATATATATATATATATATACATATATATATATATATATATATATAAATATATATATATACATATATATATATACATATATATATATACATATATATATATACATATATATATATATACATATATATATACATACATACATATATATATACATACATATATATATATATATATACATATATATATATATACACACATATATATACATACATATATATATATATATATATATATATATATATATATATATATATATATATATATATATATATATATATATATATATATATATATATATATATATATATGAATGAGATATTTCACATATATTAGTCTCATTTAAATGATTTTGTTATATTCTTTAATTTACGCATTTATAATTTTCATAATTTGATTGTTATTAATAGAATATCATGCAAATATGCATGTATGATACAACTATAATTTTATTTATATATTACCTTTATTATTATTATTATCATGTATGTAATAATGTTACTAAAACCCTCTTTCCTTTACTTTTTGTAAAAATAAAGTCACTATAATTTGGTTGATGAATATGTTGTTGAACAATTCAAAATGGTTCTAATTATTATTTTTATAATACTCTATTAACTTGAACTTTTGGTTCATCCATATATACTTGATTCACGTTTTCCTTCCATATTTATTTTAGATAAAATATAAATACACTTGTACAATGTTCTTCCTTAATTGAAATAACCATGATTTTTTTAGTATCGCCTATATCAAGAGCTCAAATGACCAATGGTTCCCTAGTGGGAATATATTGGAATAATTTGGTCATGGTATAATGTGAATTAGAATAAGGAATTCTAGTGATTTTTTCCACAAAGGATGATAGAACATTTATTCCATGGTATATTTGTTTTGGGATGTCTCGGTCTTCTTATGATAATGACTAAAAGAAGTGAGATAGGAAGACCTTGTTGTATTATTCTCAAATGTAATAAATTCTCTATCAACAATTTGTGTAAGATTTTTTTGTAAATCATAAAAACCATTATCATGATGCCCATAAATACCATGTTAAGTCAAAAATGGCTGACCTTTTATCTTATCAACCCTATAAAGTGGATGATAGTAATTTAGAGGAAGAGTAATTATCTACTTATCTAGTAATGTATGTAAGATATCATGGGGCTGATCTCTAATGTGATAAAACTTAAGTGGTTATCTATTAGAATAAGTAGATACCTTTACTATAGGTGTTACTTTGTAAACCAATTCTTTTCCCTTGTGTAAATTTTTTACCGATTGTTCCTCACTATGAAATTTTTTGTAGGAGAAAAAATAGGTGATTTCTTATTAACCTTATTGGTAAAACCTTCTTTTATCTATTCTTTATCATTGTAGAGTTATTTTCTAATAATTCTTAAAGAGAAGATGAATTAGATTCAGCCCTTTGAGTGGTTACTTGATGATTTGGTGAAGGTAGTCTTAATTCACTTGTATTATTACCATCTAGATCACATGCATAACAGTGCACATACATATATAATTTGTCTAAACAAGTGTAAGGATTATGCATTTCTCTTTCTCTAAGCTGACAAAGAAGATTCTTATTGAATATGAATTGTATTTCCAAAGTGAAGGGTTGAGATGTCAAAAAGTGTAAAACATTATTAAATCACATAATGCAGTCTCCAATAACCTCATCATGACCTTGATTTAACCCTTATAAGTATTCCAAAGTTAATTTAGGCATTTCATGCTTATGATAATATGTCTTCTAGCCTCTTTAAGGTAGGTAAATAACCATTATGAAGAACATAGAATGAATCTAAAGCATATAGTATTAGACTCCTATGGAAATATTCTAATAATATACATCTGTATTTAGTCTAATGATGAAAAGAGCATATGTATTATGTTAAAGATTAGCGAGATCTCCATGACTATTAAATAAAGGAAGCATAGGTATTAAAAAATTTATTATATATAGATACTCAAATAAAATTCATGTAGTAGTTTGATATTTAATATTAGCATGAAATGATCTAAGTTTTAAATTAAGAGCCAACACTTACTTATGAAGGTCTCCTATACCATGCATCATGGACATAATATAGCTAGTATGAATAGTGTTAGTTTGGAAAGGGCTAATCATAGGTTGTAATTACCATCTACTCAAAACATAGGCATGATGGAATAATTACTAATATCATTGAATTTTAAGATAACATCATTACATAATTCATAAATATTACATATTAGATCATTCGTATCACATGAAATTTGTAAAGTATAAAAAGAAATTTTCACATACAATTTTAATATCACATTATTTTTTAGAAGGAGATAAATGACTATAAAGTTCATGTGCATTTGTTTGTGTATTTGTTTGTGTTTATAGAGAGAGAATATGTAACACATTTTTTTAGAGATAAAATAAAAATCACATTCTAATTTTGTAACATTTGCATTATCTAGAGAGAGAAAAGTATAATCACATTAAAATTTGTACCATTTTCATTGTCTAGAGAGATATAATGAGAACCACATTCTAATTTTATATCTTTTGCGTTGTCTAGAAAGAAAGATAGGCACATTATAATTTTTTATCATTTGCATTTTCTAGAGAGAGAAAAGGAGACTAACATTTTGCTTTTGTATCATTTACATTGCTTAGAGATAGAAAATGAGAATCACATTTTTTTTTTTTATCACTTGCAATAGCTATAGCATGAGAAGTGTTTATGAATCATTAATTTTTCTTATATTTTTATATTTTATAAGACTTAATGTGATGATGTGTAGTAAAAACTATAAAGACAAGTGAGGTGTATTTTTAAATAAAGAATATTGATAGTTTAACTCATGCAACATTTGAAGAATAGGAATATGTGCATTATTATTATATTCCTCCCTTTCTAATGTATGATTAAAAGTAGATTCTAAAGAGGAATTAGGGAAGGTAAGCTTTTTTATTCTAGAAGTAGTATATTCTTCCTCTTCCTCACTATAAGATTTTTCATGATTTTAATTATAATCATTACCTTCACAATCATATTCATCATATACATAATTATCATTATTAATCATACAATGATTATCATTTATCACTCACTATATTAATCATAGGGTATATTATTGTCATAAAATATAAAATCTAAAGGATGGGGACTATTAAGGTCCTAAGTGAAGGAAGACATTTTGAAGTTACAATATCTTAAAATGCAAAGAAATAAAAGAATAAAAACTATTCCTAAAATACACTCCCATGCATAAACCCTAATTCAAAAATTTAAAAGTAATGTTTGAATAAAATATACAGGTTCACTAGTATGTTTGATCTAAAATTGAATAAATATAATAATAACCATTTAATTAGATATAAACTATTAGAATAAGATATAAATATAGATTGATTTAACATGTGCAAAATACAGTTAGATAATTATGATTCAACATATAAATTTTACTAGTTCCAACAAGCAAATACAAGAGGATAGATAATGACTTAGCTTATTTATCTCACTTTCCTAGTCTGCATAGGTTTATTTTTTCATTTGTTGATTTCTAAAGATATTTTATTCTGCTCATTTATGAAATTGATTAGTTTTTGAGTGTAGACACTAAATTTGAACTATATAGCACCTTAATATTCTATACTTGGCAAGTATTTCTCATGGATGCACCCCTTAATTCTAATAATTTCTTATTGTCGAAAGGTTCACATCTGCTATCTCTTATGCCTATTGCTTATCTCTTAATATGAC
Organism: Torreya grandis; assembly: GCA_037957365.1. Taxonomy (NCBI): domain Eukaryota; kingdom Viridiplantae; phylum Streptophyta; class Pinopsida; order Cupressales; family Taxaceae; genus Torreya; species Torreya grandis. The sequence goes on from JARHVA010004851.1 coordinate 362,960, forward strand.
CATATGTTATTCTATTGACCATGCCTTGTATGCTAATCAAACTGATATAAAACTACTTATTATACAAATTATCATATGGATATAGTATTGATTCCTTGGTTTAGTTGAGATATTTCAATATGAGTGGGTTATTCATCAACTTGGGTTATTTCAATATATGCCTCTAGTCCCTTTCCCATGGACATGGAGTACTTGAGCCTCTATTAGAGCAAAGGTGAGTCTAAGACTGACAAGGGCTAACTTGGATCTTTGACCAATGAGGGATTGAGATCATATGGTTGTATTGGTATTAGGTGATGATCCAAGTTGTAAAACATCCTACACATAATGGTGGAATATAACCTAATGGATTTTATTATTTCCAATTGTAGCTGGTGATTTGGGTGTTATGTTCCCTATAGAGAGTTGAGGGGATGGAAATGGAGGAAGTGGATATGGATCAATATTACCACTTTCACCACAATATACACCCAAACCTACAACATAGCCTACACCTCAACCTATAATAAAGCTAATTTATGTGGATGCCCTTGTTATTTTAGTTGAAATGACTAAGGTATCCAAGCATGAGTATTTTCATGATTATTTACATTTTGTGTCAATTAATTATTGATATTATTTTGATTTTTTCTAATGTATTCATGTAATTTTATATTTTAGGTGATATATATTGGTCAATGATGGTAGATGGCCCATTCGTACTTTGACATAGAATGTGCCATATGACATAGTGGGTAGTGGATTAATGGAGCAGGTTGACTAAATTGACAGTAAGCATGCACATTTGTTTGATCATTGTTCCATTACTACTACTCCATATAACGTATTCATTTATGAGTGTGATGACTTAAAAATAGAGCTCGACAGACGGCTTGCACTGACCTATGATTATGATCTATCGATAGATTTACCTGTGTCATAGTGTACTTTGTAGTCTAAGCATATGTGTGTGATGGTTTTTATAGGGATGCTTGAGAGCCATGTTAAATGATATATTACATGGTATTGATCACATGGGGTAGTGATATAAGATGGATCTTCTACTTCATAGGTTGTGGGGCTAGTTATTAGTGCTAATTTAGATGATGATGGTTCCCTCATCATTGATTGACATTCGTTGCACTATATATATATATATATATATATATATATATATATATATATATATATATATATATATATATATATGAATGAGATACTTCACATGTATTAGTCTATTTAAATGAGTTTGTTATATTCTTTAATTTATGCATTTATAAGTTTCATAATTTGATTGTTATTAATAGAATATCATGCAAATATGCATGTATGATGCACTTATAATGTTATTACTATATTACCATTTTTGCTTATTATTATCATGTATGTGATAATGTTACTAAAACCCTCTTTCCTTAAATTTTTGGAAAAATAAAATCACTATAATCTGGTTGATGAATATGTTGTTGAACAATTCAAAATGGTTCTGATTATTGTTTTTATAATACTCTATTAACTTAAACTTTTGGTTCATCCATATATACTTGATTCACTTTTTTATTCCATATCTATTTCAAAAAATATATAAATACACTTGTACAATGTTGATCCTTAACTGAAATAACCATGACTTTTTAGTATCACCTCTATCAAGAACTCAAATGACCAATGGTTCCCTAGTGGGAATATCTTGGAATAATTCAGTCATGGTAGAATGTGAATTAGATTAAGGACTTCTAGTGATTTTTTTCCACAAAGGATGATAGAACATTCATTCCTTGGTAGATGTTTTTTGGTATGTCTTAGTTTTCTTATAATAATGACTAGAAGAAGTGAGAGAGGAAGACCCTATATTATTTTCAAATGTAATAACTTATCTATCAACAAGATGTACAAGCTTTTGTTGTAAATCATAAAAACCATTATCATGATGCCCATAAATACCATGGCGAGTAAAAAATGGCTGACCTTTTATCTTATCAACCCTTTGAGGTGGATGATAATAATTCAGAGGAAGAGTAATAATCTACTTATCTATTAATGCATGTAAGATATCATGGGGTCAATCTCTAACATGATCAAATTTGAGTGGTTGCCTCTTAGTATAAGTAGATACCTTTACTACAGGTGTTACTTTGTAAACTGATTATTTTCCCTTGTGTAAATGTTTTACTAATTATTCCTTGCTATAATATTTTTTTTAAGGATAAAAAATAGGTGTTTTCTTATTAACCTTATTGGTAAAACCCTCTTTTATCTATTCTTTATCATTGTAGAGTTATTTTCCAATAATTTTCCTTAAAGAGAAGATGAATTAGATTCAACCCTTTGAGTGGTAACTTGATGCTTTGGTGAAGGTAGTATTAATTCAATTGTATTATTACCATATAGATCACATGCATATAAGTGCACATCCATATATAATTTATCGAAAGAACTGTAAGGATTATGCAATGCTCTTTCTCTAAGTTGATAAAGAAGACTCTTATCAAATATAGATTATATTTCCAAAGTGAAGGGTTGAGGTGTTAAAAAGTGTAAAGCATTATTAAATCACATAATAAAGTCTCCAATAACCTCATCATGACCTTGATTTAAGACTTATAAGTATTCCAAAGTTAATTTAGGCATTTCATGCTTATGATACTCTGATAATAATATGTCTTCTTACCTCTTAAAGGTAGGTAAATAACCACTAGGACGGACATAGAACCAATTCAAATCATCTCGTATTATACTCCTATGGAAATCTTCTAAAAATATACATCTATCTATGGTCTAATGATGAAAAGAACATATGTATTATGTTAAAGATTAGCAAGGTCTCCATGAACATCAAATAAAGAAAACATAAGCATTAAAAACTTTATTATATATGAATAGTCACATAAAATTCATGTAATAGGTTGATATTTAATATTATCATGACATGATATAATTTTCAAATTAAGATCCAATACTTAATTTTGAAGGTTTCCTAACCATGCATCATGGAGATAATATAGATAATATGAATAATATCATATTGGAAAGGGCTAATCATAGATTGTAATTTACCATCTACTCAAAACATAGGCATGATGGAATAATTACTACTATCATTGAATTATAAGATAACATCATTGCATAATTTGGAAATATTACATATTAGATCATTTGTATCACATGAAATTTGTAAAGGATAAATAGAAAATTTCACATACAATTTTACTATCACATTGTTTTTCAAAAGGAGATAAATGAGTATTATGTTCATGTGCATTTATTTGTGTTCATAGAGAGATAATGTGTAACACATGTTTTTAGAGATAAAATAAGAATCACATTCTACTTTTGTATCATTTTCATTATCTAGAGAGAGAAAAGGAGAATCACATTTTACTTTTGTACCATTTGCATTGTCTAGAGAGAGAAAAGGACAATCACATTCTAATTTTATATCTTTTGTATTATCTAGAGAGCAAAAGAGAATCACATTATAATTTTCTATCATTTGAATTTTCTATAGAGAATAAAAGAGACTAACATTTTGCTTTTGTATCATTTACATTGCCTAGATATAGAAAATGAGAATCACATTCTATTTTTTTATCACTTGCAATATCTATATCATGAAAAGTGTCTATACATTGTTCATTATTATTATGTTTTTGTATTTATAAGACTTAATGTGATGATGTGTAGTAAAAACTATAAAGATAAGTGAGGTGTATTTTTAAATAAATAATATTGAGATTTTAACTCATGCAACATGTGAAGAATAGGAATATGTGCATTGTCATTATATTCCTCCTTTTCGAACATATGATTAAAAGTAGATTTTAAAGAAGAATTAGGGGAGGTAGGCTCTTTTTTTTTGAAGTAGTATATTCTTCCTCTTCCTCACTATAATATTTTTCATAATTTTAACTATAATCATTGCCTTCATAATCATATTCCTCATATACATAATTATCATTATTAATCATACAATGATTATCATTTATCCATTCATTAGATTAATCATAGGGTATAATATTGTTAGAAAATATAAAATATAAAGGATGGGGAATATTAAGGTCCTAAGTGAAGGAAGACATTTTGAAGTTACCAAATCCTAAGATGGAAAGAAAGAAAGGATTAAGAAATATTCCTAAAATACACTCCTACATATAAACCCTAATTCAAAAATTTTAAAGTAATGTTTGAATAAAATATATGGGTTCACCATTATGTTTTATCTAAAATTGAATAAATATAATAATAACCATTTAATTAGATATAAACTATTAGAATAAGATATAATTATATAATGGTTATCATGTGCAAAATACAATTAGAGAATCTAGTTTCAATAAGCAAATACAAGAGGATAGATAATGACTTAGTTTATTTATCTCACATTCCTAATCTTTATAGGTTTATTTTTTGATTTGTTGATGTGTAAAGATATTTTATTCTTCTCATTTATGAAACTGATTATTTTGTTTAGTGTAGACACTAAATCTGAATTATATATCACCTTAATCGTCTATACTTGGCAAGTATTTCTCATGGATATAATCCTCAATTCCAATAATTTCCTATTGTCAAAAAGTTCACATTTACTATCTCTTGCACCTATTACTTATCTCTCAATTTGACCATATGTTATTGTAATAACCATGCATTCTATGCTAATAAAAATGCTATAAAACTACTTATTATAGTCATTTGCAAGTTCTGGACATGTACCTATTTTTCAACTTCCTGGACACTTACATCCTAGCCAGACACCTACATCGATGCCAATGTCCTGTGCCAAACTAAGTGTCTAGTTCCTAAAGTCATAAAATTTACAAATGACATGTATCCTTATGATTGACCTAAGTGATTTAATGTACGATATTACCCAAATGGACTAGTATATATACAAGATCAACCCTCATTCATTCATCACCTAGCATAGATCTAAGAACACACAAGGCAACTTACCAAAAACACTCAATCAAACATTCAAGTGAGCATAGATTCCCTATTATTTCCTATTTCAATAAAAATCATATGGACAACTCACCTATAGTTTTTAATTACTAAATAACCACTCCATGAGCCATATTAGACAAGTTAGAATCTAGGTCACTCTATGTAGTTGGTTATCACAAGTTGTATTTTGATACGCACATAATCTAACATGTAGGGGAGAACTACATAAGTTAAAGGCCCTCTTCAAAGTATTAGATATGTAGGTAGCACCCATTAATAGAGGGGTCCTTCGATTAGTTCAACACTGTGTGCACACTAACCCATTTTCCCACAACACTCCAGGGTGAAGAGCTAGGGTTTGATCATTTGATAAAGAGTAATAGCCTGTGCATGAGATATAAACACACCATAGTAAAGGTGATAAAAAAAACCTAGAAGGTTCTAGGTGGTTTCATCTAGAAACAATTGATATTATGTAATAGAAACCTACATCCAAATTAGATTGTAGCATTAATGCAATAATCTAGATCTGACACACATGTTTGAGGCTATAAAATACAAATTTATACAATTTGATGATTGATCTAAAATCCTAATCCAATCCAATTTCATCTTATTTCAGCCCATATCTATATGCATATATTAAGCCAAGTAAGTATTCTTGTTTATAATTTATTAAATATTAATCAATACTTGTACTTTCCATTTTTAACATATCTTAGAAATTAAATTCATAATACTTATTTATTTGAGTTTGAAAATTATTTAGCCTGATATAGATATATTTATCACCCTTGTGATTATTCATTTATAAATTATTAACCCTATACTATATTAACCCATCTCAATTTAGGGTTAGACATTGGGTGAATCTGACCTCTGTGTCTTTGTATGCAAAATCCTAAATTTGGATTAGAGCCTCCTATTTTTTTAATATTGTTGTAATATGTTCTAAATTATAAATTTCTATTTTTTAAGAAATGGAAAATGTTAATCACAAAACTCATTTTCAAATGTAATATAAATAAGCATTACTTACTCATGTTAATAACAAGGGCTAAATAGATGCATTTTTGTATGTTACAAGAGATGAAATTAGTAAGCATGCTAAGGCTAAGGATTCCTTACCTAGTGATGGTGAATCTTTAGGTGGCACTAAAAATGATTCTATACTAATAAACCTCCCCTTTGGCATATTATCATTTCATAATTATAATGGGGGCATAGGATATGTGTTCACATATTTTTTCCTTGAAGTAAATCCTATTATTTTTACATCTTACATGGGAAACATAAATACTTCAACTCAATTACCAGTTTCAACACTTATATCCACTCAAACCATGGGTAAACCTCTTTTGATAACTTCATAAATTTCTAACGTTACAGACCAAAAGGTACAATATCTTGTCCAAACTATAAAATTTATACAAACTAAGGTTACAAATATTAAACAAAATTATATGAAATCACCTTATGTTATTGATTTACAAGAGGTGTTTCATAACCCTCTTGTACCAGAGATTTTTAATAATGGTTTTGGTTTGAATGTTTATACATGATTCAATTTTTTTTTAATTAATATCATTATAATTTGATTGACACCAAAGTTTATGTTTGCATCCACCTACTTTATTTAGCTTGAAAAGATGTAGATATAAAAGTGAAGGTTATTTATAATTTTTTAAAGTTATGAATGTATTTGGGGTTTTTAGAGTAGTTAGTTATAGAAGGGAATGGAGATCCAACAAGATGATTTATGGAGTAGAGTAGTTAGATAGTAATCTCAAACACATTACAATCGTGTAAAATTTTAAAAACTTTGCATTTTTAGAGCCTTTGTGTGTCTCAATCTGAGACTTCTATTTAAGTTTGGGTGAGTGTTAACATGGGTAAAGGGTGATGATATTTAATACGATTTGTCATTAATTGTAATAAAATGGAAATATAGGTGGCAAAAGGAAGTCAAATAGTCATAAGGAGAATAAGAGTCATCTAGAAAAAGGAAAAGCCTTTATAGGCAATTGTATGGGAAAGAGTTAGTAGACCATTTGTTTGAATAAAATATATCATTTATGATTTGATTGAGTTTTTGGTTTCTTCTTCTTTTTATCTTGTCATTTTTTTCCATTATTTTCTTTCTTAGTAGCTTTTAATGTATTTAATTCTTGATACTAAACTACCACCAATAATGTGTTGATTGTTTGAGCCAAGTTTTCCAAAAGAGAATTAAGTTTCTTGTTCATATGCATTGTCGACATAGTTTTCTACATATTTTGAGATCGAATCAACAATGGTAGGAATATGAAGTATTATTTTGAAGGGTTTTTCTTCAAATTTAAGGGTTTCTACTATATCCAAAGGCATCATTGATACCTTCTTGATGGATTTAGCCTTTATTTTTATGAATGGATAGTTTATGGCCTTGGCTATGGATTCAAAATAATTAGTGATGGTTTTAAACAAACTTGTTGCCTCCAGAATTGAGCACAATCCCCTCAAAAAATAAAGTGAATAGATATTATTTTGTATATAGAGAGAAGGAGATAAAATGAGAATAGAGCATTTTGCTTACCTCTTATACAGTTATGGGAGAGCATTTCAACTAGTGAAGAGGTAGAAATATGGGAAAATAATTCATGGATATTGTCATCTGGTGGTCAATCCACCCAAGTCTCCACTTGTAATGTTGAAAATGTGATGAAGAGTTTGTATCTATGCAAAATTATTTCGTTGATGGCCAATGAAAGATATCACTTACTACCAATGTTACTGATGTACACATATATTTAGGTTAGTGAAGGCATGACTCTAGGTTTTTGCAAATAGGATGAATTAACTAGAGATCACCATGGTAATGCAAATGCTATAAATTCCTATAATGGAACATATGGTACTTATAATTTCTAAGAATAATAAAAATCTTTAGTAAAATAATTTAAGAAAAGAAAATTTTATTAAGAGCTTACATGAGAAATCCATGGAAAGTTATTGAATATCTATTATTGGAAATTCATAACTCAAAATATCCAAGGCATGATGTCACCCATGACATCATCATATGGGTGTCATCCATAAAGCATTAATGGAGATAAATATAAATATTAAGGATACCCATGCCTTATTAATGCTTCATTCAACCAAAAATTGATGACCATATTTATTGATTGTCCCTCCAAAATTGAATTGATTTGTGACCCTCCATATTGATCCTGAGATGGAGGCCATAACACAGTTAGCTCATTTTGGGAAAGCTATAAATACATAAGCTATGGACATAACCTTTAATATTTTTTTGTGTAATGTTATTATGAAAGAATAACTTCAATAAGCTCTTTTTAGTGTAGGAAAATTATGTAAAAAAATCACTAGAGAACTTCACTCATCCTTTAAATAGTGATCAAATCAAGAGCTAAAGCCATTGGTACAAGGAGAGATGTATGGAGACACTTCTGCTACCACATTTATAAAGACTTGGAGCACTAAATTTAGGCACAAACACATTTAATGGATCAAACTTGGATTTGGGCCACTTGGGGTAGGTATGGTCCATGTTTCCTAGTCTAAGTTTCTTGACTCCATTGATCCACACCCCTCGAGGGAGTAGGCTTAGCACATTATGTTATTTATTTTTAGTCATTTTTTTTCTATCTTAAATGCATGAACTAACTTGATCTGAAATCCTATTCTACACTAAGTAAATAAATGAGAGAGATTAGGGATAGAGATACCCTACCTTTGGGTGGACTATTTGATGACTCAATCTCCCCTTTTAGCTCAAGTGACACTTTATAAAAGATTGTGTAGGTTTAAATCCTCAAATGGATAGGATAAGACCTAGATATCTTTATCTAGGGACTCTAAATTCTGGAACACCTCCTCAACATGACTTCTCTTATTGAGCTTCAAAGACCTTCAAGATAATACTAACCTATGACTTATTCTTTTAGTAATCAAGAGCATAAATATGAGTACAAACATAGTAAATGAGTGTGTTATATCATTTTTAATGATACTTATATCCCCAATATATATAGCTCTAAACCCTAAATGGCACAAATGCAAAAGGTTGTCTAAATCATAGGAAAGGGTTAGATAAGAGTAAAACAACTAGTATCTATATAAAATAAACATTTAGGTAACTTATAATTTAACTATATATATATATATATATATATATATATATATATATATATATATATATATATATATATATATATATATATATATATATATATATATATATAATTTAAGGTTATTTGAGAGTTAGTATTCTAGGAGTTATAATGAATATTCTAGGTTTTGGATGGTCCTACTATATTTTAGACTTAGCCATATTTCAAGGTTTCAAGATTTTAGAGAGACATCATAAAAGGTATGACTGTTTTATGAAAGAACACATTGTTCACAAATTACCATGAGTCAATCTCACCCTATTCCGAATGCACTCCTTAAAACATGATCTCATGGAAATTGATGTGTCGATCGACACCTAAAAGAGAAATCGTTAGTAAAGTAATAAATTGAAAAGATTAAGTGTATACATAAATCACCTTTGATTAAGGTATCAACAACCCTTGATAAGAGTATAACAATTTCATCCAAACAACCACCAAAGTAACCTACACTTTCATATCCATTATATCCACCTAAAGAACTATTACCTCCACCTTTTCCACCAAATCAACCTTCATCTTCCCATCATCTCCCCTAAAGTAACTCATGTACCAAAATTCATAGCAAATAGTAGTACAAACCAAATAGGTGTAAATAGTCAACCCATTGAAACTTATTGCATATGAGCATGTACAAATGTTTGGATCATAAATACATGATGAGGATATGACTTACTCGAAGCTAACCCATGAAATGTGGAAAAACATGCAAAAATTAGACATGATGTACTGAATGCTAAAGAAAGGGGAATTTTAGAAGGGAAGAAGAAGGGGATGATGATGGAGGATTAAAAGGTGAATGAAATAAAACACAAGGGAAAGAGGAGGAGGATGAAGGTAAGAAAAAAGAGGGTGATAAAGAGAAAGATGTAAATAATATAAGGAAGTAGGGGAGGTGAAGGATAGAGAAGCACCAAAGAAAAAAGGACATAAATCTAGTTGAAATTGACATATTTGATGACAAGTCTAATGATAGTGGTAAGAAACCAACCCAACCATGAGATTTAAGACTATGCCCTTGATCTATTGTAAAAATATATATTCCAATAGAAGAAGAAGAAGAATACAAATAAGATATCATAATATGGGAATATGATCAAATAACTTTAAAGGTGGAGGACCTACTCATGTGCAATCAAAAGCATGAGGAATACACCTCTAAGTTGATGAAGAAAAGTGTATCCTTCATCATGGATATCCATTTGTATGAGTGTAAGTTCAATGAACTGGACAATAGTGTTGACAAAGAGGATTAAATTGAGGAGAGAAAAAAAAACCAATTTTTCACATAAACCCCATTAAGTTGATACATGATCGATAAGGGTGTGTTTTAATGTGAATAAAAGCTGAGGTATACTATAAAAATATTTTGAGCTACTCCATGTAAAAAAAGAGACAACTTGAGGATATTGAAAATAAGTTCATAAAACTTAAACATAAACTTCATGTAATGGAGTGAAAGATCTCAAAATTGAACACATGATTTAGTAACAAGGACCCAAGTTTGGTAGATAAGATCAACATAGAGGCCCTATGTAACGTTGATAAAATTATAATAATTACCAACAACCTTATTAATAACAGGGAAAAATTAGAGGGTGCAAAATCAAAAATAAAAGCAATAGCGATAATTTGATGAAGCACTAGAGAGATACAAAAAATTGTTGTCAATTCTCTAGATAAAGGTCATAAAGAATAATAAGGTATCTTTTAATATCATGCATCTAACCCAAGTAATATGCATGTGGTATCTCAATGAAAAATAAGAAGATTTAGAAATGCAAGTTTACCAAGTAAAGGATAGAACCAAGAGGAATAGCATCCTCGAGGTATTGGACAACCTAGGACATCAAATAGAGGCAAAGTGATAAGAATTAGAGAAAGGACTTAATAACCTTCAATACAAAGTTATTGACAAATAATACACCATTTAGGATGTAATCAAAAACATATCTCGAAAGTTAATTTATTTGAAGCTTAAAACCATAGAGCTCAAAGAACAACCATCAATGCTAAAATAATTAATCATGGACATGACCAACACTATGGAAGTAATGAAGCTTCCAATTTCACATTGGAGTCATTTTGAGAGTGAGATTGAAAAGGATGGTCCTTAATTTTTGATTATTTAAGAAGCTTTGGAATGGTCTCGTAGGGAGGGCAACTAGATTAGTGTGGGGTGATTTTGGACCCCAATTATTTTTATAAATATGGAGGCTCAAACTTTTTAGGATAGCATAGCACCAAGTATGCATGCATTTTGAAGATAAAATAGGAGAATAAAAATAGAAAGATAAAGGAATGCACGAGGATTGGATTACACAAGATGTACCTAAATACTTAGGATAAATCATCATAAATTAACCAAATCATGGAGTACACATATGGAGGCACATTCATCAACACAAGGCAAGGAGCATAGGATTGGGAATCAAGTTGCATGGACCACAAAAGCATGGAAAAAAGAATAACATTTCCACCTAGCAGATTGATTCCATTAGACAAAGACATTAATAATTAATAGTCTTTGAAATGAATCTAACTTAGTCGCTTAGATATATGGAACTGATAGAACTAGAAAATTCAATGTAAGCAGTTAAGAATGCTAAAATCATAAATTTATTATGCACCTTTTAGGCACACATTAATGTATTATTACTACAAGGTGGTACTTAAAACCTATAAAATACTCCCTTGCCTTAATCTTGATAGAAGTATAATATAATTCAATGTTATGCTTCTAAAACTATATGCCATTGTTACTTAGTGAAACTTTATGAACTTCTATATTATTTTTGGAATTATAATGGAAGAATGTACAAGCTTGGTCTATTGATTGTGTATGATTTATTAAATTACCCTTGAAATATTTTATAAGTGGATTATGAATGTTAGCATGTATGGAAGCATTGTGATTTAGTGTTATGAATGAGTTATGTGTTATTTAAGCATTAATAATAATCTCCAAGTAATGATCTACACTCATATTATATTGAGTAATAGATGTTTTGTGATTGATATCTCCACACAACCAACCCAACTGAGACTATGAATACACTCTCTTCATGCCTTAGGTGAGCATGTTATTCCATAATGTGATATGTCATCATAGTGAATTATTTAATGATTGGCTAAATGATAGTGGCATAAATCTCATGAAGTGTAGGAGTTATGACCCCAAAAATAGTATCACATTCTAGTTGATAACAAGAAATATCATTATGTTATCTATCAATAGAAGTGTTATTGTAAGGAAAAACATCATTAAAATCCATGTGTATCATTATTACATGGCTCCACTACATCTTATTTCTTAAGTGAAATACTAGAAACATCAAGAAGTGTATTATGTAATTATTTATTATTTCCCTCTTATTCTAATATATGATTAAGAGAGTGTATAGACGGAGTAAGAGAATTTATTTCAAAAAAATTATCTTGATCTTCTTCTACTTCATTAGATTCATCACTAACATACCAATCTTACTCATAATCATAGTTATTTCCTTCACAATCATATTCTTAAACTATATGATTAACATTATTAATCACACCATATTAGCCAATAGCCCATTCATTAATATACACATAAGGCATGGCATGGGTGGAAAAAATGAAATCCATAGGATGAGGGGTAATATGGGTTAAAAACAAGTTACTCATTTTAAATTTACCAACCCCTAAGATAACAAGAAGTAGAATAAAAAAGCCTACTCCTAAGAGGAATAAGAACATAAGAAGTTATGGGATTAAGGATGGAAATACTAGGATTGAGGCCTCTTATGAAGGGAAAATCAGAAATCATATTTGAAAATAAAATCTAAATATAGAAATGTGAAACCCTAATGCTAAAAGGAAGAAACCCTAATGGAACCTTGGATGTTTACAAGGTTCTAGCAAAAAAGTGGGTTCACAAATATGTTTTTCCTTATTTTTGACATAGTTATCTAAACAAGTATAAAAATTTGAATATTTAGATTTCACAATGTACATCAACAATTTTAAAAAAATTAATGTTACCTATGATTTATTGCACATGCTAAATATATAAATGATCAAAATCTAAGGGATATTTTTTTTGGTTTATACATTTTGTCACAAGTCATCTGGTGAGCTCTGTAATAGTTCTATGTTAATTTTAATTAGGAAAAAACTATGATGAATGTGTAAGATGCCTCTAAAATATTCCTAACTCTTGTAGACTTCCAAACTCATATGTCTTTGTCAGACTTGTCTAAGGTGGTTGCTTCAATCTATTTTTGTTCAAACATGTGTGTATGTGTTTATATATATTTTTCCTATGTTTTATCATTCTCATACTTGCACAAATAATCCTATATTATTTGTCCATTCATTCAAACTCTAGCTATGCACTATTGATCAAGAAGAATTGTAAAATGGTTAGTATATTAGGTTGGAGTAACCTTAGCCATTCCCCATTGACCATTTGAGTGTTGCCTACATTACCAATACTTCAAAGTAGTGTTGCATCATGATTCCTCACTAAGTAAACTATATGACTATTTATGGATGGTTATAGTAGATACACATGATATTTGATATATTTCTGATTAAGTTTGAGATTTATACTATTTCGAGATAAGAGAATGATGTTTAATTAGATGATAATACATGATTGCTTATTATGAATTAGTTTATATATATGTTTACATTTTAAGCATACTAATCTATTGATTCAGTTATATATCGTTGCTCATGATTATCATGTGAAAATATCTAATTACCTATGTGTTATGAGTGGGTGCAAGAGAATTCTTCTCTTGAACGTACTAGAGGGAGAGCATCATTGGAGAGGATAATGTAGATGGAAACATCGCTAGTCAACAAAGAGCTAGTGAAACCTTGCACACATCATGATAGTTAGTCATAGTAGAAAATGCATTTTCAAATGATTGCTTCAGGTGTCTGTTTAAATTATTGTTTTTCTATGATTACTTGAGTAGGTAGAAAAATAAATAAATTCTTTGCGTGTTTAGCCTAATATTTCATTAATACATGTAAAGGTAAAATTAATACAGATTACTATTTTATCATTAAATTGCTAAAGCATAATTAAATGTTAAATTAAGTTTAATATGAAATTGAGATTTCATATTAAAATATAAAAAAATGAATTGTTTTAAGAAAAAGAGAAAAAAATATTGAAATTATAAAAAGAGAAAAATAATTAAAAATCTAGAATAAAACCAAAAAAATGAATTGAATGTCTTAAAATTAGCAAAAACCATATATATATATATATATATATATATATATATATATATATATATATATATATATATATATATATATATGGAAAAAGAATTTAGCAACCATTTTCTATGAAAGAAAAAGAATGAAGGAGAATTTGGGGAGACTATGCATTGGAGAAGAAAGAAGAAAGGGCATAGCACGGAGGAAAAAAAACACAGAAGATTAATAGATGATTTTTATCGGTAGGTGATGTCTTTAAATTCAATATTTTGTTGATCTTAATTTTGTGTGGGATAGTATTATTAAATTGTGGATAATAATATTAAACCCAAACCATAGATGGAATTATTAAAGTGGATTGATTGATAATTGAACTGAGTTTATATTGATTAGATAAGTGCTATATTATTGAAACTGCTTACTATTTTAATAGAATGCCTATATATATATATATATATATATATATATATATATATATATATATATGGAAAAAGAATTTAGCAACCATTTTCTATGTAAGAAAAAGAATGAAGGAGAATTTGGGGAGTCTGTGCATTGGAGAAGAAAGAAGAAAGGGCATAACACGGAGGAAAAGAAACACAGAAGATTAATAGATGATTTTTATCAGTAGGTGATGTCTTTAAATTCAATATTTTGTTGATCTTAATTTTGTGTGGGATAATATTATTAAATTGTGGATAATAATATTAAACCCAAACCATAGATGGTTATTAAAGTGGATTGATTGATAATTGAACTAAGTTTATATTGATTAGATAAGTGTTATATTATTGAAAATGCTTACTATTTTAATAGAATGCCATATATATATATATAATATCCAACCGTACTATTCCAACTATGAACTAGCTCAAGATTTAAATGTCGTATGAAGGTTTGAACCATAGATAATGTTACTATAGTTTATGCTCTAAATAAACTATGAATAACTAAGGGTAAGAAAATAAATTATAGACCCAATCCAGAAATCGATTGGGTATTCAATATTTGTCAATTTATTATCATTACCTTAATTGGTACTAAATGATTATGGTAGAGATTTATTTATGGAATTTGGTTGATTTTATGCACTGAATAAATATGTGTTATGTTTGGGGTACAAGCAAATTTGTGTGAATTTTCTATATGCCAAGACTCATATTATTATGATTACATTCACATCCTTATTTATTCTACCTATAACAACACTTTTAGATTCTACCTTGTTATTATTTAGGTTTGTTGGTCAGATCCTCCTACTCCCACCATTGCATAAGTCCCTATTATGTTAGACCATCCACTGGAGATTAATATTATTTCTATAGAGTAGAAGGCTCAGTATATATTTAATCAACCGTCAATCCAATCCATACAATCCCTTTCTTCTTCAATTGATAGCACTCTGGTCATTTATTCTCCACCACCCAACATCGTATGGGTCTGCTTAATCCATAAATATGTAGGGTGTTGATCACTTACTTTGCTTCAGCCAGTTTATTATTGTTAAGAACATGCTCCTTATATTAAAATGATGATGCATTGACTTGATGTGGGGATGTACGCTGATCCATTATGACATCGAATTATACTTGTTTAAATAAATTTTGCTTTAGGTAGCATTGCCCTTTTATTCAAATCAGCTAGGTGCAAAAAGACCAGTTTGGATTTTAATTGGGATAAATATCAGATGTTATTACAATAGGATTTATATGGTGTTTCATTTAAATTTGACTTCTAAATGAATTGCTAGAAATTTATTCATGGGGGTTGTAGTAAGAGTTATTAAATATCATTTAAACTTGTATAATGACAATGCCCACTATGGAAAACTACCAAGTGTTATCAAGTTTTAATATTACTGATTTTCTTATTGGGTTGCTGAGATTTAGCTAAAGTACGGTAATGTTATATGGAATATAAAACTATTAGCTAAACAAAAATATTATAACTTGTAATGAGTTAATGAGTCTAAGCCATCCATAAGCGTTGTATTTATTTGACCTGTGTCTCATAAAGTATAAAATATGAATATAGTTATTTTAAAATGTTGTGGAGACATGTCCTTTACATAGGCGTCGAGAATTTTTAAGGAAAGTCATATAGGTATAATGAGAATATTTATAACTTTTTCATCTAATAAAGTGGAATTCGGATGGGTTTCACTGATTTAATCTATGGAGATCACTAAGACATAAATTTAGTTTTAATATAAATTTATCAAACATTGAAAAATGATTCCTACTAAATAGCTAAAGTGAAGCTAGTTTCGTAGATTGCTCAGATAAGTATAAGACACGTATTTTATGACTATTTGCCGAAGGAGAGGTAAAACAAGGTCACCCAATGTCTTAACTCCTATTATGAGATTAATCATAATGATTGTATTCTTATATGTGTAGTTATAGATTTTAATATTGTATCATGGTCTGGGTTATTCATGTTAGTTTTGAATGGATAAACATAGTGTTCTTTATTATGTGATAAGCTTTGGGGTGTGCTTGAGATAACTAATCTTATAAACTTTGTGGAACAAACATATCACATGAAATATAATGTTATAACAAGATACATATATATGGTTTTGGTTATGGTATGCTTCTAGAAAGAATGGATATGACTGTACTTATTGGCAAATAATTATACAGTGGGATATGCACTTTTGGTTAAAAACTAAGTTAAAAATTTGGGAATAATATCACTTATAATACGTAGGTATTAATATTTATAGTAGTGAATATATGTGCTTCAAGGTATAATCTTATGGCTTAGCTCCATGGGTGAATCAAATGCTATATTAAATAAATATGATAAAAAATAAGCTGAACAAATATGTGCATTCAAACCCCTAAACATATTGCAGATGCTATATTGGATTTTCTTATAATCCCTGAGTATTGAATCTTGTTTGCTTACTTATACATGGATTTATGTATGTAACACAATTACATCATGGAAATGGCTAGGAGTATGATTTATCTAGACTTCAAGTGTTCGAAAGACCAAAACTACAACCACATTAAACTAGTCTTTTAGGAAACAAAGTGAAATGTTTAAAAAATATTATAATAGGTTTACTAATTCTTTATTTCTATATAAATGATTTATTGAATGTGAGTTTATCTGTATTCCATGTTGAATACTTGTGTGTGACACATATTATGTAGATGTTAATATGTTTTTATGGTTGGTCATATTTAGCATGTAATAATGCATTGAAATGTATGCTTATATATTACAATTTTTGGAATGCTAGTATGCAATTCTAAATTAGGGTATACTTCGATGGTATAGTTTCGTACTTGCTTAAATTGTTGTTATGTATGTGTGTCACATGATTTTTGAAAATCATAAGTTTGGAGTATGTTTTATAGTTGATAACCTATGATAGTATGGGATATCATAGGGTACTATAGTATAAAAGTATTTTGTACCTAGGTGGTACTTACTATAATTATTATACCTAAAGTCATATCTACATCTAAATATTTTACTATATAAATGTTAGTTATTGCTGTGAATAACATGTGTTGTTTAGTTTGTAAGACTTGTGTAGGTGTGCATACAAACTTTTAGAGTTCAAAAATATTGTGTTGGTATGTTATTGTGTTCCATGTGAAAAATTGATAATTACGTCTTAGAACATTGGACTATGATAATATGGGTTGCCATAGGGTGTAGATAGTTGAAAATCAATTATATTGTTTGAATTGTACATTTAAAATTATATGTTTATCCAGGTGGTATATTTGTAATCATTATTTCTAATATGGGATAGAATATAATGAAAGATTCATATATATATTTGATTGACTAAATGTATGTTGTTATTACTCATATGTATAGTGTGTCATGTGATGCATTTTTTAGGAGGATATAAGTTATTGAAGTGGTTGAATTATATTTGACCCATCTACATTGCTAATGTAGATTAAAGAGTGAGACAAACTTTACTGGCTTATTGGCATTGCAATATTAGATGAAGGCAGTCCGATCAAGTGGTGTGTATGAAATGGATAGATATATAGATCGCTTTATATTACTATTTATAAAACTTTGAGATAAATTATGTTTGGTGAGACATTATCATTTCATAAGTTTGATTCACATGTTTGTGTGATATCTTGTAATAGAACAAACTTTTATGATACACTGCATATTTAGTATAAAATCATACAACACATGGGTACTTGCTAGTCTCTATGGATTCTTGTGTCATCACTATCTACTCATCTATGAAGGGAGGGCCATTCCATGATGGGATAGTGAAGGGGATCATTGGTCCATAGTTGGTATGAAAAAACTCTTGAATGATGCTCTCCCTCCCCACAATAGTACTACTTATTGATATGGCACTTGAGATTACCATAGATACTTGAAGTTCGAGAACTATGCTCTAGAATAACCAAGTATCTTATTTGTACATTGTGTTATATTGTACGTATTATTGTAAAATAATCATGAAGAGTTGTAACTATATATTAATGCACATTGATAGTGGTGATTGTGTATTTGGTTAAGTTGAGTTCAAAATTTTATAATTACCTTCTATATTGAGTTGTCTTTCTCTCATGCTATTAGAGATCTGTATTTTATGTTATAATATGTGTTTATGTCATGTTTGCACGTGAATACTATTTTTGTCTCTATCAAACTCTCGGGATGTAGTTTACTTTTGCATGTGTTTATTTTTTTCAAATATTATGCTTTTATAGTTAGATCCTAGCGGAGATGTTACATGTGGTATCAGAGTTATGACTCAAACTCTGACCTAATGAGTCCATTAGTATTTTTGTGTCTTGTGAACTTAGTGACATAAATTTTTTCACTAGTATTTGGACTTGTGGTATCTCAGTGCAAAACCATGTTACATGATGATTAGAGTTTTGTGACATTAGTAAAATGTGTGTGGAACATTCTTTGTGTGTGAGCCTTAAGAGCACTCGTATCCCTTTGAGTTGTTTAGGAGATCAGATTATCAAGTGTCCCATTGGTGATGGTTGTATTCAAGGTTTGGGTAGATGAATATATAGCATAGTTCATGAGTT
This sequence comes from Torreya grandis, assembly GCA_037957365.1. NCBI lineage: Eukaryota > Viridiplantae > Streptophyta > Pinopsida > Cupressales > Taxaceae > Torreya > Torreya grandis. The sequence continues at coordinate 382,317 of JARHVA010004851.1, forward strand.
AGGAACAAAAGCTTTCTACCATAGTTTAATCACTTAGATCAAACACCTCAAGTATGATTATGTTTTTCTTGATTATCAAGTCACCTTTGTCATTATGTTTTGTGAATGAATGTTTAATAGGCTTGGGATGCTTCTCATTTAAATTTATGTGCTTTAGTTTTGTGTCAGTATTTATAATCCTAGGAGTGGAAATTTTCATAAGACCATTTTTATCTAAGTACCACCTAGGGTGGTGGAAATCTTCTTAGTAGAGTGTTGTCGTATTACTTGTTAATTCCATTGTGTTAGGAGTTTCTTTATGGAATTTGCACTCTTAAGATATGTGGTTTAGGAAGAAGTGTCATCTCTCTTAATTAGTTTAAAAGTGAATTTTTAATATATCATTCTCTTTTGACATTATTTTAATGTTGACTTAATATTCTCTTAAATGGCAATTGTTTATGAATGTTGTTTGACTGTACTCCCTTGAAATTTATGGGAGAATGTTTTCTACTCTTGGTGAGAGAGAAGTTTTAAGATTGGATGGATGGATACATATTTATGGTTGGCATATCTCTTTCCCATTTATGAAAATAGATTGAGATACCATACTAATAAATTTGGTAAGTAAGTAGTAACATTGAGTTGTGGTGTTTTCCATTTACCTTGGGAGGATATGTAGGAGTTTTTGAGATGATAGTTCTCTAATTTTCACTTGTGACTCTCTAGAGACACTACTTGATCTAATTTGTGATTTTAGACCACATAAGGTGTAAAACCTTGATCTATATATTAAGTTATATACTAATAATTATAAGTTGATTATAATTAGTATTATACACCCATGCATAGATGGATATTGATCTCTTTTGCTTAATGCATGTTTTTTTGAAGAGATATTTTTATACCTTTCATCAAAAGCAAGTAGGGTATAGGTGGTGCAAAAGATTTTTTCAATCTACGAGTTAGAAAAAACTTTTAATTTGTGTGTAGTTAAGCAAGTGAGATATTATTTTGTTTATTCCCCTATAAGGATGAAAGAACAGTATGATTCTTGACCTATGTATGTTATGTTAATTATAACATTATTTCCTCTTAATAATGAACAAAATAAAATAGGCTAAGTTATGAAATATGATACTATTATGTTTAACTAGTAGTAAATTAATACAATTATGGATTGATTGTATGATCTATTTTATATGTATGATGATACATATAGAATCATTGAGCTTATAACTTCACTTTCTATGATCAAATAGCATAAAATTATGATTATTTGAAATATTGTACACATGTTAAGACCATTAGGTTGTGAAGACCTAAGGGAAGAGTGGTAAATTAGGAATGTGATTTCTAAGAGATAGGATAATACCCTAATTAGCCTTACGTTAACTCAGATTATTGGTGCTAAGTTAGATTAATAGACAAACTTGTCAAATCCAAGATTTGATAGACAGAACTTATCAAATTTAGTTGTATGGCCATATACATGTATTCAGTGGATAGAGATTTCATATGGAAGAGTATTCTATTATTTTTGCATACTTTATATTTACCATTCCTATTCATTATTGTACTTGTTAGGAGCTCTGATTGATTAAATGGTAGTATTGACATGTTATACTTATTTGGAGCTACGTGGAGTAGCGATAGTATTAACTTCTACACATTATTCTTGCTAGATTCCCTGATTATTTTTTTTAGAATGAGAAAAATACTCTCTAGGATAGAGAGATGTGTTGAGGGCTAGAATATTTTGTAAAACTCTCCTTGGTCATTTACTTTGACTTATATAATAATCTTATGTGTTTTGAGAAGCCAAAAAACTTTCACTAAGACATATGAGACCCTTCAATGTAACAAAAGTGGTCAGTCCTATAGTATATAGGTTTGTCTTGATGATTTTAGACCCTAGGTTAGTCATGATAGAATCAGATAGAGTAAGTAATACTTGCAATCATGTTTGTTTAATTGGGAGATGTTATTGAGTAGAGTCTTATGGGACCAATACTTCGAGAATAGATCAATTTGAAGGAATCACATTGAGTTCTATAGGTAATTTCCTAATTATTTGCTTAGTTTGACATTGTATATTATGTTGTTGCTTGTTAAATAATATTTTTATTAAGAAATTATTTTTGAATAAAATTCATCTAAAATGATGACTAGCTTTAGAGGGGAAGGATGTTGCATCTTGATTCCTCGCTAAGTAAACTATATGACTATTTATGGATGGTTATAGTAGATATATATGATATTGATTATATTTTTTATTAAGTTTGAGATTTATGCTATTTCAGGATAATAGAATGATTCTTAATTAGATGATAATACATGATTGATTATTATGAGTTAGTTTATGTATGCATTTACATTTTAAACATATTAATGTATTGATTCAGTTATTTATTATTGCTTATGATTATCATGTGAAAAGATCTAATTACCTGTATGTTATGAGGTGAATGCAGGAGAATTCTTCACTCGAGCATACTAGAGGGAGAGCATCATCAGAGAGGATGATGTAGATGAAGACATCATTGGTCGAAGGAGAGCTAGCAAAACTCTACACACACCACGATAGTTAGTCATGGTAGAAAATACATTTAAAAATGATTTCTTCAGGAGTCTGTTTAAATTGTTGTTTTTCTATGATTTCCTGAGTAGGTAAATTATAAAAATAATTTCCTTGTGTGCTTATCCTTATGTGTCATTAATACATGTAAAGACAAATTTAATAAAGGTGAAATTAATACGGATTATTATTTTATCATTAAATTGCTAAAACATAATTAAATGTTAAATTAAGTTTAATATGAAATTTGGATTTCATATTAAAATATAAAAAAATGAATTGTTTTTTAAAAAAAAGAGAGAAAAAGAGAAAAAAGACATTGAAATTAGAAAAAAGAGAAAAATAAATTAAAATCTATAATTTAACAAAAAAAGAATTGAATGTCTTAAAATTTGCAAAAAGAAAAAAAAGAGAAAAAAAAGTCTAGAAAAAGAACTTAACAACTATTTTCTATGTAAGAGAAAGAATGAAGGAGAATTTGGGGAGTTTGTTCATTGGAGATGTAGACACTGAAAAAGTGTCTAACCCTTGGTCCTTTCTCCCTCCTAGTCCTCCTTGGTCCCTAACCCACCTAAGTCTTATTAATTGGAAATAAACATCTATTTTTAATTAAATAAGGCCCCTTTAACCCCTCCCTCCTTTGACACCTCATCTAGGACACCTCGCCTAGACACCTCACCTTAGACTAATTCTCCTCCTATGACTCACTCAAGATCTCTCCCTAATTCTTCTAACCTCCTAACAAACTCCCGTGCGTATTTAGCACGACCCTCGGCATTCTCCAACGCATAAAAACACTTGGCGGATAAAAAACGGGCTTGGTGGCTTGTTCTGCCAGTTCTAACCCCGCCGACGTCGGTTATACTTAACTGACTTCTCTTCCTCTTTCCGGGTAATCACAATCAAAATCAGAAGTTTTCGAATCTGGGGTAATCTATCAGACGTAACTCTCTCTTCCGGCGAAACAAAGCTCTGGTGCTCTTGCTTTCTGGTGTTCTGGCATCTTGTTTTCTTGCAGGAATCAGCATATTTGACAACTTCTCTCCGGCACTGAGATCTTGTTTCCAACGTTTTGTACCAGGACTGTATGCTATCTTCATCAACTATTCAACGCAGCTAAGTATTTGTGTTATCTTTATTTCTACATCATTTTATTTATATCAAATACTCTGTCTTCTGTCTATTCCAATATCCTTCACCGAAATCTTTTCTATTCCTCTCGTAGACGCTAAAAAGCTCTCTTTCCTGTCCATCTGCCTTTCTCCGTCTTTCGCCTCTGTCACTTACCCAGTTTATTCCCAGACAATATTCTCTGTCCCTTAGACCTCAAACAGACCCTCACAGACCCCAGACCCCCAGACAAGACCATAGACTATCCTACAGCCCTGAAACCAAACCTGTAACCAGCGCTTGACTATTGCCCCGACCGACGCCGGTCACCTACTCAACCGACGTCGGCAACCTTCTGACCGACGACGGCAATACCACCGACGTCGGCGACTGTGTTTACCAGATTACAGTTTATCAGGTACACCTTTGTTTTTAGTCTTTTCTTTTCACATCTTTCATTATTTCTATTTTCTGTCTCTGTCTTAAACAGTGGATTGTCATCCTTGAAGAAGCCTTGGCGCTTCTAGGACCAAGCTTTTGCTTGGCAATCCACTCTCTTATCAACTAATATTCTTCGTGTTTTTAGTGTTTATCTCTTTCAGGTGTTATTCCTTCACAACCAAAGAGGAGTATTCACAGCGTCTGGATTTGCGGTGCGCAATCTTTAGTCCAGGTACTTCACAAGCCTCGTCCATTATTTCTTTAGTTTCTTCTTTCTCTTAGATCTGAAAAGCAAAATTTTGAGTGGAAACATTCTGGCACGCCCGGTGGGACCCCTTTAGGGCCTTCCGTGGGTTCCCTTTCTTCTGTATTCATTTAGTTGCATTAGGCTTCTTAAACTTCACCTCCTTCTTTTCTTAAAAAAAAAAAAAATCATAAGCAGGAAATTAAAAAGAATTCTTTCTTACGTTCTCTTGCATTTTCTAGACTAGAAAGAAAAGTCATTCTCTTCAAACCCTTTCTCCAATTGTTTTCATTCCAATATCATATTTCGATTTGGGATTTTAAAACTTGTTGCATCTCATTTCTTGCCTTCTTGCATCTTCTTAGTCTACATCTAGTAACTTAAAACGCATATTGAATAAACCGTAGATCACATGATGTTACACTACCAGACCACAAGCACTCAATAAAACATCAAACACACTTGAGACAAGGCCCGTCTGGGATTTCATCACCCAGCGGACAACCTTACCCCTACCCGGCAATCCTACTTGGATTTCACCACCAAGGGGAAAGCCAACTCTGTTCTCTGGCAGAGTATAAACTATAGGCGAGGTATATCTTGGCTAAGCGAGACCAGCTAACCACTGGAATCGTGAAGTGAGGGGAGCTTGCTCCTTAGCACCAGGCCACGTACCAGACCCTAACACAGATTTTTGAGCACCTTAACTACCTGAAACCATCTTTAGATTGCCTATTCTAGGACCCATTCTTATAGCCAACCTCCTCAAACATCTTGTTAAGGCATAAGCCATACGATCCTAATAAAATTTTTTATAGGGATTTAACGCTAGGCTCTGTCTGTCACCATCGTCTATTCTATTTTTATCTGTCTTTTTGAGCTGGTAAGGACGTTTTCTTCATTTCCAAAAACTTTTTTTCTGAGTTTCTGGAAAACACAGTAACCGACATCGGTCCTGTAACCGACATCGGCAACTTCACTTAACCGACATCGGTCATCCGACCGGCATCGGTACTCATCCTAACCGACATCGGTTTTTCTACCGACGTCGGTCTCTGTCATTTTTCTTTTTCCCAAAAACAGCAAGCATAAAAACCAACTTTCTGCCTGTCTAATCATCCATTCTGGTTTTCTGAGACTGACAAGACACAGTTTTCTGAAACCTGCCCCTTTCCAGCCTTGAATGGTTTTGACACGCAGTCAAACCAAGGCCCTTCTTGACCACGCTAGTCAACAACCGCTTCCACCTTCACCACCTACAACCAATCCAATAATGGAGTTCAACTCGGAAACTGAAAGAACTCCCATTCGCCCAACCCCGCCTCAAACTCCTATCGTCCCAGAAGGGGACCAAGACTTTGCACGGTTTTTAGACCTTAACGTTAAAGCTTTGCAACATTATCTCGCCAATAGCCAAACGCGAGACTCCCTAGGCAACCCAATTTATGGGATGCCGACTTCTTTAATCACATCGACCGCCCCTACCATTCAACCATTAGACAACACCTCCACCAATAACCCAACCGTATCTTACCTTCAGAACGTAACTTCTCCATCTAAACCTACCTCTATGGGAGTTCTGATACTCCCTCAACCTCAAGTCACCCAACCAAACCCCACACCTTTCCAAAACCTTCTAGTCTCTATTCCCCCTACTCTTGCACCAATAAATACAAGAGTAACCATTTACCCATCAACAAGCGTAGCCACGCCTCAACCATCCTTGACGGCTCCTATCCAACTTGTGCCAACCAACCCCATGACACAAGTACCATTTGCCCCCATAACCACTTATCCATATGTCGCGTCTATGCAACCATCCACATCATACGCCCCTCCCAACATCTTTCAAGCGCCTTATAATCTAGGGGGCGCTCCACCCACGAATCCGTCAGCAGACATTATCAAAATGCTGATGGATAAAATGTCTAGTTTAGAGACATCTGTTTCCGGCTCACGCAATGCTCTATCATACGAGCAAATTTGCAATGAGCCTATTCATCCGTCCGTTCCGATTAGACCATACCCCAGCCAGTGGGAGCTTCCCAAGTTTTCACGCTTTCAAAGCAAGGAAGACCCACAGCAACATTTACGGGCATTTAGACATGCCTGCTACCTTATCGCCCATGATGACGCATTACTCTTGCGTACATTTCCTATGTCCCTTTCTGGTGCTGCACTCGACTGGTACAGCTCCATTGCCACCCATTCCCTCTTTTCATTTACACAATTGGCCCAGCTTTTTCTTGACCATTTCTCCATTAATATCACTAAAAAGGTTTCAATCACAGACCTTTACACCATCCGTCAATTTGAGGACGAATCAGTAGCTGATTTCGTTGCTCGTTGGAGAGGCCTTATCAACCAACTCTCCTTTTCCTTACCACAAACTGAGCTCATTGAACTCTTCGCTCGAGCTTGTGCCAAACACATTTCTTCTACTTTGAGGGTTCAAACCTTCCGTACTTTTGACGAAGCCTTCATGATGGCCCGTAAACTTGAATTACGTGCCATTGAGGAGAACAAAATCAAATTGCGGAGCAAGAACCCCAATTCCAAGACTAATGACTCTTCTTCATCTAAACCTTCATCTTCAAATTCTAAGTCTAAAGCTGCAGCTAACGATGTGGCCGTTAGACCCTCATCTTCCTCATCCAATCAAGCCGAACCCTCCACATCTCAAAGCGCCACCCGTCAATTCCAGCAAAGATACGTGCAAAGACAATATACTCCTCTTGGAGAATCTTACGCATCTATACTGGAAAAACTTGTCAAACAGGGGATTATCAACCTCCCCCAGATTCGACCACCGCCTCAATTCGATCCCTCACGCGCCATCCCTGCGTGGTACAGGGAAACTGACTTCTGCAATTTCCATCGTGTCAAGGGACATGACACAGGAAACTGTAAAACTTTCAAAAACATAGTCCAGGATATGCTTGAAAAGGGGGAGCTCATTCTTGATAATCCTAATGCACCTCCAAACCAGGGCATCGACATATTCAAACAGCCATTTCCCAATCATCCACCAACCCAAAACAATAATGTCCAGACCTTAATTGACAACACGCATGAACATGATATTCAAACTGTCAATACGGTCTCACCTATCATCTCCAACCAACCTCAAGAGGTTAACTCATCTACCAGTCCATCACGTATGGACGAACCTCTTTCCCCGGTCAATTCTCCATCAACCCCTCTCATCCTAGAGGATGCCTTAACTTTACCAGCGCAACCAATCTCACCATCCTCTTTTCTTCTTCCTATAGAGGACCTGACCTTACCTACTCCTCGCCCACAAGTGGAAGGCACCATAATTCCTGTCCTTTACCCACTTGAGGAATCACATTCTCCAGTTCCTTCTCCACCAAGAGAAGAACCTAATTCGCCGTCTTCTTCGACCAACAACAATCCAGTGATAACTCCCATACACTTTGGGTCCAACATTACTGCCACACCTAGCACATCTTCTCCAGAATCCCAACTTCATCCAACGTCCTCCCAACCATTTTCCCGACTAGCGGAGAAATTAGAACTTCTCCCTTCAAGGAAAGTGGAGCATCGGGGATTGTGGGAACATCTTAAAGTTCTTCAACATTCTCGTGCCCCTTCATCTCATGCTGCCAATCTTCCCAAGGCAGAATCGCCCAAGACTCTAAGCAAAGACCAAACCGCTGCTTCCAAATCTACATCTACCCAACCCAAACCAATCAAGCCATTTGGCATTCGCCCTCTCTCTGCCCTCACTCACCCGCAAGTGAAGGTGGACTTGAACCAAACCTCGCCCAAAAATAATCTTCCAACCAAATCCAAGAAAACTGCCAAACCACAAAGGCGAACCCCTCCTCCACCGTCAACTTTGCCTTCCATCTTAGGTCCTCATCCTTCTACTTTACTTGGCATACTTCCTACTCCATCTCTTAACCAATACAAATCACCTCCCTTACTTCCTTCACCAATCACAAGTCAACCTCTCAAAAATTTGGCACCTCTCATAAAGAAAGTGCCGTCTTCCCCTATCACTGCACCACCAACCCAAAAGGTGGTACGAAAACCTTCTTCAACATCCCCTAAGCAGAAGTCACCAGCACGTCATGTATCAACAAGTGTGGACCTCTTAGAAGGTTCATACGCTTTAATATTACGTCAACTTTTGCAAACCTCTAGCATTACCCTTCCTCCCATCAAGCCATTCCAACCTCTCGGATCAAAACCGTCTTGGTTCGATGATACAAAGATTTGTTTATATCATCGCACACCAGGACATGATACTGAGACCTGCTGTGCCCTCAAGGCCGTCGTTCGCCGCTTTATGGAGAAAGACACCCTTCTACTTGAGGACACTCTCGACCAACCCTCGTCACCTTCCCATCCAGTCTCATCAACCGCATCAACATCTATCCAACAGACCATAACCCCTTCTTCACCAACTATCTTCCAAATCAACGCCATTCATGTAACCACTAGGTCACAGAAGGACAAAACGAAAGAAAAAGCTGCTATCCCTTGGACCTATCCTTTTGTCCAGGCACCTCAACCACCAAAACCCAAGATTTCTATCTTAGGTGCGTCCCAACCCACTTCTTCACAGGCAATCACAGAATCCATGATAAAACAACTTCACCAAACGCCTGTGAAGATGACCCTCTATGACCTTATTCAAAGCTCCCCCCAACATCGCCAGGCTTTAATCAAAGCCCTACAGGCAGCTGAGGTTCAACCTGAAGACCCTCAACCACTTGCTGCCTTAGTCCATTCTTTATCCCCCATCGCATCCATCACTTTCAATAATTCTGAGATTCCTACCTCTACCGAGGAAGATCATGACGCCGCCCTTTTCATCACAGCCTACGTTGATCGAACTCGTATTAAACGAGTTATGATCGATGGGGGCGCTAGCATCAATATCATTTCCTCCCACGCCTTTGACCAATTGGCCCTTCCAAAGAATTGCGTATCAAAAACTGACGCAATCTTTAGATCATTTAATGACACAACTGCTAACACCATCGGCACTGTTGTCTTCCACATCCGCGTTGGGCCACGCACAATCCCAGAGCTCTTCTACATCATCGAAGGAGAGTTTCAATACAACATCCTCTTAGGGCGACCTTGGATCCGTGCCATGGCTTGTGTCCCTTCAACCCTCCACCGTTGTGTTAAATTTGAACATGACAAACAAATCCATGTCATTCCCACCGACCCATCACCTTTTAAAACCTGTAATACGACCTATAGCCCAAACGACGTTCTTATACCACTCAAATCATCAACCCGAACTTCATCTCCATCTGCAGAAGCGTCAACTAGTACGCAAACAGCGGTCGCCACCACATCTTCTTCTCAATTACCAACTAAGGACCCTATGGACGACATCTTCCAAAGACTTTCACTAGGAGAATATCGTCTCCTTTCTCTAGATATGTTCCAAACTCCTCAAGAGTATGGGCAACTTCATCAACACCCAAACTATGACTGTTGGATTGGGATGGTCATTCCTTATGGTCCTCCTAGCCTTCGCACCAATCTTGTCTATGGGGGGCTTGATCAAGCCCCTACTGAATCAAATCCTTCTTCCTCGCCTCAAACCTTCACATCCGATTTCTCTTTTCTTAGCAACCCCACCTTTGCACATACCTATCTTTATAGGTGTGCATGGAAGGGTTTCGGCTTTGGACGTTACGAACAAGGTTCTCATCAGCCTGTCGAAACACCCAATGACGATAATGCGAAGAAACGGTATGGACTGGGTTTCCAAGAACCCACTGAGGCCTCCACAAACCTCTCCCCTGAACTAGACATTGACCAATTTCTTCTAGACTCGCCTATTCTTCCTTCCTCACCTACGGAGTCGGTGGTTTCCATCCCTCCTAGTTTTTTTTTTGCATAAACACCATCCGCTTGGAACCTCTAACCTATCAACTCCACGAGGTTCCCAAATCTCTTCCTCTCGTTTATCCTAGCATGATAGATGATGAATCATCAACCATCAACACAATCCACTGCGTAGATGACGACGCCATTCTTACATATATGGGTGCTGACGATTCTTTCATTCAGCGCTCTCTCCCTTCTGAAACGCAGGTTATGTTAAATGAATCGACCATTAACATTAACCTTCCATCTTCCGATGTTCCTCATGTCTTAAAGATCGGTCAATCTTTAGACACTCAGGAGCAGCTTGACTATACCCAGTTCCTTTCTGACCATAGCAAGGCCTTTGCCTGGACATACGCCAATATGCCTGGCATTGATCCCACCATCGCTACCCATAACATCGTCACAAACCCAGAGGCTAATCCTGTTAGGCAAAAGCTTCGCAAAATGCATCCTCGTGTTGCACTTCTTGTTAAAGAAGAGCTTCAGCGTCTTCTTTCAGTATCTTTCATCCAACCCATCGATTATCCACAGTGGGTCTCTAACATCGTTCCTGTGACCAAAGCAACTGGGGGGATCCGAATCTGTACGGATTATCGTGACCTCAACTTGGCTTGTCCTAAGGACGACTTTCCCCTTCCAAACATTGACCAACTTGTTGATCTTACGGCCGGCCATGAGATGCTATCTCTTATGGACGGGTTTTCAGGATATAATCAAATCCTGGTTGCACCAGAAGATCAGCACAAGACCACTTTCATTACCCCATGGGGGACTTTTTGCTATCGAGTCATGCCTTTCGGCTTAAAGAACGCAGGTGCCACTTATCAGCGTGCTATGACCTACATTTTCCATGACCTCCTCCACAAAATCATGGAGGACTATGTGGATGACCTGCTCGGCAAGTCCAAACTTCGCCGTGACCATTTGACTATTCTCAAAATCATTTTCTCTCGACTTCTTCAATACAATGTTCGCCTTAACCCCAAGAAATGTGTTTTTGGGGTCCTCTCTGGTAAGCTTCTAGGCTTCATTGTTTCCTTCCGTGGCATCGAGATAGATCCCGCCAAGATCTGCGCTATCCTCGAAATGCCACCCCCATCTAATCTCAAGCAGCTTCGCAGTTTGCAAGGGAAACTCCAGTCCATTCGACGTTTTATCTCGCAACTTTCTGATCGCTGCCAACCTTTTCATCATCTTCTTAAAAAGGACATCTCTTTTACATGGGATAAGGATTGTCAAGAGGCTTTTGAAGCCCTTAAACGCTATTTGATCTCCCCACCTGTCCTCATTCCACCTCAAGATGATAAACCCTTTTATCTTTATATCTCTGCAACCAATCATTCGTTAGGTGCCATGATCGCGCATCGAGACGAGCAACATCGCGAGCAAGCAGTTTACTACATCAGCCGAACATTAGTCGACTATGAAACTCGGTACACCCATACCGAAAAACTTTGTTTGGCGTTAGTCTTTGCTGCTACTAAGCTCCGCCATTATCTTCTTAACCACAAAACCTTCGTCATCACTCACACCGACCCTCTCAAGTATATGCACTCCAAGCCTTATCAGAATCAACGTATGGCTCGGTGGCTCATGTTGCTTGCTGAGCTCGACCTCGAATTTGTCCAACAAAAATCTATAAAGGGGCAAGCAATCGCTGATCAACTAGCTGATGCCCCACTTCCCGACAATCAACCTTCTCACTGTGAGTTTCCTGACGAGTCTATCGCCACTCTTTCCACCGATGACACCATCTATCAAATGACCATGTTCTTCGACGGCTCCAAATGTCAACTTGGTGGAGGTGCCGGGGTCATTCTCATCCCTCTCGAAGGGGAGCCCATGCCTCTGTCTTTTAAACTCGACTTTGAATGTACCAATAATATGGCTGAATACGAAGCCTTAATTTTGGGACTTCAAACCGCCCTTTCTTTAGACATTAAGACCATCAACATCTTCGGCGACTCGTAGCTCGTTGTCAATCAGGTCAACGGTTCATATCTCTGCAAAAATGAAATTTTACAAAGGTACAAAAACCGTGTTGACATTCTCCTTTCATCTTTTGACCATCACTTATTGCAGACTGTTCCTCGATCGACGAATAAGTTTGCTGACACCATGGCTTCACTTGCCTCTCATATTCCTTCATCATCATCATCCTCATCGAGACTTTATGTCATGGTACATCGTGTGCCATTGCCTTCATACATTTCCACTGACATCAATCTCGTCCACACCATAGACTTTAGTTCACAAGATGTTTGGTATAAACAACTTGAGGACAACTTGACTCATTCTCTCATTCCTCCCAACCTCTCTAGCAATGCGCGGCGAGCTTTCATCAAACGCACCGTTCGCTATACCATGCTAGGCGGTCTTCTTTATAAGCGAGGTTTCGACGGCCTCCTTCTTCGTTGTCTTACCTCCACTGAAGCCTCTCATGCCATTAAACAAGCCCATGATGGGATTTGTGGCAGACATTTCAGTGGAAATTCGGTTGCCAAGCGCATCCTTCGTCTAGGTTATTATTGGCCTACTCTTCATCAAGACTGTAGCGATTATGTTCGGCGATGCGTCAAGTGTCAGCAGCACGCTAACTTGTTTCATCTCCCCAGCCACGCCTTACAAGTTGCTCAAGATTTCTGGCCTTTTTCACAATGGGGTCTAGATCTCATCGGTGAGATTAATCCTCATTCGTCTCTTCCTCATCAGTCCATCATCACCGCCACTGAGTATTTCACTAAGTGGGTGGAAGCTATTCCTCTTGTCTCCACAAAAGCCGACAAGATCGTCGACTTCATCAATAACCACATCATCTGTCGCTTCGGTGTCCCTCATAAAATTATCACCGACAACGGCAAGTCCTTCAAAAACAAAACTGTCCAAAAGCTATGCGATTCATTTGGCATCAAGCTCAGTTTCTCTTCGCCTTACTACCCACAAGCAAATGGGCAGGCAGAGGCTTCCAACAAAATTCTGACTAAAATTCTCATGAAGGTGGTCAACGACACTGGAAGGGATTGGCACATTCAAATTCCCTTCGCTTTGTGGGCTTACCGCACTAGCATCCGAACCTCTACGGGCGCTACCCCTTTTTCTCTCGTGTATGGAACAGAGGCTGTCCTACCTCTCGAAGTACAGATCCCGTCTCTTCGCATTTCTCTACGTGACATTCTTTCCAATGATGACTTTCGTCAAGATCGTTTAGCTCAACTAGAGTTACTTGATGAGCGTCGTCTTGCTGCCCTTAATCATCTCCATGTCTATCAAAGTCGAATCAGACGAGCCTATAACAAAAATCTGAGAGAACGAGATTTTAATATCGGAGACCTCGTCCTCAAAGAGAATCAACATGTGACTAATATGGAACGAAGTAAGCGAGGCAAATTCGCTCCTAATTGGCTCGGACCTTACATTATCATGCACAAGTACGGATCAGGGACTTATCGTCTGTCTTCTCTTGAAGGCCAACCAGAACCTGAACCCCTTAATGCGTTGCATCTACGACCATTTTATTGCTAGTTGAGTACTCGTTTACTTAACATTTAACTTGAGCTCGTCCCTTGAGCAATCCCTCATCCAGCTAATCCTATTATTTTTCAACCCTATTTCCTTTAATAAATCCTCTAAAACCCTTTTATATAGTATGGATACTTTGTCCTAATAAAAGGGAGCCCTTGAACTTTTATAAGTCTTGTCCATGACTCAAAGTCCTATCAACAATCAATCAAGATGTCAAAATAACCAAAGTCACAAAATCAAATTAAAAAGCAGACTGCTCCCTTGAAGGACAGCTGTACTATCATTGCTGTAATTAATAGACTGCTCCCTCGAAGGACAGCTATTCAAAAGCCCTCTTATTAAGCAAAGATCTAGACCACTCCCTTGAAGGATGGCTATGACTAAATCTGGCAATAAACAGCACTATCTTAGAAGCTTCTCGCATCGATCAGCTTCATCACTGACCATCAAGCACAATGACATCACTATACAGGCTTCCCGTATTGATCAGCCTCAAAAAAAAAAAAAAAAAAAAAGTCATGGACTTGGCTTATGTTGTCTCAGGGTCTCCTATAAAAAGGGGCAATGTTATTTCTGCTCTTAAAATGGGTTGTCCTATCCTCCTTTCCTATAACCTGTTCAAGGGACTTCGAGCTCACTTTAGTGTCAAAGTGATTCGATCACCACTCTAGCATAACTTATGGTCAACGACGCAACGCATAATGGGGTTCTTGGTTCTAATAACCCCTATCTATACTGACTTTTGGTCCTTTCCAATGAAAGAGCAAATATGCCTTTCACTTCTCTTTTTACACTTTAGTCACATTCAACCAAACCTTTTCAAACATAACCATGACTATGACCATAACTTTGACCTTGACTAGACCATCACCCACTTTGACTCTTCCTCCCTTTTGGGAGAACTACATAGGCCTGAGGCCCCTAACAATAGGGGCTATGTAGGCAGCACTCAGTTGACATGGGGTCTTCTGGGGTTAGCTCGGCCACTTTCTTCATCACTTTCTTCGTTCTCCTTCTCTCGTCACCTGTCAATCTCATCATAATCATTAATATACTCTCATTTTCATAAGTCATTAGTCATAAAATTCATCCATCATAATCCATTGAACATTTGCATAATCCACAAGTTAAACATTCCATATCACATCTATCATCATCTAATCATCTAATCATTATATCATCATTAAACATAACATTTACATCATTCTCATCATTAGCATCATCATAATCATCATACATATTATATCAAAACATGCATCATGAAACACATCAAATATTTATAACATCTCCATAACGCATCAATAGTTAAAAACTCATCATATATATATATCAAAAAATCAGTTTTATATAAAGCAGACACAACCTGTATCTGTTTCTCGCTCTCAAAAATCAAATACATCTCTCGTCTTCGGCTCGCAGGCCGGTATATACATCAAAAATAATAATACAACACTGGGGCTACCCTCAAGGCTGTGGCTGTGGTGGTGGTGGCGGTGGCCGAGAAGACGCTGTATCTCCTCCTCCCTCTGACCTCTGTCGTCTGCGTGACCCTGAAGCCGTCGCTCGTGACATGGATCTCTGTCTGCTCTGCTCCGCCCTCATCTCTGAGTATCGCTGTATATGAGGGATCCCCCTGATGGCCCTCTCATAGTACGCGATCTAGTCCAACGCATCATTGTATCTAACCATAGATACAGTCTGCGGTGGACCCATCTGCCCTGCTGTCGTGCCCTGACCTGATCTCTGAGGCTGTGGCTCACCTAGCTGCACCGATGCTGATGGTCCTGCCCCCTGTGAAAACGATCGCTGCTGCCATGGGCCCTGCCCTCCAAAACTCTGCCCTGCACCTCCCTGTCCTTGAGCTGCGGCCAGCTGTCCCTGTAACAGAGTGACCTGCGCTGTCAACGCTGCCACCTGCCCTGTCACCTCTGCAAGCTGCCCAGTCACCCCTGCCAGCTGACCCTGCAAAACTGAGACCTGAGCCTGAGCCGTGTCTCTCTCCTCGCGGGTTGTATCCCGCTCCCTGGTGATGGCCTGTAGATCTGGCTGCTGCCTGACCTGTATCCCTCTGTACCGACCTGCCCACCATGCCGTATAGGCCTCTGTACACCCTGGGTCCACTACCCCAGGACCTGCCGGCAACTCCTCAAAATCGGGTTCCTCTGTCTCCTCTGGAAGTGGGAGTGGCGCCTCTATGTCATCCCGCCTATACTGTGGGAAGGCGGGAGGCACATCCTGTAGCAGCCCGTACTGGCGCCGCACTCTCTCTGCAGGGATCCTCTCGAGCTCACTGACTCGTCTGCCCCTGACCCATCGCCTGCTCTGAACTCCAACCAGCTGCTCTCCCTGGTCTCTGAATGCTGGATAAACCAAATATGGTCTCCAGATGATGTCTGCCGGGATCAAACCCTCCAGCACTCCCCTGTAGTGGTCGATGTCCCTGACCACTCCATCCATCCGTGTCTGTGCCATAACCTCGCGCCATCGTCTGAATCCAACTCTAAAGCCAGCCTGAATCGCCACTGGGAGGCCAAGAGGTCGCGTAACCACTATGTGCTCGTAGGCCCAACAGTGCAGGAAGTGGCCTACACATAAGCTGTACCGTCGCCGTCTGCTGATGCCCCACAGCTCTCTATACACCTGGGCCAAAAAGACTGGTGCCCAAGCGAACACTGTCCTCTGCTCTATCATCTCCAACAAAACTTCGGTCATAGCAATCGGAAACCTACCACCCTCTGCATCCGGCAATGCATATACTGTGATGCCAATCATCATTAGGATCGCTAGCCGATGGGCCTCCTCATCCGCCGCGTACAATGGCTCATAGGTAAAACTCGCCGAGTGGTAACTCGTCTCTGCGGCATGCTCTCCAAACAGTGTCACCATGTGAATGTCATGCGCCTCTCTCGAGCACGCATACAAATCTGCTCCATGCATCGGTAACCGCAAAATCCGGTAGACGTCCTCAACCGTGACTGTCATCTCGCCCGTAGGCAGGTGGAAGGTGTTGGTGGCATGGTCCCACCGCTCGATCAAAGCCACCATGAGACTCACGTCCCTCGCCACTCTGCAGTAGCGTCTCAACCCGCCTAGTCCAACGGCGCTCATCTGTGCCCACTCCTCGACAGACACCCCTCCACGCATCCGCGTCAGCAAAGTCGGGAGGCGATCCGGCAGCATCAAAGTCTGTCTAGCCTGTACCCACCCAAAGCTATCTCATGTTAACATTGTTCCTACTTTTCCTATTTTATCAACCTATTTGATCGTCTATGCCTACCTCGATACCCGGGAAGCCCTTGGTGTAGCCTCAACCTTTCGACTTGACCATTTTTCAGAACCATTTCCAACCAGACAGCCACCAACATCGGTTAGCGTGCCGGCGACGGCACTCACCTAACCGACGTCGGTTATCTAGTAGACGACGTCGGTAAGTTACTAACCGACGCCGGTCTCTGGTCGGCCGACGCCGGTGGGATTGCCGACGTCGGCGACTGGTTCGACCCTAGGGCCGAACGGGGCGAGCCATAAAAATTAGGGCTTCCCCATTTTGCCTTCCCCGACACTTCTAAACCCTTCCAAATCACTCCTAAGCTCTTCTAGACAACCTACCCACCTTCCTAGCTACCCTCCCCCTCGATTTCTACTTCAAATAACAACAATTTCAAAAACTCAATTCAAAATAAAAATCAATCAAAATAAGGGTTCAGGGCCCTCTTACCTCATCCCGTCTACGCCGGCGCGGTGGCACGATGGGTGCCGCTAGTGGTGGACCTCCCGCTGGTCCTCTACTCCCCTCTGCCATCACTTTTGTCCTAGTGGCTCTCCACGCTCTCGCTGACTCAAACGCGTCCCTACAGCGTCCAATCAACTTTTTCTCTCCCCCAATGTCTCTTTGCCACCTCGCACAGCACTTCAGTCAACTCTGGGTCACTATCACTCAACAAATTCCAGAGCTTTTTTTTTTTTTAATCTTTCAATCATATAGCAAATGACTTTTGGTGGGCCGCCAATCCGGTTTTGTCGGATTTGGCAGTCCGCCGACGTCGGCATCTGCGTGCCCCGGGTTGACGACGTCGGCCGTTTCTCGCCGACGTCGGTTTTTTTTTGGCACCGATGTCGGTGATATAGCCGACGTCGGTGGACTTCAACCTTTTATTCCTCTTCCAAATGACCTAAATCATGGCTCTAATCAAGTCAAGACCTTCTAGACCATGTCATTTTAGCCCCTTGGGGCACTTTTAAATTACTTTTTGCATCTATCCATCGACCACCAGACATTGGAGATCATGCCCATCTCCTAAACCGCGACCACTTCCAAAGCGTTTGCCTTGGTTGTTTTTGCATGTATGCTATTCCACAACTGGTTAGCAAATTTGTCCGCAGACTATATTTTTGGACCCTCACAAGTATAGGATCACATGCTAGTTGATCCGCACTACTTGTGACTTTTTCGTGTTTTCAAGAGCACTTCCTAAGCCTAGGATACTTGAAACACGACGACCATTTGGAGCTACAACTACGATTGAATAACCCAATCAGCAGACGACTACATGCTGGGGCCCGGTTATTTCAATTTTGGTACTCCTCGACCCTTGACCTGCGACAATTGACTCGACCATCTCGTGCAGTGGCATGTGCGCAATCATGACTTTTACTGCGTTTTCACTCACTCTTCACCCTTCTCATCCACTCTTTGTCAAATCAGCACCCGACATCAGGTTCCTTCCCTCGACTCCTGCTTTGAGGGGGAATACCTCATCCATACTTCGGAGCAATCCACATCATCCTTCACCTGGGGCAACCACTCCCTGTTTTTGTCTTGCAGTTCGTCCAGAACAACCAACAAGACAAAAAGGGGCAAATGTAGACACTGAAAAAGTGTCTAACCCTTGGTCCTTTCTCCCTCCTAGTCCTCCTTGGTCCCTAACCCACCTAAGTCTTATTAATTGGAAATAAACATCTATTTTTAATTAAATAAGGCCCCTTTAACCCCTCCCTCCTTTGACACCTCATCTAGGACACCTCGCCTAGACACCTCACCTTAGACTAATTCTCCTCCTATGACTCACTCAAGATCTCTCCCTAATTCTTCTAACCTCCTAACAAACTCCCGTGCGTATTTAGCACGACCCTCGGCATTCTCCAACGCATAAAAACACTTGGCGGATAAAAAACGGGCTTGGTGGCTTGTTCTGCCCGTTCTAACCCCGCCGACGTCGGTTATACTTAACTGACTTCTCTTCCTCTTTCCGGGTAATCACAATCAAAATCAGAAGTTTTTGAATCTGGGGTAATCTATCAGACGTAACTCTCTCTTCCGGCGAAACAAAGCTCTGGTGCTCTTGCTTTCTGGTGTTCTGGCATCTTGTTTTCTTGCAGGAATCAACATATTTGACAACTTCTCTCCGGCACTGAGATCTTGTTTCCAACGTTTTGTACCAGGACTGTATGCTATCTTCATCAACTATTCAACGCAGCTAAGTATTTGTGTTATCTTTATTTCTACATCATTTTATTTATATCAAATACTCTGTCTTCTGTCTATTCCAATATCCTTCACCGAAATCTTTTCTATTCCTCTCGTAGACGCTGAAAAGCTCTCTTTCCTGTCCATCTGCCTTTCTCCGTCTTTCGCCTCTGTCACTTACCCAGTTTATTCCCAGACAATATTCTCTGTCCCTTAGACCTCAAACAGACCCTCACAGACCCCAGACCCCCAGACAAGACCATAGACTATCCTACAGCCCTGAAACCAAACCTGTAACCAGCGCTTGACTATTGCCCCGACCGACGCCGGTCACCTACTCAACCGACGTCGGCAACCTTCTGACCGACGACGGCAATACCACCGACGTCGGCGACTGTGTTTACCAGATTACAGTTTATCAGGTACACCTTTGTTTTTAGTCTTTTCTTTTCACATCTTTCATTATTTCTATTTTCTGTCTCTGTCTTAAACAGTGGATTGTCATCCTTGAAGAAGCCTTGGCGCTTCTAGGACCAAGCTTTTGCTTGGCAATCCACTCTCTTATCAACTAATATTCTTCGTGTTTTTAGTGTTTATCTCTTTCAGGTGTTATTCCTTCACAACCAAAGAGGAGTATTCACAGCGTCTGGATTTGCGGTGCGCAATCTTTAGTCCAGGTACTTCACAAGCCTCGTCCATTATTTCTTTAGTTTCTTCTTTCTCTTAGATCTGAAAAGCAAAATTTTGAGTGGAAACAGGAGAAGAAAGAAGAAAGGGCATAGCACGGAGGAAAATAAACACAAAAGATCAACAAATGATTTTTACCGATAGGTGATGTCTTTAAATTTGATATTTTGTTGATCTTAATTTTGTGTGGGACAATATTATTAAATTGTAGATAACAATATTAAAACCAAAGCATAGTAGACATTATTAATCTCGATTGATTCAAAATTGAACTAAGTTTATACTGATTAGATAAGCACTATATTACTAAAATCGCCTATTGTTTTAGTAGAATGCCCTATTTATCTTATAACAAGTAATATATTATATATTAATTATTGAGATAGTTAGCCGTACTATTCCAACTATGAGTCAGCTCAAGATTTAAACATCGTATGAATGGTTTGAACCATAGATAAGTTACTATAGTTTATGCTTTGAATAAACTATGAATAACTAAGGGTAAGAAAATTAATTATAAACCTACTCCAAAAATCGATTGGGTATTCAATATCTGTCAATTTATTCCAATTACCTTAATTGGTACTAAATGATTATGGTAGAGATTTATTTATGGAATTCGGTTGATTTTGTGCACCAAATAGATATGTGTTACGTTTGGGGTACAAGCAAATCTATGTGACTTTTGTATACGCTAAGTCTCCTTATATTCCTATGATCACATTCACATCCTTATTTATTCTACCTGTAACAACACTTTTAGATTCTACTTTGTTATTATTAAGGTTTGTTGGTAGGATCCCCCTGCTCCTACCATTGCTTATGTCCCTATTATGTCAGACCAGTCGCTGGAGATTAATATTATTTCTCTAGAGCAGAAGGCTCAGCATAATTTAATCAACTGTCAATCCAATCCATACAATCCCTGCCTTCTTCAACAGATGGTGTTCTGATCATTTATTCACCACCACCCAATGTTGTACGTGTTTGCTTAATCCATAAATATGCAGGGCGTCGATCACTTACGTTACTGCAGCGAGTTTATTATTAAGACCATGCTCCTTATATTAAAATGGCGATGCATTGAATTTATGTGGGGATTTACGATGATCCATTATGGTATCGAATTATACTTGTTTAAACAAATTTTGCTTTAGATGGCGTCGCCCATTTATTTAAATCAGCTAGGTGCAAAAAATACTAGTTTGTATTTTAATTGGGATAAATGTCAGATGTTATTACAACAGGATTTTATATGGCATTACATTTAAATGAATCACTGGAAATTTATTCATGGAGGTTGTAGTGAGAGTTATTAAATATCATTTAAACTTGTCTAATAGCAATGCCTACTATGGAAAACTACCAAGTGTTATCAAGATTTAATATTAGTGATTTTATTATTGGGTCGCTGAGATTTAGCTAAAGTATCGTAATGTTATATGGAAGATGAAATTGTTAGCTAAACAAAAGTATTATAACTTGTAATGAGTTAATGAGTCTAAGCCATCCATAAGTGTTGTGTTTATTTGACCCATGTATCATAATGTATAACCTATGAATATAGTTGTTATAAAATGTTATGGAGACATGTCCTTTACATAGGCGTTGAGAATTTTTAAGGAAAGTCATACAGGGATAATTAGAAGATTTATAACTTTTTCATCTAATAAAGTGGAACTCGGATGGGTTTCATTGATTTAATCTATAGAGATCACTAAGAAATAAATCAAGTTTTATTATAAATTTGTCAAAATTTGAAAAGGATTCCTACTAAATAGCTAAATTGAAGCTAGTTTTGTAAATTGCTTGGATAAGCATAAGACATATATTTTATGACTATTTGTTGAAGGAGAGGTAAAACAATGTCACCCAATGTCTTAAATCCTATTATGAGATTAATCATAATGGTTGTATTCTTATGTGTGTAGTTATAGCTTTCAATATCATAGCATAGTTTGGGTTAATCATATGAGTTTTGAAAGGATAAACATACCGTTCCTTATTGTGTGATAAGCTTTGGGGTGTGCTTGAGATAATTAGTATTATAAACTTTGCCAAACAAACATGTCACATGGAATATAATGTTATAACAAGATACATATATATGGTTTCCTTTACGATATGCTTATTGAGAGAATGGATATAACCATACTTATTGACAAATAATTATATAGTGGGATATGCACTTTTGGTTTAAAACTATGTTAAGAAATTGGAAATAATATCACTTTTAATACGTAGGTATTAATATTTCTAGCAGCAAGTATATGTGCTTAGGGGTGTAATCTTATGGCTTAACTCCATGGGTGGATCAAAGGCTATATTAAATAAATATGATAACAATAAGCTTAAAAAATGTGTGCATTCAAACCCCTAAACATATTGTAGATTGTAGATCAAATTTCCTTATAATTCTTGAGTATTGAATCTTGTTTGCTTACCTATACATGGATTTATGTATGTAACACAATTACATCATGGAAATGGCTAGGAGTATGATTTATCTAGACTTCAGGTGTCCAAAGGACCAAAACTTCAATCACGTTAAAATAGTCTTTAAGGAAACATAGCAAAATGTTTAAAAAATATTATAACGGGTTTATGAATTCTCTATTTCTTTGTAAATGATTTATTGACTGTGATTTTATATGTATTATGTGTTTAATACTTGTGTGTGACACATATTATGTAGAAGTTAATATATTTTTATGCTTGGTCATATTTAACATGTAATAAAGCATTGAGATGTGTGTTTATATATTACATTTTTTAGAATGCTAGTATGCAATTCTGACTTGCGGTGTACCCGAATGGTATAGTTGAAGAACATATTTAGTTGTGATCATTTCTCTCCCACCTACCAATGGATTCCATACTAAATTTAAAACTGAAGCATGCAGAGATTATAATAATAAAATCAACATGTGTTTATAATATGATACAATTATAGCTCACTAGTTATTATTGAATGAATCTTTATTCCTTCATCATTAGATCCAAACTAAGGGGATAAATTAGTTTTTGGACTAGATCCTAATGGTGACAAATGGTGGGAAACTACGAGTGGAGGAAAAAATGGTATACATGTAATGTAATGTATTGATAAATCATGTGAAGTATAGAGACTTATGAGAGGACTATCAATCATGTTTTTTCTTTGATATGTTGAGAGGTGGAATGATTTTATTAAATAGATGGAAATAGTAATTGGTGTGATTGAAGGGGTTGTACATAAAATATTAGTTTCTCTTATAATCTTATTATTATTTATATATATGTGGGTAAAGAGTTTATATATATTGGCGACATGAGAGTTAAATTAAGCACAATGTGATATGAAAGAATAAGTCGATAATATTTTAATTCAAACCAATAATTTTCTTAAAAGATAATTTATATTATATAGCCAATAAAATCACCTAATCTAAATGAAAGATTATATAATACTCCGATTCAAACCAATAACTTTTTTAAAGAAACTATATTACAGTTACTTTAAATGTTGTATTTGGAAGAGCTATTTATATTCCAAATATAATAAGAACACATATAGCCCCTTCCATTTGTAATACATTTCCTGTTGCATCTTACTTTGTGCTTGCAAATATTTAAGAGGTTTTTAACAATATACATAATTAAAAAAATGATTAAGAAATAATATTTTCATTTCTTAATTTCTCAAATAAGGAAATATTATTTCTTATCATATACAAGATACCCTTTTCATGTAGAATAAAATACCTTTGGATGATAGTAAATTGACTTACCTCATTGCAACAAAATTTCTCCTATATCATACTCACTTACATCTATATTATTATTGAATGGATGATGAACATTAGGAAGTTCAAACACTAATGCATAGAAGATTTTATATTTTAATGAATAAAAATAAATATCATATTCCTTACCATAATGAAAACTCTTACCACTTGTTATAATAATATTTAGAAGTATTTCTATGGTGGATAAAGATGGAATGAACTTTATTAAGTATTATACTAATACAAAATTATTATAATTTAGTATTTTCAGAATTTTTAGGTGTGGGCCAATTATTGATATTATAATATTTTGTTAAATTTATTATCGGTTCTTCTATTATAATCACATGCTCAAAGTAGACTGTTGATTATTTCCAAAACTCACATTTATTCATATTTCATAATAATTTTTTAATTTCAAAACTTATAATAATTTCTTTAAATGAAATATATGGTTTTCCCATATAATAATAAAAATTACTATATCACTCTCTCTCTCTCTCTCACACACACACACATCATTCATCAATCTTATAAATGTGGTATGTGCATTACATAACTCAAATGGAAGTACCA
Source organism: Torreya grandis (assembly GCA_037957365.1). Taxonomy (NCBI): domain Eukaryota; kingdom Viridiplantae; phylum Streptophyta; class Pinopsida; order Cupressales; family Taxaceae; genus Torreya; species Torreya grandis. Next base: position 406,571 of record JARHVA010004851.1, read on the forward strand.
ATTATTAATACAAACATTTTTTAATTTGATAGATATATGCTATCTATCCCCCTCCTTCATACAAACTTGATGATAACTAAATTTGAGATCCAAATTTGTGAAGTATTTTACATGTTGAAGTTGTTTCAACAAATCATCAATTAATGAGAGTGGATGCTTATTTTTTATGGTGGTTTTATTTAAGGTTATATAATATATACACATTATACAACAGCCATACTTATTTCATACCATCAAAATGGGTGACCCACATAATGAACAACTTTAACTCATGACCTTTTATTTTAGAAACTCTTGAAAGTGTTTCTTCAATTCATTATTTTATAAAAGTGACTTATAAATCAATGTCAGGTAAAAGAATTCAAAAATAAATTAAATGTCACGCTCTACTTCTATTCATTGAGGCAAACAATTGGAATTTTGGAATACTTCTTGAAGCTTTATAGCACAATCAATTTCATAATTTTTTAGCCTATCATTTTGATTAGAAGTAAAATAGTTTTCTAATTTTATTAAATAAGTATTTTTTCCTAGATTTCACTTAATATGACAAGTTTAGGATTTGTTTGATGTACTGTTGACCCATTTTGCCCGCAGGCAAAATCTTGGTCACCTTCTTCACCTGTTGTTCAAATGCCAGTCATTTTTGGGTTCAGCGAGTTCAGAGAGTTCATTTCATGCCCAAGTTCAACGGTTCAACGTCATTGGTTCATTGGCGCACACGGCTTAACACTAAGGCAGGCGCTTTGAGGAGGAAATTGGCTGAGGTTCAAGTTAATCAAAGCTAGAGCACATTTCAAGGCCAAAAGCCCGCGGCTTGATACAAAAAAGCCCGCGGCTTAATACGAAGGCAAAGACATAAGGCAGTTTGTGAAGGACACGAGAAGGCCCGTCAGCAGTCAAACAGCCAGCATGGACCCGACTAACAGGCAGAGGAGTAGGCCACGTAAAAGTTTAGGAAAAGAAGCTAGCAGGCCCGATGACGTCTCCGAGGCTGTCAAATTTAATGAAATAGAATAGCCGTTGGGTTTTCAAACATTGAAAAAGGGAAAAGGGCCTGAATGTAGCGACCCACCAAGGAGTTCACCTAAAGGGCCAAGCGGCCAGAAAAGACAAGGATGCAGAAGAAGACAAAACAAAGTGACAGACAAGGAGAATGACATGGCACAGAAGTGACAAGGCAGCCCAAGTGGCAAAGTGCAGGTGATTTATTGCCTGATAGTCCCCAAATGGTGCAAACAGCAAGCAACATGATCCGTGCTTTGAAAAGGGGACAAATTTTAGTTTGTTGGTAGAAAAGAGGCGCGATCCACGCTTCCACATTAAAGCTCGAACGCCAAAGTCAAATTTGGTGATTATATAGCATGGTTTCAGCATGCTTCTTCTAAGACGATGACAACACAACAGTGTTTCCTCTTTCAAATGGGACGCGACAGGCCAACTTGTCAAAAAAAGCGCCAAGTTTCTTTCTCTTTTCTTCTATATATTGTAACTTCTCATTTTTGAGAAGGATCGGTTCTTCCACTTTTGCAAAGGCGCAGCCCTGGCAAAATTTCACCTAAATCAAATAAAATGCAATTTTTTACCTCCATTTGGATAGATGTTTCAGAGTATGCATTGAATGTTTGTCTGTGTCTAGTCATCATTTCTTAATGCTCTCATAAGTTTAACACCAACAGACCTGTCATCTACAAGGCACCATTTCTACAGCTAAAAGGAGAAGAGCTGACATTTGAGAAGACCAGAACAGAAAGAGTTACTTACAATGTGCATTTCACAGCACCTCAGTGATTTTCTGTCTCCTGTGTTTTCATGAAAGCCTGCCTACTGGTCTTTTGCAGCCTGGTCTTTTCTGCCAAATGTGTAGTGTATGTCTGTATTTGTCTCGTTCTAAGAGTGGATGTGTGAAGGTCGACCCCTGTTTTTTTGGTGCATCACCTCTTTTAGAGTAGGCTTGTTTTTCCTGCATTCTCTCTCTCTCTCTTCATCCCCCCTTTTTTTATATATATATATATATATATATATATATATATATATATATATATATATATATATATATATATATATATATATATATATATATGTATGTATGTATATATGTATATATGTATATATGTATATATGTATATATATGTATATATATATATATATGTATATATATCTATATATATGTGTGTGTGTGTGTGTGTGTGTGTGTGTGTGTGTGTGTGTGTGTATGTTAGCACTTGCTGGAAAAAACATGATGCATCAAAGGGAGCTAGCCCTTATCTAGACTCTCTCCTCCAGCTTCGCCGGTCCCATAGGCGAGAGGAGAGTTTCCATGTTGCGAGGAGAAGGCAGGAGCTAGGCCTCCTTGCCCCGGGTGCAATCTCCAACGTCAACATGTACCTTGATAATATAGCAATGATCCCATCATTGACTCATTTTTATATGTTATCCCTTAGTTCTTGAAAATAATATTCTTGATATATAAGGAAGGATTTACAAACATCACATCAAATGCATTAAGTGGAATTATATCAACTTCTATATCATTAAAATATTGTAAGTTAGTATCCAATTTAGATTTACATTTCTTAGGTACTTTAATCTTTACACATTTTTTATCTAGTACAAAGGATATGAATACAGATGATCACAAGTTATCAAACCAAGCTTCTCAACAACTCCATCTAAAATCAAATTATATAATGAGTTAGTGTTAAGAAGTATATTTACCTTTGTTGTGTTGATTTGAATTTTGATTTCAAATAAATTTATCATTTATTATTTCTTTTGTTCTTGGTTATTTGTATTGGTAGAGGTGTAACCAAAATTCTCATTGAACATGATATTTTTCCTTTATCTCCACTTTAACTACTCTTTCAAAGATGTCATAGATTTATTAGGGTCCTTTTTAAAAGGATAATTTGGATGCAATGTCCAAAATTTGCGTCGTTGTGCCTATTATAAAACAATGGATACCATGGTTCTTTGGATCCTTACAAATATGTAAAGTGGCGGCATTTCCCTCAACTTTCTACTTATCATTTTCTCTTTCTTGAATTGATTTTTTTTTAGAATTCTTTCTTTACTCACCTTTATGATGTAGAAGCATCCATGATAGATAGGTTATCTTGCATCACCAAAACCATAGTGATGTTCATTTTTCATTAATTTATTTGTTATTGTATTTTGGTGTGGTTAGTTGGTATTCATTTTCTTAGTTAGGTTATCTTGCATCACCAAAATCATAGTGATGTTCATTTTTCATTAATTTCTTTGTTGTTATGTTTTGGTGTGGTTAGTTGGTGTTCATTTTCTTAGTTTCTATTTTATGTCGTCCTCTATACTAGTGAAGTGTTATAGTAGTTGCCATAAAATTTCATTTCAAACATTTAACTTGAAAATTTACTTGGTTGAAGGCCAAACTCGAATTTAGTCTCGATAGCTTGCAATGCTAATAGGGATTCCCAACCCCAATTAGATCTTGGAATGAAATTTTCTCTTCTACAATTGTAATCGGGCTTCTCATCCCCGATTAGGTATATGTAGTTATGGGACAACAATGACAATTTTAATCAGCTTTCCAAATGTCGATTAGATCTAGGAAAATATTGGTTGATGTTTATAATGCTAATCGACCTTCTTTAACCAATTAGGTCTGCATCTCTTTTGATGGTAGCACATAACATTGCTAATCAGATTCCATGACCCAATTAGAACGGTTGAAATCTATTTGGGAGAGCTTCATTTTGATAGGGGCTTCAACCCCAATCACATTGGTGAAAATTTGAATGAAGCTTTTAGTTGTATTCGATAATAGAAAGCTTACAAAGTCTGTGTCTAAATCATGTTGTACACAAATTGTTAATCGACCATCCAAGTGTTGATTAGATTGTGAGGCGTATGGAGCCAATTACACAATGTAAACCAGGGTAAAAAAAATCTGTTTAGCTCTATTGTGGTTGTTAGGCACAATTGCAATGGTAATCAAGATGATAGACCCGATTAGAATTGTGCTTGTTTTTGTTTGGTTTGGCTTTGGTAGTTAGGGATTGGGCTTCGCCTAGGTTTGTGAGGAGACAAACATTTTTTCATTGTGCTATGCAGATAAAGAAGCTCAATCAGGTCAGAATAAGTTAAACTGAATTTCACAGTTGTAACTGGATTTGAGAGGCCTGATTAGGTCTTTCAATGTTTTAAAAATGTTTAATATGCTCTCAAAAGTCTACCCAAGTCTAAAAATCTAAAAGAGCGTTTTTATAAGTTTTGATTGTCCATAAAAGAATCGATTAGGTCTGGCTGAAGGCAAAAATGTGATTTGTGGTCTTCTGGTCTTATTTGAATCTGCGTAGGAAGTTGTAATGCCATGGAACGTAAAGAGCCACTTGGGGAAGATGTTGGGTTAGACCATTCTCTCTATAAATGGATAAATGACATTTGTATTGAAGATTATTTTGTTGGAGATTTTATTGAGAATTGGTATGGTAATTTTTTTCTTCTCCTGTTTGATATTGGTGAAGCATTATACTACCAAAATTTGTATTCGAAACTTGCCATTGAAGACTTGCATTATTTTCTTAATTTCATTTAAGATGAATAAAGGGAACAGATTTGTGTATTGAATTTTGCATTGATTTTTCTGATTTGATTCTCATATATAGATGTGTTTGCTTTAACAAAGCATCGTAAGCTAAACTACAATCATTAATTGGATTCGCAGTCTGTGTGTGCACCAATTGGTATCAGAGTCAATTTTTTATTGTTGGGAGTGTGTGTGAGAGAGAGACATAAGACTCAAGTTAAGTCTATTGGCAAGCTATGAAAGATAAGTTTGCATTAGTGAAGAATGGCACATAGAGGAAACATGTTGCAAAGAGGGGCAAGACCGAGAGGACCTCGAGTTGTAGATTTGACTAAGATGATGAGAGGTATGAAGGAAAGGTAGGATTCAATGGAAATAACTCAAAGGAGAGTGGATCCTGGTGGATACATGAGCGAGGATGAAGAATAAAGAGCTCAAGAACTTGGGCTATAAGAAATGGAAAATGAAATAGAGACAAAATTTCTTAGAGTTGTGATAAGGCTTAGTAGTAAGCTAAAACTAGATACACCCTATTATAATGGTAGTTTAAATGTGGACTAGATATTTAAAATGGATTTTTTTTATTATGGATCTATGGAGGAACATAATAAGGTGAAATTCGTAAGCACAAATTTGAAGAGGCACACCTATTTATGGTGGGATCATCTGTATGTGGAGAGAAAAGAAAGAATAAAGAGAAAATAAGATCATGGGATATAATGATGGCTAAATTGAAGGCCAAATTTTTACCCTTGGACTATCAGTTGAGCTTATTCCAAAAATTGAAAAAATTGAAACAAAAGGATATAAGTGTCAAAGACTACACTGAGGAATTTTATAGACTCACAATAAGAGTTGGACATGCTAAGGAAGATCGAGAAAATGTTTCAAGGTATGTGTTTTTCCATATAAGATGAAATCAATTTGTTGAACCTGAGGACCATAGAAGAAGCCTATCAATGTGCATTGAAGGCAAAAGAAAAGCTGATGAGAAAGCAACAAGCAAACTCTATAGGTAGAGGAAAGTCTTCGAGAAGACGAGGACATAATAATGATGGAAAAGGTAAATAAAATAATGGTGGAGAAGTAAGGAACTCACAAAATAATTTTTCAAGCACGAGAGGAGGATATAATTCTAGAGGAAGAGGCTTCTATGGACGAGGTAGAGGTGGAGGTTTTCATGGTAAGTGTTTTGGTGTAATAAGTATGACGGTCATGAAGAAAACAGATTGCCCAGAGAATGCTCAAAATAATAGTGAGAGAGATGAAAGGACAACTCATATAGATATTGGAGATGAGGAGAGCATTGGATCTTCCATTTATATGGAATAGCCAAAACAAGGAGAGGCTCTATTGATGAATAGAGTGCTATTGAAACCAACCAAGGAGGTGAAGGCATCGACAAAGAGAAATATTTTATTCTAGATTGTTTAAAAAGTTGGATGTAAGTGTTTTAGAGTTATGATTTATAGTGGTAGCATAGATAATTTTGTTTCTTAAGAGAAGGTATAAAAACTTGGATTGAAACTATTGACACATCCTACACCATACAATGTTTTTCGGTTGCTTAAAGGGCTTCAAATGCTAGTGAATGAGTAGTGTGTGTTGAATTTTTCAAATTGGTTTATACAAGGCTGAAGTTCTTATGATATTATGCCCATAGATGTGTGTCATATATTTTTTGGTAGGCCATAATAATTTGATAGAAGAGTCGTGCATGACAAAATAGAAAACACATACATAATTACAAAGGGTGGAAAGTGATTCATATTAAGTCCATTCAAGGACAAAGGAGATGAGGTGGACAATAGTTCCAAAGTGATGTCAGTATCTAGTAAAGAGTTTTTGAATGTGGCTAAGGAGGAATAAATATTTTTTTACTTTAATTTCAAATCCTATTCAACTTGTGACATCCACTATGGTTAGTGATTTTTCTATGAAAATTCAAAATATTTTGAAAGATTATGTTGATATTGTGATAAGTGAGTTTCCATATGGACTACCAACTTTAAGGAGCATTAGTCATCATATAAATTTGAGTGTAAGCTACAAGTTTGTCTAATAAGTCAGCCTATAGGTTGACTCCAATGGAGAATGATGATATCAAGAGGCAAGTGGAGTTGTTGAGAAAGGGTTTAATCTAAGAGAGTCAGAGCCCATGTGTTGTTCCAACAATGCTGGTACTAAATAAATGTGGAGAATGCAACATGTGTATGGATTTATGTGTAATAAACAAGATCACCATTAAGTATAGGTTTATGTTGCCAAGAATGGATGACTTGATGGATTGTTTGAGTGGAGCAAGGTACTTCACTAAGATAGATTTGAAGAATGACTATCATCAAATTTGCACAACAGAAGGTGATGAGTGGAGGATCTCATTCAATATGAATGGCGGGTTGTTTGAGTGGTTGGTCATGCCATTCAGTTTGTCAAACACTCCAAGTATGTTCATGAGTCTCATGAATAAAGTGTTGAATCCTTTCATAGGTAAATTTGATAGTTTATTTGCATGACATTATAATTTTTTTAGTCATTCTAAGGAGGATCATTTGAAGCATTTGAAGTTGATTTTGGATAAGCCAAGGAAGAGCAACTGCTAGTGAATTTGAAGAAGTATAACTTATGCAATAAGAGATGGTATATTTTGGATTTTCAATATTGAAATATGGGTTGAATATGGAGCTTGAGAAGGTGAGGTAAATTATGGATTTTTCTTCACCGAATATTATTTTGAAGATGTAAGTTTCTATGGGTTGGCGAGTTTCTATATAAATTTTATCATAAAATTCAGCAGCATATGGGCACCCATCATGGAGACTATGAAGGGAGATAAGAATAAATATTATTAGAATGTTGTCAAAGAGAGTAGCTTTCAGTTTTGGAAGAGAAATGTGATGGAACAACCAGTGTTAGCCTTACTAAATTTTGGAAAAGTGTTTCAGGTTGATTGTCATGCAAGCGGAATAACCATAAGAGCAGTATTGAGTCAGGATGGTAAGCCCATTGCCTATTTCAGAAAGAAGTTAAATGATACTAAGAGGAAATATGCAGTCTAGGACCAAGAATTCTATGCAATGGTATAAGCTCTCAAGAAGTGTCAGTATTGCTTATTGCCAAATGAGTTCATTTTGTACAAGGACAATCATGCTTTGTAGTTCTTAAACAACAAAGGCAAGCTAAATCAATGACATATGAAATGGGTAAAATTGATTTAAAGCTATTCTTTTGTGTTGAAAATTTAAAGTGAAAAGTCTAATAAGATAGCATATGCCTTGAGTTGGCGAGATCTTATTATGAATGAGATGGAGGTAGGTATCATTGGATTTGAATCCATGAAGGAGTTGTATGAGGAAGACTTGGATTTATGAGATGCATGGACAATGTGAAAGAATCCAAATGATGTAGGCAAAACTCTATGGTTAGGTACATGATACAAGATGAACTATTTTTCGAAGGGAGGAAGGTGTGTATACCTCAAGGTTCTGTGAGAAAGAACTTGTTGAAAGAGAATCTTAGCAAAGGACTCACTAGTCATTTAACATATGACAAGACTTTGACACAATTGAATGAAAGATACTATTGGCCACGAATGTGTATAAATGTGAAGAATTTTATGCATAAATGTAGATTTTGACAACATGCAAAAGGCAAAAGTTAGAATGTTTGTTTGTATCAACAATTGCCCATTTCAAATAGACCATGGGATGCATTGAGCATGGATTTTGTTCTTAGTTTTCCAAGAACCTAGTGAGGTAATGATTCCATATTTGTTATGGTGGATATATTTTCGAATATGGCTCACTTTTTAGTGTGCAAGAAGACTAGTGATGCCACACACATTGAAAATATGCTCTTTCGATAAATCATTAGATTGGATGGGTTGCCAAGGGTTATTTTATCATACATAAATACAAATTTTATTGGGCACTAAATTAGACTTTGATTCACGTATCACCCTCAAACTAATGGGAAAATAGTGGCGGTGAATCAAATTATTGGTAAACTACTAAGATGTTTGGATGTGAAAAGATTAAATAGTGGGATTTGATGTTGACAAGGACGGTTTACTTCCATTGATTGAGTCAACCGAAGTACCAAAATGAGTCCTTTTCAGATAGTATATGGTAGTAGCCCTATAGGCGTATGTGAGTTGAAGAGTGCAACTGAGATAAGTAGAAGTGTAGAATGTGAATATTATGCTCAAGGTATGCACGATATGCATAAATAAGTCAAGATAAGACTTGAAGAGAGCATTGGAAAATACAAGAAGCATGTTGTTATGTGAAGGAAAGAAGTGAATTTTGAAGTTGGGGACTTGATGTAAGTACATTTACACAAAGAGAGGTGTCTAAAGGGTGAATATAACAAACTCAAGTGGAATAAGATCATAACTTGAAATATTTTGAGGAAGTTATCAACTAAGGCATATGAAATTAAGTTTCTATATGGAGTAGGTATTTCACCTATCTTCAATGTGTCATATTTTTACCCATACATTGAAGGAAAAGCATCATTTGTGGTCTTTTAGTCTTCTTGAATCCACTTTAGCCTACGTAGGAATTTGTAATGCCATGGAGCACCAGAAGTTGATGGGCCAGACCATTCCCTCCATAAATGGATAAATGACACTTGTATTGAAGATTCTTCCACTAGAGATTTTATTGAGAATTGGTATTGTAATTTTTTCCTTCTCCCTCTTGATATTGTGAAGCGTTATGTTTCTAAAATTTGTATTTGACACCTGTCATTGAGAACTTGCATTATTTTCTTGATTTCCTTCAAGATGAGTAAAGGGAATGGAGCCATGTGCTAAGTTATGTATTTATTTTTCTGATTTGGTTCTCATGTATGGATGTGTTTGCCTAAACTAAGCATTGTAGGCTAAATAATAGTCCTTAATTGGATTCTTGGTCTGCATGTGCACCAGTTTTTTCTTTCTCGGTCTAGTATGCATGGACATATACTATTATGAAGGTCTTTTGACTTGCTCAATATGATCCATACCTTAGGCATGTATGGGTACTTTCCATGTACTTGGTCTAGTTGGCTTCATCTTCCAATTCTAATCCCATCAACATAGCCTATTTATGGAATTATATGGTGTAATCCTACACATTTTGACCATTTCATTGAAATAATATTGCTTAGGTTTTGGATTAGTTTTATGTCCATTAGGATAAATAAGTTACACAATATTGCTTTGAATTCATCTCACCTTGAAAGAGTTGGATTCTTATTATTTTCACAAGATACTAGATAACATTCCCACCGAATTAGAACATGTTTTTCTATTTTGAGAGGTGTAAAATATTTTTTTGTGCCTCACAAACGTTATTCAAATTGAAATATACGTTGATTTATTTCAACCATTTATCTATCCATACAATATATACTTGTCCTTCAAAATATTTAATCTCAACTTTGGTTTCAAATTTGAAATGAGTATGTTTGGATGATGATACATTGACTTTACCTTTATCTTTTAGAGGTTTCTCCTTTTTATCCATGAGTTTATTTTTATCACCTTCATGGGGTTCTTCTTCTCCTATGCCAAACTTCTTTACTAAAACACTAACCACAATGTACATGGATTCTTTGTTCCTAATCGTGAATTCTTGTTGTTTGGTGATGGTTTCTTCAAACTTGATTATAATTACTATGCTTGTTTTTAGGGCAACAAATCTAAAAAAAATGTCTTCATCTTCTTTTGCATTTTAATTCCACTTTATTATAGAAATTTTGAGATCACAAGATAACAACTCTTATTCATTTGATGTTGTAATTTTTCATGCAAATCAACTAAAACTATCCACAATACCTAAAGATTAACTTTCGTTGATACTAAAATGATTTGTGAGCTCAATTTATAATTATTGAATAAATTTGTGGAATCACAGTAAGGTGTCCCACTTGTATTCTATTCCAAATTGATCGTTTTGAATGCTTTAAGAACTTATCATTAGTATAGCGTGTTATTAGAAATATAAAAATAATTTGTAACAAATAACCATAGATGTAAATAACCATGAATAACAAACATAAAGTAAGAACAACAATACCCCTGATAATTTTAGCCTAGAAACATCAGTAGAGAAAAGCCAATTAGAAGTGATAGTAACTCAACTTCCTTAATCTTCTTATGGCCAAAGACAATTTTTAAAGACATCAATAGAGCACATACAATTTTTTGGGGTTGTTTTCTCACTCAATTCCTCTTTGCACTTTTTTCTCTTCTACTATCCAATGAATCCCAACTATGCCTCACAATTACATTTTTCATTGGATTTGTGCCCTATTTTTTATGTTCTAGAAGTGTGCTTTCATACATTAAAATACTCCCAAATGGCTCAGAACTCATACAAATTAATCAACCAAAATCACTACTTTCTACAAATCAATGATTAGTTATGTATCCACTACTGCAGATATTGACAATTATGTAACTACCCTTTAAGGGTATCGATGGCTTCACAACCACCCTTGTGTATGCCGCAAATTTCCTCACTATATATAAAATAATCAAAGCTAGCTTCACATTGTAACTAATTCTAATTGAATGATGATTTTTTTTTTTCTTGATCTTTACAGATCATCAATACTTCCTATACATGTAAAATGTAACATAATATGCATTATATAAAATTTTTGGAAGAATAATGGTAGGTAGCAAGGACCCTTAACAACTTCAACGTGCAATTTGTTGTCATCTTCTTATTTTATGATAATGTTTTTTCTCTTAGGCTTTCTAGCCATGTTTCTCACTTTACTTTTGCCTCGTAGATTGTATTGTCTTTTCTCTTTTCATTATTTTGTACAAGGTTTTGGATCCTTTCAAAAATCTACTTTTATTTTTTATCCCAAAAAATAAATTTTTAATAATTAAATATAAATATTATAAATCAAAATCCACTCGAAAAACTAATACAACAACTGAAAAAGGCTAGTACAATTCGACTTATGAACCTCCTCCATTGGGAGTTAACACATTAGCCATTAGAATAGGCCATTTGACCATGTATCATGATAAGTTGAGCACCCTCACATCAAGAATTAATAATCTAAAATACTTTCAAATTTTAACAAAAAGGTTTCACATTTTTATTTTTTGGAGCATGCTTGTCATGCCACAGAGGAGATTTTTGGGGGAGCTTTTACACTGAGATGATGTCTACGTATAAGCAAGACAGATGAACATGGCCCCCATTGTGTATGTTTTCAGAGTGAAAATTTTGCTCTCACATGTTTTCTTTGGTGCGTCTGGGAAACTTTTAGGTGGAGCATGTGTTTCATGACATTTGGAAAGTGACTTCACATAACTAATAATTGGTGGGTGGGATGAAAGTGGTGAAATGGAGCACTCATTATTTGACGTTTTGCTTTATGGTAAGCTTTGATTCTAGTGAAATTTGCTCTCTTTTTAAGGAAGTGGTCGTCATAATAAAATTTGGCTCTTCTAATCATGTAGAAATTTATAGGTGTGATTGCATATCAATTATTCCATGAGTGCATTATTACATGTCAATCATGTTCTGGGTTCTCCATCACTATATGGATGTAACTAAAAACTTGCTCTGAGCACCTTTAACACAAGGTTGTGGCCCAAAAATATTGATCTCCACCAAACAAAAGCAGGGTCCACGTGAAATAAAATATATTCGATTCAGAGAGTACACTTATTTATGGACCTACAAAGCAAGACATGATAAGACTTCCAAATTCATGTGTGGGGGTCTAATTCATCTTTTATGTATACACATTTATGTTTTTCTTCGCCTTTGAGACCAAGTAAAGATATCATGAGGTAAAAAATTACTTAAAAGGTTACATATTGACTTACATCTTATTGTGTTATGTAAACTACGAATAAATAAATGGTTTGGAAAGAAAAGTTTACATCGACTATAACATCTCTTTAGAGGAAAATGGCATTCATATTAATTAAAATTTCGTTCTTGAAAATTTGTTTGTGGAAGGAAAAAAATAAGAGAGAATTTAGGGGGTGTTTTTCGGCATCCTCTTTCTTTAGCTTGTAATTCAAGTTTTAGGGTTTATTTTATTTGAGCGTGGTTTAGAGGATGTCGATGGTTAGGGAAAGATAGATGGGACTTCATGATGCCTTTGGTGCATAGCATGATATGGTTTCTCATTATTTTTAGAGGTTTCTGAGCGACGTTTTCTACATGGTGCATTTGAGTATCATGTTTTCTCCTTGCAAGGTAGATCTCTTCAACATTCTTCTCATATGGATTGGTATGTGATGGGTTGCAATCTGCTTTGTTCATGGCCATGTTCCTTAGTGATGATTATAATTTTTATACGTCTCAGCCTCACAACTCTGGTGTCATTACATTCTCGCATGTTTGATAGCTTTGTTTTGATATGGAGACATTGTTTGGTAGTTTTGGTTATGTGATTGTTTCTCTATCTGAGGCCATTCCATTCCTAAGATTATCACTAATCTAGCATTTGCCTCCAGGGTTCAGTCCATTTTGATTAAGTTTTCATGCATTTCACATGCTTAGTTTTACCTGGCCAACAAGAAAGTTATGAGGGTTGTTCGTAGTATTTCACTTGCTTGTTTTTCCCTGACTAGCAAGAGAGCTTTGAGAGATGTTATAGTTTCCTTTGATGTTCTCGTAGTGATTTTTATCTACTTGCTCTGTCTCAAGGATTTCTCTAGCCATATGTGACTCGCATTCGAGGGTGTGATTCCCTACTCCTATTTTTTGTACGATTAGCATTGTACTATTTTGTTTCATTAATAAAAGTGCAATTTTCAAAAAAAAAACTTCATCTCTGAAGGAAACAATCACTTGCCATCCCTCCTAATCATAGCTTCAAACATATTGAGCAAATACTACCATAAAATAAATTTTGTGTCAACCAAAGATGGCATCATGAAGTTTTCTACCATTTAATTCTCATTTTGTAAAAATCCCAAATCCATGACAACATCATAGATTTAGGGCCAAATCAAGTGCAAGTGCACCTCTCAATTAGATTGTGATCAATTGCAATGACAACCTAACTATCGATGTACAACATAGTTGCATATCCCATCGAGAAAAAACTCCATCAATAGCTCTTTGATACACACAATTTCTTATGCCACATTCAATACTCTATACTTTTCCTTAGTAATAGATATATAAACAACCTTTTACTTCTTGCATGCTATTAGTTCTACTTAAGCATGCCTTCCAAAGTGTAGACACCTAAAAATGGCCCCTAAGCATCTATTAGTAGTTAAATTGCATGATTTTCAGATGATTGTGTATTTATCAATTATTTTCCCAAATTAAGCATAATTGGTGTGTTTTTATACTTTTAATTGTCCTTGACCCTTCTCTTAGCACCCTCTAGTATCATCTTATCTCTCCTCTAAATTCTACATGTTTTGAACTCTTCATCTAGAGTGTTAATGAAGCTATTAGGGCCTATCTAGAGAATTAATGATGTTTCTAGGCTTGTCTAGAGAGTTAATGAGTGCTTCTAGGCCCTCTTGTGTGCCCCCTTATAGATAGAGTGCACTCCCTTTCTTTGTCCCTCTTTTTTCATTTCTTAACTATTTGATGTTAGTTTGGGTGCGAATAAGGTCCTAATTTGAATTCAAATTATTTATGAATATACAAACATTATATGTCATTTATAATCAATAATAATATGCACATTACGTGTTCTACATAGAATTATTAAACATTTTAAAGAGATCAAATAGTCATTAGAGCCTTTATTGTTGAAGCACACAAGTTCATGTTAAATCAATCATTGAAGGACACACACCACACAATACTAGATTTGCATGCTATTATATATATTCTAATTATAGTTTTTTTTCTTTTTCAATGCTTTTTTTTTCTAGGGGGCTGACAATTATCAAGATAGTTTTTAATTTTCTTGTTGGGATATTTCTAATCACCTTCCTAATCATGTGTAGACTTGACTATGCTCAATAGATAAGACACTCATACACCGGCATACCACATGAGCCAAAAGTGATCACTCGAGGCACATTGAGAGATCATCAAGACCCCTATTATGAGAACATGACTTGAAGAAACTTAACACATTAACCAAATAAAGACTAGATCTTACACACAAGAAAATCATTCAAACACTAACAACATTTACAAAAAATGCATGGTATAATATAATTACAGACAATTATCCCATAATCCAGATTTATCATGTATATTTGTTCCTCACAAACTACCAATTGATAATGATCATTATTAATAAGATGATGTACATTTTTACAACAATTTCCAAGATCCAAGTCATTTCATACTCTCTCAAATCATTATTAGCTTCTCTAATCATGAGCTCCAAGTTTTCATATACAAAAGTGCAGAAAATGTGTGATGTTATAAATCATGAGTTAAGGGGTCTATTTATTGTATTCTTAGACCCTCTCTCCCTTCCCAATTGTTGCCTAGTTGGATCCATGTTTATGTATTCTATAAGTTTCCTTGTCTCTTCTTCTATGTGCATCTCAATTGGATTAATCCTTTATTATCTAAAGTCTTCTTGTTTACATGCAATCCACCTATTAATTCTTATTGCTTTCCATCCGCATTATTTTTTAACCTTAATCTAACACTTAGTAACTGTTATGAACCCATGATATCTCTTCTCTTTACTTTGTTAGTATAGTAGTTGCTATGGAAGCATATGCTTTGTAAGTTATCTCGTGAGCATTTTGTTTTATCCCACATACATGGGAAGTAGTAGTTTTTTAGATTAGAATTCATATATAAATAAGTTTTGAGATCAATGAAGGCATCCACAAAATTATTGTATTGAGCTTGCTCAAAGGAGGTTGCCCCCTTGAAGTGGTATGTGATCAATTCAATCTTTTCAAGTGTTCTGCCAGATTTAATTAGTGTTGTTAATTCCTATTATTTTGTGTATTTTTATTCATTATTGTAGGAGGATCCTCTCATTTGGCATCAGAGTGATTTTTAGGGTATTTTTTCGTTAGAAATTCTTAACTTTGTTCTGTTGCATACTTCATTTCAATAATTTTTTAGAAAATATTAACTTGGTTCTATTGCATAGCTTAATTAAGTAACTTCAAGGTAAAAACCTAATCACATAACCATGGAAAGTGCTTAGGTGAAATCTGTAAAACTCATCGTGAGGAGTACCACAAGAACCCTAAAGTAGCTAGCCCATTGAGAGGACCTCCCAGGTAAATGGGCAATAGCCCCTTCCCAATTGAGTAGTTCCCATTCTTAAAGAAAACCAAGAGCTGTCGATGAGAGATAAATTTGTGGCCAAATTTTTTTTGAAGAGTGGTACTCGCTTAGATGACATTGGTGGCCAGAGTGATATTTTTAAAACCCTTAAGTAGCCATTAAAACTTGGGGCCCATTTCTATCAATTTTAGAATAATATTTTAGTCTGCATAATACTTTTGATGAGAACAAGGTCCCACTTGCATCCTTTCACTTGGAACTTGAAGCCCTTCAATGGTATCATTGGTATACCAAGGCTCATGATGAACCCATATGGACCAATTTTATGCCCTTATTTTGAAATGATTTGGCCCTACTACTTTTGATGACTTTACTCGAACACTCACTAAATTTTCCAAATAGGAACCATGAGAGAATATCAAACAAAATTTGAAAAACTAGCCAATCACACAGAGGGATTATCTGATGAATTCTTAAGGAGTTGCTTTGTTAGTGGATTAAAGGATGCAATTAAATTTGAGGTCAAAATGTTTTGATACAACATGATGATGGAAGCCTTAGGGTTGGCTACGTTGGTAGAGGATAAGATCATAGCTCAGCAATGATTCAAATCCAATTTTGTTCCATTCAAAAATATAGCTCCATAATGATCTCAAACAATGCCAACCTTCAGAACCACTCCTATCAAGTGTTTGACTGAAGCAGAGATGCAAGCCCATAGAAAAAAAAGACTATGTTATAACTGTGATGATAAATTCACTCAGGGACATCGATGTGTCAATCAAAATATCTACCTATTAGATGTGGACTCTCCACCTAAAATTAAATATTGGGAAGATGTTCAAGATACAACAGATGATCTGGAAGAAGCTCAGTTGATTTTGGAAATTGCTTCTCAAGAAGACCAACCAAAGATCTCTCTCCATGCCTTAGTAAGAGTCACTACCTCACAAACCATATCAGCCAAGGGTTACTTCAATAAGCTCCCTCTCATAATACTCATTGATTTAGGTAGCACTCATAACTTCATTGGCCCTTGAATTGACAAACAGGTTAATTGTTTTTATCCATCTTTGCTCCAAATTTGAAATCATGATTGCCAATGGGGGTACATTATGGTGTAAAGGAAAGTATCACAATGTGTGTTATCTCTATTGGAGATTATAACTTTCACTCCAACATGTTCGCCTTACCCTTAGGTGGATGTGATGTTATTTTGGGAGCCCAATGGTTACATATACTTGGACCCATCTTATGGGATTTTACTAAACTTTGGATGTAGTTTTTAAATAATGGGCAAAAACGCACATTGAAAGGCTTATAACTAAGATATCTCAGCATCATAAGTTCACATCACATGGGAAATATTCTTAAGAAGAATTCACATGACATCAATTCCTAGCTCGATTCCATTCAAATGCAACCATCAACAGTCTCCACCACTTCTTCTGATCTACAAACCATTATGTAGAGGTATACACGTGTCTTTGTTGAACTAGTGGGATTACCACCATCATGGCCAAAGGACCACCGTATTCAACTCCTTTTTGGAAGCATTCCTCCCAACATCAAGCCTTATTGCTACCTATTTTATCAAAACACTAAGATTGAGATTTCCATTCGAGACTTACTAAAGCAAGGCATTATTTTCCCTAGTACTAGTGCATATTCTTCCCTAGTTCTCCTTATCTATAAAAAAAAATGGGTCATGGCACCTTTGCATTGATTTCCATGCACTTAATCACCTCACAATCAAGGATAAGTGCATGATCCCTATTATTTTTGAGCTTCTTAATGAGTTTTATGGCATTTGTTTTTTCTCCAAATTGGATTTTCATTCTGGATATCACCAGGTCTGACTTTATGAAGATGATATCCCTAAGAAAGATTTTCACACGCATGATGACCACTACGAGTTTTTGGTCATGCCCTTTTACCTCACTAATGCTCCTTCAACATTCCAGGTATTGATGAATAAAATATTCCATTCCTACCTACGTAATTTCATTATGGTCTTCTTTGATGATATCCTCATCTATAGTAAAATATGGTCTGAGCATCTCCAACATCTGGAGCTTGCACTACAACTTCTCTCTGACCATCATCTATGTGCAAAATAGTCCAAATGCACTTTTGGCTAGGACAAAGTGGATTATCTCAGGCATATTGTTTCAACCCAAAGGGTTCAAGTGGATCCTAAAAAAATAGCTGCCATGACAAATTGGTTGCATCCTTAGACACTTAAGAGCCTCTATGGTTTTTTGGGGCTGACTGGATACTATCACAAGTTTTTCAAGGATTATGAAAATATTTTAGATCCATTGATAGATATGTTGAATAAGGATGTTTTTACTTGGACACAAGCATCTGAGTGTGCATTTGAAGAATTGAAACATGCTATGTGTACTACACCTGTTCTAGCTATGCCAAATTTTGCCAAGACCTTCACTATCAAGAGTGATGCTTGTAGTAATGGACTTGGCCAATGTTGTTCTCTTCCAATAGGGATGCCCTATTGCATTCACTAACAAATCCCTTTCTGGGAAAAATTTAGTGCTCTCTACTTATGAGAAGGAAATGATGGATATTTTACATGTAGTACATAAGTGGTGGCCATACCTATTTGGAAATCATTTTTGCATCAAAACTGATCACCATAATCTGAAATATTTCCTAGAACAACGGGTCTCCACCCCATCACAACAAAAAAGGGTAAGCAAACTCATGGTTTATGACTATGAGATCACTTACAAGAAGGGTAAAGATAATATTGTGGTTGATGCTTTGTCTCGCACATTTATGGACCAAGCTTCCCTTTCGGCTATTTCCATGCCTATTCTAAATTGGTTGGACACTATACAACAGAGGTATGTGAATGACTCCTCATTATCTCATATCATTCAATAGTTGGCCACTAATCCCTTGACTATATTGCATTATTATTGGGATGGTACTTCTCTATGATACAAGGTCATCTGGGGCTTCCCCAGAGCATAGATCTTTAGCCGGTTGTATTCTATGAACTCTATGCTTCTCCATCCATAAGGGACTCAAGGTTTCTCAAAACTTATAAGTGGGCATGATGCAAGTTATTTTGGAAGATAATGAAAAAGGTAATTCAATAGATGATGGTTGAATGTGATACCTACCAATGCAACAAGGGTAAAATAACACTCATCCCTAGGTTGTTTGAACCCTTGCCCATCCCTACCAAGATTTGGATAGATATTTCTATGGATTTCATTTAGGGGCTCCCTAAATGTGGAGGGAAAATGATGATCTTGGTTGTGGTTGATCGCCTCTCTAAATATAGTCATTTTTGTGCCATCAACCATCCCTATACCACCTCCATAGTCGCATAAATTTTCCTAAACCATATTTTCTATCTTCATGGCATTCCTTCATCCATTATCTTAGATCGTGATGTAACCTTCACTAGCCATTTTTGGATAGAACTATTTCAACGCACCATCACCCAATTGAAGATGAGTTTTGGGTATCATCCACAAATGGATGGCTAGACATAAATTGTCAATAAATTCTTAGAAACTTTCCTTCGTTGCTTCACCTCAAAACAAAAACATCAATGGGAAAAGTGGCTCCCTCTCACTGAATGGTGGTACAATACCTCCTACCACACTTTAATGAAAATGACTCCATATGAAGTATTCTATCGTCAAGCACCACCAGTGCTCCTTCTATACACCCTAATAGTTCATCAGTTCAAGTGATTGACATGATTATTCGAGCCCAAGATCAGATCCTCAGTACCCTATGGGATAATCTTCATATGATATAAAATTGAATGAATCAATAGGCAGATCAGCATCATTCTGAGCACACTTTTCAAGTAGGTGATATGGTTTTTCTTCACCTATAACCCTACAATCAATCCTCCCTAAAACTCAAAGGGCATCATAAGCTAGCTCCCAAGTTCTATGGGCCCTATAAAGTTCTTCAAAAGATTGGGTCAATTGCTTATAAGTTGGAGATCCCACCTTCTTCCCGAGTTTACCTAGTATTTCAAGTCTCTTATCTAAATAAAGTTCTTGGCACAAACATCAAAGTGTAGACTATTTTACCAAAACTTGATAATGAAGGATCCATTCTTCTTGAGTCAGAGGCAATCCTAGATAGGAGCACACACCAACTTTGCTCCCGCTCTATCACTAAGGTTTTAATTCAGTGGCATGACCTGTAACCAGAGGATGCAACCTGGGAACCACTATTTCAAATTCAACACTAATTCACACATCTAAAGCTTTGAAGACAAAGATTTTTATAAGAGGGAGGAGATGTTATGAACCCATGATATCTCTTCTCTTTACTTTGTTAGTATAGTAGTTTCTATGGATGCATATGCTTTGTAAGTCATCCCATGAGCATTTTGTTTTATCCCACATACATGGGAAGTAGTAGTTGCTTAGATTAGAATTCATATATAAGTAAGTGTTGAGGCCAATGAAGGCATCCACAAAATTATTGTATTGATTTTGCTCAAAGGAGGTTTCCCCCTCAAAGTGGTCTGCGATCAATTCAATCTTTTCAAGTGTTTTGTCAGATTTAATTCATGCTACTAATTCCTGTTATTTTGTGTATTTTTATTAATTGTTGCAGGAGGATCCTCTTAGTAACTAACTTTAATTTTAGGTTTAATTAATGTGCATATGTTTCCAATTGTGTAATCACCTATTAATTATGTAGATTCTATTCATATTGTTTTAATATGGCCTTAAATTTTATCTTTGTTTCCACTATGATTAATGCATGACTTCTTGTTCTTCCATTTATTTTATTTAAAGTTTCTCAAACCATAACTCCTGGCCTATGAATTTTTTTGTCATACCTTCATTAAAAGTGGATTCCTCCACATATTTCTTTGCTTTGTTTATTTTTTCCTTCTCTATATAAATACACATTAATAGTTCTTTGTGTGGCTTTATCTTCTTTCAAATGAGTGCCCATGAACTCTTGTTAGTAGTAGATATATGAGTGCAAAATCACAAAGTATGTATGAATGACAAGTGTGTGATATATAGTATTTTATATGTTTTATATCATTATAAATGTATTCACTACATGGTTGTATATACAAATTCTATAGAATATGTAAATATTCCTTTGGTAAATAAATAAAAGGGATACAATGCGAAGCAATGAAGCCTTTGTGATCTCTTTAAATAGTGATTCAAGTGTGAAGGAAAAGAATTCTGAATAAAGAGATTAATATAGAGATCTGATGATGATTCTTTTGAATGTCTTTCTATACTTGTTTGTGCACATGTTTATTTTATTTCATTTGAATCTACTACATAAATATAACAATAATGAATGTTATCTATGTTTCAGTCCACATTTCTCTAAATACTCACTAACTATCAACATAAGGAATAATCTAGCATCTTAAATTCCATTCTACATTTTGATTCTATAATTCACTATGTACACAAACACTGCTTAACATGTTATAATGTGAATCTATAGGAACCTTTGCTAATAATGGTATGGTGAGTGTGTATTTTTAAAACATTTTGAAATGGTTACTCGAGTAAAAAGATTTATAATGATGGTTAAATGAAAGAATTCAAAATTTCACAGAAGAAGAAGCCAGGCAAATTGGAAACACTATGAGTGAAATCATAACTGAGCACATTCATGAAGAAATATATGAAATTTTCTATTGTGATTTTCTCAAATTGTTTGTTGCTTGGTTTTCAAAACTTGAATGCTATTGCTTTAGGCTGAGGGAGACTAAGATCTTTACTTGTACTGAAGAAATGTTATAAATACTAAAAATTATATATGTTGAGTGGATGCATGTGATATATCATTAGATAAAAATTACTATTGATGGATACATTACTAATTTTATAGTAAAAGGGCACATTGTGTTTGAAGCTACACAAGATTTATTTTTAAGAAGAATCAAAGGTAAATCTATATAGTGATTATTGATACTTCTTAAGATGTTCATTGTGGAGAATGTCATGGTAATAATCCTAGTTAATATGGAGTATTTTTCCAAGGCATAACGAGGATGTGGGATGAAGGGAGTGAATAATGAGGAAATAAGAGAAGAAACTTGAATCTTGACCCAAAATATATAGGACACAAACAAGTAGAAAGAGAAGATAATTATGGTACTAGAGAGAGGGCTACAACAATAAAAATGAAGGAATAAATAGAATTATCCTTGTGTATTTATGAGTAGAGATATATTAGATAATGTGAAGACTGTGGGAGGAGATAAACCTCCAAGGGAAGCTAGAAATTGTGAAGAAGAGGAAAACAAAGTAACAAAAGGATTTGAGGGCACTAAAGAGATTGATAAGAATGTGTGATATGGGGGAAGTGATGTGGATAATATGAAATAAATATAATGTATTATGGTTATAGAGAATCTATTGGAGTAGCTAGAGGTAGTTTTAGGAAGAAATTATAGGGGAGGATATTATTTTGAGAAGAGGAAGGACAATGTTTTGAAGGTGTGATGACAAGTCATAGATTAAGGTCAAGCTCAAGTTCTAATGAGGAAATTATGTCAGTCAAGGATCATTAATTATAAGGAATACATCCCTTGTGCCTAATTTAATTATAGGTTTGCACAATGTAGAAGTTATGAGGATTGCTAAGTGTTTTGACGAGTTTATAGTGAAATATAGAAAGTTGAGTGCACAAATTCATAATTTGGTAGAGAAGAAGAATATTGGTACTCCAAAGATAGTTACAGTCAATCTTAAGACAAAAATATAGTCTAATTCTAAGTAGCTAATTATTTTAGGTGTAATCATAAGAAACATGTCACTCAATCCAAGTATTTTAGTAACTTTGACACCATGTGATGCTTCTACTGATATTGAATAGTTTTTGATAACCTATGAGATGAAATGGTAGGCAAAAGGTGTCACTATTGATGGTGCAAAGAAATATGATCTTATATGAGGCTTAATAGGCAAAGCTATAAAATTCATATATAATAATAATTTAACCAAAATGGGTTTGTAATATGTCAAGAATAAATTGATTGGGAAAATTCAAGATACAAAAATGCCCAAGCCAAACCATAGCACTTGAAGGAAATTCACCAAAAAAGTGGAGAATTAGTTTGGGATTATGATCACAAATTCTCAGATGTTATAATTAGAATAAGCTTCTAGTTCACAAACATAGACAAAGTTATGTGGTTTGTAGAAGGTTGTGACCTAGGATCCAGTTTACTATCACACAAATGTAATTATCTAATAATGTTGAAGCTCGATCAACTATGATTTGATTCAAACAAATAGAATATTATGGGGAAAGTTCACAACCTACTGCAAAGACAAATACTATTATAGATGTTATTATAAAAAGGATGGATGAATTACACAAGATCAATAGACCCAAACTATCTATATGGTGCATAGACTACAGTAAGGAAGGACATCATAGGACTGCTTATCTAAAAATAAAGATAACAGGCTTCTGTGAGATATGTCACATCGTAGGGCACTCTATGATAAATTTCCATCTTTTACAATGGTAAATAAATCAACTACATAGTATGTATTGTAATTTTTGTAAGTCCCATAATCATGATTATAAGAGTTGTAGATCACTTCAAGAGTTAAAATATGGCATTAATTGAAATGTCTTCATCATAGTTGCACAACAGGCTTTAGTTGTGAAAATCAGAGTTCCAAGTATAGATGTAGAGATAACCTCACCTGCACAACCTAGTTTTGGATGAATACCCCAATCTTCATAATACCCTATTATGAAATCTCCTCAATATTATCCACATGGTCTTGTAGGATGGGCATCACAGTCACCACAGTATCAGACTAGATAAACACCTCCATCATATAATACTAGTAGCCTTATAATTATGTCTCTAATAGAACAAACAATATGGGTTCCACCTTCCCCTTAGTGATAATATGTGGGATACGATGGCCAATAAAAACAATAAGGGTAGGGTTTTCCACAAAGATAGGGAGGATACCAAGGAAGAAATTAGGGATATAATTAGAATTACATAAAAAATAATAGATAGGGAAGATAACATATTATTTGTTATATGTGCAGGAAGTACAATCATTTTACATGAAATTATACATGCAATCCATAGAGAAATTTTTATTTTATTTATTGCAGATTCTTGGGTAGCATCAAATAGAATACTATCTAGTCCTAAATAATAAAATAAAGGAAAATCTAATATTCAACATGAATATGGTAAATGCACAACCCCAAGACCCTATGTATCAACAAACAATCACCAAAAAACTAGTACAAGGAGAAAAGATTTCCACCTTTAGAGATACCATGGGAACCTCTAATAAAAAAGGTTCAGCATGAAAAGTACCCAGACCCTATCAAGGAAAAGGTTTTGATGTCATAAATAACATACTGCAGACTAAACAAGAAGGAGATATTATAGTTGTAGACACACAAATGTATGGTAAGATTATGTGCGTACTGTGACAAGACTGAGTTGTTACTAATTTGACACATCTATTGAAACTAGTAAGAACTCTGCATAAAGAGGGCATATCACAAAATATCTCTAATATTTTCATAATATGTTGGACTGTGCAAAAAGAGGCCAATAGAGAATGGAATGGGTAGTTTGGTATGTAAAAACTAAGAAGCCACAAGATGTTGACTCTATACTAGATTTTAAACTTTTAGGATATGAGGTCCCAAATGTTGTCTTCAAATTTGGAAGAACAATTAACATGATTCCTAGGTCCACATGGGAGGCCATTGGATGACCTAATCTTATCTATAATCGAGTCACTTTGAGCCTCACAGATTACAGAAGGGTAGAACTCATTGTCCAAGGTTAGAAGATGTAGAAATAAAATTTGTTGATATAAGTATGTGAGATGACTTTGAAGTCATTAATATGAATACTAATGAAACACACTACCTTGCACTAATTGGGAAGAAATGGGCCTATGATGGTCAAATCACCATCAATACAATATCAATTCAATAGGAGGCTCATCAAGGGGAAAAAATCATTATCATACCTTTGAACAAGGTTGAAATCAAATCATGCATTATTCCTAAGGAGCCTACATCACCATATGTCTATGAATAAGAAAGTAAGTTTAAGGTAGGCACATAACCATAATCACAAACCCTGTGAATGATAAGATTTAAATAGTTTGCATAATAGAGACAACTAGTACCACAGCTGTAACCTACAAATAAATTATCATACCAACATGTCAAAACCATGGATCAGGTTTTGCAATTCCACATGGAGTGTAAGTCTTCATCTATGTGATCCCCCACAAGATTAGAAGTAGATTTATTGTACCAAGTTACTTTAATAGATATAGACTAAATTAAACCCACTCTTAAGGGTACTTTACCATGGGAAGTTGTGTCTTTTGATATAATGTTAGTGATTATTCAAATACACAGATGTTTAACTAGGCACAAGAAGACCATGAGGTAAGACTAATGAGAATTGTTTTTTCTATTGAGAAATAATTGTCTTAGTACTTCGTAATAAAATGTTTAAATCAATTCATTTCTAGTTTGGATCCCTATTTTGATAATATAAATATTTGCATTAGTATATTATACTATGCACTCTAACGTGTTATTCAGACATGGTGGAAGTTCACCAGTCCAAGTAATTTCATTGGGAAGAATCTTATTAACTCATGTGAGGTTGGTTCTAAGTATCACCTACAATCTCTGAATAACGACCATTATTCTAATAAGGTTAGTTCCCTGATTTATATGTCCATAGGTGTGTTGATATATGGTCTTTGTAGGGTGTGAAACCAAGGTACTTGGTAAATCTATTTCAATTTACTCTAACACCTTTTCCATGGGCATGGTATATACACCAAGAGCACAAACATGAGACTAAGAATAAGCCACAATTACAGCATGATTTAATACAAACCTTTATATTTGAATATGATAACCTCATAGTGCATGAATCTCTTGAAATTCTAAACATGTATTTATGTCATGGATGAGAAGAATATATAAGAACTATGCATGATCAAAAATTACATGAGAAAGAATCCAAAGACTTGAGTAAAGTTATTAATAATTATCGAGCCAACAAGAAGAAAGAAGAAATTTTATTTAAATCATTCAAAAATATTCTAGATGACACAAACTAGGTAGAGTCTAGTATTAATGAGGAAGATTTAGACTTGAAAGGATTCTTTGATCCTAAATGGTAGATAGAAAAGCCTAAAGGCAACATCATAGAGAAAAAAGAAGAATCACAACTACGAAAATTAAATATTCAAGAACAGGAAGGGGAAAGTTCAGTGAGATTATCTCTTTTATAAGGGACAAAGAAGATATATCAAGAATTATTACATAAAGTAATAGAAAACATTGGTACCGAGTCTAGACTAAAGCTAACAACCATAAGCAATTATTGGACACAACAACAAATTTTAGAAAGGATCCAATTACTACAAGACTACCAATAAGTGTTACCCATTAAGTTTTTATGATTCAAGGGTGTAGACAATTCATTAAGGGATATGCAAATAAAACTCAAATAGTGTGCATGACCTATATCAAGAAGCATCCATACACAATAAATCCCAATATGAAACTCAAAGTCAAGGATGAAATTTACTCGAAGTAGGAAGCAGGGATTATCTATCTGATAGATAAAGTAGATTGGATAAGTGCAATGGTGGTTGAACCCAAGAAGTTATGAGAGATTAGATTCTGTGGTGAATACATAGCATTGAATGATGCTTGTGTTAATGACCCATTTCCAATTCTTTTCATAAATGAAGTTCTTGAGTTGGTTGTAGGGCATGAGGTATATTCATTCATGGATGGTTTTAATGGATATCATCATATTCCAATCATAGTAGAAGACCAGTCAAAGACCACTTTTACAATAGAGTGGGATTCATTCGCATATAAGGTAATGCCTTTTGGCCTAAAAAATCCCCTATTCTTTTCTTTAGAGTTGTATTTATTGTGTTAAAGGACTTTATACATGACTTTATGGAAGTTTATTTGGATGATTGGGTTGTGTTTTCCCTATTCAAAGACCACCTTTCTAGGCAGTGATTTATGTTAGAAAGGTGTTGAGCTATACACAATGCTCTGAATTTGAATAAGTGTCTTTGTTTACTCTTTTTGAGGTTTTATTGGGGCATATAGTATGCAATGATGGTATTTTGGTTTATCAATACAAAATTGAAGTCATTGTGAGATTTCCACCTCCTATAAGTTCTAATGAAGTGTGATCATTCTTGGTACACACTGATTATTATTCTTAGTTTATCAAGGGATATGTAGTTATATTTACTCCATTGTAAATACTATTGCATAAGGATACAAAGTTTGATTGGACTCATGAATGTTAAAAAACTTTCATTTATTCAAATTAGAGATTGGTAACTCCAATATTGGTGTTTTTGGACTAGAATAAGCCAATTCATGTTCATGTATATGCTTTAGGAATCATAACAGGAGTTATGTTGGCTCAACCTAAAGATGGGGGCTTGGATCACCCCATTCATTTCTCAAGTAGGAAACTTTTAGCGACTGATAATAACTACACTACTATGAAACAAGAAGCTCTAGATATGGTGTTTACACTATATAAATTTAGGCACTATTTTTTGGATACATCATTTTAATTATTTATAGACCATCAATCTCTATGATATTTAGTGAATAATCCCATTCTAGGAGGATGGATATCCAGATGTCCCTCCTGTTAATGTTATTTCAATAATTCTAGTTTAAAATCAATGTCAAGTTAGGAAGAGAAAATGTTGGACCAAATCATCTCAGTCACATAATGAATGGAGAAGAACTAGAATAATTATAGTATGAATCACCAGATGCTCACTTTTTTAGAGTCTTTGAAATTCCAAAGAATATGGAGGACATTGCCAATTTTATAGAACCAGGATTTTTTCATGCACACTATGTCAAAAAGGATAAAAATCAGTTCATCATATAAGCTATGCCAATCATATTATCAATGGGATTATTTATAATATGGGTAAGGATATGTGTTATGTATAGTAGCCTTAGAGAATAAAAGACCATAGTTTATTGAATAAGCACATCAAAGAGTGATAGGATGACACTTCACAAGATAATCTACTATGAAGAAGATATTACAAAGTGGTTTGTGTTGGCCTACTTTATTCCAAGATGCGCATAAATTTACAAAAAACTATGCCATTTATCAATAATTAGGAAGGTCAAACTAAAGGGATAAAATACCTCTAAACCCAATTTTAGCTATGCAACCATTTAAACAATGGGGAATTGATTTGTAAGGCCTAGCAAGTATAATCATGCTAGATATATAATCACTATGATAGAATACTTCAAAAAATGGGTATGATTTGTTGTGACACCAAATTATAGTGATAAATATGAAATCAAATTTATGTACAAGATCATCATAACAAGGTTTGTATATCCTCTGAAGTTAGTCAATTATAGAGGAATGCACTTCCTAAATATTATCATCAAGACTTTGATTGAGGAATTCATGATATCAAACCATAACAACACAACTTATCACCCTCAATCTAATGGGTAGCCAGAAACATCAAATAAAGTTCTTGAGAAGATGCTTGTCAAAATATGTAATGTGTAGAGAGATTATTAGGAGGATCAACTTCCTGTGATTTTATTGGTATATAGGACCAACTATAAATGTGTGACAAGATTCACTCATTTTTAGTTGGTTTATTCAATGGAAGTAGTGATGCTAATGGAATACATAATTCCTAGTATGTGAATTGTATTAATAAAATGAATAGGAAATCATGACTCACTTTTGGAAAGATTTTTGGATTTAAATGAAATAAACTAGGTAGAGAGCAAGTTGGCCATAGGAAATAAACAAGAAGATCTAGAAGTCATGGCATGATCACAACCTATGATTCAAGAAATTTCATCTAAAAATATAAAATATTGTTGTATGATTATAGATTTTAGGCATATCCAAGGAAGTTACACATTCGGTGGAAAGGACCATATGTCATCCATAAAGTATCATGACAAGGAACTATAGTGTTCAGAGACCTTCAAGGAACCATCTTTTTATGGCATGTAAATGGTTGCAGGCTTAAGCCTTACTGCCAACCATCTCTATAAGTAGCACCATGTAGTTAGTATTTTTGTTTTGATTTACAATTTTTAAAGGTGTTTACTATAGTTGTTTATAGTCCAATCTCTATATCAAAGACATTCATAACATTGTTGAAGATTCAAAGTCATAGAGTATAAAAAGGTGGTAGCAATAGAGCAATAATAAAGCATAGATTCGTTAACATATAAGTTAATAAATTAAGTTTGGGAATGAGGTGATGATAACAAGGTACGACAAAAGATATCAAATAGTAACTATCAATACAATTAATGACAAGGAACTTTAAATATTGTGTCATTCCCAAATCAAATAAATGTGTTAAATCTAGGTTATGTACTATAAAGTAAAGCCATTAATGATTAAAATATGGTGAATCATATCACTAAGTTCCATAAGACAAATAATTAACCTATCCATTGAAATAACAAGGTTACATCACAAAAATTGATGGCATTTACACTAAAAGGCATAACGAGAAGCAACGAAGCCAATTTTTAACACTACACATTTTGCACGTGGGAACAAATTTTCTATGATTTTCTTATCCGCACATTCGTCCCACATTTTTCTACCATCATGTAAAATTTTAAGGTGATTTGACTTCATTTCATCCTATGAAATTATGTTTTAAAAGTGTTGTGTAGGATGATTTGGCAATTAGAAGATGCAGAAAATGTCTAAATAGAAATTAGCACAGAAGCCAATTTTTACCTTTGTGAATTTTACACTTGGAGAAGAAATTTCTTTTGATTTTATTCACATTTTCACTCTTCCCACATATAGATATCATCATGAAAATTTTGGAGACAAATGAGTATAATTTGACTATGTAGAACTGCACTTGAAAAGTGTTGTGCAGGTTGATTTAGTGCAAAGAGCTCTGCTTCTTCCATAGGAGATCAAAGTGAATTAAAGAGTCAATATGCATGAGGAGGTATAAATAAAATGAATAAAAACATATACCTTATATTAAATTACACCAAGTATAGTATCATTAACAACAACAGTGATAAAACCATAGATATTATAGCAATAAATGAGGATGGAGCAACCAACAATATAGCAAAGAAGTCTATGATAACCACTAATTATCAAACCACCCACTCACATGACTCCTATAACATCACCTAAATTTTTAAAATACATGGGAACTTTCTCCAAAATTCATAATGTGTATGAGAAATAATATGAAGAAGAACAAGGAGTGAAACAATAGCCTACCATGTAGACAGATGCATACATACACTAGAAGAAAACTATGGTCTCACTTGCTCATTTAAAAATGTCAATGAGTAAACATAGATTTGTTGTCTCCTAATATTATCCTTCCCCACATCGTTATTCACCCCCTTCCCAAACATTGTTCCATTATACCCACACTTATGTAGTTTAGCTAGAGGAAACCATTGAGCAATAACAACTTGAACAACAACAACCCACAACACAAGAAAATGGATAAATAGTATCCCTAAGAGGATATCATGAATCGTAACTTGAAAAAAAATATGAAGATAGAGGAAAAATAATATTGAAATGTCAAATTGGAGAAGGCCAAATAGGAAGAGCCAAACAAAGAAAAGACATTGGAGGAACCATTTATAGAGCCATCTATGGAAAAAGAGCCAAGCAAAGAAAGGACATTGGAGGAGCCTACAACAACTCCCTTAGAAGTTCCTAAAATAGATTCATCCACCTTAACTAAAAATGACATTAGTGTACCCACAAAGGAACTTACAATGAATAATGATTTGGCATTGGTACCATTCCATAATAGGTTTTCTTTTGTAAAGATCACTACAAAATTACTTGTAGCAGAAGAAGTAATTAATATAGACATCTCAGCTATTAGGCCAACAAAAACTAATGACCT
Organism: Torreya grandis; assembly: GCA_037957365.1. NCBI lineage: Eukaryota > Viridiplantae > Streptophyta > Pinopsida > Cupressales > Taxaceae > Torreya > Torreya grandis. Next base: position 437,320 of record JARHVA010004851.1, read on the forward strand.
TTTAATTTTCCTTGAGGAAAAGTTTAGTAATAATTAAACTTATCATAATCAGTTGATACAAAGCTTTACATTATATGTTGAAGCAAGGGAGCAGCAAGAAGATTTAAAAGAAAGCCTAGAAAAGACCAAGACTAAGATCACTTATTTGAAAGAGAAGATCACTAAAATGCATGAAACCACTAAGATGTTATTAGAATGAAGATCACCCTCTAGGGTATATGCATTATACTTAGAGGAAAATTGGCTCATATTTAAATATGATAGGATATATAGTGATCAGTCCTACATGGTATGTGATCCTAAGTCTTTCTTTGAGGTCTATAGGCATTCTGACCCTGATATTCAAGCACAAGTGAGTGAGTTTTACATGCATCAATATGTTTTACCACATGATCCAAATTGGAATCCCAATATATACCTAGGGGATGTCCAATTGAATGCCTTTACCTCATATGTCCTCAATGAAATAAGAAGAAGAAAATAGGTGGACTATCAAGTAAAAGAAAAAGAGGCTACCCTAATGATTATGGGTGAATCTGTAGATTGAAAATTTACATTAGATGAATGGATTATCTTTATGAATATAGATACTCCATGAGTATGGGTCACAAATAAATAAGTAAAGGTCTAGAACCACTACTTGAGCCTCATGGAGGGAGATGGAAAACAAATTTTTGTTTCTTGTTTGCACAGATGGACAGAACTTTCAAACACCCTAAAAATAAAATAGATTTATTCCCCTCAGAACCTTAGAGAGGTTATACACAGAGTATATATGTACATTAAACTTGTCAAGAAAAGAAGGATAAGTTGGTTGGGGTTGAAGTTTCATCCACCCATGTTTTGGTTCCCAATTCTTGATTGGGAAGTGAATGTGTCAGCTGATAGAGAAGCAAATAAGAAAAGGTGGAAAAACGTAGATGATGCTAAAGGTTTTTGTATCTTTGAAGGGATGGGATGTATTGAGCCCTTAGATTTCATGAAATATTGTGGATTCAAAATGTAAAGAAGGCTTGCTCGAGGATAAGCAAGAAGTTAAGTAGGGGGTATGATGAGGTCACCAATTGTTCCTTTTACAACCTCATCCATACCCAGTTATATATCTTTTTCCCTATGAATCCTTAAAACTATCCATGACTTATGTAAATGAATGAATGAATTTATAATTATATGTGCTTTAATATATACATGTTGTGTTATGGATTAATTATGCTTTTTCTTTTATTAGAGTATACTTGTGTAACCTTATTTAACAGACATTTGAAGGGTAGAATAAGACTGCATGAATCTTACTTGGCCACAACACTTATAGAAAAGCCCACAGTAAAAGGGACTTCCAACCTATAACAATTGCCAAGCTACAGGATTTCCATGTATAGGTTGCCCATAGTAACTACAGGCTATAGGCTTTCTACCTACAGGTTGTCCATATAAACTATTGTCTTTCACATACAAGTTGTTTATATCAACTACAGACTTTCACCTACAGGAGTCCACAACCTCTACATAGAACAAACCATTGTTGTGATAATAAGTAATTGACTTTTAAAGACACATCCAGCTATCTTAGAAACAAAGTAAAAAATTGAAGAGGATCCTCCATAATAGCTATAAGGATGCCTCACATGCAAATAAACTTGGATGTACTGCCAAAAGGTGAATAAGACAAGAACAATAAAAGGAAATTAAAAAACAAAAAAACAAAGCAACATATATTGTCCTTTACCCAGTCAAGCTTAAAAACAAGTAACTTTAAGCTACTAACCACCTGAAGGTTGACTAGGTTAGTTCCAAAGTATTTATACCTTTCCTAGTTTAGTGTTTTTGGTTAAAGCTAATAAACTGCCTTATGTATTTAATGGCAGAACCTAGATTAGATTGGGGATGATGATGGAATTGTAGAAACTATTTGCATTCTAATTTCTAAATTATTGTAATCTACTATAGCAATATTTAATTTCTACATATATGAGTAATGAAAAGGTTGATTCTATAAGAAGTTTTTGTAAGTCTCTTGGAGAAGGATTGAATCTCAATTCTAAACAAGGAGGGCCCCCTCAGAAGGAGTTGTGGTGAAGATCCTAACCTTTCTTAGATTAAAGTGTGTTGTGTGAGTTATTTTCATTACTAATTTGATTATATGAAGTATGATACATGTGTGACTCATAACTGTAAATAATTAATATAGTTTATTATAATCATTTCCTTGTATATCTATATGGTACAATTAGGATAAGTTCATTGTACTACACCAATGATTAAGTTAGTCTATGAATCAATAATGAATATAGTGTTGACATCTTTGAAAAGCCTACGTACCCTGGATTGACAATTAATGTTAAGTAGATTTAAGAATCTAGTATTAACTGGGTAATAAGTCTAACCAACATTTTGGTGCCATTGTCAAGGAGGTTGTCAGGTATTATTTTCTAAATTAATTTTACTGCTTTCATTTTTTGCTTTCTAGAGTAACTTTCTTGTTTTTATTTTCTGCTTTTTAGAGTAACTTTCCTACTTTCAATTTTTGTTTTTATTAGATAACTTTACTGATTTTTAGAGATAAAATTTTAATTCTTGTTGTTTTAATTTTTTGCATTTTATTTTTTCTCATTTTGAGACAACTCCTAAAACGTAAAAATAGAAAAAAAAAAAAAAAAAAAAACCTTATGCAAGAAGGGACAGGACGGCTGAAGGAGTGGCTCAAATGTTTATGCATAGAGAAAGAGATTATCAAGGGAGATTCCTCCCAAACAAGACACAAGTTATTACCAAGAAAGAACCACAAGTACATACAATAACTAAGAATCCTGTTGAAAGATATACCATAAGTTGGAGGGATCTTGAAGAAGGGAACACTACAAACTGAAGGAGGTAGCCTATAGAAGAATTAATATTGGCTTTGAAAAAAGAAATAGAAGCAAAGGAATCATTATCTAAGTTAGCAAAGATAAACGAAGGATAATAACTACATGAACTAAACACTTCAGAAAGTAACATCAAAACAACATTCCAACAAGACTTTCTTGAACAAATCAAAGAAAGCTTAGGAGAGTCTTCAGACTTTTCATCTGATAAAAAGACTGTAGATTAATAGATAAACATCTACTATCATGCTGACCAAGGGACTGATACAGAATTTGAGGATGTGATCCTGAGTAGCTTTGGTATTCATATCACAAGAAAAGCTATCATGAATGGAGAAAGAAAATTTATAGATGATAATAGGGCTCCAAACATAATTACTTTTAAATTTCCTATTCCAAATGCAACAGACATAATACAAATGAAAAATATCCCACTCTCAACCTTGCCCAATTTTAGAGGTATATTATCAAAAAATCCAAAAGCATTTTTTGTTCAAATTTGATATCCTCTGTAAAAGCTAAGACTATAGGCAAGATGCATAGAAATTGAAACTTTTTCCTATCACCCTCAAAGACTTGGCACTTTGTTGGTTCATGGGACTGGGTAATAATTCAGTCCATAATTGGGAAGACATGAAAAAGAAGTTTTTGGTTAAGTATTAGGAATATGGATGAGAAATAAATTATAAAATAAATGACATCTTCAAGATGACTCAAGAAGAGGATGAATCCTTAGAAGACTACATTGAATGATTCATGTTTAGTGTACAAAATTTCAAGCAAAATACACTAGGAGAAGAGCCTCTAAAACTCATCTTCCTAAAAGGAATCAGAGAAGATTGTTTGGAAGCCCTAGAGCTAATGAGTGAGGGAGATATCTCCCAAATGACATTCACTAAAATCAAAGAGCTGAGCAAAAATTATTCTATATCTACCATAAACAAAGTTTGGGGCAGCAAGCTTCCACTAGCAGTTGTAAGTGGGCTATCAAAATCTGAAATTAGTAACCTATTACAAGACATGAAATAGGATATCATTAGTTACTTGGCCACCCAACTAGATACCCTACACACAATTTAAAATCAAGTAGCCTTGGATCAAGTTTTGTCTATCTATTGTCTAGATTGCAAGAAGAATAAGGTAGACTGTAGGTGTCATGAGGTTCAGGTTAAAATAGTTAACATCACATCTAAAAAATTGGAAATAGTAGAGTTGCATGTTGTAAGAGGATATGGGGACCAATTTTTCTATGTTTCATAAATAAATCCATGGATGCAATGAACATCTTATCTAGGTATGGGACAAAATACACCTTTTACAAATTCTACCTTTTCTAATTCACAATTTGTAAATGCTTCTCCAAATTGGAGTAGTCCATGGATGAGCATCCAACCTCTTAATCCCAACTAGCAACCACCTCAAAAAATCCACCCCTCCACCTCCTAGTAGCCTCCACAAATGTATCCCCACCTTGGATAAAAGCTTGGTAGCCACCCTAAGGCTCACCCCTCATAAACCAGTGGTAGCAGCCTTGGAGACCTAATCAGCCCTAGAGATATTATTAGGGAGGATTCCCTCCACAACAAAAACAATAATCTCATCCTCTTATGCCCAATACACAGGCTACACCCAAGCCTAATCAGCTTCCTACCCAACCTGTATAAAATCCTAAAAATAAGTTAGTATAACTGACATTCAATACTGAAGTTTAGTACCCAACATATACGGTGAACATCAATGAAATTCACCTACATTAAAAAAGAGTTATACCACCCCCAGCCCCACCCATAATAATAGAATCTCAGTAAACTCTAGATAATCATGCTAACCCACCTTCACCACCACAAGAACTTTCTTAACTAGTAAATAAAGTTGTTGATGAAACAACCCCACTATTTTTAGAACATCTTCGCCTTTAGCACCATGCAATTGAGCCTAAATTTGACTTCATAGGGTAGCTCAAGAATCTCTATGTTAAAATTCCTCTCTTTCATACCATAAAATATGTGCCCATATATTCCAAAGCTTTAATATACTTATGTCTACATAAACTTAGAAGGAAAAAGAAGGATCCTAATACAGTGCATGTGATTGGCCAGTTGGCAGACATTATACTGGAAAACACCCTACAAAAGAAATATTTAGATCCAAGATGCTTATTAGTTATAGTCTAGATCCATGACCAACAATTGTCTAATACATTGATAGACCTAGCGGATACAATAAATTTAATGATAATTGAAACCTTGAGAACATTATAGATGAATAATATTCATTCTACATCTACAATACTATAAATGGCCAACATATCTATAGTCAGACTAGAAGGATTCATTGAAGATCTTGTCATTATTGTACATTCTTAGGAGTATCCTATATATTTTATTGTGTTGTAACCCAATTCTAATTTAGGTGGATACCCTCTTATCTTAGGATGACCTTGGCTTGTCACAATAGATGCCTTCATCAATTGCAGATCAGGTAATATGTTGATATCCAATGGCAACCACACTATGAATTTGGTCCTCTATCCTCCAGCATAACTATCTTTGGAATCAAAACATACATTATGGGTTGAAGAAGATGAGGCAAACCAGCCTCCCTTGATTCCTGTATTCACCATAGACTATGCATGCACCTTGGTTGATTAAGAGGAAGATACAATTCTCTCAAATTTTGTCTATATAATTATCAAACTAATCTTGAAGATATTAACAACCTAAAATGCATAAAGTGCCCATTTTTCAACCTCTAGGTAGAAGATAAATCAACTGCATCTGTACAAACAACATTTCATCAGTTTTTGCCTCATAGCTGCAGCCAAACCAAATCCATCAATAATTTATAAATGATGAAAGTAATAGCAAAGCAAATTGAAATCTTTCCAAAAAAAACATTGCTTATTAATAACAAGTTGGAGTCAAATGAGGAAAAACACCTAGTTAGCATGTTGCATACAAACCAACACACTTTTATATGGGATTATGAGGATATGCAAGAAATTATTCCAAAAACATGCACACATCACATCTATATAAAAAAATATTTTCAACCAATCAGACAACCACAACGTCAGATGAATCTAGCTCTTAGAAAAATAGTCAAAGTGGAACTATAGAAATTCTTGACCATTGAATTTATATATCCCATCTCAGATAGTGAATGGGTTTCATCATTAATAATTATATCAAATAAAAATATAGAGTGGTGTGTTTTCATAGATTACAAGGAACTTAATACAACAACAAAAAGGATCATTTTTTTTCCCATTCATTGATCAAGTGCTAGACACACTAGCAGGAAAAAAATATTTTGCCTTTTTGGATGGCTTCAGTGGTTACAACCAGATCAGAATTGATCTTGAGGACCAGGAGAAGACCACCTTCACTTATCCTTGGGGTACTTATGCTTATGTTGTATTACCTTTTGGGTTGTGTAATGCTCCTGCAACATTCCAGAGGGTTGTCCTGAGTATCTTTTTAGATCTAGCCAATGAATGTGTAGAAGTCTACATGGATGACTTCACTGTTTATGGATAAATATCTGATGAGTTCTTAAATAACTTGAAGAAATTTTTGAAATGCTTTTAGGAGAACCATTTTTCCTTAATCTACAATAAATTCTACATGCTAATGACATAAGGTATTGTCCTTGGCCACCATGTATCTGCTGAAGGAATCAATGTTGACCCTGTAAAAATCAACATAATAAAAAAAATTGCCTGTACCTCAAAAACAAAAGGATGTCAGTAGTTTTTAAGGACATGTTAGTTACTACAAAATATTTATCAACAATTTATGCAAAGTAGTAGCACCATTGTTTACTCTCCTAACTAAAGATGTTGAATTCATATAGACTCCTACCTATGATGTAGCCTTCAAATAATTAAAGGAATTATTGACCACCACCCTAGTTCTACATGGTCTTGATTGGAAGCTTCCCTTCCATATTCACATAGATGCTTCAGATATTGTCTTGGGAGCTATGTTAGGCCAAAAATAGGAAGCACTCAACTATGCCATATATTTTGTAAGCAAGAACCTATAGACAACAAAATTAAATTATAAGGTCATTGAAAAAGAGTTAATGGTAGTAGTTTATGCTATCAACAAGTTTCGTTACTATATAAAAAGGTACCAATTATTTTTTCATATAGACCATGCAGCCATTAGGTACCTTATGAACAAACTAGCTATCCCAAGTAGAGTGATAAGATGGTTGCTCTTATTACAAGAATTTGATCTAACTATTATAGATAATCCTGTTAAAGACAATATCGTGGCTGAATTCCTATCAAAACTACAATCTTCTCAAGAGGATACCATAGTGGATGACTCATTTCCAGATGAACACCCATTCTCCCTCACCCTTAGCACACCTTGGTATGTTGATATTGCTAACTACCTTGTAACAGGGCTACTTTCACAACACTTCCTTCCTAAATAAAAAAGATATTTGATTCAAAAAAGTGGTAGGTATTCTTGGCTATTCATATTATATTTTTATATTGGGTCTAACTCAATCATTAGAAGATGTCTCAGAGAAGATGAAGTTCCAAATATCCTCAAAGCTTACCATGATGAACCTTGTGGAGGGCATTTTGTAGCCAAGCGTACAACAGTAAATTTTTTGAATACAGGGTATTATTGGACCTCAATCCATCAAGATGCAATAAGGCATATAGTTCACTATGATATATTTCAATGTATGGGGAGTTCCACACATTCAGATCAGATCAACAATGGGGCCTAGACACCCTGAAAAGAAAATATCCTTATTCCCCTCAGAACCTTAGAGAGGCAATACACAAAGTATATATGTATATTGAACTTGTAAATAAAATAAGGATAAGTAATGTTGAGGTTTATGTTTCATCCACCCATGTTTTGGTTTCCAATTCCTAATTGGGAAGGGAATGTGCTAGCTGACAGAGAAGCAAAGAAGAAAAGGTGAAAAAGCATAAATGATGCTAAATTTTTTTATATCTTCAAAGTGATGGGCTATACTGAGCACTTATATTTTATAAAATATTGTGGATTCAAAATGCAGAGAAGGCTTGCTCAAAGACAAGCAAGAGGTTAAGTAGGGGGAGTGATGAGGTCACCAATTGTTCTTTTTATAACCTCATCTATACCCAGTTACATATTTTTTTCCATATGAATCCCTAGAACTATCCATGACTTATGTAAATAAATGAATGAATTAATGATTATATGTGTGCATTAATATATACATGTTGTGTTATGGATTAATGATACTTTTTATTTTATTAGAGTAGACTTATGTAACCTTATTTAACAGACTTTTGAAGGGTAGAATAAGACTACAAGAATCTTACTTGGTCACAACACTTGTAGAGAAGCCCATAATAAAAAGGACTTCCAGCCCATAGTAACTACCAAGCTATAGGCTTTTCACTTACATGTTGCCCATACCAATTGCAAACTATAGGCTTTCCACCTATAGGTTTCTTGCAACAACTGCAGGGTTTCACCTATAGGTTGCCTGTAGCAACTATAGACTTTTAGTACCTATAGGAGCCCACAACCACTACATAGAACAACCCATTTTTATGATAATAAGTAATTGACTTTTAAAAACATATTCAGCTATATTAGAAATAAAGTAAATTATTGAAGAGGATCCTCCATAATAGCTATATGAACCCCCCACATGCAAAGAAACTTGAATGTGCTGCCAAAGGATGAATAAGACAAGAACAATGGAAAGGAAAGAAAAAACAAAATAATAAAGTATCATATATTGTCTTTTAGGCCTAAAAAAAGTAACTTTAAGTTACTAACCACCTGAAGGTTGACTGGGTTAGTTGCAAAGTATTTGTACCTTTCCTAGTTTAGTGTTTTTGATTAAAGATAATAAATTACCTTATGTATTAATGGTAGAACCTAGATTAGATTGGGGATGATGATGGAATTGTAGAAAGTATTTACATTCTATTTTTTTAATTATTGTAATCTATTATATCAATCTTTAATTGCTATAGATCTGAGTAATGAAAAGGTTGATTCTGTAAGAAGATTTTGGAAGTCTCTTGGAGAAGGATTGGAACTTAGTTCTAAACAAGGAGGGCCCCTTCAAAAAGAGTTGTAGTGAAGATCCTGACCCATCTTAGATTAAAGTGTGTTATGTGAGTTAATTTCATTACTAGTTTGATTACATGAAGTGTGATGCAAGTGTGACTCATAAGTGTGAAGAATTTTTGCATTCTATTATAATCATTTCATTGTATATCTATATGGTAAAATTAGGATAAGTTCATTGTACAACAACTATAATTAAGTTAGTCTACGAATTAATAATGCATATATAGTGCTAACATCCTTGAAAATCCTACATACCCTAGGTTGACAATTAATGTTGAGTAGAATTAAGAATCTGGTATTAACTGGGTAATAAGTCTGACCAATAGTCAATATGCATGAGGAGGTAGAAATAAAATGAATAAAAAAATATACCTTCTATTAAAGTGCACCAAGTATAGGATCATTAACAATAATGGTGATAAAACCCTAGAAATTAGAGCAATAAATGAGGATGAAACAACCAATAATATATCAAAGAAGTCCCCGATAACCACTAATTATCAAACCACCCACTCACATGACTCCTATAACATCACCTAAATTTTTAAAATACATGGTAACTTTCTCCAAAATGCATAATGTGTAGGAGAAATAATATGAAGAAGAAAAATGAGTGAAATAATAGCCTACCATGTAGACACATGCATACATACACTAGAAGAAAACTATGGTCTCACCTACTCATTTAAAAATGTCAATGAGTAAGCATAGAGTTGTTGTCTCCTCAGATTCTCCTTCCCCAGATCCTTATTCACTCCCTTCCCCAACATTGTTCCCTTATACCCACACTTTTGTAGTTTAGCTAGAGGAAACCATTGAGCAATAACAACTTGAACAACAACCCGCAACACAAGAAAATGGATAAATAGTATCCCTAAGAGGATATCATGGAGCATAAAGTGTAGGAAACTATGAAGGTAGATGAAAAATCTGCTAGGGAAAAAAAGATTGAAATGTCAAATTGGAGAAGGCCGAATAGGAAGAAGAAGAGAAAAAGAAGAAATAAGATGAGCTAAAGAAGAAATAAGTAGTGGAGAAGAAGAGAAAATAAAAATATGAGGCTACACAAAATAATAAGGAACAAGCATAAATGGATGTATAATATCCACATATAAATAAGGTTGAGGCTAATGTATTAGCCAATGAAGTCAAGGAGAAAGATAAGGAATCCAAGTGCAAGTAGGAATAGTTGAATAAGAAAATGGATAAAGATAAATCTACCAAGGATGGTACGTAGAAAGCAAATAAAATGGAAAAAATGACAAAGATACAGGTAGAGGTAGCTACTAAGGCAAATGATGAGTTTTAGATGAAGAAGGCTAAATTCAAAAGGCCAAGATCTAGAATAAATTAATAATCCAATATTGAAGGTCAAGGAGAAACTAATTCCTAAAGTCTTGTATCCTTTTGACACATCACAAGGGTCATTTTGACACTGAGAGGTGCAAAAAATTAAGCCTCATAGGGACCAACCACAAATAACTAGTTAATGATTATGAGATGTCCAAGCTCGAATACTATGATAAACAACATTTACACTCTCCATTACACATATTCATTACTAGATAGCTCTAACCACAACTTTTGTGACATCACATGCTTTGTCCATGATAAGTTAGGAAGCATCACTTAATGTGACCCAACTCACATTATCTAAGTATATTGAGAGAGATACCACATTCCAAGATTCCATAACATATAAAGCAACTGATTTAGATCAAGATAACCTCTAGATGAGGGAGGGAAACACATATTTGCATACTCAGTTACCCAAGGCCCAAAACATCATTGATGAAACTTTTCCAACATTGGTGGTGCAATTTCTAGGTGACTAGGTGATTTTTGAAGAGAAAAAACTCACAACCTTACTTTCTAGACTCACCAAGGATTTGGTGGATACATAAACTCTAATAGATCCAAGTGTAGGGTCAGCACTTGAAGGATAAAATAAAAATAATCTTTGACCTCCTCAAATAATATGACCAATTTTTTGACACTATTATAAAAGAAGCTACCCAAGTTACTTGTAGTATGCTCGATTGGAAATAATAGCTATAAGACACTTTGAGTGAGGTCCAACTAGACTTCTCCAAGGTGTAAAAATCTAAGGAAGCCATGGAAGATCAAACATCCATGCCTGATCAGATGGAAGTTGTTCTCAAGGAGTCTCTCAGCTCAAGAGATAAGGTCATGGAAATTATGAATACATGGCATAATGTGATGCTTGGGAACATGTTTGCTAGCATGCAGACTTAGTGATATGTAGATAGGTTGGAGGAAATGTCATGAGACATTCAACATTAGGTTTTTGAGTAAAGGGCCATTATATAGATTACAGAATATGAAGACATCTAGACAATCATGCAAAGCCAAGATTTGTTGCACACATTGATCATCATGTTCTATGATGCCTTAGGCAATTGTAGTCAAACAAGACTTTTCACATTTATACAACTCCATTTTCATGATAATCAATGAGCTTCAATTCATTCCACCAAGCCATCTCATACATGAACTTTAAATTAGGAAGGTAGCCAAAATAGTGCAACAAGTCAGTCAAATGTAATGATCTCCTCCAACACCTGAATCTATAGCTACATCATCTTCAACCATAGTTTCCACAACACCATAATATGTGACAATAACATCTTTTGATGTATCCTCAATTGCATTACCAGATTTTTAGCTTCTTTCAACTCAAGCTATGCACTCCATGCCTCCACCTTCTATCTGGGTATTGCAAGGTTCAATTTGTAAATTTTGAATATTTTGAAGTAGGAAAGGCCACAAGCATTAGGTGTAGGGCCAAGATGTTTAAAAAACCTTAAAGGGAGAATTCATAGTTATGTCAATCTATTGAAAACCCATAAATGTGGTAGATTGGTATGTTATTTAGTTAAAATTTTGAAAAGGCATTTAAGACTTACACAATAGGTGAAAATCAATAAACGACACCTTGAGAGATTACCACAAGAAATTTTTTTAGACCAACCTCTTAGTACAAGTAACTCCACAGGATCCTAAAATTAAAAAACTTCATGTGGCTTTATCTCAAGACGAGACAACTATTTAAGTCTAGGAAATTTTTGGTAGTAGATATAGGATTTAAAAATTGTAGAGTATGTATGAATGACAAGTGTGAATTATGTAGTATTTTTTATATTTTATATCATTTTGTATGTATTCGACACATGGTTGTATATAAAAATTCTATAGAATACATAAAGACTCTTTTGGGTAAGAAATTAAAGTTATAGAATGCGAAGTAATAGAACCTTTTTAATCTCTTTAAATAATGATTCAAGAGTAAAATAACTGATTAGAGATATTAATATAGAGATTTGATGATGGTTCTTATGAATGTATTTTTGTACTTGTTCCATGCACATGGTTATTCAATTATATTTGAATCTACTTCAAAAATATAAAAATACTAAATGTTCTCTGTGTTTATTTTTTGTTTCTCTAAACACTCACTAGTAAAAATAGAAGTAATAATCAAACTTGTTAAATTCTCGACTACATTCTAATTTTGTAATTCACTATGCACACTAACACTCTTTAGCATGTTCTTATGGGAATTTACAGGAACCTCTAATAATAACTCTTGTACATATTGGAAATTTTTAAATATATGTTGGGTTTTATTTACCTTAATTTGATTCACATTTATATATTTGGTCAATTCATCAACATGATCTTGAAAATTTGACTCTATCTTTGTTGGCCTTGTTGATAAGAGATCGTCCTATGTTGGTTGTTGTTGTCCTTGAGGTTCACATAGGATATATTTTATTACTACACTAATTTTCTCGATTGGATCCTTCCTACTTACATCTACACCATCCCATACTTATTATCTCTTTTTCTCAAAAAATTCTATCAACTTATTGATATCTTTCTCCATTTTTTCTATCTATTTCACTGCTTTCCTCAAATTATTCCTTTCTCGGTACAATTTTTTTCTTATTTCTTAAACATATCCATCTTCCATAATCCCACATTGATATATTTACACATATATACTTATTATTATATTCCTAATTTCCTACTCATATAAAACCTTAGATCACATACTCTGATCCCCTCATCATTTACTTGAAATTTCCCTCGACTCTTCTCGTATCACCAATGCTCTTGCTAGAATCTCAAAACCTAGATATATTTTATGGTTTCTAAAAATAGTATTCAAATGATCACATATGATCTTAGTCAAATTTTATCACCTTAGCATGCCCATTGACATAAATGACTTTATTGATCTCATATAAAAGCTTATGTCTATTGTAAATTGTATTCTTTGATTTTTCATATCTAAATTTAATAACCCTTTCAACCACTATGATGGTTCCTCATATTTTTATTCTTTTCACACTCTATTATCTTCTTCCTACTTGGATATAATCTCTACCTTTTCCATTTGAGGCTCCTCCATTTATTATGTGTTGTCTCCTTCCACCCTTTGTTTAATGTTTATGGTTGTGTGTGACACTTCTAATTTTTTTGGCTCATCATATGAAAGTGGTTCTTCTTTCCCTTGATATTATTTCTTTGGTCCTTATGTAAATTCAGTATCTAATTATGTCTCCATGCATAGATATTTTAGAATGATTGGGATCATTGCACTAGGGGTTTGTATACCAATTCTAGGAATAACTAGTTCTAGTTGTCTTCTATCTCTGACATCTAATCCAGTTAGGTTTTCACACTAGTACCTCTTCCAATATCTTAAGTTTGTATTTAGTGGAAAGGCCCCAAAAACTAATCATGTTTGAATTATTAAACAAATCTATTATTAAGGTGTGGTCCATTGATGGAACCTATTGGTATGGATACATAATATTTTATACTAGAAGTTAAGCATGTTGTATCTAATAATTGTCTAGCATTTACTTAATAATAATTTAAAGCAACCAATCACATCATGACATGTAAAACTCAAGTATTATTACTCTAAAGGTTGAGTATTGGTACTCCAAAGGTCAAGTTTTGATGACCTCTCATGATAAAATTAATTATATCATAAAATTTATAATGACTCATACCATAAGAACTTAGTTATATGTAGTTAATATGACATTAAAATGGGTAAAATTTTAAAGTCTAATTTGATACCATGACAAATCTACATGGTCATAAATTTAGGGTTCTTGGATTTTGGGGGCTCTCTCTTACACCCTCATTTCTCTTCAAATAGGGATTTCCACTCATGTATTTTTTTTGGTACAATATATATGTGTCATACCTTTTATTGATTATCCAAACATAACTATTCTTAGAGCTAAATTTATAGTTTGGGTATAAGTATTGGGAGTATTTATAGGTAATTCATCTAATGATGATGAATCCTCCTCTACCATTGTAAGAAGTTTATTTTACTTTCCCATAGCTTCTTGATCTTATTATCTTATGAAAGTGGTCTTATGCTATTCAATGTAAGCTTCCTCTGTATCATTATGTTTCCTCTTCATTAATGTAGGTCCTAACACTTTCTTCCTCAATCTCTCTACAAAACTTGTGTATTTTGTCGATCATAATCCTCTTCCCATAACTACTAATAATCCAATAATATTTCAATATATCACTCTTTTCACAGCCTCTATTTGGCATATATCTTGTAACCCACAAGGTTATATGAAATCATCACTATGACTTAGCTTTCTTCAAATCTATACTCCTTAATTTCTCCCTTATTCAATGGTTTTTCAAATTTAGTTCTCTTTCTAATTCACAAATAATAGTTAAAACTGCAACTCATCTTCTCTTATAAGGTTATGTGCATTGAAAATATTTATCTAACACATTCACTCACTTGGATGCATCATCATTCCATAACTATGAAATTCTCATTGTCTTTATCCTCTTCTATTTAATGTATTCCTAGGTGATGCACACAACTTAACCTCACACACTACAAGTATTCAAACATGTTCATATCCCATGCACATAACTCCTTACATTCACTTCTATGTGCATCATCCACCATGTCTTGTTAATTGTTTTTGTTTTCATTCATGCCCATTTATTTTACCAATAATGACATTATGGGTAAATGTCATTATGTAAAATGGGTAACACTAGGGCATATCAAAATATAAGATAAAATAATAACATAAAAAATGAGATATGAACTAGTGTCTAAAATATAGACTAACAGTAAAATGAAACATTTGAACAAGTAATGAAGGTGAAAAAGATGGAAATAATACTAAAATGAAAAAAATTGGGTATTGAGATGTAATTTTAAAATGGGGAGTATGGTCTCCAACTAGTATAGAATTATTCCTAAGAATCTAACTATGATCTACAACTAGGTCAAAATCAATATAGAGTCAATTATATCTATCGATTGTATCCTCTATGACCAATTTGTCCCCTATTACTTTTTGGATTCTATATATCTCTAAATCTCGATGTAGACTATATATGATATGGATTTTGGGTTAATTTTACTTACCCAGTGGGTATAATTGTTTGTTTTGATTTTATTTTGATCTTGACCTAATATCCAATAAATATAGGCATAAAAGAGTGTGTGTAACTTATATGGCTTGGGAAAACACTTGAAGACTTATAGCTATATATCTTGAATGTTTGGAATTAGGCCTCTATGTAGTTTTGGTGCTTGTGAGTGAATCCTAACCAAATGAGAGATAGAGCTTCACATCCTCTCTTTGGCTAATAAAATTTAACTATATGATTCACTGTGACCTTATCCTAGTACAATATGTGATGGAACAAGATTTGGATTGGTGTTGATGTAATGTAGAATCAATGTGTTGAATCCCTGATTGAATGTACAAAACTATTGATTAAGATTGATAATTGTGCACTAGATAAATAACTTGTAACATATTTTGAAGGTGTGTTGATGTGTGATGGCTTAGGATAGATTTATCTATATATGGATCACTAGGACACTTCAAATATAGGCCCACCATATAAGACGGTGATAAAACACTAAAGGGATGGGGAATCATGCCAAGGTGGGAAGGACCCACAAAATGGAAAGGTTCAAATCAATAAACTTCCAATTCTTACTCGAAGGCTAAAAGGATCAAAAGATGGATCAAGTTGAACACGGGATGGATATCTAATATCTTGGTGTAGACAACTAACACATGTGAAGGGTTCATAGGTAAATATAAGCCGAGGAGAGTCTAATGTGGGTTTAAAGTGTCTAAAAATATAAAAATGTACAAAAGTGTACCAAGTGCAATAAATCATGACAAAGACACTATGTAAAACTGGGTTTTACTAAATATAGGTGTTAACATAATTCTCCAAATCTATTTGCATGTGTGTGAATGACATGCATCAAAATAAAACAAAATTTAAGAACATAGTTGTACTTACCTAATAGAAGAAAGGGTAAAAAATATATGTATGCCTAGGATAGACTCCATTCACATCTTCTTGAATCTAGTGTACCTAAAAATAATCATGAATGCAAGCAAGTTGTTAATGTCTCAATAAATCAATGTGATTGTGGTAAATTAATATAAAAAATGACATAAGCATAGGAATGAATACACCTATTGGTATTCAAACAAAGTTTTCGCTCTTGGGTATTGGAAGCTAAAAATTGAAATCTAAATTATGAAATATAAAGACTTTAAAAAGTGAATTCCTCAACCTCATGAATTTTAGAGTGAATCTTGAAAACTTAAGTCTTCTTCTTGATGAAGGAAGTAGACAACTCATGCTTTTTGGAACTTTTTGTAAAAATCATTGTCCATGAAATTATGAATCTAGGTATATGATATCTAGATTTATATCCTCATTTGAGGTGAGGGATTGGTACTTGTTCTTGAAAATACCTTATCCTAAAAGGAGTCATGCACATCATGTTTCACCATAAAAATATATATCTGAAGTTGTTAGAATCTTTCTAATATTATTTGTACACAAATGTATGTCGTTGTAGAAAGACATCGTCACATAAATCTTGATAGTAAGATGCAACCTCATGAGAGGATGAGGGGAAATAAATATACCCTGATATAATATGGTAAGGTGGAAAACATTATTGCCCCAATGTTGTAGGATATGGAAGTACCAAATATATCAATATAGCACCCCATTTGAGTAGGTGAAAATAGGATAATATAGCATCATAATATATGAGAAGATTAAGATAAATATATAATTGGGTGTATTAAGATCCATATGCATAAGATATAGATGACAAACTATAGAATAAAAGTAATAGTATGATGCTCCAAATGGCATGATAAAGGTATAGATAGTATCAATGAAGCTCATGAGATAGGAAAGGGTACAATGCCCCTAATGGCAAGATTAAGTTAGGGACAAATGATATGCCCCAATCTAGAAATGTGCCCCTATGTGAGAAAGATTTGGAAATGGAGCACACATACAATAATAATAGGTTTCAACAATTTTTGCATGGTAAGGCCCATGGTAATGTAGGTTATAAGCATAGTATATCACAATTCGTAGCATCCATGATATGGATCAGGAACCCACACATAGTATTTCATATAGTAAGACAACGAAATTAGATATAGTCAGGCAATCATGAATATAATAAGAAACCATCAAGAAATACAAATGGCCCACAAATAATCTATGACATGACATGGTGACTAGAAGATATTCTATGGAAAACACTAGAAAAAACATCAACATGAAACACACAAAAGCACACATAAGTACAAGCACACACATATATGAAATTGAGAAATCATATGGCACATAAGAGAACACATAATGTATCCATTAAATCCTCAATTTATTACAATCATAAACTCAAAAAACTTTAGATAGAGCTATGAAAAAGAGTTGACTCTAAAGCATGATATAAAAAAGGAATATAAATAAGAGGGATGTGGTCAATTAACCAAAATATACATTAAGGGGATATTAGGAATAAATGTGTATGAAAGAGTGAGATACCACAAAGGTGATACTAAATCCTTAGCATAGATAAGAAACACTAATCAAGTAGGCAAGATTAAGGGGTTTCAACATCTAAAGGTTTGGAAACCCTATTTTGAAAGGTCGAGGCTAGGGAAAACTAGTGAAGCATAAGGTATATCCCATGAAAGATATAAAATAATATTTAAAGGTTTATACCTTTACCACACTCCAATGGATCTCCAAATATATTGTGAGGCCAACTCTCAAGTTTGAGATTCAACTAGGATAGGGGTGTGTCAAAAATTTGATCACATATTGTTTGGTTGTGATTGAATTTTAAATTTTTTCGTTTTGCCTTTTGATTTTTGATTTTTTATATCTTTGATATTTTATCTTTTGCATTCGATATTTTGGATTTATTTTTTTTATATTTTCCTCCTCCATACATATTTATAAGGCCAATAAATGGGTATTTATAATGAAAACACTAATAGAGCTTATTCCTAGCATATAACTTAGAAATTAGGATGCTTAGATACTCCTATAACTATACCTTAGAAAAAGTGTGATATTCTTTCCAACATAAGTGCTCCTCAAGTGAAAAATGGGAGTGGGAAATTGGGGATTGTGATTAGTCTATATAAAGGATAAGATGGTGCAATGATGTCATACTTATAGTTGACCAAAATAAGGGAGGATTTTCTTTATAAGAGACTAGGAATATAGGAATATATAATTACATTTTAATGTGTATCAAGTCATGTAATAATTATATGAGTATGGAGATAATCCCAAACGAGGTGTAAAATTGAAGATATATGTAGCAATGTCACTAGATAGAAACTTTTAACCTATGATAGGTATAGAATAATAAAAATATGTTGATAAACCTAAGAGGGGAGATTAGTCTAGTT
The DNA here is from genome assembly GCA_037957365.1 of Torreya grandis. Taxonomy (NCBI): domain Eukaryota; kingdom Viridiplantae; phylum Streptophyta; class Pinopsida; order Cupressales; family Taxaceae; genus Torreya; species Torreya grandis. Next base: position 456,085 of record JARHVA010004851.1, read on the forward strand.
GGATAAAGCTACAAGGGAAAGGCATGAAATTAAACTATTAATGTACCAAAAATAAGGCTTGGATAGATAAACCCAAGGGGGATGGAAAAATGTAGACTATAAAACAAAGAAAGAAAGAAAGAGCCTTGGTTGGATGACCCCTAAACTAAACTACCAAAGAACAAAGAATGCACAATGGTTTGATAAACCCAAGATAGAAGGAAAAAACAAGCTACCAAAGAACCAAAAAGGCACAATGGTTGGAAAAACTGAAGAGTGAAGGGAAAAATCTAAAATTAATATAAAATCTAGTTATATATAAATGATAATAATACGATGCAATAACAAAACATAAAATATCTGACAAATGTTTCATAATGTCATTACATCATATTTTTTGTTGTAATTTATATCTTACTTTGAGCATGGTTTTTCATAATCTCTTTGAGATCCTTGCACGCAAAAAATTGAGTGGCCGAACATGACCTAGATGGAGAAGCTGCACATGACCTTGTTAGATTTCAATAACAAGGGTTTGTGGCTACAACACTAATTTTGAGGCTATTTACTATAGATTATTATTATTATGTGATTTATAATGTTTGATAAGAATCCCATTGGCATTATGCTATGCACTATATGGTATAAATTTATATTATGTTTTGTATTTGTTTGTGTCTTCAACACTAATTTTGAGACTATTTACCATAGATGATTATTATGTGATTTATAGTTTTTGATAAGATTCCCATTGGCATTATGCTATGCACTGTATGGTAGAAACTTATATTGTGTTTTGTATTTATTTGTCCTTGACTAGCAAGGTGTTGAATTTGGAAAGGGAACAAAAGTAATGGACTCCATAGGTGGGGGAATACGTAAGGGATCATAGTGGTGTTAGAATTGTTAGGTGCCTCACCAGCAATGCTACAAATACATAATAAACCACCTTCATTAACATTAAAGTAAGAAAAAATATTAACCATATTAATATTGTTGTTAACTGGTGTTTGTTATTGAATGGTTTTGAGGGAGCTTTAGAACATAAATCTTCTACATTATTTTCTTGGATGTATAAAAAAATGTAAGGATCATAGAACACATAATAGTCATCATACTTAAGGGTGATGAGATTGGCAATAAGTGATTGAATCACATTTTTTTATAAAAGAGAAGCATCCTTAGGGGATTTCTTTGTGAAGGATGATTTTTTGGAGATCTAAGTCACAAATTAGTTGGAAATTGATCAATGGTGTATTGAGGTACATCGGATGTTTTGATCTTGAATTTTATCTCATTAGGCTCACTATCATTGGAATCAAGTAGGTTTGGTGGGAATCTCCCAACTAGTCAGGGATGGATGCTATAGCCTCACAAGGAATAAAAGAGATAGTTAAAGTGTTGATATTGCATGAAAGGTATGCATGGTATCTATTTGACAAAAGGAAGTTTATAAGCACCTCATTTTTGGAATTTTTATAAGCTCCAAGTGTTAATATTACCTTGATCCTTGTAGATGGCTCCTAAGTAGTGATATTTTAGGCATGGGAAATAATATGAGGCTATGGACCTCATTTGATGAATCCAAGGGAACCTAAGCAAGATGTTATAAAAGAGTGAAAAGTTAAAAATAATTAATTTCACTCTAATAGTCCTAGGAGGTATAGTGATAGGAATCGAAATGCATCCCATAGGAGACACCTATTTGTATTCATATCCTTAACATGTGGTACTACTTGACTTTAGGTAGCTAGTGGGGTATCTGAGATATTTTATGAAGTATTAGGAGTTGACACATGTGACAAATACTTTGTCAATGAGGGCTCTCTTTAACTAATTATCACAGGTCTTGTCGTTGATGAAAATTGGAGGGCCATCATAACAAAATAATATTTTTTTAGGGAACATAGATTGAATTATAAATTTTAGTGATAGGACTTGATTTATTATTTGGTCAATTTGGATAGATAACTATTTGCATTATTCCATGATGCTCTCATCTGAACTATGCAATGGGGCCTCTTTCCCCAAGGCGAGAGGTTGAGGAATACTAATTTTTTAAGAGAGTTTTCATGCGCTAGTTGTGATGCTTAGGTGATGTTCTCATTATCTTAAGCAAATAAATTTTACTCAAGAAGTCAGAGAGCTCCACAATAGGATCCCAATCCTCAAAGCTATGCTAATATGATATGGACTATATCTAAGGGGAAGGGAAGCTAGAAAGAGCTCACATATTTTCTCATGAGAGGTTGAGTCTGAGTATTTTTTATTTTTTAGGTAAGGGTAAGCGTTTTTTTAGCTAGAGCTATGAACCGATTGGGTGAAGGTTTTGAAAGGCCCCACAACCTTGTACAAAGGAGAAGAAATATATAACATTATCAGCTCTCATGGAACACCTCTACCAATGGCACTCATAATAAACACATAACCAAGGAACTATCAATTGGGTGGGGGTTTTGAAAGGTCCCATAACCTTGTACAAAGGAGAAGAAATATATAACATTATCAACTCTCATGAGATGCCTCTACCAATAACACTCACAACAAACACATAACCAACGAACTACAAAAACCCCTTTGAAAATTAGGCTAATCTTAATCTATACCTCAAAATTAAATAAACAAACATTTACTTAGGAGTAAACTTAATTGAACCCATGAGAAATGTCTACCCAACTGCCTTCACCAATCAATAAAACATTCCAACTTAAAACAACCATGGGACTAGCTCTCTATAATATTTGACTCATAATACCCCGAGCTTCACATAGAGGGTTTTGACTAGATCTAAAAAATGAAAACAAACTAGGCATGCAAGCCTAAATAGGGGATAGAAAGATACTACACAATAAAAAAGCAAAGGATAACAAGCTCACCAGCTATAATACCATTTAGAATATCGATCTTCACCTGAAAAATAATCCCTCACAACAATCTTTCCTAACTCAAACTGACAGCATTCTGTCACCCAACAGTCAAGGGTAAGGCTCCTCTCAAACCATGGTCATCTAATCCTTCAGCTTGTTGCTTGAAACACACGATGGGTGAGCAAAGTTCCAACCAAGAATCCCTACCACCCTTCATAAAAGTTCATAGTACTGACCAAAACTGTAGAAAATAGGCCCTCTGACCTGTCAAAACCCCACCAGCATTGGTGGTTCCCCAGAAGTGCACAAGGTTGTTTAGTCTCCATAGATCCAAAAATGAATCGATCGTTTCTTGTCCTTACCAGTCGTTCAAAGCACAACGACAGCCTAGTAAGAGACCACATAATCATAACCCCAGGAGAGAACCCTCTGGATTTAACAACATGATAACAAATTACCAACAAATATTGAAACTTCCCAGCTTCCCACAGATGGAAACAGACTTTCTATTCTTGTTGGATCGTAACTAACCACATATACATCAAATTGGTCAATAAAGCCTGCTTGATCGTCCATGGGACCTCCCAGAAACATCCTATGCCTGCCAAAAAGTTTTGGGTTGACATAAAAAACCATCTTTCACCAAGATTGAAGCCAGATCTCTGTGTGGAACCATAAGAGAATTCAAAAAGATGAGGGCGGGAAAGGGATCTAGCTCTTTCTAGGATGAGGTCTTAATAGTATTTTTATAAGCTGAGGTCTTAATAGTATTTTTATAAGTTATTTTTTGCTTATAGACATATGATTACACTCTCTTAGTTGAGGGTGTGGTTGAATAGGGCTTCCCAAAACTAATTAGAAAAGAGTCACATTTTGAGGAGCATTAGGAATGATTGTGTGGATTGTTTTTTTATATTTAAAATTGTGATCATAAGTGTCATAAATATTATCATTAGTAGAATGTCTATTCTTGTTAGGTTTATCATAAGTAGAATATTTATTTTTGTTAGGTCTTATAAATTATTTAAATATTTTATATACGTTGAAGAATCTCAAATTTATGTATGAAATGATCTTATCATTTATCTCGATCAAAAACTTCCTCTAATATCTTAAGAAAAAAGGACTCAATTTTAATTTGTAATTTACCTTGTAAAATCATTGTGAAAAGCTTGGAAAGAATAGACCAATAGTATTCCATCTATTGATGATATACTAAATAGTCTGATGATCTATACTTTTATAATTAATAAAGTTATCTTCAAGTAAATAATGATATTGAAAACTGTCACATCAAATTTTTAAAGTTCAATTTATTATATAATTAAATAAGTTTTGAAAACTTAATTAAAATTTTAATGTAATGATGTCACCTTAATGGGCATTCTACAAATAAACTCACAAGAACCTTAACCGTTGAATAGTTGTCCAATAACATCCATGTGACACTTCAGGGATTGAACCATTGCTATATGCTTGTGTATATATGGTTTTATATATAGTCGTTGGTGGAATTTGACTCTTGATTACCATTATACTAATATATTTGTTTTAACCATTACACCAAACCCACAGATCTATTTTCTAATTAATCACAGTAAATGAATCTTTTTATTTTCATAAATAACATATACGGCTTTGGACATGTGAGAAAAATAACCAGTTGAAGCATTTCGTTTTCTTTCTGGTAAAGAGAAGAAATCGTATAGATAGGAGTTGGCAGTTGTAGAGACACGGTCAGGAGTTGCTTGTTAAGTCGTACAGAAGCATGAGAAGATGTAGAGGTATACAGAGGAGGAGAAATCATACGACCCTACGTCCATGGCAGAGATGGGTGATGTGGAACGTTAAGAGCCTAGATTCACAGGTAGGTAGCTTGGCTTATTTGTGATCAGGTTATTTGATTTATTGAAAGGTAATCCTCGGGGATACCACTACTTCAGAAAAATAATTAATTGAGACATTTAATATTGAAATGAAATGGAATTTTTTAAAGGGAATTGATGCCTCTTATTTTTAGTAAGTGACATTTAATTGTACTTGAAATATGAAATGTATATATATTATTTTCTAGTGATTTTTTTTTTCAATTGTGTTTTAATTATGAGGTGTATATATCTTACTCTTTATAAGATTTGAACTTGTGACTTCTTTTTCCCTCTATAAAATTTGAAATTGTAATCTTCTTTTTAAAAATACAAGTTCTTTACCAATAAACCAACTCAATTATATACTAATTGATATTAATAATGAATGATATATTTTACATCGAATAGTAAATTAAATGAAATATTACTCAATAAAAATAAATGAGATAGTAATTATTAATTGTATTATATTTGACAAAAGCTCCCAAATTATTCAAAAATGATTGATAAATAATTTAAAGTAGCTCTTCAATAAAACTCAAAACCCTTCTTTAAAATTCAAATGTAAAATTATCTTAATAAATCTTTTAAAATATTTTTACATTTTATAATAAATTTAATTTAAATTAACTTAGATTTTGAAGATGATATTAGCATAGATAATTTATATGAGGTTTTGGAGAAAGCTCCCAAATTATTCTAAGATGGTTGATTTAATAATAGAATGTTCATGTTTTCATTATTTATAATTATGCTAATAAATGGTTTAGGGTAGCTCCCAAATGAAACTCAAAACTTTTACTTTTACTTTTTAAGACTTAAATATAAGGTTATCTTAATAGTTCTTTTTATAATATTTCTACATATTATAATAAATTTAATTTAAATGAGATTTTGATGGCAATATTAACATAGATAGTTTAGTGAAGTTTAGATTAAAATGTAGTGAATATTTTTAAATAGTAAAACTATTTATGTTGTGATTAATAATTAGTTTGGTAATTTTAAAATTTGGTGAAAGTTAAATATATGAATATAAATTATTTAATTATTTTTATTGAAAGTATATTTTATTATTAAAATAATTGATATATCATTAATCATAATAAAAAATAAGTGAAAGAATTATTTTTAAGCATTTGTTACAAGATAGAGATATTAAAGCAAAGTTTAACAAGTATAAATCAAATTAAATTATTCAAAAAACCTAAAAAAGAATAAAGAATGTCATACAAATATCAATACATCATCTTTTGGTGAAACGTGTGTTCCATTTAGTTTAGTTGGGTTGATGCTCCTTTAATGTAGGATTAGACACTGTGTATAACTGCAAACCAAGGGTCTATGGTATTGTTATCCTAAAAATTAACGACAACATTAAGAGGTCTCTCTGAGAGACCCTTGTCAAAGGTTCCACTAAAATCTCGATTAGGTTGATAGGTGTCAAAGCAACCTTGCCCTAATCCACAACCTTCAGTAGCATAAGTAGTGACCTCAATGAGGCCATTCAAAGACTCCCTACTAGAATTGGTAATTATCTCATGAAATATTTCATACTTTTTATCTTTCATAGGTTTTATTGAAATCAAAACTTTACCTTCATCATCTACATTGATATTTAATATAACATAAGGGTTAAGGATTTTCCCAACTTGATCTCTTTCCTATGTTTTACCTTCAAGGTTGGAAACTTTTTTCCGTTTATGCCTATTAATTGAAAATATTTAATTTGCCTCTTATTTTTAGCCACTAGAGCTAGGGGTAATCCTAAGCTAAATGATTTTAGTTGTGACACATCAAACACCGAAAAGGATGGTTTTGTAATCATGGATTGTTCAAACATATCACCCTCAAGAGATTTTAACCAAACTCATTTTTGAAGAGGTATTCTCAACTTCTTTTGAACACAAATTTTGGTGTAAGAAATATGCCTCTTACTAAATATTTTATAAGAAATAAAAATCATATCCCTGAGGGAGTTCCAAATCCTTGAAAGAATAGCTTACACCCACAAATGTATTGGAAAGTTAAAAATTCTTATCCATATTGGAGCTACATTCAGATCTTTTTGTGAAAATTCTAAGTTGAGACTCCAAGGTGTCATGAATAGCCTTGATCTGCCAAAAAACCAAGGGACCTTTTTAAATACAATGGCTCGATTTTCTTTTGTTGTAAAAACAATAATAAAAAAATCCTCTTGTGCCAATGCGTAAATTTAAATGAACTTTTACCTTACAATGGTCCATTACCCAAGCTTTTAACTCCTTTTCATGAGGTCCCCAACCCACAAACTTATAGATTATACTATGTTTTGTACTTGGGAAACCATTTCTTGCTCAATCTCATATTGTTCAAATGGGATAATCGACTCTTCCTCCACCACTTTAATACACTCCAATTTCATCCAAATACTCTTATTCCTTGCATTTTTGGAAAATCCCATAGATCTACAAGAATTCTTGACTTTTGAACCTAAAAATCATTAATAAAAGACCAAGCCATACTCATAGACTTGTAGGGGTGAGGCTGTTGTAGATAACCGCCGCTATCATTAAATACAAGGTTATACAAGTTGTCATTTTATCGCTTTTATTCTTTACCATAATTTTATTCTTTACTCATTGCTTCAAAAAAACTTTATGTATTTTTGAAAATAAATTAGATAAATTTAATATGTTTAAAAATAAATTAGATAAATTTAATATGTTTAAAAATAAATTAGTTAAATTTTATGTATTTCAAAATGAATTAAATAATTTTTTCCTCAATGTAAAAACAACATAGCTTGTTAAAAGGTAAACATATGGAAAGTAATTCTAATTTTTTGAAGAAATGAATAAGAAAAAAGCTTACCTCTTGATTTATAAAAAAAAAGGTAATTCTAATTTATTTTAAAGAAATAAATAAGAAAAAATCTCGCCTTTTCATATATATAAAAAAGGGATAACAATATTTTTAAAATGAAATGCATAGTGAATCTAATGAAAATGTAAGTGTTATAAGGTAAAAGGGTTAAAATTGACAATATAATTTTTTTAGAAATGCAAGAGAATTGGTACAATGTATTTTAATAATACAATATATGGAGACAAATCGATTAAGGTATATAATATGAAATTAAGTAATTTAATGTTTGAATTATTAAATTTATTTAAAATTTATTATTAATTAAATAATTTTGAACATATAATATTTTATTTTTATATAATAAAATATATTGAGATAAATAAATTAAGATGTGCAATATATTAATATGAAATTATATAATTTAGTATTTAAGTTATTAAATTTATTTAAAATGTAATATTAATTAAATAGTTTTAAATATATAATGTTTTATTTTTAGACAAATTGAAATATTTATTAAATAAGAGATGGATTTATTAAATGTATTTAGTCTATTTCTATATAAATGTAAGTTAATTATGTAACATTTAATATAATTACTAATGATTATAAAAATAGATAAAAATAAAAAATAAAAACATATATTTGACTAATTTATTATTTTGTTAAATTATTAGAATGATAATTATAATAATGTATATTGAATGAAAATGATAATTAACTTATATTGTAGATAATAATCTATGTTGAAATGCCAATAAGAGTAAAAATTTATGATTGCATATTAAAGATGCTTTTATGGTTTAAGATAGCTTACTCACATTAAGTTGGATAAACATAACAAAGTTATATTTACATTAATAAATATAATCATGTTGGGTTTGTAATAAATATCATTGATTAAATACTATTAAATATGTTTATTGAAAATTTGTATATTAAATATATGTTCGGCTTGTTTTACCTTCATTCGAAGCACATTTATATATTCGATCAATTTATTAATACGATCTCGAAAATTTGACTCTATCTCTATTAGCCTTGTTGATAAGAGATATTCCTATATACACTTCACTAATGACATTGTCAATAGCATTTAGTTTATTATTGATGGTTTTTAATGCATGGTAATTGTAAGGTTTGTAGAACCACCCTTGATCTAAAACATGAGTAAGAGTCCCAATATATGTATCTCCTTTATACTATTTCAATAATATATATTTAATATTATGAATTGTCTAATTAAAATATATTTAATATTATGAATTGTCTAATCATTAGTAAAATTTAAACTTGAATAGTCACTATACCAACACATCTGATTTAACCATTATACCACAATGTATAAAACTATTTTCTTATTGATAATAGTTAATGAATCTTTTTACTTTTATAACTAACATATCGAAAATTTTATTAAAAAAAAAAAAAATCTAGATAGTGATATGGCCAGCTTCCTGTTTATCAGGGATGTGTCCAAGTCATATACGGCTTTGGAAATAGTAGAAAAATAACGAGTTTAAGCATTTTGTTCATGTCTTTCTGAGAAAGAAGAAATCGTACAGCTAGGAGTTCGTATTTGTTGAGGGTTGCCAGTTGTATAGATACGGTCAGGATTTGCAGACGCATATAGAGGAAGAGAAATCATACGACCATGGCAGAGCTGGGCAGACGACTCTATTAGCGGTTGAGCAGGTCTGTAAGGATATCGTACGTCCATGGCAGAGCTGGGCAGACGACTCTATTAGCGGTTGAGCAGGTCTGTAAGGATATCGTACGTCCATGGCAGAGCTGGGCAGACGACTCTGTGAGGGGTTGAGAAGGTCTGTACGGATATCGTACGTCCATGGCAGAGCTGGGTGATGTGTAAGGTTAAGCGCCTAGAGTCACAGTTGGTAGCTTATTGAAAGGTGATCCTTGGATATACCACTGCTTGGAGAAAACAATTGAGACATTTAATATTGAAATGGAATGGAATTTTTTTTTTTTGAAGGTTCACTATGCAGAATTGGTACCTCGTACTTTTAGGTGCTATTTAATCATGTTTTAAATATGAGGTGTATATGTATTATTTCAGTGAAGTTTTTAAGGAGTATTTTCATAAAGAAAAAGTAAAGTTCATTAAGTATAAGTAAAATTAAATGATTTAGAAAATTTAATAAAGAACAAAGAATAAAGAACATCATTTTTTAATAGAATGGATGATTCACTAAGTTCAATTGGATTGATACTCTTTTAGTGTAAGATTAGACAATGTGTGTATAGTTGTAAATCAAGGATTTGTGGTATTGTTATCATGTCAATTAACGACAATATCATGGGTTCTTTCCAAGAAACCTTTGTCAAAGGTTTCATTAAAATTTCAGTTGGGTTGATAGCTGTCAAAGCAATCTTCCCCTAATCCACAACTTTCAGACTAGCATAAGTAATGACCTCCATGAGGCCATTCAAAAACTCTTCATTGAGATTGGTAATTATGTCATGAAATATTTCATTTTTTTTAATCTTTCAAAGGTTTTACTGAAATCAAAACTTAACCTTCATCATCTACATTGGTATTTAATACGACAAAAGGGTTAAGGCTTTGCCCAACTTGATCTCTTTCCTACACATTACCTTTAGGCTTGGAAACTTTTTTTCCTTTTCTACCTACTGATTGAAAATATTTATTTTCCCTCTTCTTTTTAGCCATTGGAGCTAGGGGTAATCTTGAGATAAATCGTTGTGGTTGTGACACATCAAACACCAGAAAGGAAGGTTTCGTAATCCATGGATTGTTCAAACATATCGCCCTCTAGAGATTTTAACCAAACTCTTTTTCCAAGAGGTTTTCTCGTATTCATTTGAACACAAATTTTGACATAAGCAATATGCCTCTTACTAAAGCTTTTATAAGAAATAAAAATCATCTCCCTAAGAGAGTTCCTGATCTCTGAAAGAATAGTTTCCACCCATAAATGTGTTAAAAAGTTAAAACTTCTTATTCATATTGGACTTACATTCGGATTTTTTTGTGAAAAGTCTAAGTTGAGACTGCATGGTGTCATTTACCAAAAAACCAAGGGCCCTTTTCAAATACATTGGCTCGATTTATTCTGTTCTAAAGACAACAATAAAAAAATCCTCTTGTGTTGATGCATAAATCCACATGAACTTTTACTTTGTAGTGGTTCATTACTCAAGCTTGCAACTCCTTTTCACGAGGTCCTCGACCCACAAACTTATAGATTAGACCATGTTTTGTAAGGGCAACCATTTCTTGCTCAATCTCATTTTGTTCAAATGGGATAATCGACTCTTCATCCACCACTTTAATACACCCTAATTTCATCCAAATACTTTCATTCCTTGCATTTTTGATAAATCCCATAGACCTACAAGAATCCTTGACTTTTGAACCTAAGAACTTTCAAAAGTAGATGAAGCCATACTCATAATCTTATAAGGGGTGAGGCTAGTATAGATAACCGTTGTCATAATTAAATGTAAGCTTATATAAGTCATCACTTTGTCATTTTCATTTTTTATCATAATTTCGTTATTTATTCATCACTTCAAAAAACTCGTATATATTTAAAAATGAATTAGATAAATTTTATATATTTAAAAATGAATTAAATAAATTTTATATATTTAGAAATGAAATAGATAATTTTTGCCCACAATGTTTTAAAAAAAGATAAGCTTGTTGAAAGGTAAGCATATGAATGGTAATTCTATTTTTTTTTTTAAGAAATGAATAAGATAAATGCTTACCTCTTAATATTAAAAAAAAACACTATGGTTAAAATTGACAACATAACCTATTAGAAATCAAAGAGAATGGGTATTATGTATTGAGATAATAAAATGTATTTGAGATAAATAGATTAAGGCGTACAATATATTAGTATGAAATTAAGTAGTTTAGTATTTCTATTATTAAATCTATTTAAAAGATAATGTTAATTAAATAGTTTTGAATATAATATCTTATTTTTACATAATAAAATGTATTGAGATAAGTGAATTAAGATGTATAATGTATTAATATGAAATTAAGTAATCTAGTGCTTGAATTATTAAATCTATCTAAAATATAATGCTAATTAAATAGTTTTGAATATATAATGTTTTATCTTTATATAAATTAAAATACTATTTCAATAATTTGAGTAGACAAAGGATTTACTCATTAAATATATTTATTCTATTTTCATATAAACATAAGTTAATTAGATAACATTTAATGTGATTATTAATGATTATAAATATATAAATAAAAGATATATTTGACGAATGTATTGTTTTGTTAAATTATTAAAATGACACAAGTATAGTAATGTATATTAAATGAAAATGATAATTAGCTTGTGTTGTAGATAAAAATCTATGTTGAAATGCCAATAAAATGGTAAATGTTCCTTAACACATTGATTGTCTAGTAAATATGCTTTCATGGTTTAACATAGCTTAGTCACTCTAAGTTGGATAAGCATAAAAAATTTATATTTACATTAATAAATGTAGTTATGTTGGGTTTGTAATAATTACCACTGACTATAAACCACTAAATGTGTTATATTGGATATTTATATATCAAATATATGTTGGTTTTGCTTTAGCTTCATTCGAAGCATAATTATATATTCGATCAATTCATCGACATGATCTTGCAAATTTTACTCTATTTTCATTAGCCTTGTTGATTAGAGATCTTCCTATGTTGGTTGTTGTTGTCCCTAAGGTTCACGTAGGATGTATTTTATTACTACACTAATTTTATATATTGGCTCATTCATACTTATATTTACACCATTCCATACTTATGACCTCTTTTTATCAATTAATTTATCAACTTATTGATCTCTTTCTCCATTTCATCTATTTGTTTCATTGTTTTGCTCAAATTATTCCTTTCCTAGTATAATTATTTTCTTGTTTCTTGAACATCTCTATATTATAGAATCCCTTGATGAGATATCTACATGGATAGACTTATTATTATATTCCAACTTTCTCAGTCATACATAACCTTATATCACATACTTTGATACCCTCATCATTGACTTGAACTTTCCCCTAAATCTCCCCATATCACCAATGCTTTTGCTATAATCTCAAAACCTAGATTTGTTTTTTGGTTGCTGAAAATAGTCCTCAAATGATCATGTATGTTATTAGTATATATTTTTTTCCTTAGAATGTCCATTGATGTCACTAACTCTATTGATCTTATATCAAATCCTATGTCCATTGTAGACTATATTCCTTGGATTTTCATATCTAAATTTAATAAGCCTTTCAACTTATATGTTGCTTCTTCTTCCTCATCTTGCTTTTCTTTGCATGCTCTATCATATTCCTCTCACCTGGATATAATCTCTACATTTCCATTTGAGGCTCTTTCATTTCATCAGTGTTTTCTCTTTCCACCCTTTGTTCAAAATATGTGATGGTGTGCAATGCCTCTATGTTTTATGGCTCATCTTATGCACATGTTCTTATTTCCCTTGCTCTTATTGCCCTGGTCCTTATGGAACTTCATTATCTACTTGTGTTTCCATGTAAAAATCTTCTAGAATAACTAGACTCATTACACTAGGGGTTTGTATACTAATGCTAGGAAAAACTAGTTCTAGTTGTCTTTCATCTCTAACATCTAATCTAGTTGGTTTTTTTTAGTAGTACCTCTTCTAGTATCTTATGTTGGAATTTCCATGCTCATTTCTCTTAAAGCATGGATTTACACTTATGTATTTATGTGTGGTACCTTGTATTGGTTATCCAAATAGAGCTATTCTTTGTGCTAAATTTCTAGTTTAGGGATAAGTCTAGGGAGTCTTTATAGGCCATTCATCTAATGATGATGAGTCCTCCTCAACTATTTTAATTTTTTGCTTTTCATTTCCCATAGATTTTTGATCTTCTTGTCTTATGAAAATGGTCTCATCCAATTCAATGGAAGTTTCCTCCTTATCCTTATATTTCCTCTTCACTAAATTGTAGGTCGTCACACATTCTTCCCTCTAAAAAAATTGTGTACTCTATCGATCACAATCCTTTTTCGATAGCTACAAAAAATCTAGTAATCTTTAAAATTTAATTCTTTTCATAGCCTCTCTTTGGTATATATATCATTTAACCGACAATGTTATATGAAATCATCATTATGCCCTAGCGTTATTGAACTCTGTATTTCATACTTTATCCCTTCTTCAATGGTTTTTCTCGCTCTATTCTCTTTCTAATTCACAGATTAAATTTAAAATGCAACTTATTTTCTCTTATAATGTTATATGCATTCAAAATATTCATATACCCCATTCACTCATTGATATGCATCATCATCCCATCTCTATGGCATTCTCATTCTCTTTATCCTCTTACATTCAATGCATTCTAAAGTGATGTGCACAACTACTTGTGAAAATTCATCCTACAAACTACAAGTATTAAATTATGTTCGTATCTAATGCATATAACTCCTTCTATTCACCTCTATGTGCATCATCCACCATGTCTTGTTACTTGTTTTTAGTTTCATGCATGCCTCTTAATACACTCAATCTTTCCCATGTCTTCTTTCGAGGATTTTACCATCACATCCACATCCACACATTCATCCACCTTTTTACCAAATAATGATACTATGGGTAAATGCCACTATGTAAAATGGTAAAACTAGGGCACAATCAAGATATAAAATAAATTAGTAATAAAAAAATAAGATCTGAACCAACATCTAAAATATAGACTAAAAGTATAATGAAACATTTCAACAAGTAATGAAGATCAAATAGAATCAAAAAATATTGAAACAAACATGACTAGATATTGAGATGTAATTTTAAAACTAGGAGTAGGGTCTACAACTGACATAGAAGTAGTCCTAAAAATATAACTATGATATGCAACTAGGTCAGACTCAATAAGGGGTCAATCATATCCATTGACTAAATCCTCTATGACCGATTTGTTCCTTATTGCTTTATGGGCTCTGTAAATTTCTAGGCCTATGTGTAGATTATATATGATATGTAGTTTTGGATTTATTTTGTTAATCTAGTGGGTATATATTTTTTTATTCTCAATTGATTTTGACCTAATATTAAATAAATGTAGGCATAAACGAGTGTGTGCAACTTAGATGGCTTGTGAAAAATCTTGAAGAGTTGTAGCTATATATCTTGAATGTTTGGAATTAGGGATCTATGTAGTTCTCATGCTTATGAATGAATCATAATCCAATACAAGATAGGGAATATTGGTTTTATTTTCATTTTCTATCATCTTCCTCTCACTTGGATATAATATCTACATTTCCCATTTGAATCTCCTTCACTTTATCTATGTTTGTTCAACATCTGTGGTGGTGTGTGATGCTTCTACATTTTATGGCTCATCTTATGCATGTGGTTCTTCTTTTCCTTGCTCTTATTGCCCTAGTCTTTATAGAAATCCAATATATACTTGTGTATCCATGTCAAAATCTTCTGGAATAACTAAACTCATTGCACTAGGGGCTTGTATATCAATGCTAATAAAAAATAGTTCTAGTTGTCTTTCATCTCTAACATCTAATCTAGTTGGTTTCTTCCTCTTCTAGTATCTTATGTTGGGATTTCCATGGTCATTTATGTTCAATTAGGGATTTACACTCATGTATTTATTTAATCTAGACATTGTATATGTTTTGTACCTTATATTGGTTATCCAAATAGAGCTATTATTTAGCTAAATAATAGCTAAATATTTAGTTCAGGTATACGTCTAAGGAGTTTTTATAGGCCATTCATGTAATGATGAATCGTCCTCCTTAACTATTTTAACATTTTTCTTTCCCTTTCCCATTGATTCTTGATCTTTTTGTCTTATGAAAGTGGTCTCCTCCTATTCAATGGAAGTTTCCTCCTTATCCTTATGTTTCCTCTTTGCTATTGTAGGTCCTCACACATTCTTCATAAGCTCTCTGAAAAAAATGTGTACTCTATCGATCTCAATCCTCTTCCCATAGCTTTAAAAAGTATATAAATATTTAAAATTTAATTATTTTCATAGCCTCTCCTTGGTATATATCTCATTTAACTGACAATGTTATATGAAATCATCACTATTCCCTAGCATTCTTCAATTCTATATTTCATAATTTATCCCTTCTTCAATGGTTTTTCTCACTCTGTTCTCTTTCTAATTCACAAATGAAATTTTAAAATGCAAATTATTTTATCTTATAAGGTTATATGCATTGAAAATATTCATATGCCCCATTCACTCACTGATATGCATCATCATCCCATCTCTTTGACATTCTCATTCTCCTTATCCTCTTCCATTCAATGCATTCCCAAGTGATTTGCACAACTGCTTGTGTAACTTTATCCCACAAACTACAAGTATTAAAACATGTTCCTATCCAATACATATAACTTCTTCTATTCACTTCTATGTGCATCATCCACCATGTCTTATTACTTATTTTTGTTTTCATGCATGCCTCTTAACACACTCAATCTTTTCCATGTCTTCTTTTGAGGATTTCTCATCACATCCACTTCCGCACATTCATCCATTTGTTTTACCAAATAATGACACTATAGGTAAATGAAACTCTACAAAATGGTAAAACTGGGGAATAATCAAGGTATAAAATTAAATAGTAATAACAAAACAAGATATGAATCAACATCTAAAATATAGACTAGAAGTAAAATGAAACATTTCAACAAGTTATGGAATTCAAATAGAAGCAAAAAATATTGAAACAAGCACGACTACATACTGAGTTGTAATTTTAAAACTAAGAGGAGGGTCTATAGCTGGCATAGAAGTAGTCGTAAGAATCTAACTGCGATATATAACTAGGTCAAACTCAATAGGGGTTCAATTATATCCATTGATTTTATCATCTATGATTGATTTGTTCCTTGTTGCTTTCTAGGCTCTATAACTTTCTAGACCTTTGTATAGACTATATATGATATGGATTTTGGATTCATTTTCTTGATCTAGTGGGTATAATTATTTTTTTACTTCTCATTTGATCTTGACTTAATATTTAATATATATAGGCATAAAAGAGTGTGTGCAACTTAGATAGTTTGGGAAAACTCTTAAAGACTTGTAACTATATATCTTGAATGTTTGGAATTAGGGCTCTATGTAGTTCTTGTGCTTGTCAGTGAATCCTAACCCAATGAGAGATAGGGTTTCGCATCCTCTCCCTAGATAATAAAATGCACGTATATGCTTTGCTATGACCTTGTATTAATACAAGATGTGATAGCAGAAGACTTGGATTGATGTTGATGCAATGTAGAATAAATGTGTTGACTCCTTGGTTGAATGTGCAAAATTATTGATAAGGATTGATGATTGTGCACTATATAAATGGATCGTAAGATATCTTAAAGGTGTGTTGATGTGTAATGGCTTAGGATATATTTGTATATATATGGCTCATTATGACACTTAAAACATAGGCCCACCCTAGAAAATGGTGATAAACAAAAATCAAAGAATGGGGAATCAGGCCAAGGCAAAATGGACCCATAAAAGGGCAAGGCTCAGAATTAGTGAACTGTCAATTTTAACCCGAAGGGGAAAAGGCTCAAAACATGGATCAAGCTGAACATGGGATGGATATCTAGGATTATGGTGCTGAAAATTAACACATCTGAGGGGTTCATTGAGAAATATGAGCTGAGGAGAGTTTAATGTGGGTTGAGAATGTTCGAAAAATATCTAAATGTATAAAAGTGGATCAATTGCAATAAACCATGACAAATAAACTATGGAAAAGTGTCTTTTAATAAAATTAGGTGTCTACATAATTCCCCACATTGATTTCCATGTATGTGAATCTACATGTGCATCAATATAAAATAAAATTGAAACACATAACTACACTTACCTAATAGATGAAAAGATGAAAAATATTGTTGCTTGGGATATATTTCGTTCACATCTTGGTGAATATAGTGTACTTGCAAACAAGCATAAATGCAAGCAAGTTGTTAATGTCTTGATAAATCAATGTAAATATATTTAATTAAAATAAAAACTAAAATAAGCATATGAATGAATAACCCTGATGGTATTTGAAAAAAGTTGTCATTCTTGGGTATTGGGAGCTGAAAATTAAAATCTAAAATATGAAATACGAACAATATAGAATTTTGAAAGGGAACTATATAACCTCATGGATTTTAGAGCGAATGTTGAATACTTAAGTCTTCTTCTTGAAGAGGGAGGTATAAAACTAGTGCTTCTTGGAACCTTCTTTGTAGAATCAATGTCCATGAAAATATGAATCTAGGTAGAGAATATTTGGATGTATGGCCCCTTTTGAGGTGAGGGATTGGTAATTGTTCTTGTAAATCACTCATCTCAAAAGAAAAAGTCATGCACATCATGTTTCATTATATAAAAATATATATGAAGCTATTAGAATATTTGTAAAGTCTTTGTACACGTATGTATGTAGCTATAGAAATATACCATCATGTAAGACTCGATAGTAAGGTGCAACCTCATATGAGGACGAGGAGAATGAAATATGGCCCCAATGTAGTAGGATATGGAAGTACCAAATATATAAATATAGCACCCCATGTGAGTAGGTGTAAATAGGTGAATGTAGTCTCATAATATATGAGAAGATTAAGATCAATATACAAATGGGTGTATTAAGATCCATATGCATAAGATATAGATGATAAACTGTATGAGATAGGTAAGTGTATGATACCTCAAATGGCATGAGAAAAGTATATACAATATCAATGAAGCTAATGAGATAGGCAATGGTACAATTCCCTTAATGGCATGATAAAGTTAGGAAAAAAGGATATGCCCCACTATAGTAATGTTCCTTTAGGAGGAAAAGATTTGGCAATGAAACACACATACAATATTGATAGCTTTCACCAATCCTTGCATGGTAAATAGACCATGGGGGCATTTGTTATAAGCATAGTATATCAAAATTAGTAGCATGCATGATATAGATCATGTACCCAAGCATAGTATATCATATTGTATAGAAAATGAGATTAGACATAGGAAATCATGTATATAATAGGAAACAATCAAGGAAGGCAGATGACCCACAACTAATCTATGACATGACATGAAAACTAGAGGATATCCTATGGAAAACACTAGAAAAGACACACACATGTAGGCAATTGAGAAATAATATGGCACACAAGAGAACAGACAGTGTATCCATTAAACCACCAAGTTTTTACAATCTTAAACTCGAGGAACTTTAGCTAGAGCTAGAAACAAGTGTAAACTCTGAACCATGATATAACAAAAGAATATAAAGAAGAGGGATGTTGTCAATTAACAAACCATCATTCTTACAAATCAGAGTGTAATCCTTTCGATCACAAAGAGAAATTTTAATATTTCATGCTAGCTGGCACCATAGTTTAAAGCAATGGTTTTAATAAATGCTAAAATATAATGTTCAAATTTATTGTAGCATACTTCATTAATGATATGGTTAGGGGTATTTAATTTATTATTATTTATTGTGGACATGGCAGGCCTATACTTGCCCTGGGATACAAGGGTTCCAGCTCCCATACCTCTATTATACCAATGTGTTAATATATATTCTATGTTACGGGTTGCTTAATCATTAATGAAATTTGATCCTCAATCACTACCATACCAATACATTTGCTTTAACCATTACATCACAACCAAATCTATTTTCTAATTAATCGTAATAAATGAATCTTTTTACTTCTATAAATAACATATATAAAATTCAAAAATAAAAATCTAGATAGTGATATGGTCAGCTTCCTCTTAGCTTCCTCTTATAGGGATGTGTCTATGTCATACGGCTTTGGACATGTGATAAAAATAACGAGTTGAAGCATTTTGTTTTCTTTCTGGGAAAGAGGAGTTCGTATTCGTTTAGAGGCTTGCCAGTTGTGTAGACACACGGTCAGGATTTGCTGGATAATTCGTACGGAAGCATGAGAAGATGCAGAGACATATAGAGGAGCATAAATCATACATGGTACGACCCTAAAGGAATGGCGCAGACGACTTTGTGAGGGGTTCAGCAGGTCTGTACTGCGATCGTACGTCCATGGCAGAGCTGGGTGATGTGGAAGGTTCACAGGTAGGTAGCTTGGCTTTATTGTGATCTGGTTATTTGATTTATTGAAAGGTAATCCATGTGGGATACCAATGCTTGGAGAAAATAATTGAGACATTTAATACTCAAAAGGAATGGAATTTTTTTCAAGGTTTGCAATAAGAATTGGTATTTCCTACTTTTAGTATATAGGTGGTATTTAATTGTGTTGTTACTTTATAGGTAGTATTTATTGTACTTCAAATATGAAGTGTACATATATTATTTTTTATTTTTTATAATATTTGAATTTGTTATTTTTTTTTTTAGTGGTGCATTTTTGTATTATTTTGGGTATATCTTTTTGTCGGTTATTATTTTGTTGGTTTGCTCCATGGTAGGGTAGACCAAGCGGATCTTCTAGGAACGACAGTGATGGTAGACGCTGCCTCCTAGGTTTTTGGAGGAGATGGTAGGGGATGCCCCCCTCCTCTCAAGACAAGTTTCCATGACTGACTTTGTCAATTTCTTTTGATAGATTGTATGGATGATAACAATAATGCACAACAAAAAGATGGATGGAAACCTTTACTTGTAGACAAAGACCCCTGTTGAAGGTAGTTGGGGTGACAAGTCGCAAAATCTGCGTTCTCCACCACCTCCTCCAGCGTCCATGTTTGTTATTGCAATGTAATGGTTCCCTTTATTACAATGTGATCTTATGAATGCTTTGTTAGTTGTCTCATATCTTTGATTTGATGTTTTGTTGAGTGGTCATTATTGACCTTCTGTTGGACCTTTTATTTCTCAGAGATTTTTTCTCCTCGATCTAATAACTTATGGGTTGTAACTTTTCTACCTATTTTATGCATGATTAGCATTATATTTTATGCTTATTTATATTAATATAGATACGTTCTTCAATAAAATAAAAAAATATACTTCAATTACAAAGACTTCAACTATGAGACGTATATGTTTACCTTTTATAAGATTTGAATTTGTGGTTTTAATTGTGCTTCAATTACAAAGTATAAATACTTATTGTTTACAAAATTTGAAAATGTAACTTTTTTCTCCCTTTATAAAATTTGAAATTGTAACTTTTTTTTTAAATATAAATTCTTCACCAATAAACCAACTTAATTATATATATTAATTAATATTAATAATGAATGATATATCCTACATGAATAATAAGGTTATATTATATTTGACAAAAGATCTCAAATTATTCTAAGATGATTGATTTAGTGATGGAAAGTTCTTTTTTCATCATCTATAATTATGCTAATAAATGGAGTAGGGTAGCTCCTTAATGGAACTCAAAACCCTTCCTATTAAGACTAAAATGTAAGGTTATCTTAATAATTCTTTTAGAATATTCTTACATCTTATACTAAATTTAACTTGGGTTTTGAAAGCAATACCAACATTGATAGTTTACATATAGATAGTTTAGTGAAGTTTAGGTTAATATGTAATGAATATTTTTAGATAGTAAAACTATTTATATTGTGATTAATAATTAGTTTGATTATTTCAAAGTTTATATATATATATATATATATAATTTTATTAATAAAATAATTGATACATTGTTAATCATATTAGAAAATAAGTGAAAGAATCACATTTTTAAATATTTGTCACAAGATAAAAATAAAGTAAAGCTTAACAAGTATAAATAAATTCAAATGGTTCAAAAAAACTTTAAAAAGAACAAAGAATGTCATATAAATATTAAAACATCATATTTTGGTGGAACATGTGACCCATTTAGTTCAGTTGGATTGATACTTCTTTAGCATAAGATTAAACACTATGTATATAACTACAAACTAAGGGTCTATGTTATTGTCATCCTACTAATTAAAGATAACATCAGGGTATTTCTCTAAGAGACCCTTGTCAAAGGTTTTATTAAAATCTCAGTCGGGTTGATAGGTGTCAAAACAACCTTCCCTTAATCCACAACCTTCAGATTAGTTCAAGTAGTGACCTCAATGAATCCATTCAAAGACTTCCTATTGGGTTTGGTAATTATCTTATGAAATGTTTCATCTTTTTTATCTTTCAAAGGTTTTTCTGAAATTAAAACTTTTTTGATCAAAAAGCGCACTTCCATTAATTTAACAAAAAATATAGTACAAGCTAATCATACAAAAAATGGGTGGAAAAGTCACACCCCAAAAACCACACTAAGCTAAAGAAGCCTTGAGAGAAACATAAGACCAAAAGAGGCCATAACCTGACCCATAACCACAATTGAACTAACTCAAGTGCACATCAGTAAAAAAAAGGGAGAGCAATAACACAAACAACAAAGAAATAACTAAGCAGTAGTTGTGAACATGGTAGCCAATGGAAGAGGTGGAGACGGAGGGTCGTAAGGCTTCCCTCCATAGCCATCTTACACCATAGGATCTTTGTCAACCAGGAGGGGGTCCCATCCATCAACCTCCTAGTTAGCTTCAGAATCATGTTGCACTTGAGATTCCTAACAAAGAGGAGAGATGTCCAACACCAACTGTGAGAATTTACCTTGTGGAGTGGGTCTCCACCCCCCACCTCCCCTATCTTTGTTACCTCTATTAGATCTTTGGAGAGGAGAGGACCAGTGAGAGAGAAGAGAGGAAATCATCTAACTTTGATACCTATAATTGCAATAGTGGTGGTGCCTCCCCCATGCCCATAACCCCCAGGAGGGTATCGGTGAGGAGGGGGATCGACAGGCTCATAGCTGACCACACAAGGATTCCCCCAATGGTCCAAGAAGAGTTGAAAATGGTGAATCTCAATCTAGACTTTATCTATTTGAATCTGTATCTGAAGGGTAACATTTGTAATCACAACTTTATTAGTTACAAAAAAACTTTTTTCCATAGCTTCATTATTAAAACGTGCTTGATTTCTAGATTTCCAAATCTAAAACAAAATATTAGTATGGAAACTTTACCATAATCTATTATATCTTGAATGTAGCAGAGTGGAGTCCCCCAAGAGAGCCATTTTACATGTGAACATTTTAATCCTAGAGGGTTTGAAAAGGGTATGAATCCATCTCCAGGCTAACTGGGTATGAGGGCAAAACCAAAAGAGATGCTTGATAGTTTCTAGGTGATTATAGGTTGGGTAAGTGGAATTTAAAACCCCCATGTGCTTGAGCTATTCCCCATAGGTAGAACATGGTAGAGGATACACCAAAAGAAATGGGATTTTTTGGGCTCAATACAAGCCACCAAGATATTATCAAATCTCTAGGCACAAAGTTGATGGAGAGATTGGAGAGACCATCGGTGATTGAGGGCATTAGTATCAATACGATGAGGGGCCAACAAATTGTAACCCATACAAAGAGAGTAGCAATAAAATGGTACGGTTTTGGGCTAAGACCAGTCTTTCCACGATGATGTAAGAGAGGAAACTCCAATTTTGTGCAAGTATTCATTAGGTATGGAACTTTGTAATTCTGAAATGGATTATGAATCTTCCTTATTAAGACAAAACATGGATTTTAACATAGGCCAAGGAAGCCAGTCCCAAGAGTCCTTAAAAAAGAGATCACCAACTGTGAGCATACCTTTCTTAAAGAACCTCAAGTTTTTGATTTAAGAGACCATGACAAAGGGGACATTGTGGAATTTCAACTTGGGAGACCACCATAATGACTGAGAGTTTAGAGAAGATTGATTCTAAACCCATACCCCACCCAAATAAGGTGGGGTTTGATATTTTACCAGGCCTTGTAAATACTTTTCATGACAAAAGTTCCCCCTACTTTAACTATCATCGACAAGATAAGTGCATTGTGAAATCTAACTCCTTGCTAAGATTTTATGCTAAGTGGGCAACCTTGAGAGATGTAGTACCTCAGTATAATTTTTTAGGATTTATCCCTTTTCAAGCTTATAATAATCCATTTAACCCCTAGAGTGAACCCCTATAGCTTGATGTTTATGAGTCCTAGGCCACCAGCTTCTTTAGGTTGACAATATATAGCCCAAGAGACTCTATGAAAACCTTGGTGTCCCTCAAAATTGGCCCAAAGAAAGTCTTGAAGCATCTTTTCAAGATTCACATAAGAGGAATTGGAGGGAGACCAGCAAGATGAATAATACACATGAGTAGCAATGAGCACTTTAGAACAAATATGGAATTTCTCAGCCAAAGTCAAAGGCTTAATGATCCCAAAGGAGATTTTTTCTCAACTCTTTGAACCACATATGACCATAATTCTATAGGAGAGACTATGAAAGTAAATGAAATGCCTAAGAATTTCAACTAAACCCAAGGAAGGATCTATTGCCACATATATCCCTCTAACCAAGGAGGTTTGGGTGACATAGATTACCAATAGCACTAAGTCCTATGCCATTGTATAAATTACCCAGATGCAAGATAGAAGATATTTAAACATTCCATGGCATGTTTGACAGAGTATTCATCCTTCTTTGGAGTAAGGAAAGAATCATCAGTAAAATGCCCATTAATTAACTAGTGATATGAACTAGGAAGAGATATCCCCTTAACCAAACCCTTAGAAGCATAATTGGCCAATACATAATTAAATCCTTCTACAACTAACACATAAAGTGAGGGAGCAAGGGGACAACCCTATCTAATGGATCTATGGAGCTCAAACTGTTGAGATCAAGAACCATTAATGGTAATACAGGCCTTATCATCCTAAAATAGCATATTGATGATGTGGAAAAACTTAGGACCAAACCCTAGAGCCTATAGCATAGCTATGATAAAAGGCCATTCAATCCAATCATAAGATTTCTCAAAATCAATCTTGATGAACAATGCCTTCTGGTTAGATATTCTAGCCCATTCCATACCTTCCTAGACAATAATAACATTATCCAAAATATATCTATGCTGAATAAAGCCAGTTTGCTTACTTCACATAATTAAGGGAAACAAGTGTTTGATTCTAAGGGCTAATGATCTAGTTATAATTTTTTAGGAAACATAGAGAAAAGTGATGGGTCTCTAGTTGGTAATTATCTTAGGGTTCCCTACCTTGGGAATGAATTTGATATTTCCCCAATTTATGAGATAACCTAAAGAGTTAGTCATGATAACTTCAGAATAGACTCTATGAAGATTAGGCCCAACCATATCCCAAAGGGTTTGATAAAATTTGTAGGAAAAGCCATCAATACCTCGAGCTTTATCAAAGGCCATCTACATAACAGTTTCCTTAAGGTCATTGATAATACGAGGTCTATCACAAGAAACTCTCTGCACTTATGAGAGCTTACAGGGGACCATAGAAAGGCATTGAGAGAGGGAAAATTATAGATGAGGAGATGAAGGTTGTACCACAAAGACACCATGGTAGTGATGCACAAATATTTGGAGGATATCAGGTAATTTGGTAAGCCTTTATAAAGCACTTATAATAGCTTTAATTTTTTCTGTAGCTTATCTTGACTGAAGGAGAACAAAAAATTCCTTTTTCATTTTGTCTCTTACCTTCAACCAATGCATATGTGCTCAGAGTTGAGCTCCTCTGGGCTTATAAGCCTTAATAACTTGGAGTTTATGTCTCCACATGGTAGCCTAAGTCTGTAATTGAGGGTATAAAGGCATAGCTTCCAAATCTTGTGAAATCCTAAGGTATTCATAGTTTGTAGCATTGTTAATGTGATGCCTGAAGAGAGCCACTTGTTTGCCATAGATCCAAAGGAAAGAAGTGGTATGGGTTATAGCATCAGACCACCACTCAATCCATCCAATGTCCCTTATGGGTCTGGGAGCCATCATATAAATCCTAATGATATGATCAACAATCCTTTCATGCTTGAGATGGGCAATGTTGAGGTAAAATTGAGAACCCTTGGGTTTAACCTGAGGAGAGGTCCATTCTATGTATAAGAAAATGGGATGATGATCAGATAAGAAAGAGTCTAAAATCATAGACATAGGGCGACCATAAATAGGATCAAAGAGAAAATATCTTGCTCAACAGGCAAGTCATGGTCAAGAGGTTTGAGGAATTGATCTTCTCCTTGATGGAAATTTGACCATGTGAACCAGGAAGAATTTGAATCTCTCTTTATGTAATGGTTTGGGTTTAAAACCCTAAGTTTATTTCACGTGTAAAACCAAGATTCCCAATCTCCTACACACCATCTCATGGGAAAATGACCTTATTTATCTTCCATAGATTCAATCATGTTGAAGTTGCCACAAAAAATCCAATGTGTATCTAGAAGGGAATAAAACAACCATCTCCATAGCAAGGTGCATTCTACAACATCATTAGAGGTGTACAAGTTGACAAGGCCAATGACACGATGACCAAAGTCAAAAAGATTCTAGACCACTTGGTGAGTAGGTTTGGACCCCAAGAAATGATATTTTTAGGAAGGTCAAGCACCAGAAGGGTGACAACTCCCCCATGGCTAGACTCATGATAGGTGGCTTGAAAAAGGGCCCCAAGCCAGATAGTGTGAGATGTAGATTAAAGTAAAAAGCCATAAATTTTGACTTCTTTTATGCATATAACTTTCATTTAATCAAAATGATGACAATTATTCCTGACTATATACTTACAAGTCAGATCAGTGAGTCCTCTAACATTACAAGAATAAGCTAACATTGGGAATCATCCAAATTCATATCATTTTCCTCGGTGAGGTTTGAGAGGGTTAAAAACTAATTGAAAGTTGAGCCTGGAAGGGTAAAGTCTCCAAGCTTAAAAGGTTTCATTTTATTTGGCACATAATCCTCATCTACAAAGGGAGAGGGACTATGTGAGAAACACATAATAGCTTTATAGTTGAGGGTTATAAGCCCCAAATTTGAGTCTGAATCATTTACCCCTAAATGGGATTGTGACAAATGAGTCATAAGAGTGGGAAATGGGGGAGACACAAACTGGGTGACCATCTACAAGGACTAGGAAATGGGAGGTGGGGGTTTAAATTTTGAATATGTGTGGGCTTTACTAGTAGGGGTTGAGGAGATTAACCCCTTGGGCTGGTATATAGTTGGTTGGGGTCTAACATTGCCATGGGCAACAATATTTTTCCCATTAGAAACTTTTGTCTACACATCATAAGGTTATGTTTTGACTCAAACCCACTTTTATCTTGAGGGACCAAAGGGGTGGGGACCATTAGACGATATTCTCTAATCATGTGGTCTAAAGCTTGACACTAGAAATAAGTGTTCAGGAGGTTAATATAAAGCACACACTGAGAGAATTGATTGTTGCCCACTTGAATATCGATCTTTGAAAAGGTCTATTTTGACACAAAACCTTCTATGGGGCTAAGTTGTATATAATTTTTTTGTTTATGGCAGATAAAATGACCTAGAGGCTTGATAAGCTAGTCTAAAAAATTCCATAAAGGAAGAGGTAAGCCTAGAAATTCTACCCGTACTAGGATTTTAAGTTTAGCTTGTTCTGAGAGTTGGAGATCTCAAGTCCAATAGGAGAAAACAACTGGAGTGTTGCGAATAAACCATGGATCATGGATAATAATATCTTGTCAATGTTCAAGGTTTGTGAAATAAAATATGAAGAAACCCTTAGTGAGGTTTTGGACTCCTTCTAGTTTCACCCCATGGCCTTGTCAATGGTTGTGAACCTATTACTTTAAAAGGCTCTTCGGATGAACTTGACCCATAAATTAAGTAATTGGGATAAAATTTTCAAAATAATGATAGGTTTTATCAAAATCTAGTAAGTCAATGATCACATTTGATAAAGGAAAACCGGGTTCATAATCAATGCCTCATGGTAGACCTTTGGGACAAACTTTTGAGCTTGTTCCAGTGTCATGGCTTCTCTTATTCCTGTTGACAAAACCTGCATTAAATAATGCAAAAGTGGTGGTAACAGTCATTTAATATAGGGAAGGTGACAATCGTCCAAAGGGCAGATGGCAAGTCTAACTTAGTGTATTAAATGCATTGTCACAACAAGAATAATTCCCACCTAGATCAGACAGATCGATGGTGTGAAAGTAAGAGTAAACCCTAAAAGCTCATAGACATCTAGTGCTTTGTACCTCTCTCTTCTAGTTTGTGGAAATAAAAACTTTACCTTCATCATCTACATATTTTTAATATGAAAAAAGGGTTAAGGCTTTACCCAACTTGATCTCTTTCCTATGATTTACCTTTAGGCTTCGAAATTTTTTTCCTTTTTTGCCTACTAATTTAAAATATTTATTTTCCCTCTTCTTTTTAGACATTGGAGCTGGGGTCAATCCCAAGCTAAATGGTCAGGGTTGTGACACATCAAACATCGGAAAGGAAGGTTTTGTAATCCATGGATTGTTTAAACATAATGCCCTCCAGAGATTTTAACCAAATTCTTTTTTGAAGAGGTTTTCTCAAATTCATTTGAACATAAATTTTGGCATAAGCAATATGCCTCTTACTAAATATTTTATAAGAAATAAAAATCATCTCCTTGAGGGAGTTTTCAATCCTTGAAAGAATATATTCCACCCATAAATTTGTTGGCAAGTTAAAGAATCTTATCCATATTGGAGCTACCTTCAAATCCTTTTGTGAAAAGTCCAAGTTGAGACTCCATGGTGTCATGAATAGCCCTAATCTACCAAAATCCCAAGGGCCCTTTCAAATACATTGGCTCAATCTTCTTTTGTTGTACAAATAATAACAAAAAAATCCTCTTGTGCCAATGTATAAATATACATGAGATTTTACATTACAATGGTCCACTACCCAAGCTTGTAACTCCTTTTCATGAGGTCCCCGAACCACAAAATTGTAGATTAGACCATGTTTTGTAAGGGTAGTCATTTCTTGTTCAATCTCATTTTGTTCAAATGGGATAATCGACTCTTCCTCCTCCACTTTGATACACCCTAATTTCATCCAAATACTCTCATTCCTTACATTTTTGGCAAATCCCATAGATCTACAAGAGTCCTTGACTTTTGAACCTAAGAACCATCAATAACAGACCAAGCCATACTCATATACATGTAGGGGGTGAGGCTATTATAGGTAGCCAACACCATTGATGAATGCAAGCTTATGTAAGTTGTCACTTTCATTCTTTGCTATAATCTTGTTCTTTACTCATTGTTTCAAAAAAACTCTATATATTTGGAAATGAATTAGATAAATTTTATATATTTAAAAATAAATTAAATAAATTTTATATATTTAGAAATGAATTAGATATTTCTTCCTTTTATGTAAAAAAACCTTGTTGAAAGGTAAACATATGGATAGTAATTCTATTTTTTTAAAGAAATGAAAAAGAAAAAAGCTTACATCTTCATATTAAAAAAAGGGATAACATTATTTTTGAAATGAAATGCATAGTGAATCTAATTAAAATGCAAGTGGTATATGGCACTAAGGTTAAAATTGAGAATATAACTTATTAGAAATGCAAGAGAATGGGTACAATGTACTGAGATAATAAAATGTATGGAGATAAATGGATTAATGTGTATAATTTCTTAATATGAAACTAAGTAGTCGAGTGTTTGAGTTATTAAATCTATTTAAAATGTATTGTTAATTAAATAGTTTTGAATGTATAATATTTTATTACTATACAATAAAATGTATTGAGATAAATGGATTAAGATGTATAATGTATTAATATGAAATTAAGTAATTTAGTGCTTGAGTTATTAAATCTATTTAAAATATAATGCTAATTAAATAGTTTTGAATATATAGTGTTCTATTTTTATACAAATTGAAATACTTTTTAGTTTGAATAGAGAAAAAAATTATTTATTAAATGTATTTATTCTATTTCTATATAAACATAAGTTGATTAGATAACATTTAATGTGATTACTAATGATTAAAAAAATAGATAAAAAATATACTTCATAAATCTATTGTTTTGTTAAATTATTAGAATGGTAATTATAGTAATGTATATTGAATGAAAATGATAATTAGCTTGTGTTGTAGATGAAAATCTATGTTGAAATGACAATAAAATGGTAAAGGTTCCTTAACACATTAATTGTTTAGTAAATATGCTCTCATGGTTTAACATAGCTTAGTCTTGGTGCTCTAAGTTGGATAATCACAACAAATTTATATTTACATTAATAAATGTAGCCACGTTGTGTTTGTAATAATTATCATTGACTAAATACCATTAAATGTGTTATATTAGAAATTTATATATCAAATATATGTTGAGATTGATTTACCTTCATTTTAAGCACATTTATATATTTTATCAAATCATCAACATGATCTCAAAAATTTAACTCTATCTTCGTTAACCTTGTTAATCAAAGATTTTCCTATGTTGGTGGTTGTTGTTCCTGAGGTTCATGTAGGATGTATTTTATTATTTCACTAATTTTATATATTGGCTCCTTCATACTTACATTTACACCATCCCATACTTATGACCTCTTTTTCTCAATTAATTTTATCAACTTATTGATCTCTTTCTCCATTTCATTTATTTATTTCATTGTTTTCCTCAAATTATTCCTTTCCTAGTATAATTATTTTCTTATTTCTTAAACATCTCTATCTTATAGAATCCCATGGTGAGATATCTACATGGTTAGACTTATTATTATATTCCAACTTTCCCTGTCATACATAACCTTATATCACATACTCTGATCACCTCATCATTGACTTGAACTTTCCCCTGAATCTCCCCATATCACCAATGCTTTTGCTATAATATCAAAACCTAGATCTATTTTTTGGTTGTTGAAAATAGTCCTCAAATGATCACATATGATCTTGGTATAATTTTTTTCCCTTATCATTTCCATTGATGTCACTAACTCTATTGATCTATATCAAATCTTACGTCCATTATAGACTATATTCCTTGGCTTTTCATATCTAAATTTAATAACCCTTTCATCTTATATGTTGAACTTATTTTAATTTTCACACTCTATCATCTTCATCTCACCTAGATATAATCTCTACATTTCCATTTGAGGCTCTTTCACTTCATCAATGTTTCCTCTTTCCACCCTTTATTCAACATCTATGTTGGTGTGCAAAGCCTATACATTTTATGGCCCATATTATGTGCATGCTTCTTCTTTCCCTTACTCTTATTGTCCTTGTCCTTATGTAACTTCAGTATCTAATTGTGTATCCATGTAAAAATATTTTGGAATAACTGGACTCATAGCACCAGGGGTTTATATACCAATGCTAAGAAAAACTAGTTCTAGTTATCTTTCATCTCTAACATCTAATCTAGTTGGATTTTTTAGTAGTACCTCTTCTAGT
Source organism: Torreya grandis (assembly GCA_037957365.1). NCBI lineage: Eukaryota > Viridiplantae > Streptophyta > Pinopsida > Cupressales > Taxaceae > Torreya > Torreya grandis. The sequence goes on from JARHVA010004851.1 coordinate 486,972, forward strand.
ATCTTATGTTGGAATTTCCATTCTCATTTATCTTCAACAAGGGATTTACACTCATGTATTTATTTAATCTAGACACTGTATATGTGTGGTACCTTGTATTCATTATCCAAATAGAGCTATTCTTTGTGCTAAATTTATAGTTCAAGTATAAGTCTGGGCAGTCTTTATAGGCCATTCATCTAGTGATGATGAATCCTCCTCAACTATTGTAACCTTTTGCAATCCCTTTCCCATAAATTCTTGATCTTCTTGCATTATGAAAGTGGTTTGCTCCTATTTAATTGAAAATTCCTCCTTATCCTTATGTTTCCTCTTCGTTATTTTAGGTCCTCACACATTATTCCTTATGCTCTCTAAAAAAATTGTGTACTCTATCCATCACAATCCTCTTCCCATAGCTACAAAAAATCTAGCAATCTTTAAAATTTAATTCTTTCCATAGCCTCTCTTTGGTATATATATCATTTAATCGACAATGCTATATGAAATCATCATTATGCCCTAGCATTAGTCAACTCTGTATTTCATAATTTTTCCCTTCTTCAATGGTTTTTATCACTCTTTTATCTTTCTAATTCACAAATGAAATTTTAAAATGTAACTTATTTTCTCTTATAAGGTTATATGCATTGAAAATATTCATATACCCCATTTAGTCACTGATACGCAACATCATCCCATCTCTATGACATTCTCATTATCTTTATCCTATTTCATTCAGTTCATTCCAAAGTGATTTTCACAATTGCTTGTGCAAATTTATCCCACAAACTAAAAGTATTAAAACATGTTCATATCTAATGTGTATAACTCCTTTGATTCACTTATGTGTGCATCATCCACCATGTCTTATGACATTTTTTTGTTTTCATGCATGCCTCTTAACACACTCAATCTTTCCCATGTCTTATTTTGAGTATTTTCCCTTCACATCCACTTCTGAACATCCATCCATCTATTTTACCTAATAATGACACTATGGTAAATGCCACTATGTAAAATGGTAAAACTAGGGCATACTCAAGATATAAAATAAAATAATAAAAAAAATATATCTGAATCAACATTTAAAATATAGACTAAAAGTAAAATGAAACATTTCAAAAAGTAATGGAAATCAAATAGAAGCAAAAAATATTGAAATGAACATGACTAGATATTGAGATGTAATTTTAAAACTAGGAATAGGGTCTAGAATCAGCATCAAAGTAGTCCTAAGAATCTAACTACAATATGCAACTAGGTCAGACTCAGTAGGGGTCAATTATATCCATCAATTCTAACATCTATGATCGATTTTTTCTTTGTTACTTTCTAGGATCTATAACTTTATAGGCCTTTATGTAGACTATATATGATATGGATTTTGGAATCATTTTGTGGATCTATTGGGAATAATTTTTTTTTCTTCTCATTTGATATTGACCTAATATTTAATAAGTGTAAGCATAAAATAGTGTGTACAACTTAAATGGTTTTTGAAAACTCTTAAATAGTTGTAGTTATATATCTTGGATGTTTGGAATTAGGGCTCTATGTAGTTCTTGTGCTTATGACTGGATCTTAACCCAATGAGAGATAGGGATTCACCTCCTCTCCCTAGATAATGAATTGAAACTATATGCTTCGTTATTACCTTACATTATTCCAATATGTGATAGATTAAGACTTGGATTGATGTTGATGCAATGTAAAATCAATGTGTTGACTTCTTGGTTGAATGTGCAAAACTATTGATAAGGATTGATGATAGTGCACTAGATAAATGGATCATAATATATATTGAAGGTGTGTTGATGTCTAATGGATTGGGATATATTTGTATATACAGGGATCACTAGGACACTTAAAACATAGGCCCACCCTAGAAGATGGTGATAAACAAAAATCAAGTAATGAAGAATCAAGCCAAGGTGAAAAGGACCCATAAAAGAGCTAGGGTCAAAATTGGTGAATTGCCAATCTGACCTGAAGGAAAAAAAACTCAAAAAATGGATCAAGCTAAACATGGGATGAATATCTAAGATCATGGTGTTGAAAATTGAACATATGAGGGGTCCATAGAGAAATATGAGATGAGTAGAGTCTAATGTGGGCTGAAAAAGTTCAAAAAATATCTAAATATACAAAAGTGGACCAAGTGCAATAAACCATGACAAATAAACTATGGAAAAGTGTATATTACTAGAATTTGGTGTCTACATAATGCCCCATATTAATTTCCATGTATGTTAATGCACATATGCATCAAAATAAAATAAAATTGAAACATGTAACTACACCTACCTAATAGATGAAAGGATGAAAAATATCGATGCTTGGGATATGCTCCATTCATATCTTAGAGAATATAATGTACCTAAAAACAATCACAAATGCATGCAATTTGTGAATGTCTCAATAAATCAATGCAAATATATTAAATTAAAATAAGAATAAGAATGAATACACATGATTGTATTCAAATAAAGTTATCACTCTTGGGTACTGGAAACTAAAAATTGAAATCTAAAATATGAAATATGAGGAGTAAAGACATTTGAAAGGAAACTATATAAGCTCATGGATTTTAGAATGAATACTAAATACTTAAGTCTTATTATTGAAGAGGGAAGTAGAAATCTTGACTTCTTTGTAGAATCAATGTCCATGAAAATATGAATCTGGGTAGAGAATATTTGGATGTATGCTCCCTTTTGAGGTGAGGGATTGGTAGTTGTTCTTACAAATCACTCATCTCAAAAGAACGAGTCATGCACATCATGTTTCATTATATAAAAATATATATGAAGCTATTAAAATATTTGTAAAAGTATTTGTACACATATATATGTAGTTATATAAATATATCATCATGTAAATATTGATAGTAAGGTTCAACCTCATATGACAATGAGGGGAACGAAATATGGCCCCAATGTAGTAGGATATGGAAGTAACAAATATATAAATATAGCACCCATGTGAGTAGGTGTAAATACGTGATTGTATTCTCATAATATATGAGAATATTAAGATCAATATACAAATGGGTGTATTACGCTCCATATGCATAAGATATAGATGATAAACTCTAGGAGATAGGTAAGGGTATGATGCCTCAAATGAAATGATAAAGGTATAAACAATATAAATGAATTTCATGAGATATGCAATTGTACAATTCCCTTAATGACATGATAAAGTTATGGAAAAATGATATGCCCCACTATAACAATATGCCCCTAGGTGGGAAATATTTGACAATGAAACACACATATAATATTGATAGGTTCACCAATCCTTGCATGGTAAGGACCATGGGGACATATGTTATAACCATAGTATATCAAAATTTGTAGAAATCATGATATAGATCATGGACCTAAGCATAGTATATCATATTATATAGAAAATGAGATTAGATGTAGGAAATCATGCATATACTAGGAACCCATCAAGGAAGACATATGACCCGCAACTAATCTATGACATGACATAATCACTAGAGGATATTCTATGGAAAACAATAGAAAAGACACACATAGGTAGGTGATTGAGAAATAATATGGCACACAAGAGACACATAATGTATCCATTAAATCCCTAAATTTTTACAAGCTTAAACTCAAAAAACTTAGGTGATTAATAAAAAATATGGCACACAAAAGACACATAATGTATCCATTAAACCCCAAGTTTTTAAAATCTTAAACTCAAAAAACTTTAGTTGGAGCTCTAAACAAGACTAAACTTTGAACCATGATATAACAAAAGAATATAAATAAGAGAGATGTTGTCAATCAATAGAAATATACATCAAGGGGATATTATGAATAAATGTGGAGGAAAGAGTGAAGCATCACAAAGGTGATATGCAATCCTTAGCATAAATAGAAACCCTAATCAAGTGGGTAAGATTAGGGGGTTTCAACATCAAAAGGTTTAGGAAATTTATTTTAAAAGGCTAAGGCTTGAGAAAATTAGTGAAGTATATGGTATATCCTATGAAGGATATAAATGCAAATTTAAAGGTTTCTACCATTACCACACTTTAATGGACCTCCAAATCTACTATGAGGCCAATTCAAATTTGAGTTTCAACTAGGATAGAGGTTGTGTCAATGATTCGATCCCATACTTTTTTCAATTGTGATCGAATTTTGATTTTTTTCTTTTTCATTTTTGATTTTTTATATTTTGATATTTTATCTTCTACTTTTGATATTTTGGATTTTAATTTTTGATATCTTTTTCCTCCATAGCCAATAAATGGGTATTTACAATGAAAACACTTATAAATCTTATACTTAATAGATAACCTATAAATTAAGATGCCTAGATACTCTTATAACTATACCTTAGAAAAAGTGTGATCTTATTTACAAGATAAGTGTTTTTTAAGTGAAAAATGGGAATGGGAAAATGGGAATTGGGAAAATGGGAATTGGGAAAATGGGGATTGTGATTAGTTTATCTAATGGATAAGATGGTGCAATGATGTCATACTTATAGTTGATCAAAATACAAGAGGAATATCTTTAAAAGAGATTAAGAATTTAATATTTATAAGTGCATTTAAATGTATATCAAGTAGTGTAATAAATATGTGAGTGTGGAGGTAAGCCCAATCAAGGTGTAAAACTAAAGAGATATGTAGCAATGTTATTAGATAGAAACTTTAAAGTTATGATAGGTCTAACATAATAAAATATGTTGGTAAATATAAGAGGAGAGATAAGTATAGTAAGATAAATTTAAGAGGGAAAGACACGAAATTAAACTACTAATTTATCAACTATAAGGCTTGGCTAGATAAATGCAAGGGAGATGGAATGGCATAAACCATAAAAAAAGAGCTTTGGTTGGATGACCCCATAAGGGAAGATGAAAACTAAACTACTAAATATCAAAGAAGGTGTAATAGTTAGATAAACCCAAGAGAGAAGAAAAAATTAAACTACCAAAGAACCAAGATGACACAATGGTTGGAAAAACTCAAAAATGAAAGAGGAAAGAAATGATGATGATGATGATGATGATGATGATGATGATGATGATGATGATGATGATGATGATGATGATGATGTCATTACATTCTTCATTAATAAATTCATATATTTCTTCTTTTAATTTATATCTTACTTTGACCATGGTTTTTTTAACTCTCTTTGAGATCCTGATACTTGAACAAAATTGTGAATGGCCTTAATGGAGAAATTAGGGGAGGTAGAATTGGTAAGAGGTTAATCCTCTAGCTTTGAATGAGATATATGGAGAGGTTTTTTTCTTTATATGATTATATTGTTCATAGGGAGGTTGTTTTTGTAACCCTTTTAATTATTGTTCTAGGTGAGGTTTTCTTTGGAATTTGAATTATTCAATATGTTTTTTATATGGTTGGCACTTGTTTATGGAGTGGGAATAACAATGATGTTAGAATAAATAATCCTCGCTTCAACTTCTTGTTTAAGTGTGTAATAGATTAAACAATCAAATGATTTGATGTTGATGGTGACCAAATTTGTTGGGTGTGGAGAGACTCTTGATTCTATTGTTTGGATCAAAAATCATATGAGAGTGTGTATTAACACCATGAAAATGGGGAAAAAACCTAGGTGGATAAGCCAAACATGGTTATTAGATTTAAATAATAAAGGTTTGTGATTGCAAGGTTAACTGTGAGCCTATTTACTATACATGTCTATTATATGATTTATAGTTTTTGATAAGATTTCCATTGGCCTTATGTTATGTGAAATAGTGCATTGAATGGTAGAAAGGTAGATTATGTTTTGTATTTGTTTGTTCTTGACTGCCATGTGTCAAATTTAGAAAGAGCATGGAAGAAAGCTAGATTATGTTTTGTATTTGTTTGTTCTTGACTGCCATGTGTCAAATTTGGAAAGAGCATGGAATTAGTGGATTCCATAGGTGGGGGACCTAACATAAGGGACCATAGTGGTGCTAGGATTGTTAAATGCCTCACTAACAATGCTATAGATAGATAGTAAACCATATTTATTGACATTAAAGTAAGAAGAAATATTAGCCATATTAACATTGTTACTAACTAATGTTTGTTCTTGAATGGTTTTGAGTGAGTTTTGGTAACATAAATATTATACATTATTTTTTTGGGCATATTAAAAAAAATAAGGATCATATAACATGTAATAGTCATCATACTCAAGGGTGATGAGATTGACATTAAGGTATTGAGCTATAATTTTTTTAAGAGAAGAGGTATTCTTCGGGGATTTCTTTGTGAAGGATGTTTTTTTGGGAATTTCTTATGTTTCCTTTTGGCGAGATCTAGGTTGTAAATTATGAAGAAATTGATCAATGGTGTATTGAGGTAAGTTAGATGTTTTGATATTTAGATTTATCTCATTAGGCTCACTATCATCAAAATCAAGGAGTTTTGGTGGGAATCTCCCAACTAACTAGGGATGGATGATATAGCCCCACAAGGAATCAAAGAGATAGTTAAAGTTTTGATATTATATGAAAGGTATGTATGGTATATCTTCAAGGGAATTGAGTTTATAAACACATCATTTTTATAATTTATCTAAGTTTCAAGGGTCAGTATTGCCTTGAACCTTGTAGATGGCTCCTAAGTAGTGATATTTTAAATGCATTGAAAATAACATAAGACTATGGACCTCATTTCATGAATCCAAGGGCACCCAAGCAAGATGTTATAAGAGAGTAAAAAGTGAAAAATCATAAATTTCACTCTAATAGTCTTAGGAGGTACAATGATAGAATCCAAATGTATCTCATAAGAGACATTTATGTTTATTCATATCCTTAACATGTGCTACTAGTTTACTTTAGGTAACTAGTGGGGTATCCAAGATATTTTATGAGGTCTGAGGAGTTGACACATGTTCCAGATACTTTGTCAATGAGGGCTCTCTTGAATTGATATCACATATCTTGATGTTGATGAAAAGTGGAGGGTCATCATAACAAAATAAATTTTTTTTAGGGATCACAACCTACAAGTTGAATTATAAATTTTAGAGATAGGACTTGATTGATTGTTTGGTCAATTTGGATTGATTACTATTTAAATTATTACATGATGCCCTCATCATATCTATGCAATGGGGCCTCTTTCCCCAATGTGAGAGGTCAGGGAATATTAATTTTGAAGAGGTTTTTCATAAACTAGTTAAATTGCTTAGCTCATGTTCTCATTATCTTAAGGAAATAAATTTTACTCAAGAGGTTATAGAGCTCCAAAATCCCAATTCTTAAACCCATATTGTTATAATATGGACTATATTTGAGGGGGGAAGTGAAGCTAGAAAGAGCTCATGTTTTTCCTCAGGAGTATTTGTTTGCTTTTGTTCAATTTTTTCGACTTGATCGATGGAATAGGTTGATATATGTAATGCAACTGGATCAACTAATGATGTTAGCAAAGAATAATCTCAATTTCTAATGTCATTAGATCAAACTATGATGTCATAATTTTGAAAACCTTATAATTTTGATGTATCTAATGAAGTGTAAAAATATTTTTTTCGTGTAGGATAAGCTTGAATAGTTTCATAGGTATTATAGCTGGTTGTATGAGAAGGTCGAGTGCTATAAACTGAAATGATGCATGCAATAGACCACTTCATACCATGTATGTGAACTGAGTTTTATTCATTGGAAAAAGTATTGGGATTGATCATATTATCTATGACATTAGTTTTTTGAGTTTGAGTATTTTGAGTGTTTTTGTTATCTTGAGGAGCTTGAGTTTCAGATTAATTAGGTAAAATACTTGTATAAACACTCAAGTGGGAGTTTTCTTGGTGAATGACTTCACTTTTGTTTCACTTTTCATTCTATTTGGAAGCATTGATGAATTTTCGATACTATTCTATAGTTATAATATCATGGTCAAAGTTAGTACCAACGATACATGCATAAACTAGGCTTATAAGAGAATCATAGTTTTCATCTGAATGAGCCAAATTAATGTGGAATAAACAATTTTTTTGAGTTTCATGCCATTCGCATGTTGGTTTAGTGGGATCTAACTCTTTAGGATGAGGTCTTAGTAGTGCTTTTATAAGTTGTTTTTTGCTTAGAGGTAGGTGATTACACTCTCCTAGATGAGGGTGTGGTTGAATAGGGATTCCCAAAACTAGTTAGGAAAGAGTCACATTTTGAGGAGCATTAGGAATGATTGTGTGGATTATCCTCTTAGATTCAAAACTATAATCACAAGTCTCGTAAAAACTATCATCAGTAGAATGCCTATTCTTGTTAGGTCTTATAAGTTATTCAAGTATTTTTAGGTTGAGGAATCTCAAATTTACACATGAGATGATCATCATTTAACTTGATCAAAAGCTTCCTCCAATATCTTAGGAGAGACGGACCCAACTTTTTTATCGTAGTTTAGGCTCTAAAACCATTGTGAAGAGTTTGGAAAGAATGTCTTTAGTCATGTTATGATTTGCGTTGTGGGCCAAGGGATACCATATGTTGATGAAATCGTAGGTAATCCCATGGTCTAGTCTTTTGCAATTGATAAAGTTACCTAAGTTATCTTCAAGAAGTAGTGATATTGAAATTTATCACATTGAGAAAATTAATGTGACGGTGTCATCTTAATAGGCATGTTTGTATGGATAATCCCATAAGAACCTCAACAAAAACTCATTGATGAATAGTTGTATACTAGCACCCCCTATTGAACTTAACTGACAAAATGACTTATGCTAGACAAATTATATTCTTATGCATACAATATAATTATGGACATATTTTCTAGTATATGGATTATTGCCTTGGGCTATATAATTTTTCACATAAGGAGTTACCTAATTAAATTATATATGTAGATACATATGTATGCATGTATGGATGCATCCATGCGTGCATGCATACATATATCGAGAAGCTTAAAGTTATATAGATATCGATATTTTTGTTCATGTTTTGGATTATATGTAGGTGATTATAATTAATAAGTGTACACTCAAAAGTGAATATTCTTTTAGTTAAGCATGGAAGACAATAACATACTAATATAATATATTGACCAAATTAAATAAATAAAGAATATTGAGTTAGGAAAATTTACCTAGGGTAAAATTATCTCCCTCTTGGTTCAAGTGACATTTTGTGAGAGATGTTTTAGGTAAAACTTAAGATGGAAAGAAGAAGACATAAGTATCCTTAGTTATGGACTTCAAAGTCTAGTTATAATTTATTAGTTCAACTTCTCTTTTTGATATCTTCAAAGACCTTCTGAAAAAAAGTAATCCCCATGTGTCAGACTTAATTACTCTTCTTCTTACTACAATGGATTTGTGTGCATGAAAAGAGAATATTAGGTATATTTCTCTTAAGAAATAAAAAATGAGAACCATATAAATATGGCCCAAAAACCAAAAGATAGAATTGAAAATTAGTTGACATCGTCATCTTGATGGATGAATTATAAAAAGTATCAATAGATATAGTTCTTCATTAGCTTGGTTGATGACATTGGCCAAAGTGGATCGCTATAGAATATCATCAGCCAAACTGATGATGTTAATTGAAAACATGAAAATATGAATAAGAGGAGTGGAAAGGATGAACATGAATGATCATAGGAAAAATAAACATATGACATTGAATATTCATGAAGGATACATAAGCAGATGATCATCTGGGAATCTCTCAAAAAATACCATGAACCAGCCCACCCCAATCCTAGTGTAATCCTTATGACCTACACTTAGGGTACACTTAGGGAGATTGATGTGTTAATGAGACATGAAATATAAATTATTAGTAAATGAAAAATGAGGTGTATACAGATACCTTAGTATTGATCATGGTGAGCGTAAAACTGCATATGGTAATCCTATTGATATAAGGTTGAAATGGACAAAAATAATACATGTATAAATAAATGAGTCTAAAAATGGAATTATATGAGGTTTTCAAGGAATATGGGAAAAGGGAAGAAAATTAGGTATTCATAATGGTAAAGGCTAGGTTAGATATAGAAGACCCAAAAGGGAGGAAAAATATTTGGGGGTAAGGGAATAAAAGGAATAAAAAAGAGTGGGATAATGATGAAGTAAAGGATAGATTAGGTATGGATGACGTAAGGAGAAATAGAGTGAAACAAGAGAGATAAAAGGGGCCAAATAGCCAAAATGTAAATCCTAGATTAGGTATGGACAACCCAAGATAGGAAAGCTACATATCCCAAACACAATGAAGAGGAATATGAGAAAATAAGGCAATGACAAAGAGAGATTCTAAAAAAATCTCCAAGATGTGACTTCTATTCAAGAGCGGAAGGTGCAAATGGTAACCTTTGAATGTCAAAATTATCATGATCCTAACATTTTTGAAATAGATGAATAAAAGGAAATGTACAAAATGGGGGAGACTTGGAAAAAAGTCTATTTGTTAAGGGGAATTTATGAACAAAGGAAAATGAAGGCACCACTAAGGTGAAAATGGGTTCTTTACGAGAAATAAGATTCTATAATCAATTTGGAAAGACTAATAGTTTTTTACATCAAGGGCCTATAAACTAGACCCAAAAAGCATAAACATTGGGCTAAAAAGTGAAGTATATATATCATTGCATGAAGGTTATATGCAAGTAAATGTAAATATGCATATCTTCCCTTGACGTGTTATCTATTCCTTAGGACCTCAACAAAGTTATTATTCATTGTGAGGATTAATTACTTGTGTGTAATTCTAGGAGACACCAATGATTGATATTAATCCTCCTATCTTAGTCTATTGGCATACCAAAATCCAGTGGGCCTCAGGTTTTATTATGAAGCCAAATGTGGAGTTTGATCTTCAAGTAAGATAGGGACATACTAAATATTTCATCACATATTTTGGAAATTTTGAATTTTTATTTTGTTGATATGTTATTTTGGATTTTTTTAATTACCTCCTCTATATGGATTTGAAAGATCAACAATGGGTGTTTAAGACAACTAACAAAATATACCTAGCCAATAAAGAGGAGAATCTAAAAACAAAGACACTTAGATACAACATATACTTAAACCATAGAAAATATTATGATCATAAAAGTGACCTTGGTGTGACAAAAAGGGGTGGGAAAATAGGGGAAATGAGATAAACATGAGAATGATTGGGTTTCCCTAATTATAAAAAAAATGTATAAAGAGATTACAAAAAATGACAAATAGATTTGAGACTTTCATCATAATAAGGGGTAAAATGTGGACGAGAGAAATGTAGATAGACTTCAATAATTATGCCATAAAATTATCTAACTAATTAAGAGACAAAAATCCACTCTCGTCTATTATCTTATCTTTCCAACAAAACACTTAGCTACAATTTGGATTAGGATAAAAATAGACTACGTAATAAAGGAGATGAGTGCTTGGGAGGAAGGCCTATTTGTATTCCCCAAGGTCTTATAATAGAACTCACATAATGAAATACAGAAAGCATAAAAATAAGTAGGATAAAACCATAAAGCACACAAATAGGATGGAGCCCAGAGTTGAAGAAATTAGATAGAGAGCCATGAGGCATAAAATAAGCTAGGGAAAAGCCCTGAGGCATAATAAATTAGTTATAACTAGGGGTGAAAACTCGTGAGGCATAAAATTTAGGTAAAGAGAATTAAAAATAAAAAAGATGTGAAAATAATAGAGATAGATCCATGAGGTATAAAGAAAAGGGGATCTTGGAGATAAAAAATAAAGTAATGGAAAATGTAAGTTAATATAAAGTGTGGGAGAGCCCAAAAGTGTAAATCATAGAGGGATGACTATTTTTTAGGAGGGTCTAGTTGTATTTCAAAAGGTATTAAGATGGAACTCACGATCTAAAATCCAAGAGGCATAAGATAATAAGGAAGATAAAATAAAATGGAAAGAGGGAACCCAAAGGCAATGCTAAAATAGGTGTGGTAGGTAAGAGCCCATAGGCATAACTGTGTGAAAGGAATGCCTAGAGCCATGATAAATTAAGTTAATCTAAAACACAAGAGGTTTGAAATATTTTACCAAGAATGGACATCCAAGATTGATGACAAGAAGATCAAACACAAAAAATTGTTGAAGTTAAAACTAAGCAAATACTGCAATAGATGTATTCAAAAATAGAGATGGATTTCATAATAAAGGATCAAAGATCACAACTCTCAAAGCTATCACAACTCACAACTAAGTAACTCACCATAATCCACAAGACTAAAAATATTACATATCAATAAAGTTCATAAAGAGATGTGCATATAGGTGGAACTTAGGTGAATCCCAACCATACTATGCATGTGGGACTAACTTTCCCAAAATAGGTGGAATAAAGTCAAGGAACTAGCATCCCAATATACATGGGATAAACTTCCCCAATGCACAATAAACAACTAATCAATTTAAAAGGTAGGAAAATAAATATTATAGACCAACACCCCCCGCCTCTTAAGCATAGCTTAGGTGGGTAGAAGAAATGGGTCCTAACAACAAGTCTTGATGAGGCACCCAAGTACATAATAATCTCTCATAAAGTAGAAAAATGAGAAAACCCATAGGAAAATATCCTCCAAAAAAGAGAGTAAAGAAGAGAAGGCTAGAAGCCTTGACTAACCCCCCTCCCCCAAAGATGATGCTGAAGCAAACCACACTCCAAGTATGACTCACAAGATGACCAATGTTGATAATGACATCCTTTACTTGAAGATTAAATAAGTTCCATATACATTGAACAATGTTTCTTCCCTTTGCCAAAGGAAGAACCCAATGTGTGCATTAAACGTCTGCCCCTTCCACAATAGAAGATGAGGATAGTAGTAAAAAGATATTCCAATATGGTCTAACGCTAAAAAGTGGCATAGATCTAGCAAGATCATGCACAAGAATAAAATTTAATGCCACTGAAGTAGACATGTTAGAAGAATGGCATGGAACATTCACCAAAATAACATCAATGTGAAGTGTAGAGCATGACTCAAAAAATCTTGAAATTGAAGAAGAGATTGCAGATGAAGCACACAGATCTACAAAATGAATATTCATAGTAAGAGATGTGTTATCAAAGATCTCACTAAAAATAATAGAGTCCTCTAAAGTAAAAATATGTGATGGTTATATAAGAACAATAACCTAAATAAGAATGAATGTAGAATCTATAAAAAGATAACTGAGGTATGATAGAATCTCATCCTATAGTGATGGCTCGATAAAAAGAAGAGCAATATCTATAAAAATAAGAGCACTATCTATCGATAGAATCTCATCCTGTAGTGATGGTTCTTTTTAGTGAGTAAGTATTCCATATATGCATGCCAAGAAGCATAGTTGGTCTTTCCAAGAAGAACCACTAGTGTAGAATAAACTTTCCCCCATAAGTGTCTCTCAAGTGAAGTCGATATGACTAAGAGAAGACACCAAAGAATTGAAAAACTACACAAGTGATAATACATGCTCAGTGAATGGATGTCAGACTCAACTGATGATGCATCTAAGAATACAAGAGTAATCAGTGTAGTGGTCACCAAATGGGCACACATAAGTTTATAAAACTATGTGCACACATGAGAGAATTTAGGGCCCACAACAAAAACCCCCTTTATTTCTCCCCCCACACCCCCATGCCCTTGAGACTAATCAATAGTGACCCCCCAAAATTTGTCACTTCATAATTTTAGTGCACTTATAAAATAAATGGGACCAATGGAATGGGCATAGAAAACCATACACTTTTAATAATATCAACACTCAAATCTAAGTATCCAATCAAAATTTATTACAATATATGTTTTCCCATCATTAATGGCCTATTTTAATGAGTTTACACAAAGATTTAAATGCACTTGAGTAAAAAAGGAGCAGACATGGCCTTAAAACTAGTCATTGAAACCAAAATTGAACCATAGAGCATTACAAAGTCTTAATCAATTTGCCTACAATATATTGTTTTTATTTTTTTTTAAATCTTTAGCAAAAATCTCCATACTATAACTATTTTTTTTCCATTAGTAGTTAGTAAAAATGTGCTAACTTTTGAGTTTCTCAATGAAATCTAAAAATTCAAAATGATTTGAAAAGCTAAAAACAAAGCGCACAAAATCTAATTTTTTTTTCCATGATTGTGTATAGTTAGAGAAAAGTTTTTAGAATAACATATGTGTTTGTGATTACTTAAAGAGCCATGGCCTGTGGGTAAAATTATGTGGAGAAGCTATATATGGTGGCTAGGAGGAGGGATGTCATGACATGGAGGATCTATCTTCAAGAGATAACAACAAATGGTGATCCAAAGGATTGAATAAGCCATACGATGGCATTTTTAGTATAATCTAGGCATGCAGGTGGTTCTAAGTAGATTAAGTAGGAGATAACACATGACCAAGGTCCTCTCCTTTGTAATATTCAACCTCTATGTTGGCAAGAGTAACCTAAAACATGAAAAAAGTTTCTAAATAGCTTGAAAATTAGCCATTATGTGAAGCACCATGTAGAGTAGCTAGAATGTCCAAGAAGGATGTAAAACTAGCATGTGTAGATTATTTGATCAAGGATGGGTGGTTTTGGATTTGCACTAGCTCCTTCAACCTACTTGTTAATGAAAGAATAAACCAAAACAAGGTAAAATGCGATTTTGAATCAAACAAGAAGTAAGTAAAATTTGATTTTAGAGCCTAACAACTAGCTTCAAAGTCCAATTTCAATGGGAGAATAACTACAAATGAAAACTCTGATCCATAGATTTCTCTCTATAATAGATGGAGAATCCAACATAATAATCAACTCGTGATTTCAAGCTATTATACTAGAAGAAAACTGGTGATTGTTACACAAGTACCCACTCTAATATCATGAAAGATTCACCTAAGAATGGACATCCAAGATCAATGACAAGAAGATCAAACATAAAAAAAAGTTGAAGTTAAAATCAAGAAAAGAATAGAAACTACAATATATGTATTGATAAATAAAGATGAATTAATAACAAAGGCTCGAGGCTCACAAATCTCCCATCTCTCAAAGCTATTATAGCTCACAACTCTCAAAGCTATCATAGCTCACAACTAAGTAGCTCACCAAAATCCACAAGACTCAAAATGTTCCATATCAATAAACCTCACAAAGGGATGTACATATAGGTGGAAATTAGGTGAATCCAAACCATACCATGCATGTGGGACTAACTTCCCTGAAATAGGTGGAAGAAAGGTAAGGAACCAACATCATAATACATGTGGGATAAACTTCCCCAATGTACAAAAATAACTACGCAATCTAAAAGGTAGGAAAATAAATATCTTACACCAACAAGATTTAGAATAAAACTAAAAGTAGTACTAACAAGAAATATAAAGTATATTAAATGTCTAAGTGCACAAAATGATGTTAATTATGAACATACCTCAAGCATAATATTTTTTCAAAAAATGAGTGTTGATTGGCTATTTGAAAATGTGTCCATTAATTTTTAATCAATAAGTGCTTGGTCTAAGGATGTATTTGATGATGTAAATACCCAACCTATGTCGGGCATATTTACTTGATTGTCATGGGTGTATTCAAACTTTAATACTAACTCTTTGACATAAAATTTTTTAATTTTCAATTTTTTTTATGTTGCTTATCAATACAATTTTTATATTGTCACTTATGTTCGAGAGTGATCATGCATCTCTCGTTAAGGAGATATGTTAGTAGAGGTTCTTGAAAAATCCATCAGAACATGTTAATTTATGTTTTATGTGCATAATAAGAAACATGAACAAAACATAATCATAGTTACAAAATAAACAAAATCATTCTTAGGTGGAAAATTATGTAGTTATTTTGGAAACATAGGCTATCATGTACATATTCATTATCAATTCTAAATGTCTAAATAGATTTGAGTACATAGAGTATTCAGTGTGAATAGAACAATGATAAAATATGTTCAGGAAAACCATTATTAGATCTCTATATTAATCTCTATCTTTTCAGAACCGTTTTCCATTACAATTGATCACTATTTATAGACTTTTACAATACATTATCACTTCACATTTCATCCTTTTGATTTGATTAAAAATGAGTATTTTTACATTACACAATATTTTGGAATACATACACATATTAAATACATCCAAAATACAATATGTTATACATGAAGATATCCATTGTATAGTTGTCACACATCTATACTATAATTTTGTATTTTTATTCTATTACTAATACTTTCTGAGACTTATAAAGCTGTCTCATCTCGAGACAAAGTCACAAGAAGTGTGTTTTGTATTGAAGCTAATAAAAATTTCCTGTGCTAAGGAAATGGTATAAAAATAATACTTGTGATAATCATTCAAGGTGCCATTTATTGGTTTTCACCACTTGCACACTACTTAGTCATCCTTTCAGGTTTTAAACTAAGTAGCATACTAATATACTACCATTTAGGGTTTTCAATAGATTAACCTAACTATATGGCTGCCATTTTCAAGTTTTCAACCAGCTTGGCCGCACTCCTAAGTTTTAAGACCTTCATGCTATAAAATTCTTCAAATTTTCAAAACTAGAGTGTGCATAATACCTACAAAGAAGGTGGAGGCATAGGTTGTGTTGTAGGGATTGATGAAGGCTATGAATATGATGATTCTAAAATTATTATCAAAGAATTCATAGCTACAAAATCTAGTGTTGGAGGTATTGGCTGCATTTGAATGGTTGGTTGTGTAGTTGTAACAATATTTTTCCTGCTTGAACTCTTGTTAGAGTTGGCTTAGAAGGGATGAATTGTGTCTCCTGAATGATTTATGTGATGGAGCTATCCACATGTGACAAGCTATTTTTGAACCTTTTCTAATCCATGAGAACTTATCGCACCATAGTGATCATAGTGCACAGTGGGACTCGGTACCCTATCAAATTC
This sequence comes from Torreya grandis, assembly GCA_037957365.1. Lineage (NCBI taxonomy): Eukaryota > Viridiplantae > Streptophyta > Pinopsida > Cupressales > Taxaceae > Torreya > Torreya grandis. The sequence goes on from JARHVA010004851.1 coordinate 503,844, forward strand.
TAAATGTATTTATCTTCTGTGTTTATGAGAATGGCCCTATCATTTGAAACTTTCTATTGGATTTCTTAGGCTAGATCCTCCAGTCTATCTACATACCTTTGTGTCTAAATTCCAACAAAATTATTACATAGCATATAATTTTTCTATGTTTGGATCTTATGCATGACATTGAATCTTTATTCTAAAAACTATTGTAGTGTGGCATTCATTGCATCAGAGGTAGTCGATTGATCTTCCATTTTTGTTGTAGCTTTGTCAGCCTTGGTGAAATTTGTTTTGGCATCACTCCATGTGTTGTTCAATTACTACTTCTAGTTGAGCATGTCATGAGCTATGTGTTGAGATTGGAGCACAACTATATCTAAGTCTTGCTCATATTATTCGATAAGTTCAAAAGTATTTTTTGCTTATACTTTTAGATTCTAACCTTGTGTGAAATGTTGTTGTAGAGTATGCACAATAAGCTAGCCTTTTCTTAGCTAGGATAAGAGGACTATGAACTCCTTACATTCAAACATGAATTGGTCACCCAAAACTTAAGTGACCAAAGCGGGGCACTTGTTATTAATAAATTAACAAGCCTTGGAGATGTAGAGGTGTAGGTATACATTTTAATCCCTTATCTATGATGAATATTATTATAACAAAAAATCATTATGAGTGATAGAATCCTAGAATGCATCCACTCCTTAAATTTATTTTGATAATAATAGCTAGGAAACATCAAATGATGCTTCTTAAATAGTTATGGCAAGAGCCAAACTAGACGTCACAAATGTCATAGGTGCCTTTTTTATTATGCCATTGGAAAAGATAATGTTGTGCATTGCATCGAAGGTTCAAGGACATCCCATGACCATTGGTTGGAAAATTATGAGTTTTTCGATGAAGGCACCTCGTGTGCACACTCTTGAGTGGACCCTGAGCCTTTAGATGTAGAAGCTAGTTGTTGGGCCTCAACTATCACTTCCTTCCTGGCATACTCTACTACTTATTTCACTACAACTTTTTGCTATATTTTATGCTCTACCTATATCTCTACTTTAGCAGTTACCTCCGCTTGTTTAATTGTCTACTACCGGATCTACTTTTGTATTTCCTCTTTTTGCCATAATAGGGCTTCTTTCACTTTCTCCTTGTCTTTAGCCTTTGTTACTATGTCATCTAAAACCTTTTATTTATGTGTTATTACACTTTTTGATTTACCTATTCTCTCTCCTTCCTTACGACTTCTTTGTCTTAATTATTCTTTTATTTCTTTTACTTATTCTTCTATTGCTCCTCTTCATTAGCCTTGAATGTTACTTCTCCCTTCATATTCTTTTTTTCCTCTTTTTTTTTTCTCCTTTCTAGCCTTCTTCATATTTTCCTTTTGAGCCTTCTCCTACTCAAGTTGGTCCTTGGTAGATTTCTCTTGTGATGTAATATTTGCTTGTGTGGATGGCTGATTTGGCTATGGTTGGCTAGCCTCTTGTGGCTCTTTCATAAGAATTAAAAAATTGGGTGATGAGAGTGTCTATAAAGTATTAAAAGAAGAAGTTAATTATACCATAGTGTGCCTATGCATTGATGCCTTTGGTCTAGATAGAGTGAATAGAGTATTCTTCACCCACTTGTAAGACTAATTCATCTTTGGGGTTTGTTGTTTTGGCACATGAGCTTCATGTATCTCAGCTTCCTCCAATGGATGAGGTTCAATAAATAAACCCATACATGCTGCAATATCTAGTGATAGATGGGGCATAATATGGGACCTAGGATTGCATATCAATGGCTATTTTGGAATTTATTATACTCATGGACTTGTTGAGTTGTTGAAGATCATGTGCCTGGTACTTTTTAAAAAATCACAACCATCATGTGTGTGTGTTCTTGATCCTTTTCCACTATATCCATAACTATGGACTCAGGAGGTGTAGGAATATCTACCAATAGGATATTTAGAACATTATTTTTCTCTTGACAAGTATGCACTAATTTTTTATGGGTGTCATTTATCCCTTCATTTAGTCAATCTAAAGTTGACATCATTCATACCAGGGCCAATGCCCAATGGATGTATGTAGTAAGGTGGTTTGGTGATTTGGATAACATTGATGTTTAGGGGGTTTTGGTGGAGAAACTAATCCTAAGTTTTACTTTAATATAATGAAATAAAAAATTATCTAATTATTTGTAAACAAAAACACTCCTTTTTTGAATCAAAAACATGCTTGTTGGAATGAGAAACACACTTTCTTGAAAAAAAGGAATATCACAACTAGACACACTTGCTAATTAGAAGAGCACACTTCAATCTAGGATTGTAGAATTGAATTTACTTATTAATAAAATGTTATTAAAACTTAATCTAGGATTGCATAGTGTAATTTAATTATTGATGAAATCAATGATAGAAAAAATAGTTGGAAGATAAATGTACACATATAAATATAGATAATCCTGTAGGTTAACAATTCACACTTGCAACATAAATACTCTTATCAAAATTTAAATGAATAATGAAATAATAAGCATAAATACGACACAAAACTTGGTTTCCTTGTGTGAGTGGGTGCTTTCTTTCCCTCGAAATAGGATGAAATCAACTCAATATTACTAGAACTAGAAAAAGCTTCATTGATTGATAAAAAGAGTTACAAATTGGAATAATACATCTGCTGATAATAATTTCCTATATGTTGATCTCTAAAAAAATAGAATACAAGGTAAGGGAGGGGTTAATTTAAAAAAATTGACCATTAGAGGTTAAAATACATAATTGTCTCATAGGGACAGGAACACATCCTTCTAATGTCCCTATTAGGCGTTGTTTATATACTTATTTTTATTTTCCATTGAAATGAAATAAGCACTAAACAATTGAAATATTGATTCATACTATAGAATATTTAGAACTTAAATGTATAATATAATAAAATAAAAAATTTGCGATAAGATATAAATAGTAATAAACAATGAAATGTGCAATCCTATCTTGGATCTGATTTATGATAATTGTGCAAGTAGATATTTGATGTAAAAGTGGTTGAAAATACCCAGGAACTATGTTGCAGCTGTAAATAGATGTTTTGGTGATGTATTTGGATAGGTATGTGTTAGGTGGATAGGAGTGCACTACATCTTTTGTGTTGACTATGACCACTTTTTTTTTACTGTATGATTGATTTTTTATTTGAGTTCTTGAAGCTAATTGAGAGGGTCAGTTGATAACCTATAGGAGTTGATTTGATGTGTGAAATTCATACAATAGAAAAAACTATCTCACATACATAAAAATATATAGAAAATAAAATACAAAGTGGGAAATTGATCAAGGGGAATAATCAATCTATCTCCAAAAAATCCCACATAATCTTAGTATTATCTACATATCCCAAATGAGACTTGGGATGATGTAGTTCTCTCTCCTAGAGTGAGTGTGTAAATATTGATATTTTATATATGAATGTACCTAGATAGATTGACTTGAATGCTTGACAATGACTCCCATTTATTTGTAATAAATTAACTTTATGCTTTGCCTATGACTGTTATAATAAATTTAAAATTTAAATTGGAAAGATTAGTGCCCTTTTACTCAATGTGTAGTATAATTTCCAAGTGGTTTTTAAATGTGTATTGAATGACCTTGATATGTTTATATAGAAGAATATTTTGAGTATTTCCATGAACCAACCTTGTTAAAATTATGGCAGAGCCAATATGAAACTTATAAAATTTGAAATGTTACGGTTGGAGTGTAGGGGATAAGGCTACACTAGTGGATAAGGCCATGTTGCAACCTTATCTACCTAGTGTGTTCTTATCTTAGAAGGATATAGACTATTTGGATTTGGCTGGGAGGAACTTGTAAGTAGAATAGGGGTAACTAAATAATGTTTTTAGTAATTTTAGGACAATGATTGGAATATTGAAGGATTTCACAAATATTACAATTTAAAGGAGTGGCGAATAGACCAAGTAAAGTAAGGATGTCAAGATTAAACATTACCAAGTACTTACTAATTAAATTTAACTGTTTATATTTACCTCTTTTTATTTTAATGATGAAATGAAGTGAAATTAATAGAGTAAAGGAGATGTGAGCCTAACTATGTATACACACTTTATATTTTGATGTGAAGCTTGATTGTGCAAACTATGCCACTAAAAGTAGTTAATGTTAATATTTAAAATTCAAAAATCTAAAACATCAAATTTGAAATTTTGAAAAGAGAGCAAGGAAATAATTCACCTGAATGAGTATGCAAAGTAATTGTCCTGTAACTTGAAAGTGTATAAGTGTGTGTGCCCCTTTTTTAGGATTTTAGAGAAATGGTGAACATGTGGTAAATTGAGAGTGATCAAGTCTCAATTTAGAAACTAGTAAAATCCCTTGAGTTGGAAAGATTGTATGCTCCAACTCTCATCTAAATGTGTAGGGTACTATATAAAATCATTCCACCAAATGTGGCTCGTTACATGCAACCATAGATGTTGAGTGTCACTAGACATAAATGTGGTAAAAATAAGAGGTGAAACCACCAAAATTAGTTCATTAAAGTGAAACCATCTATGTTGAGTTTCATTAGACTAAAATGTGGACCACTTTCAAAATGAAGATGAATCACACTATTGTAGATGGATCTAGATTTTATTTGAAACTTTGCACTTCTGAAACTTTTAAACCTTTGAAACTTATAAACATTGAAGAAATTAAATTTAAAATTTGAAAACTATAAAAATGAACATGAGTGAATATAATTCCCCTTGTATCTATATTAAAAATTATAATTGAACATGTAACTCTTTGAAAGTTGTAACTTTTAACTATAGGAATGAGTAAACATGAATGTCATATTCCTTCATAATCTAAAAATTATAAACTTTATTGTAATTCTAAAAACTATATAGTTCATAAATGTGAAATTTATTGTTCATGATATTTAATTCTCAAGGCAAGCTCATTCTAATGCCCCCCTTATGAGATGAATGATATACTTGAAAGCAACTTATCTCAAAAAAGAACTTGTAAAGTATGTGAAAGATGTAATCTTATAGTAGCACATAAACATTTAAATTGTATTGTGTCATAGTACTGAATATGACATGAATTTTAATATAGAAATAATGCATGATATGAATCATGACACCATAGTAATAAGAAACAAACATATAAGCAATATCACATAATGTGACACAATTTATATATAATTTCACACATAAGGCCTAAAGGTCACACACAAGGGACATGTGAATGTCACATAAAAATAAAACACCAAGGGGCACACTCAAATGATATGATGATATCATAAAAATAAGAGGATGTATATGTTGCAAACATAAGGTTAAGGGTCACACACAATAAGCAAACAAGTCATAACTTATCATGTAGTAAAGTAATAATTTTAAAAATAAGCATAGAGTAAATGAGACTAGTCTACATCAACCATATTTATAAATGTCATTGTTAGAAAATAACATATCCATAGAATACAATGAAAAGTATGAGTGATTAGTAAAATATTTGCATGATATATAGCTCAACATGGTACAAATATTGTGGATAGATACAATATTTTGAAGTGTTCACAAAGAATGAAGATATGCCCCTAATTTAGCAAGGTTGTTGGGTAATAAGGGAAGCCTGACATCAAAAAACTATATAATAGTATGCCTTGTATCACACTCACATGCCTTGTGAAAATAATTGTGTATTGAAAACTTGTAATGTGTTTTATATTTAGCATGAAATAAATAACATATATAAATAAGGAAGCTAGCAACATTTGATAATGCTTTTAGGTCTTGATTTTGAATTTTTGAATTTTTTTGAATTTTTGACATATATGATTTTTTAAAATTATTTGAGTTGAAAATATTTGAAAAGTGATAAGAATCAAGGATTATATAATAGAATAAATGGGAGGGATACGAAAAATCCACAACAAAGTGCTAAATCATAGTGAGGAAAGAAGGAATACAAACAATATGCCCCAAATGTATGTGTAAATAAATCATAATCATGTAACACAAATGATAAATATGTAGATAATAATGTACATTCTCTAAATGGGAAAAATACTATGTGATCATGGATAATGTAACTAGATAGATGTGATCATGTAAGTTAAAAAAAATCATAGCATAATAGATAGGTCATAGTAAGCAAATGAATTGCCATTAAAAAGGGTATTAAAATCATTGAAAGATAATTATTTTAGATGGTTTGAATCAATTTTTAAATTAATATATAAAGTTTTCAAAGTGAAAATAAATTTGAGGGATAGAAGAATGTGTGGGATTTGAGATAAAATAAGTAGCAATGAAGTAAAGTCAAATAATTTGTGTACAAAGGGATAATATGACACTATAAGATTAAGATATAATCAAGGGGATTCCTTTTTGTAGGTCTTGTATCATGTGTGTTTTGACCCTAAACTATATGTCATATTCATCCTTCATATTAGTTGGGTCATTCCAATCATATGCTACATAATCATGATCATAATCATAATAATCTTTTAATCTTGAATTTATGGTAAGTCATTTGTGTCTTGTTTTATATTTGTATATGTAAAACCAACTACCCCATGTTATGGTATTGACTTTATTTATTTATTTTTTGCAATATTTAATGAATTATACACCTCTAATGATATTCAATTATCTATATTTGTTGTAACATTGGTTGAATGTGTTTTCTTTTTGTTGTTTTTACTCTAAAGATGTTCCTTATTTTGAAATGGAAATGCCTTTCCCTTTATGATCAAGTTTAATGAAACCTTTATATTTATAAATCATTCCCCCTATTTATTTTAACCATGATATTACTATAAAAATATTTTTGCACTTGTATGACAAATAACACTAAAATTAAGATGACACTCTTTTGAAGAAAATAATATTATTAATTCAATTGATCCTAGACATGATGTTGATACATTATCTTAATCTATGTGTTGACGATTATAACAAAGAGATAAAATAAATGATTTTAAACAAAAAATTAATATCTTTATATTCCATAATATTGACATCAGTAAATTAATTGCCATGTATGTGAGCAGTGATAGTGAAAAGATATTCATATGAGGAAGGGCTTGTAATTGCCTCTTTTGGAACTATACTTGTAATAATAGACTTTGTAGGCATATATTTAATTTGAACCTATTTCATTGGTAACCTTTTCTTTAAAATACTTTCTTACTTAGTTTTATATTGTTTTTGTAAATTTTATTTTAGTAATTTATCTTTTTGTAATGTTTCTTGTTGTAACTTTTGTAACCTTTGCTTTTCAAACTGTTAATTTTGTAATTACTCTTTTTTCAATCTTATTTTTTCATCTATCTCTTTTTTTAATCTTGTTTGCTCTAATTTTTCTCTATGAATATTTTATTGCTCTAATAATTCTATTCGTAACTATTTTTTCTCTGAATTATCCCTTTGTATCCATATTTGTTGTCTTTGTTCCTTTTGCATTAATTCTATTTTTTCCAATTGTCCTAATTGAACTTGTTCCTTATGAGATGTAATAATAATGTGAGTAGGTTTCTTTATTGATGTATGAATTATAGGATCACCATTATCAATGATTGTCTTTAATTTTATTCTTCGAAGCCAAATAATTATCTATATGATGCCCATGCCTTCTATGATATGCACACTATTATTTTGATCTTCTTAGAGGAGGCATATAAGGTAATGTAATAAACTTGTTTAGAATCATTTATCCTATAATCTCACTTGAAATATTATTAGACTTTTTTACCTTTTTCAATCAATTGTTGCAGATATATATTGATGTTGGGGTGCATGATAGTTATATGAAGATGTAAATACATGATTGACACTAGCATACTCTAGATTATTTGTGTATTTTCTATTATTTTCAAGTGATATGATATTTAAAATAAAATACTAATTTTAATTTTTCAACTCTTATATTAACTTTCTCATAATGATGATTTGATCTTGAAGAGATTCATAACCATAAACCTAGGTATGTCTAATTGAATATGCATATAAATACCACAAAGAGGAGGTGTGGAAGGGATAACCTCTTTCTTTGGTTTTGAAGATTCTATTAATATATATGAGTTAATTTTTTATTATTAATCAATAAAATTGAAATAATTATCACTATTAAGAAATACATTGTCATCATGTGATAACTCTATGCTAAAATTATGACATTGTGGCACAAGAGTAACATCTTGTGAAGATAAGCATGATATGGAAGTGGAGGAAACACTATAAGATGTGTTATAATTAATGTCATCACTTTCAATTGTAGATTGTGATGTGCTAAGGGAAGAGGAAGGAAATTAATCTTCATTAGTTGACAATGGGGAAGGGCTATGACATGTAGGCTCAATTTTCACTTAAAAAGAAAGAGAAATAATTTTTTTTCATGATTAATATTGTCCTACTTTCATCTTATTTTAAGTGTATTTATGCTATAGGAATGAAAGTGATAAAGCATATTACAAGGTGGAAAGAGAAATTAGGTGTACAAGGATATATCTCCTCCTTTTTGATGGTAGGAGGAAATTTAAGAGAGAGAATATGTTCATTTTTAGAAGTCTCTTTCTTCTCTAGATTATTAGTTAGGGAAGAAGGTAAAGGAGGATACCGAGTAAAACTAAAGGTGAATTTAAAGAATAGTCTAGAGGTGAATTTGTTTCTATGGACCCATATTCTCAAGTTTAATCAGAATCATTTTTTCTATTCATTACTATATCATCAACATTATAATCATCAATATATGCTTCTTCCATAAGTTTTTGATTATTTTGATTTATCCATTTATTATCATAAGTAAAAGGCACATCATGAATAGAGAACAAAATATATAAAATATGAACAACATTAGAATTTTTAAATTGATTATCTGTGATATATACAATAAATTTAAATATAAAAAATGCAACAAATAAAATACTTATTGCTATCAAGTAATCTTACATGTAAAAAATAGATAATGACTATGAATACAATACCAGCAAAAATCAAGGTATAATAGGTGATCTAGGCAAGGATTTGAATGATTGTGTGGGATCTCAAATATACTTACTCATTTGTAGATTAGTGTCAGCTTAATTTTTCAAGCACAAAATATAGAGGAGAAACTATGCTTGTAACCCATTATCCTATATTTTAGGGTATGGTGAGAATAACTTCTCTCAATGATACACTCCTCTTAGATGCACCATAAATCAAATGGATAAAGAGGTATGGTATAAACAAGGGAATTTAGATATTTCTAATATGCCATGAGGTTTGAGGAAACTAAACTCCTTATTTAGTTATGTACAATGGTTGGAGTATTGGGAAAATACATTTCACCCCATGGTGTCTGTAAAATAGATCACAACTTAGTCTATAATGATAGCCATTAAGTAGTTTTACAATTGTCGAAACATAATTAATAAAAACAAGTAATAAGTAAATAGAAAATAAAAGCCATTTTTTGTGTGTATAGAATTCAACAATTTTCAACCCAAGGTTGAAATAAAATGCTTCAATATCAAATGTTTTTGATAATTTCAATAGGAAAAAAAGGTCCTAAACCCTATACAAAATAGCCCCTAGGGAAAAAAGGCCTCAAACGAGCCATAAATAGTACATAACCAGCACTTAAATAATAGAAAAAAAATAAAAAATAAATAAAGCATGAAAGATAACAAGACTATTAAGAACTATCAACAATCCCATAATTAGCCAAAAACTTGACCATATCTTTGTAATCACCAAGGATTTCCACCCCCACATCCCTGACCTTGTCATCAAAGTCTTTGACAATAGCAAACAATGAATCCACACGGTGAAGAGCTTTGGTAGAAAATTCTAGCATCACCTGCCATTTCTTCTGCATCTTATCCATTTTAGCTTTGAACTACACAATTTCGTTAGCAGTCTTAACACACAATGATTAGTTTCCCTTCTTCTTCTTGCCATGGGCTTCAATTGCATCTTCCTCCATCTCCTCTAAGATAGATTTGTTTATTTCAACAATATAGATTGCTCCTTCCTCCCCATGAATAGATTCAATGGGTGTTTCATCTTCTCCCTCCCCCATGGAATCCTCAAAAGACTCAGAGTCATCAAAAATTTCAATTCCCTAGAGGTGAATGGATGAGATTTCAATAATACAGCTAGATCTATGAACTCTTGTTCCACCAGGCTTCTCAGCACCACCCCCATGATCACTTCCCTCTCGTTTGGGACCAAAGTCCAAACTTTGACTAGATCTTCAACCTAGCCAGAGACATCCTTTTTTATTCTAGTCTTCTTAGACATGTTTCCCTCATCCTCCCCATCCTTATGTTCCCTTTTAGTGGGCACCACCATATCTACCTTAGTCTCCCAAATAGGGGTCACCAATATTCCACTGGCTTTCTTCAGAGATTTAAGTTTGGAATCAGAGGTTGGGGTCCCAACAGGAATATTACATTCCTCAATATTGAGGCCCCCTTTCAGGTTTTTAGAGGAGCTTTTGGGACTTCCAATGGATTTCCTATCTTTACCTTTGATAGTAGGATCCATAGTCAATGGGTTTTCCTCCAACAAATAGACTTTAATAGGTTTTGGTGGGCACAAGGCCAGATTGAAGTAGTACAACCTCAGAATGAGGCCTTGGTGAATGGGAATGAGAGGGAAGTTTTTAGCATGGGATTCCTTGGCATGATTAATAAAGTTTTTCAGAGAGGATAATAAGAAGGGAAATTGATCTCCATTCTATTCCTAAAATGATTTAGCAAGGCAAAATGGTAATGACAAAATACTTTAAATCTGCCCTTGAGTGTGAAGTATTTCATAATCATGAGGTAGATTTGCCTCCCACACCTCTAACAACTTCTCCCTTTCAAATCCCCCATGAAGCTTCATAACAAATTCTCCTTCTCTAAATAAAATCACCATATTTTCTAGGTCTAACACCCTACTATGTATGCAATGATTTTTTCCATTTATGGGGAGTCGTGTGGCTTGCCCAATCACTTTTTCCAAGACTTCAAAACCAATGCCCTCCAGATGGACCTATCTAGAATCTTCCTCCCAGGACTCCGTAAATTGGTGAGATAAATTCTCATCATGTCCATTCATAACCTCAAGGAAAAATCTATATTTCCCTCCTATATAATGTGCTAGATCATAAGATCCTATTGGAATTCCTTAGGGGAGGTAAGATCAATCTCAACAATTTTACCACCCATTTTTAAACCCTAAAAATCATGTATCTAGAGGAAAAGAATAAAGGGAATGAAGGACTATTTAGAAATATACCTTATAGTATTAATAGGCCCCTCCAAGTAATTCCACTAGCTCCCAGGCCCTAAAAATCCAAAAATGATAGCATAATAATTTTAGATATTGGCATTACATTTGCCACCCTAGTTATCATCCTCAGAGAAGACCCACACTCGACACCTTAAGCAAAAATGATGATCACAAAAGATGGGGATTGGGCAGAAATGATTATTCCCATGCCATCCTATCTTTTAATCATCACACCCAACCATCATGTGCCATCTCATCCTCCTCTTTGGCCAACCTATCCACTTATTAACTTGATCTATAGTCTTTTGCCTCCTTAACATCCTTTCAAACTAGGATGTCATCCAATCTGTCTGTCTACCAATGTCTTGTCTACTCAGCTTTCTAATAAACCCTTCATTTATATGGGACTTTCTCACATCCCTCACATACCCCATTGGCATCTTAATGGGTCTCTTATTCATCTCCCATCTTTTCTTATCCTTAGTCTTGCTTCAATGAAATTGAAAAATTAAAATCCTATTCCTACCATACTGATTTTGAAATCTAAAAATTCTAGACTCCTCAAAAAACTTATTGCCTTGCCATAATAAATAACCACCTCTACTAAGCTAGAGATGGATAATGACAAGAAGCTCATAACATCTAATTTGTTCATGTGTTTCCATCTTTATTAATAAGATTCTGAATCTCAAGAGGCAACCTAGACACAAGCCTCCAACACTGCCAACCACTGCTATTATTTCCCAAATTTGCCATATCATCTATGACAGAATTACCCTCCCTATATATATGAGAAATATTATAATCCTCCAAATCATTGAGAAACAACCAAATATCACCAATAATATCCATTAAATTCCAACCTATATTCACGGATCCTGAGGCATCATTCACTATAAGCTGTGAATCCCCTTCCACATGAAGATGTCAAATGTTCAAGGAGATAGTTTAATACCCCACATCATGGCTAAATATATATCCTCATTATTAATTTTAATGTCAATTCCCCCAATATAAGTAGCCATAAACATTCTTGAATTTGATCTAATTATGCCTCCTCTATTGGCCACCCCTAGATTTCCTTTTGTTGTTCCATCAAAGTTGAACTTGAACCAGTTTTTTGAGACATGGTCCATTTAGTTCTAGTCCTAGCTATCTTTTTGAAATTATCAATTTGACAGATATTTGGATTAACAGTACATTATATCAATAATCTCTTGTCTTCCTCTCTAGGTGGGTTTTCAACAACTTTAAATTTTCAAGAATTAATATTCTTCACCAATAATTTGGAGAAAGTTTGAAACACCTCCAAGGGGGTTTTATACTTTTCCCTTAAAATTCTATTATTTCACTCTTTCCACAAATTTTAGGCTAGGTGAGGGGGAATTTATATCCATAGTTCTTTAATAATTAGAGAAGTAGGTAGGAAGGGGGATCTCCAATCTCTAACCAAGGCCATTACCCTATCACTAAAAACCTAGCTCAAATTCAATCTCTACTTAAATAAGACTCCAAACCTCCCAAGAAAATTTACATTACAGAAGGAGGTGGATGGTACTTTATTCTTCTTCACCACAAAGAATACACTTGTTCAAAATTTGATAACCTATCTTCTTTAAATTATCAAGAGTCAGGATTTTATTGTGAACTAGGGCCCACCAAAAGAAGTTTATTTTAGGTCAAAGTTTAGGCAACCAAAATTTTCCCCACAACCTATCTTCTTCAAGTTATAACAAAAGCCCATAGGCACTTTTCATACTAAACAAGCCTTTGTCATCCTTATCCCAAATCATTTGGTCTTGTTTAGGAAAGAGGGACAGTCTATAATCAATCAAATCCTTCTATAGCTAAAAATCCATCTCTTTATCCTCATCTTGATTAGTTAAACAATCCATGATACTCTTTCAATTCCTTATACCTTCATTCCTACTAATATAATTGATCTCTTTATCACCAAAGAATCTGTAAGCTCTATCCATTAATCTACCATAACCCATATCTTTGATGGGTAGGTCCTTTAACCATCTATCCTCCCAGAAGTTGACATTCCTACTGTTGGTCCCCAAAAATGTCACTCAATTTTGGGACAACATATGAAGCTATTTTGGCCCTTGCCTTGGTTCAAACAAAAATGTTCAAAAGTGGGTTCAAGCAATAGGTTCAACGTCAAACGGTTCAAGGCTTCGTTTGAACCATTGAACCAAAACTTGGTTCAATAGTTGGTTCAAGCGACAAAGTTCAAAGGAGTGCCCCAAGAGTCAAAGACACAAGTGCCCTTGCGAAGGGAATTCCTATGGCACAAAGTGACCAAGGTAAACAAATGGACTGAGACAAAAGCTTGATAGAATCCTTTGGATGCTGCCAAGTATCGATGACCGAGCCTCACTAAACTTTGTTTCTGTGAATTGGTGGATATTGCCATGTGTCCCTCTTGAAATTTGACGGAAGCCTCCAAGTGTCAATACATGCAGTCTCTTCCCTTAGCTTCACTATTTCAAGCAAAGACCATGGTGGACTTGGGGATGAGTGACTAAATGCAGTAGAATGTGCCACGCGTCAATTGCTAAAGACTAGTAGAAGTTGACTAAGGAACAGAGCATCGAATTGAATCTAGGACCTAATTCAAATAACCAGAAAAGGAGGAATGATGAAGAAGGATCAGATCGCTAGGTGGACATTGAAAGATGTAAACTTTCAATAGCATGACTTGTTTCTCTGCATTGAGAAAAGCAAATGGGTAGATGCCCCTAAGTTCTAGCTTGCCTTCTTAACAGTTTTCAATGCAACATGATGTATTACTGTTCCCGAGTCCTCCTTGAAGAGGCTATATAAGGGACTCTCTTTCATTGTAAATGGATCTCATTTTTGACAATTAGAACAAAACTCTACCCAAATTGTAAGGCATTACTGAGACTTTGAGCTCAGATTGTTGATCATATTTTGTTACTAGAATAAGAAAGAAAGTGACTTTTCAGACTTTGTGCTGTAATATCTTTGTTGTTGAGGAAACTATTCTTATGTCTTTTTCTTCAATATATTTTATGTTCCTTTAATTCAACAAGCAGAATTAGTGACAATAGTCAAGAAGGTGTCCTGAAGAGTCAAGTGTGGAGAGACTTTGTGCCCCCATAATTGCCTTTAGTGTGTTTTCTTTTCATTTCTATGTAAAGGACCTTGGGGTGACTTTGTGCCCTCATTTTCCTTCGTATCTTACTCTTGAGCAATCCAGGTCAAGACTTTGTGTTGCATCTCGATTTGTTGGTTATTACATCCTTTGCTACATTTTGTTGTTACTACCAGGAGTATTCTTGTGGTTTGTTGAATAGTACTTCTGAAAGAAGAGGAGTGTTGTCTATCATTTCCCTTGAGTTTTTCCTTTGATCCGCATGCATCATCTCTAAAAAAAGAGAGATGGATGGTTTGTCCTACCCCTGAGTATTATTTTTTGTTTATATATATATATATATATATATATATATATATAGCTTATCTATAGGGAACCTCCCCTTGATGAGAGGAGAGACCAGTCCCCTTCTGATGTGGTAAACCTACACATTTGGATGACTAATCTTCCTACTTTGGCTGATCAGACGTATTTTATTTATCAGTATGCTGATTGACAAAATATTTAACCAATAATTTTTGGTGACTCTGCTGGGGATATACATAATATTGTGCTATTTGGAACCTCAAGTTTCAGATTGAAACATCACCTATATAACCCATTATCATTATAACCTTATTCATTAAAGACTCTGACAACTCCATTTCATGTCTTACCCATTATCCATTTATAGCCTTACCATTTTCATCCATCTCCCTTTTCATCCATCTCCATTATATTATTTGGTCTACAAAATCAGAGCTACTGGGAAAGAAAGCGCAGTTCGAAGCCTCAAGCTTTAAGCTGAAGCAGGGCTAGTTTCTTTTCCATTTTTGTCCTATAATCTAGCAACTCCACTCAGTTGTGTTATCCCTATTTTTCATAATCTGATCATGGTAATTTGAGGCCCCTGGGGAAACTCATTTGGCCCACTCAACTTGACTCCACCTCTGCGTGAACTCCCACATAGTTCAAGAAAGAATTTTCCCAAATTCTTTGGTGATGGGATAGTTCACCCTAATGAACACATTGCAACCTTCAGCATAGCCTGTGGTGTTACAGGGGTGGAATATGAAGATGTGGCAGTTAAGCTTTTTGTGGAGACACTACAAGGTGCTGCTATAGACTAGTTCTACCATCTGCAAGCTGGATCAGTGACTGACTGGGATACACTTAAAGCCAAGTTCGAAGCAAGATTCAAGCCTACAGAAGATGCACATGCCTTACTGGCCCAGCTCACACAAATGAAGAAGGAGCCCCATGAACCTATGAGGGACTTCATTGCTAGGTTCAACAAGCTGAGGCACAAGATTCCCATGATCGCCTAATCGACACCTCAAAATCTCATGTGTTTCTTCATCAACTCACAGCTGCCTAAAGTGAGTTTTCCATTGAGACAGGCTAGACACATAGACCTTAAGGCTACTCAAGACTTAGCTACTGAGCTAAAAGATGACCTTATCTTGGCAAGAAAGATAAGGAGAGATCTTAACAAAAATAGAGCTTCATCATCTTCTGAATATTCATCTACAAGCACCACTGATCCAATGGTGCAAAAGCTGGCAAATGAATTGCTAGCCTTGAAAAGGCAAATGGCACAAAGTATGTCTTCTGCTCCTCTATATAAATATATACCAAGGAGGACATTCCCTAATCAACCATATCAAGGCAACGCTACCAGAAGTCAAGGGCAATAAAATATTCCTCCCCCATAGAGGAATCCTGCCCTTGAAGCACCTCCAACAAACTCAGATAGTTGGATATCTAGAAATAGAGCATGTTTCCTATTTCCAACTTGAGTTAGAGCAAGAAAATGGCACTGATCTCTTCAAGGAGGATCTATAAGAATTAGCTAGTGACTCCCACATTGGTTTCTTGAATTACCAGGATGAACCCAGAAGTGAAGGTGAAGTAGTCAAAGGATCATGCACCATATTCACCAGGTCTAAGAATCAGTCAATACAACAAGCTAACAAAGAGAAGACAAGTGAGTGACCCCAACTAGTAATTTCAATTGCTGAGCAGAGAACCCCTCTTCCTTTTCAGTTAAAGGACCCAGTGATTACCAAAGAAGTAAGTACATGGAACATCTCTGCACCATCTACTTCAACTTCGCAGATCAGTCCTCTCCCTCCCAAAAATCAAAAGGATGAACTCCCATCCTCTCTTCCAAATCCATCTCAGTCATTTGCCATGATTAATCATGTCGAGGAATCCAAAATTCAAATGACTAAGTTTGAATCCCTGCAAGTCAATCCTGAGCAATTGGACATTGATGGAGAACCAAGTGTGGACCTATCTGAAGCAAAAATTGTGGTCACCCAAACGTCGGCCCCTGCAGCTCAAATTTTTTTTTAGCCTTCAAGCAGGGGTAATTACTTCTTGACTATGGATGATGCTCCTGTCTCAACTGATAAAAGTCCTGTAGCTGACAATCCAAGAATTGATCCAAACAAGATCTCATAAGAGTTGGTAAGGTGCAGTACAAATCAAGAAGGATCTTCCATCTCTGATGAAGAGAAATCTAATAGAAGATTAGCTTCTGATGATGCTTGGATCTTGGAATATGATGGCAAAAATTCTTCCACTCATGCTAGATACAGATCTCTATTGTTCGAATTGAAGACTGCTCAGGATGAAGAGAGCGAACTCTTTCACACCAAAGGGGATGCTGAGCTGATGGTTTGTCAAGGGTCTAATGCTGACAATCAAAGCATGTGCTAGACTAGATCAGCAGAACAATAAGCTATGGTGGTGGACAATACTGCTGTATTCCAAAGTTAGCAAAAGTAACTCTTCACCAAGAGAGCAAGGAGTTATGGTTTTCAGTTTGAAGACCACGTCCTGCCATGGGGAAAGAAGAAGAAAGAGCCAAGAGGAAGATGTAGAAAATTGGTTTCTTGGTGGAGAGTTCCATTTGCCCGTCACTGATTCTAGAGACAAAATGGTTTCTTGTTGGTTTATCAGGATGGGATGCCATTATCATTGTCTCACAATGGGCGGCATCTGAAGTGCTTCAAATCTTGAGGCATCAAATAAGTTCATTTGTACATATGTATATCTATATAGTCCTTAGTTCTATTTTGTGCTTTTCATTTTCGTTTATGTCACCTTTATTTTTGGGTAGCATGACTCTATAGCCCAATGGCACACTTCAAGGCACTAGAGATTCTGGATTCTACTCCCTTCTACTATTTTTACAATAGAAAGAAGTTCCCCAACTAGAGCCAGTTGTTGGTCCCCAAAAATGTCACTCAGTTTTGGAACAACATATGAAGTTATTTTGGCCCTTGCCTTGGTTCAAACAAAAATGTTCAAAAGTGGGTTCAAGCAGCAGGTTCAACATTTAGTTCATCCTTTGGTTCAACGTCAAACTATTCAAGGCTTCATTTGAACCGTTGAACCAAAACTTGGTTTAACGGTTGGTTCAAGCAACAAAGTTCAAAGGAGTGCCCCAAGAGTCAAAGAAACAAGTGCCCTTGCGAAGGGAATTCCCGTGGCAAAAAGTGACCAAGGCAAACAAACGGACTGAGACAAAATCTCTACAAAATCCCATGGATGCTACCAAGTATCGATGATTGAGCCTCACTAAACTTTATTTCTACGAATTGGCAGATATTGTCATGTGTCCCTCTTGAAATTTGATGGAAGCCTCCAAGTGTCAATATCCACAGTCTCTTCCCTTAGTTTCACTGTTTCGAGTAAAGACCATGGTGGACCTAGGGATGAGTGACTAAATGCAGTGAAATGTGCCATGCATCAATTGCTAAAGACCAACAGAAAGTGACTAGGGAACAAACCATCGAATTTAATCTAGGACCCGATTCAAATAACCAGAAAAGGAGGAATGATGAAGAAGGATCAGATCACCAAGTGGACATTGAAAGATGTAAACTTTCAATAGCATGACTTGTTTGATGTATTACTATTCTCGAGTCCTCCTTGAAGAGGCTATATAAGGGACTCTCTTTCATTGTAAATGGATCTCATTTTTTACAATTACAACAAAACTCTACCCAAATTGTAAGGCATTACTGAGACTTTGAGCTCAGATTGTTGATCATATTTTGTTACTGGAATAAGAAAGAAAGTGACTTTTTAGACTTTGTGCTGTAATATCTTTGTTGTTGAGGAAATTGTTCTTATGTCTTTTTCTTCAATATATTTTATGTTCCTTTAATTCAACAAACAGAATTAGTGACAACAGTCAGGAAGGTCTCCTGAAGAGTCAAGTGTGGAGAGACTTTGTGCCCCCATAATTGCCTTTAGTGTGTTTTCTTTTCATTTCTATGTAAAGGACCTTGGGGCGACTTTGTCCCCTCATTTTTCTTCGTATCTTACTCTTGAGCAATCCAAGTGAAGACTTTGTGCTACATCTTGATTTGCTGGTTATTACATCCTTTGCTACATTTTGTTGCTACTACCAAGTGTATTCTTGTGGTTTGTTGAATAGTACTTCTGAAAGAAGAGGAGTGTTGTCTATCATTTCCATTGAGTTTTTCCTTTGATCTGCACATATCATCTTTGAAAAAAGAGAGATGGATGGTTTGTCCTACCCCTGAGTATTATTTTCTATATATATATATATATATATATATATATATATCTTATCTATAGGGAACCTCCTCTTGATGAGAGGAGATATTAGTCCCCTTCTGATGTGGTAAACCTACACATTTGGATGACTAATCTTCCTACTTTGGCTAATCAGACCTATTTTGTTTATCAGTATGCTGATCGACAAAATATTCAACCAACACCTACCATCCCCAATATTCCATTTGATACCTCTATGAAGAAGGCCCTGAGTTTTGAGAGTTCCATTCTAGATGATATATTATTTAAGAAGTATAATATCAGTTAGTAGCTTATGAACTATATCCCCATTAAGATGTTTGGCATTCATGATATCACCCCAATCTTTATTACCTTGAATCAGGTTCCACCCTATATTTGTCATGAGGGCCTTATTCATGAGATGAATCCTTCTCAATCCCAAACCCCCTAGCATTTGGGAGTACAAACCTTTTCTAAACCAACTCACACAATTCTCCTCTTTTCCTCCATTCCATACCAAAGAAATGTTTTTTGAATCTCCTCAATCTTCTCAACTACATATCTCAGGGTTTTGAAAAGACTTAGGAAGTAATTAGGTATACCTTGAAGGGATGATTTGAGGAGTTGAAATTTCCTTACTTGACTCAACAAATATCCCTTCCATCCAACCAACTTTCATTACTTTCTCTCAATAATCATATTCCAATAATCAGATGGGACTTTAGTGACTGTGAGCGGAAGGCCAAGGTAGGTAGCAGGAAATCTTGCACTAGAGCATCCCAAAGCTTTGGTAATTTTTTGCTACAAATCCTCTTGTGTGTTTAGAAAATAGATGTGGATTTTCTCAAAGTTAGTACTCTATTCTAAGGCTTCTTCATAAACATTGAGTAGTCTTTTCCATCTACTAGCCTCGAAGGAATACCAAATAAAATAGTATCATCAACAAATTGTTGGATGACTAATGGTAAGATAGTATAAGTAGGCTTAATACTCCTAATACATCCCTATGCCAACAAGTTACATGCACTTCTACCCAGTACCTCTGCCATCAAAATGAATAGATAAGGGGAAAGAGGGTCTCCCTATCTAAGGCCTCTCCTTGAGGGTAAAAAACCTTTGGGGGAACCATTGACCAACATAGAGAATCTAACAGTGGAAATGCACTCCCTCACCAGGTTGATCAGTCGGTCTTGAAAACCAAATTTTCTAAGCACCCTAATCCAAAAATCTCAATTAACTCTATCATAAGCTTTGGCAATATCCAATTTAAATATCATACCTGGGGTTTTGCTTTTGGAGATAGAATGAATGATCTCATGAGTGGTGATGGCCGCATCAAGAATTTGCCTACCTACAACAAAACATTTTTGGTTGGAATCAATGAGTTTATCCAAGAGTGTTTGTAAATGATAGACCAAAATCTTGGTGAAGATTTTATACACCATATTGTAGAGACTGATTGGTTTGAAGTCTGTCATAAATGTAGATTCCATCTTCTTTGGAATCAAGGATATAAAAGTACTTTTCAATTACTACAGGAGTCTACCATCCTAAAAGAAGTCCTTGGTAGCATTAGTGACATCTTTCCCTATGACATCCCAAAATGTTTGCAAGAAATTTGGGAGGAACCTATCTAGGCCTAGAGCTTTGAATTCTCTCATAGCAAAAACAACCACCCTAACTTCCTTTTCTGTAACTAGTTTAGTCAAAATGTTGTTATCTTCATTAGACAATATAGTAGGAATGAAATCTAGAAGGGACTCATAATCTCCCATTGTAACATTAACATGATTAGCAGCTAAGAGAGACTCAAAGTAGTTGGAAGCTAACCTCCTTATTTCCTTATCATCCTCTACCACATTCCATTTCTCATCCTTAAGTCTACTAATAGAGTTTCTTTTCCTATGCTTTAGAGTAGACTAATGGAAAAAAGATGTATTCTTATCCCCGTCTTTAAAGCATTGGACCCTAGAATTTTGTTTCTAATAAATCTCTTCCTCCTTCAAAGTCACTATCCAATCTTAAAAGAGAGAGTTGTCTAAGGCCTGAATTTCCTCTAATAAATCTCCTTGCTCTATTCTAGATTGAACTTCTAAAATTTGACTCATAATGTTTTGCTTCTTGAACAGTACATTCCAAAAAGTATACTTATTCCAACCCTTAACCTTATTTCTAACATTAGCTAATTTTTGAACCAATCTATACATTGTCAACCCCTAAATAGGGATATTCCACCATCCAACTAGACAATCTCTAAAATCAAGATGGAGATCCCACAACATTTCAAAATGAAAGGGGAAGGGTCCTTTAGCATTCCTTTCTTGCCAATTTAGCATTAGAGGGTTGTGGTTAGAACCCACCAAGGGAAGAACTACCAGATTAACAAGGTTGGTGATGGTTCAATTAGAAAAAAATTAGTAATCTATCAAACTTAACCTGAATAAGACTACTTCCTTATCTTTTGTTAGACTAGGTAAAAGAATGTCCCTTTAGATCAATATCCATAAGGCTAGTATTGGTCAATAACTTTGGCAGATCTCTCATGCTATTAGAATAATCTATTTGACCCCCATTTTCTCATATGGATAAGGGGGGGAGTTCATATCCCCTTCCACCATCCAATTGGTTCTCTTGGAACTTTTAATCCTATCTAATAGATTCTCCCATACCTCCTTTCTTACAATATGTGTGTTTGGGGCATATACATTGACCAAGGACCACTACATAAAAATACATTGAAAGGAGATTTTCATATAATTCTTGGAGTAGGACACCACCTTCCCTTGAAAATTATGACTCCATAAAGTGGATATGCCTCCCAAAGCTCCTTGAGCTCCACTAACGGCATAATTGGCATTGGGCTAGATGTTTTTGATCACTAATTTGAAGTTCTCCTCAATCATCTTAACTTATTGAAGTAGCATAATATCCACCTTATTGTCAAAAATGGATTTCCTAACAAGTAACTACTTATGAGATTTGTTAAGCCCTAAGATATTCCATGAGACTATCTTCATTTTTTAGTTATCTTAGGGGGGACCACCAAGGTGGTCTACCTTCCCCTATAAATTTCCTTCTCCATCTCTCTTTATCTCATTTTCATGAGCGAGGGTCTTCCCCTACTATTATCTCCACCCACATCCATTATCTATCTACTATTGCCCTTCCCTTTCTTTTTTATAGTGGACTAACCCTCTAGGTCCTCCATACTCTTGCTAGTGTCTGTACTTGGGGATGGGGAGAAAATTTTATCCAAAGTGTTTGTTCCCAATTTGAGACCCCACCTTATAATTTCATAGCTTCAACCATCTTGGGAAGTTCCCATCTAAGTCTTCTCCATCATTTGAGATTCGGAAGATTGGACTAGCTCACCCTCTTCCCTTTATTCAATTTTGTCATTCAGGTCTTCCACCTTATTGATAAAGATTTCCTTAATCATTATTTCCTTTGAGCCTTGATTTTCCTCACTTGAGGTTATTCCTTGAAAATCTCCTGAAGGCATGACATCTTCCTTCTCCTTTAACCTCTGATGAGTTTCTTCCACCGATTCAACCACCTCATGATTCTTTTCCAGAAAAAATGGAGGGTAATCCATAATTTTAAGGATATCTTCCTTAAATGGATAGTCCTCTGAATCCTCTACCAAATCCTCCCACATCTTCTTCTAAAGTGGGGGATGTTTTGGGGCCCTACACTAGGTAAATACTTGACCTGATTTCATACAGTTTTGACAAAAGACTCTAGAATTCTCAATGGGAATACTCTGGTTCCACTTTCCATATTTGGATTCTAGAACGAGGGAGGCAGGGATTATTTTGAGAATGTCTACATTAACGTAGAATCTAGCATAGACTAATCTTGCCTTTGATTTAGTAACTTTTTCAATAGTCACATAATATCCAAAGGAGTTACGTATCCAAGCAAATATTTCCTCATCCCAAAACTCCAATGGGAGGCCATGGATCCTGACCCAAATAGAAGCCAATTTGTTAAGGTTTACTTCTGGATCAAAACTAGGTTTTCATTTGCATAGAGATAGATAATGGTTCTCGTATATCCATGAGCCTCCAACCAGGATTGATAGTAGATCCTCTTGAGTAGTACACTTAAATAGAAACAATCCACCTGCCATAGAGCTAGCTGAGACATTTCCCTTTAAAGCCCATTTGGTAGTCACCCATCTTCTCACCAAGTCAAATTAGGTCTAAAAGTGAAGAATCTCCCTAAAAATGTGTTATTCATGGATTACACCACCATTAAAATGATTTGATTTAGGATTTTAAGAGCCTTGGTGCCCTCATAGTTAGATAGTATCGGGGCTTGTGTCGAACAAAAATTGCCACTATAAGCAATGCCCATAAGGCCCTGTTTCCATTATTTAGATCCAAAATCCAAGGGCAAAGTCATGTGGTCCACATGATTACCCATGTCAAGAATAGAATATCTAGGTATAGGAGGTGGGTCTGGTTCATGCCCCACCTAGACTATCTCCATCCATTCCCACCCAAAACTAGATTTGAAAAAGCTAGAAAGTTGCACAGCTCACAGTGTATGCCCTTGTTGTATTTTCAATGTCAAATGTTATCCAAGGTGATAAGATAATTACTTTAGTGTTATATTAATTCAAATCTCAAAGAATATTGACTCGTGATGTCATATTTATATCCAAGGTTGAATATTAAGTTATTTCAATGTCAGAGATTTATATAAATTTATATGAAATTCTAAGATAAAAAATCAAGCAAACATAAAACAATGTTAAAATAAATTTTGGGTTCACTATAATGTTTATATGTTAATTTTTTATTTACCAATGAAATTCAATAAACACTAAAATATTGAAATAATAATTTTTCTTATAGAATATACAAAACATAAATCTCAAATAGATAATTTCAAATGAGCCATAAATAGTAATAAACAATGAAATATCCAAACCTAGGTTGGATTTGATTTATGTTGACTATGTAGGTAAATATTTAATGTGCAACTAGATAAAAAGGCCTATTAAATGTGTTGTAACTGAAAATATGATTCCATGACATATTTAGATAGGGCAACCTTAGGTGGATAGGGATGCATTGTGTCATTTTCTATTGACTGTGACCAAATCTTGGTCAAATGTGTGATTGATTTCTATATTTGAGTGCCTATGACTATCTAAGAGGATATATTAATAATTTGTGGAATTTAATTTGACACATGGAAGACCTGCAATTAAAAAACTTAACTATTGCACATAAAACAAAATAGAATATCAAATACAGAGGGAAAAGTGAATAAGGGGAATATAACCTAGCTATTCTCTAGAAAAACCTCGTGCAATTTGAGTGTTGTCTACATAGCCAAAACTTTTTGTAGGCCAATGTAGTTATCCCTCCAAGAGTGATTGTGAGAATATTAATATTTACTATATGAATGCAACTAGATAGACTAATTTTTGAGCTTGAAAATAGTCCTTGTCATATGAAATAGAATAGATTTAGACTTGGCCTACGATTATTTAAAAAATAATAATCAAAATTAGAAAGATTAGTGCCATTTTTCTCAATGTGCAATATAATTTTTCAATGATTGTCAGATGTGTATTGAATAACCTTGATATGCTTATATAGAGGAGTATTTATAATATTTTCATTAACTAGGCTTGATAAAAGTGTGGGAGGGCCAATATGAAACTTATTGAATTTAAAAATTTGTTGTTAGAACATGCAAGACAAGGATACACTAGTGGAAAAGGCCATGCTACAACCCAATCTTCCTAGTATGATCTTGTCCTAAAAGGTTAGAGATTTTTATGATTTCGTTGACATGAACCTATAAGTGGAATAGGGATTCTTGAATGATGTTCTCAGTAATTTCAAGATAGTAAATGGAATAATGAAGGATCTCATAAATATTACAAGTTAATGGAGTGGTGAATAGACCAAATAAAATAAGGATTTTAAGATTAAACATTGTTAAGAAGTTAATGATTAAATTTGAGTCTCTATAGATTTTTTTTGGTCCTTTAAGGAAACTTGTAGAACTTTTGATATGGCTTTGTCCATTCATATGATTAAGGGTAATTTGAGAAATCAGGACACTTCTATAGGTGACAAATAATGGTTTGTAATAAAGATAGGTCCTCTTACATGTTTAGGATAGGGTAAAGTGGAAAAATAGTTATTGATTAAGTACACATGTTAATTAAAGTAGAAAGAGGAGAAAACTAATATGATCAAGTATATGTGACCAAATTTAGATTACTAAATTCCTCTACCCCTTCCCCCCTAGATGCCCCTACCCCTCCTTTTGTCTAGAAATGAAATTGATATATTAAATGAAATATATACCTTAGTGTGTAAGAGACACTTTGACTTTGAGATGGTACTCCATTCATGAAAGGAATCATAGTCTTTATCAAACCCCACAAAACACATGAAGTAGTTACTTTATTCTTTTGAAAACTAAAATTTTAAAAATACTGAATTTTAAAATTGCTTTAATTTAAAATAAGATTAGGGGAAGAAAACACCCTATATGTGTGAAAGCATTATTGCTTTTGTGACTTTATTTGGATATGATACTTCCTTGAAGCATTAGAGAGATTGATTCCTTAACCGATCCAATTGATAATTTGAGGTTGATTAAACCCAAAATTGAATTTTCACTTTGTAAATAAAAATAACTCCCATTGAGGGATGCAAAAACTTTAAATTTATACATCTAGTCTTTGTAACCACAAGACGTGAAATGTGTTGAAATCTAAAAGGATATGTAGACATAATGTTAGAGGTCATTGAACCTCTAAGTTATGAATTATTCACTTAAATAGAACCAACCACTATAGATGGCTTGTAGATTAAATTGAAACTTTTTTTTTTAATGCATGATCAAAAGAGAATGGAGTACATCCATACTCATACCATGTTTGTAGCTTAGCAAATAGTATTTATAATTTTGAAAAATGGCATAATGTGCATGAATATATATCATGCCCCATTGATAAATGTAGAATCTATAAGTGTATGTAGATACCAATTATAAATTATGCTTAAATTTTTTGCATGAGTCTATATTATGTACTCAAAACCATGTGAATTTTTACTTTGATTTTAAATATGAGTGAATATGTGTGGAATATGCCCTCGTAATTTGAGCCAATAACTAGATTTTGAGCCATTTTTCAACCTTTGAAATTGTATTTTGTACCAAAATGAATTTTTCCTCTTTGAAAAAATTCATGTATGAAAACTCCACTAAAATGCCCCCTTTGAGGTGAGGGAACTGATTCTAAAATTAACTCATCTCAAAAAAAAAAAAAAAAAAAACTATAACATGTGTAGTAAGATGTAATAATTGAATAAGGTAGCATATGTGAAAAGTATGTTAACATAGTAAGATATTTCATCATTTGAATTTTGTAACACATGAGGCAAGCCCTATAAAAAAATTACATTGAAGCTCATAATAATAGACTATATAATTAGTATATTACATGTTAGTAGTGCATCATATGGATCATGACACCCATAAAAAATAACAAAATCAACAAGTACACAATAATAAAAAGCACAATGTCAAACAATAAGGCCAAGGGTTGCATACAAGGGACATGTTCAAATCACACAAAATGAAAGATTGCACACACAAGGACAAGGGCCAGAATCAAAAGACATGAATAATGTTACAAATAAGGGGCATGCTAAAATGTATCACATACCAAAAAATATATCATAGATATGTTCAAACAAGTTTGCCCACAAGCACCAAGGGCTATACACAATAGACAAGAAAGATCTAATCTATTATGTACAAGTAATAACATTAAAGTAACATAGAACTAGAAATGTAGTCTATATCATACACATGTAATATGATTATATCCTGGAAAATAGCATATTAATGTACACAATGTAAGATAAAGATGTTAGCAATATATTTGTAAATATTAAAACTCTCAATAGTATGGGAATCATGGAAAGATAACACTTATACATAATATTATCTATGAATAAGATGCCCCTAGTTTAGTAAGGCTATTGGGTAGAGATAAGTCCAACACATTAATCCATGTAAAATTTGTATGGTCTACATAATTCTTATGAATACCAATGAAATGTATATTTAATAGAAAAAGTAATATGTTATCTAATAATCATGAGATAAATAAAATATTACAAAGATGTAAAATAGATGTCTGATCATGATCAAGTCTTGGTTTTAGTTTTTTTAAAATATTTTGAATGTTATTATGTTTTTTCATATTTGATTTTTTTTGTATTTTTAAAATTTGAAACTGTAAACAATAGAAAAGGTGTTGAAAGTAGAAGAAAGAAGAATGATCTAAAATATTCACTAGAAATGATTGTATGACCATATATGAGTAAGATGCCCCCACTGTATATGAATTGTAACATTGAAAAGTATGTAAGAATATAAATAGTATGCATAAGAATTATAGTATATCCTCATTTCATAAAATTTACATTTATTGAAGTATATAGCATGTATGAACAGTAGAGCTCAAGAAAAGAAATATTTTGTGTGTAAAATAGTGTCTTGTAATCTAATAACGAGTAAGATATCTGAAACTTGAAAGAATTAAGGCTCTATGTGCTCAATTTGTGATTTCTAGATGAAAATGACACATGATATGATTGACCAACTAGGACAATAGTAGAAGTTATTTTTGTCCATAACTAGTTGATTTTATCAGTGATAATAAAAATGACATTTTATCAATGTAATGAAAACAGAGAGATAATTGGAATATTTTGGTAAAATTAACCATTGTTTTGTACTATTTATATATGGAAAGTGAAAAATAAGATCCAAGTGGCCAACACAATAACAAGAGTGAAGGGATTGGAATAATCAATCAAATTGATCACATGCATAATAAATAGAATAATGTATGATGCAATAATCAGGTATTTATGTTTGATCAAATTTTTGCTTTTTACAATTATTTGCAAAGTTTTTGGAATTTCTAGAATATTTGAAAATACAAGAAGCAAACCAATGATCTCAAAATGGCAATAATCATAACAATTTGTGAAAAGTGGTAAATGTATGAGAGTAAGTGTAGGGAATTTGGGGGCCAAAAGGGGGTCTTAAGTCGACATGTTTTTCTTGAAAAACATGAAACCTTGACTTGTACGGGTTATTTGAGATATCTACACTCATAATTTGAAGATGGTATAAGAAGATGAATTGTAGCATTTCAAGTGTAGTTTCTAAACTACTATTTTTTTTTTGAAATGGTTAAGTATAACTAGGTCAAAAATTATAAAATCGAATAAGTGGTATTATTTTTTATAAAAATCATACTTGATAGTTTTTTGTGTGCCCCACTATTTTTTGAGCATCATTTACTTTTTATTTAAACCCCTTGGTAAAAAGCTAAGAAAGATCATCTAGTTTGTAACTTATATTTTTTTAAATTAATTAATTATTTTTTTACTAATTTCACAAGTCAGTATACCTTGAAATATGATTAAAAAATGTATATCTGACCGTGCGCCCCCCTAACTACTTCAAAAAATATCAAAAATGAGATTTTTATTTTTGTAATGTGTATAGAATTAAGTCTAGTTTTCAACCATATGTTTTTTCTAGTTTGGATCAATGAATCAAAAGATAAATAAATATGAACATGACTAATCATGGCATATAGCACTACAAAATATACTTAGTCAATAAATATTTAAATAACAACCTTAAATCAATAAAAATATAAAAAAATCATATATATAGAAAGAAGAAACTTTGGCAAGTTGTAATACTATTTTCAAGGAAAAAATCACTAAAATGGATAGTGTCTAGCATGGGTGAAGTTGTATTTTTTTATTGTTGGCAGAAAACATGCATTTGACTATGTGTGTTGCAAGTCCATGCATGAGGCTCGATAATCCAAGCCATTCCTAAGCCTTAAGGCATGTGTTTGAAATGACAAGCTAAATAATTGTGTACATAGTAATACCACATACACAGAATTACCATGTATGTAGAATTACCATGTATGCAAAATTACCATATATGCAAAATTACCGCGTACATAAAATTACCACAATGGTAATTGAGGATAATATGAGATATGGTTTAGGGTTTAGAGTCTAATCATGAAGGTAATTGAGGACAATTTGAGTTGATTAAATCTAGATTTATGACCACAATGTGTTTTTGGCATAAAGTTTATGTTTCAGGATGTATAAAGTCTAATTGAAAAGGCAATTCAAGCCAATTTGAGCTCCTTGAACCTAATTTTGACTACAAAATATGATTTTGGGATCAATTGGCCCCAAGGTCACCACATATTGAGAAAATTAGTCAATTGGGGCAATAAATGATGTGATTTAGGTCAAATTGAGCCTTATGAACCTAATTGTTATTGTAAAGGATGTTAATTAGGGTTGAATCATTTAGTTTTTAGGTTTTACAATTTAGGTTTTAGGGTTTATGGCTTATGGTTTAAGGCATATATAGCATAGGGTTTAGGGTCCAATTGTGAAGGCAATTTAGAACAATTTGAGTTGATTGAACTTATTTGTGACCATAATGTGTTTTTGGGTATAGGGTTTATGTTTTAGTGTGCATAAGGTCTAATTGTAAAGGAAATTAGGGTCAATTTAATCTCTTTGAACATATTTTTAACTACAAAATGTGATTTTGGGCTCAATTGGCCTCTAGGTCACCATAAATTGAGTAAATTAGTCAATTGGGGAAATTAGTGATACGATTTGGGCCAAATTTAGCCCTATGAACCTAATTGTTATTGTAAAAGATATTAATTGCATGGATAAATCATTTCGTTTAGGGTTTATAATTTAAGGTTTAGGGATTAGAGTTTTAGGTATATGCAAGATAGGGTTTAGGGTTTAGAGTCCAATCATGAAGGTAATTGAGGATTATTTGAGCTGATTGAACTTATTTATGACCACAATGTGTTTTTAGGCATAGGGTTTATGTTTTAGGGTGCATACTTGGTCTAATCATAAAGGTAATTGGATATAATTTAACCTCTTTGAACCTATTTATGACTATAGAATGTGATTTTGGGCTAATTGGCCCTTAGATCACCACAGATTGAGTCAATTAGTCAATTAGGGCAATGAGTGATGTGATTTGGGACAAATTTAGCCTTGTGAACCTAATTGTTACTGTAAAGGATGTTAATTAGGGATAAATCATTTTATTTAGAGTTTTAATCTAGTTTGCAATTTATGGTTTAGGGTTTTTAGGGCTTAGGTTTTATGGATTAGGGTTTAAGGTGTACTTCTAGGTATAAGGTATAGGTTTTGGGACTTAGGACTTAAAGTGCTTAGAGATTAGGGCTCACGATTTATAATTTAGGGTATAAGGTTCAATCACAAAGGTAATTGAGGATCATTTGAGTTGCTTGAATGTATTCATGAGCACACAATGTGTTTTTAGGTGTGATTAGCCCCCATGTCATCACATATTGAGTGAATTAGTTAATTGGGGAAATTAATGGTGTGATTTGGGCTAAATTGAGCCCTTAGAACCAAATTCTTAGTCTAAATGATGGTAATTAGGGATCAAATGATTATTTTAGAACTTGAAGAGTTTACCATTTATGGTTTAGGGTCCCTTAGGCATAGGATTTAGGGTTAGAGCTTAAGGTAAATGGTTTATGGTATAAGGTAGATAGGGTTTAGGGTTTATTGCATAGGGCTTAAGGCTTAGGCTCTACATTTTAGGGTATAAGGTTTAGGTTTTAAGGTTTATAGCTTAGGGTTTGAGGTTTAGGGTTTAGGGTTTATAATTTTGACTCTAAATGATTCTTGTTGGCTTACTCAAATGATTGGTTCAAGGTTTTAAGAGCTTATGATTAATAGAACTTAGGGATTAGGGTTTAAGATCTAAGGTATAGGGTATAGGGCTTAGGGTTTAGGGGTTAAGGTTTAGTGTATAGGACCTATAGGGTATATGGCTTAGGGCTTAGGATATAGTTTTTAGTGTTTAATGTGTATTTTGCATAGACTAAATACCACATGTGTGGTATTACCACATACACGGTTCTTGTAGTAGTGATAACAAAGAAAACACCAATAGTTATTTTTTTTACTGTGAGAGTATTATGCCCTGCTCTATTACATATTGTATATTATGGGTCCCCTGCTCTATTGAGTTCTATTACAAATGATTATAATGTTGTCCACACCCTCAAAAGCATAAATCATTGTCTACTCACATGGTTGACTAAAGACTACATGGGACTATTCTTAATTATTTTGGAATAATTGGATTGTTGTCCCCACTTGGTACTTCACATGAGGCAAGTTTATTTTAGAATAATTGGATTATTATACCCACCCTCAATTGTTGAAAACTTTGTGAAATCATGGGTGGCATCTTTCGTAGTAGTAGGAAGAGGAAATCAAAGCACAAAATGCCAAATGAATTAGAAGTGGCAAGAGAAAAACAAAGGTAGAAAATGAAAAAACTTCATGCAAGTAATTTTACTATCCCTAATGAATTGATTTTCATAAATAATGATGAAAGGAACAATGATACTATACCAAATTGTGAAAGTCCAATTTTTAATGCTGATAGTATACCTAATTATAATGCAGGTCCACATTCAAATTTCATTTTTTGTAATTTTGATGATGATGATAATATGCATGATGATGTG
The DNA here is from genome assembly GCA_037957365.1 of Torreya grandis. Classification (NCBI taxonomy): domain Eukaryota; kingdom Viridiplantae; phylum Streptophyta; class Pinopsida; order Cupressales; family Taxaceae; genus Torreya; species Torreya grandis. The sequence goes on from JARHVA010004851.1 coordinate 535,409, forward strand.
AATTGCATGGAAACATGTATTGGAGAAACTAATAATGATGAAACTAATATGGAAACACCTATTAGAGATAGTTACAATGAAGAAAACAATATGGGAACACCATTGAATGAAGAACCTACTAATGAAGAAAATAATATGGAAACACCAAATCAATCATATATACCATTAAGAACACCTCCTAGGATTTGTAAAATAAAACCAATGTATTTAATTGAAATTGATGAATCCATTTTGAAACCAATGCCTAAAAAATGTCTGAACACCATATGAGAAGAAAAGTTGGAAGAATTTGGGAGTGACACTTTAAATATTTAAATGAAACTCAAAGATGCCAATTTTTTGTTACATTGATGAAAGTTATTAATATGACGCTTACAATGAACACCCTATGACTAAGAATATATAACATTTATGGTGTAAATAAGACAATTATTGAAAATTTTCATAATGCATACCATCAAGTAGGTGAGAATAAACACACCAAAGATGGCAACATTGCCCAACGTGTTATTAAAACTTCTTTGGTAAGTGGTAAGACAAAGAATAAATGAGAGAAAAGGGTTGTAGGCCTAGGATTTGCATCAAATAAGGCCTTAGAGGAAAGAAGAAGCTTTGAAAATGTGAATTAGGCCTACTATACCTTGTAGCCCTACTTGGGCAGAAGTGGAAGATATGTACAAGGAAGAGTTGGGGCCTTTAAAAAGGTTGGATGGAATGTTTGAGGAAAGGGTAGGAGGTTGGAAGATATTGGAGGTGACTTTAAGTGCATAGAGAAGGTAGATGACAATAGACCTAGACAAGCCTACAAAGTATATCGAGAGAGTGACACAAGATTGATTGTAAGAGGAGAGTGGATACTCTAGAGTGAGTTGAACCTTGAGAGGTGATTGAGGTGAATATCATAATCCTGATGAAGCATAAGAGAGTGTTGGTGTTGAAAATAAGAGAGTATAGAGAGGAAGTCCATGAACCTAGTGGAAAATAACAAAGACAAAGCATTCAGCTAGGTGATTTTGGGATTAACATTGCAATCATAGGTATTAGAGGCAGATGTTTTGCAGAGGTTTGTAGATGATCATATTTTACTTACATCACAACCTATTGGTCTGGTAAGACCAATCAAATATAATATAGTATGAAATATTGTAAACAAAGGTTTGTGAAAGAGTTTAAAAGAATTCAAAATTTGAACAAATTGATGAACAATATATTAACATAATTATACGTAAATTTTCCATGCATTTTAACAACATTCAACAGACTACAATGTTTAAAAAGTGAAATGTTGAACAATATATATTTATATATATTATATCCATAAAATTATTAAAGGAGTAAAAAATGTGAACATAATACAATATCTGAGGTCAATGCCATATAGGCATATACACAATATGCCAAACAACTATACATCAAGCCATATAGGAATACAACAAAATGTCATAATACATGATATCCTAATCATCAAAATTCATCACTCTCTTTGCCTTTCTTGTCAAATCCTCTCCCCTAAATGCCTTTATCACAACTAAAAGTCTCTGAACAGATTAACTATGAGTCCTCTTTGATTGTAAACTTGCCTAGAGCTCCAAGTATTCATATGCAAATATTGTTATAAATTATACATGTTGCAACAAGATACTTACAAAATTAACATGTTAAATTTTTCAAATCACACAAAAATTAATCATAATTTCACGTACCACAAGATGGTAGTCATGGTCAGTTTTAGACTGGCATTAAACAAGGTCAATGATAGGTTCATGTTGGCGAATAGGAGTGTGAAATAGATCACTACTATGAGCTGATGACCTACTCCTAATAATGAAAGGCATATGTCCCCACAAAAGTATATATACATACAAAATAAAAAGTCAAAATTATCTCATAAACTAAATCATTGACATATAATATGAAAAATTATAAATTAAATTATCTAACTATACCATGCCACCCCTGCTAATAATTTTGATAGGACTAGAAGATGTTACTGGAGGAGTCTAGCATAGATAATTATTTTGAGCATCAACTATTTTCAAAAGAGGAAAATTAAAAAACACACATCCATATTTAAAATTAAACATTATGTAATAAATAACTAGACCATGTACCTTGAATAGTTGTTGTGTAGATGAAATTACAGTAGCAACACCTACATTTGTTGTCTCCCTAATAGACGGTAGAGTGTCTTTTGAGTTAATCAATTAAACATACTAAATATCATTGTCACTCACATAAACACACACACATATATACAACATATATGTACAATGAATAATAACATTTATTAATTGTTATAAATTACCTTCATATAGGTATAAACCACAGGTGTACTATGAGTAACACACATGCTCGTCTAGACCCTACAAACCTGTTGCAACATAAAAATAGTTTATATACGTTAAATTACCTTTTAGATTGTAAAAATATTTTAAATTTAACAAGTTTGACATAGTTTTTTTAATAACTAAAATATTAAACATACCTAGGAAGTAGTAGGCAAGGTGACCAGATGAAATGTAGATGGTTGAAACATAGAAATATCGATATCATCTAGGTCCATGGAAAAACCACCATGAGTGGACTGTATGAAATCCTCCTCATCCTCATCAAGTCCAATGCATGTGGTACCACATGATTTTCATAAGTGAGTTCATCAGTTAGTATTCAGCCATTCAAGTGTGCTAAATTGGAGAATTTTGGTGGTTTATTCTCAGCTAAGAAATCTTTAGTATTTCAACATTTTTGGGCAAGGAGAAGCATAATTGTGGCATAAAAAATCGAACCCTTGGAGGAAGCAATTTTTAATAATTTGTGGTAGCATTTTGGAGGATTTTTGAAGAGGTTTCTGAAGGTTTTTCACAAATCTGTACGTCCGTATGGATGGGATTTTCAGCAGCAACAAGTCAAAAAAAAAAATTGAGACTCTGCGGAGGCATTCCTTACATCTAGGCTATCAGGTTTATGCCATTTTTTTGCACCTTTTGGTGGAGTATTTATTTCTGGAAAAATTTGCACATGTCCATATTGTACGGCCTGACATAGCAACAGAGGTATGGCTTTCATTTGGCACTTCCAGTTCAGCCTAGTTTCATAATGCATCAGCAGCATTCAGTCAAAAACCATTTGCATTATTCCAGATTCTTCTATTTTTTATTGTAAAAGTTAGATGAATGTATGAGTGACATAAATGCTATGAAGGTTTGCATATTTAGACATTGCTGTAACAGTCATTGCAAATCATAATATCATCTATTGTTCATGTGTCAAAAAGGGTTATAAATTCAGTCATTGTTTGTATACAGCTATATGAAACCTTGAATATCTTGAATAGAGGCTAAGCGTAAGTGACAAGACATTCATGATCAGTCCAATCAATAAGGACTCTTTGCATTGCATATTTTATAGTAGTATCAGGGCATCTAAATGATAATTTACGTTTTGAGGTGTTGATTCTCAAGCATTAGAAGCTATCTATAGTCACTTTAAAGTACATATCAGACTGATATCATTAGACCAGCAAGTTGGAAGGTTGCACACGAAGTATTTGACAATATTCCTTGTGTCTCACAAGCACATTTTAGACCTATAAGACCAAGGGATATTACATTTGCCCATGAATTCATTTGATTCTTGGAACGAATTGGGTACCCTCTTAACGAACAGATTTGGGGAGAAGAGCGACCACCTCTCACTTGCCGAGCAGCTAACCACTATGAAAAGAGCTCCACATGAATTCCTGTAAGATTTAAATACTTGGTTTCAGAAGACATGGGATAGAATCCCCATTTTGGTAAGACTGACTCCAAGCTATGTTTTCCTCTATTATTTGAAAGCATTGTATAGTGACATTGCTATCATGATACAGTCCATGGGAGGACATGTGTTACCTATTGCCTATGAGATAGCTATAGAAGCTGAGAATTTCCTGCTGCAAGCTAGGAAGATAGCCCCTAGACCTCATATGCTGCTCTTTCCTAAATTTCCACCTCTAATCCAAATTACTGCACCTACCTTAGCTCTTCTACCTAGCATAGAAAAGCTGGCTGCTACCCCGTCTAATGAGCTCCATGAAGTAAAAAGCTTGTTACAAAGTGTAACAAATGAGCTATTAGCTCTCAAAAGGTAGCAAGCTCAGAGCAATGAACCAAATCAAGGATATCAATAGTATGGGCAAGAAAATAGACCCCCTTTCTAGAATTACAATCAAGGAGAAGATCAGTTTGCACAGGCCAGACCTTTTCAAGGCTATAATCTAGGTGCCCCTTCATCATCCAAGGCCATGGTGCCCGTTCAAAACAATCGGGTACAAGAGTATCCAGATTGATCACCCATGGGATATAGTTAAGATTAGGCTATTTATACAAATGAAATGTTGAGTCAGTACACGAATGCATAGGACAATTAGGCAGTTGCCCAATTCCCCAGCGTTGAGGCATCATTACAACATGGCATGGACAACAGGCTGGCTCAACCTGATTCCACTCTCATGAATCACCTGGAAGGTAAATTTAATACAGTCAATTACGTGGGCAGTATAGACAATCAAGGTGATTATGTCATAGCTAACACAAGCTCCAAGAGGAGAGCTATAGAAGAATCTCAAGTAGCTGCTCAAGTGTCTACACCATCTTTTTCACCATACGTAAACCAAAAATTTCCAAATTTTAGGCCACCAATTGTACCCTCAGCTCCTAAGCCTGCACCTTAAAAGGCTGCAAGCAATCCCAAAGAAAATTTGAAAGGGAGCAACCCTCAGATCAATGTGGTAGACTAGATGAAGAAGCTACACATGAATATTTCCTTATGGGATTCATTATTAATACTGGGACAAAAGGACATGCTGTAAAAAAAATTGCATGGGCTTAATGAACCAGTTGTCCTAATAAAATCTGATAATGTTTTGATGACATATGGGCAACCTTCCACATCAGGCCAAGTAAAGAAATAAGAAAAGATCCCCCTTTCTATTTGTCCTTGGTCATAGGAGACTTCTTGGTGCACAATTGTATCATTGATAGTGGAGCAAGAACCTCGGTAATGCCCAAATGCATAGTGGATAAACTGGGGCTCAAATATAAAGAGATGACTAAGGGAGTCCTGCAGTTGGATGGAACACTAGCAAAAAAAATAGGAGTGGTGAGAGGCTTGAACTTGACGCTCCACGCCTGTCCAACCTTTTCAGTCCCTCATGACATGGTGGTGGCAGATGTTCCTCCTTACTTTGCTATTTTCTTATCCAGAGATTTCACATCCAAAATAGGTAGCTACCTAGCAGTGAATTGGTCCTATCTAGTTTTTAGGACCAAATATGGGACTAAGGTCAATATTGAATCAGAGCCAATCTACAGAGATCATCTAGAACCATACTCACTCAAGGTGGCAAATGTCAACTACGCCATTATTGATCAAGAAGATTTTTAAGTAGATCAATCTCCACCCTCTGCCCTTGAAGGAGTTGTTGACTTACTCTTAGATGAATGGGAAAGTGACAACTTTGAGTATGATCCTTACAAATTCATAGAAGAGGCAGGCCTTGGGATTTATTGCATGCATGAAGAGGGTAATTTTGTACCAAATTTGATGAAAGCAAGTCAAGATAGCCCAGGTTTATGGCAGTTTTTCTTTGATGTCTCAAGAAGCAAGTTGGGCGCTGGTGGGGGAGTGGTGCTAGTTTCTCCTTCACAAGAGAAATACTTTTCAGCTTTCAGGTTTCAATTTTATTGCATGTGCAATGTTGCAGAGTATGAATCCCTCATCCATGGTTTGGAGTGGATGAGGAAAAGAGGAATTAAGGAGCTGCAAGTTTTTGGAGACAATAAGCCGATCATAAATTAGGTAAGGGGCTAAAATCTGACAAAGAATTCTTTGCTTAAGTCTTACAAACATAGGGTATGGGACTTAGTGGAGATTTTCCTTGCTTTCAATGTTACTTCCATTCCTATAGAGTAGAATGAGCAAGCTGACAGACTAGCATTAGTGGGTGCTTAGTTTGACGTCCCTAAAGAGATAGGCTGAGACCGCAGTCCACATCATTTGAAATTGGTAATCAGACCCTCTGTGCCTGACAACATCACTAACTAGCAGGTGTTTGATAGCGATTACTATATAGCACTCTTCTTGCAAGATGAAGATGAGTTTGCTACTAGAAACTAGGCTAAGCTACAACAGTAGTATGGCAGCAAAATTGTTCAACTGAAGAACAATAAACTTCTCAAAGGCTTGGTTGCTCTCAAAAGTATCTTCAACGAGGATTACCAATTGAAAAATGATAAAGAAAGCAACACAATAAAGAAGGAGAACTATGAGAAAGTTGGAATATTCAAGAATAAGTATCTTGCACTCGGGAAAGTGTGTACAGATCATGAAAGGTAGGCCTTCACCTTGTTGTGCCAAGAGTTTGTTGATGTCTTCACTTGGGAGTATAGCGACTTGAAGGGTTTTGACCCAAGTTTGGCCCAACACACCATCAAGCTAGAGGAAGGCACCAAGCTGATCAAGTAAAAACAAAAGTCTGTCAATCTAAAGATTGAGCCTCTCATGCGTAAGGAACTCACCAAGCTAATTGAGTCCAGAATCATATTTTTGATCAAACACTCTTCTTGGCTAGCCAATCTTGTTCCTATCCAAAAAAAGAATGGGAGATCAAATTATGTGTAGATTTTAGAGACCTCAATAGAGTCTCTGTGAAATATTATTATCCTCTCCCAAGTATGGATCAAATCCTCCAAATGGTGACAGGCAGTGAGCATTTCTCCCTCCTGGATGGGTATTCAGGATACAATCAGATTTTGGTGCAAGACTGTGACTAGTACAAGACAACCTTCACTACCAAATGGGGGACATTTGCTTATATAAAAATGCTATTTGGACTATCCAATGCTGGTGTCACTTTTTAGCGATCCATGGACATGGCCTTTCAAGGCCTGATAAATAACATTGTGCTAGTGTATCTTGATGATGTAACAGTATTCTCTAAGGAGGCGGGCCAACATATGAAGCATCTTAGACAAATCTTTGAGAGGTGTAGAGAGTTTGGTATCTCTCTCAACCCATAGAAATGCGTGTTCATTGTCCATGAGGGTAAACTCCTTGGCCATGTTGTCTCAAAAGAGGGCTTGACCATTGATCTAGAAAGAGTTCGCTCCATCCTAGAGCTATCCTTGCCTAAACATAAGAAGGGTCTGTAGAGCTTCTTTGGCAAAATAAATTTCATCAAGAGATTTATTCCAAATTTTGTAGAGGTACTCAAGCCATTGACCTCTATGCTGAAGAAAGATGAGAAGTTCGCATGGACATTGCAAAAGAAGGATAGTTTTGAAGAGATCAAGCAGGCTATCACCCAGGCTCCTACCTTGATCAGTCCTAACTTCACCAATTATTTCAACCTCTACACCTTTAGAAATGAAGAGGTAATCTCTGCTATACTTACCCAAGCGAATGGTGATAACCTTGAACAACCGCTTGCATTTTTTAGCCAAGGTCTAGAGGATTTTGAGGTCAGGTATACATATGTGGAGAAGCAAGTCCTTGTAATCATATGGAGCCTAAAGAAATTCAGACATATGCTATCCAACAATAGGATTCACCTCATGGTTCCACATCCTAGCATCAAAGATTTCTTGACCGACCATGATCTAAATGAAAAGAGAGTGGGATGGATCACTAAAGTAATAGAATATGGTGTAGATATCAAAACCACCAAGCTGGTAAGAGGAAAAGGCCTGTGTGAACACCTTGATGCACACTTTAAATAATAGAGAGAAAATAGTTTGCTCATTCATGATGAAGCCACAATAGAAGAACCAGCAGTCATAAAAGATTAGACATCAGACATGAGGTGTTTCCTTCTCATTGGTGAGTGCCCACAGGGCCTTGATATTACCAAGAGAAGATATATCAAACTCCAATCTCTCCCTTATGTCCTGATCGATGGAGTGCTATTCTGAAGGGATTTCTCAGGAGTGTTTTTAAGGTGCATAGACCCAGATCAAGCCGACAGGGTGCTATCTAAGTTCCATGATAGGCCAGCTGGTGATCACTTTGCTCCTAAGCCTGGAAAGCACATGAAGTTTGACACCCTATGGAGTGGTCCATATGTCATCACTCAATGTAAGTAGCACAATGCTTTCCAACTCTCCAAGTTGGATGGTGAAGAACTGTGTATCCTAGTTAATGGGATACATCTTAAGCATTATCACTGAGCCCTTCTCCCATCATGTACATATTTTTCTTATTTTTCCTCTATTTTCCTTAAGTGCTTTTGCACATGTTAGTAGTTTTCTTAATCTTGTGTGTGTTTTCATTTCCTTTTGGGGTACGAACTTTGCGATTGATTCTTGGATATCTCAAGGTTATTTCTAACTATTTCAAAGCTACATCTTGACCCCATACCCAATAAATTCCAAGGCTACTAGCTTCTAAGCATAACAATCATGCTTCCCTTGGGAATCACCAAATTATTGACCATTTTGGCCTTGCAGGGCCAAAATCAGTCTCCTTCTTCCCCTACTATTCTAAGCCAGTTCAAATTTGGTTTGCACAAATCTTTCAGCAAAAGGAGGAACCAGCTCAGTGGTTCAACGTCGGGGTTCAACAGCATGATCTTTCCAAGAACTTTAAACTTGAACTTTGAACCATTGTTGGTTCAAATGGTTGGTTCAATCAGGTGGTTCAGTTGGTTTGGTTCAAAGTAGTTGTTTTAAGCAATTGGTTCAAGTTAGAAAGTTCAAAGGGGATCTTCTAAAGCCCTAAGGACAAGTGCCCTTGTGGAGGGTAGTCAAGCATAAATTGGACCATTCCAACAGGCTACAGAGGGTAGTTATGGACCCAAAAGTGCCCTTGCAGAGGGTAGGGAACCCGTGCAGAGGAATCAAAAGGGTGAGTTTTCCTTTGGAAATACTAAGGCAAAAGATAAGACAAAGGATGAGTTTCTTCAGGGAAAATGTCTGAAGGAATTCCTTCAGACATTTTGTCCGAAGAAATTCACAAGGTAAAGAACAAACAAGGAATTCTTTCAAAAAAATTCTCACAGCAAAGTGAACAAAGCAAATTCTTTCAGACAAAAAGTCTAAAGGAATTCCCTTAGACATTTTGTCCGAAGGAATTCACCCAATGGAAAAGATCAATAGAAAGTAGCAAGCAGGAAAGACATAAAGGAAAGATTTCCTTCAGAAAAATGTCTGAAGGAATTCCTTCAGACATTTTGTCTAAAGGATTTGAAGACCAAGGCCGCTCGAAGTACCCTGAAGGGCAGGTGCCCTTGTGGGGGGCTCTCGACGACTGTGAAAGGGATCTTTCTCTGAGCCCCAAAGGGACACCTTCCCTTCAGGAAGGTTAAAAGACAAAGGCCTGAGTAAAGAAAGAAAGGCTGAAGGAAAGAAAGCATAGAATAGCCAAGGGGTGACGGGCCCGAAAATGTCAAATTCAGGACAATTGAATAGCCGTTAGCTTTTAAATGGCAATGGGAACATGAACGTCAACTTTACAGCAATGAAATAGCTGTTGATATTTAAATGCTTGAGCACAAACCCAAAGGAATTTAAAGGCCTTAAGGCCAAAAGGAAGAGACCACTGAGAAGGGAGCCCAAAGAGCCAAAGATTGATAGAAGATAGCCCTGAGGGCTCAGATTACCAGAAAGAGCCAAGAGATGACAAAAGACAAAACCAAGAAAAGAAAAAACTAAGAAAAGACAATGCTGGGAAAGGACAAAAGTCAAGAGTGAACTCAGTGATCTGCCAAGAAAGGATCCCAAAAGAGCCAAGTGCAAAAATGAACAAAACAGTCCAATTGGCAAAAGAAGGTGTCAGCACAAGGAGTTATTCTAGCAGTTGACATAGTCTCTACCAAGTGGTCATCAAGGAGCATAAACAATGAATGGTGTGACCTATTTTCTTCACTTTGTATTGATGAACAAACAAACCACATGAATGTCTTGAAGGAATGGTCTTGTTTGCAGACAAACGGTGTGGCCCATGATTTCACATATGGCATTTAATACATTTTAAATGCCTAAGGTCAAAATGGGAGCTGACACAGCATTCTCTTTCAAGCGGCTTCCTCTTCCCAATGCTCTTAATGCACATGGGCCACTTGTAAAAGGGTGCCAAAGTCTTTTCCAAAAAGGGGCACCTTTTCATCCTCTTTCTCTATATATATTGTAATCTCTCATTTGAGAAGGCATCTCTCATTTTTGTATGGCACATCCCTACCAATTTTCAGCCTGAATCAATAAAAAAGCATTTTACCTCTATTTCGTTGGATATATCTCTGATTGTGCTTGAGTATTAACCTTGTGTTCAGTCATTTTCCATGATGCTTTCACAAGCTTGATACCAACACACCTGGTATAGACAACTGCCATTCCTAAAGGTAGCAAAAAGAGCTGTATCTGGAGCATAGAGATAGGAGAAGGTTGCTAAACAATGTGTTTTCCTATAGTGCCTGTGGTAAGTTCATCTTTTATGTGTCTTCATTTAGCCTTTTTGTTAAGTTCCCTATAGTCTGGTCTTCCCAGCAGATAAAGTGTATGTGCTCTTATGTTTTAAAGTGTGAGTAATGAGTAGATCAAACTTTTGGTGCATCACCTTCTTATTTTAGGTTCTATTTCAGTAATCCTTCTCTCTTTTCAACGCCCCCATTATATATATGTATTAGCAATATTACTGGAATAACTTAGAGATGCATCAGAGGGAGCTAGCCCTTATCTAGAGTTTCCATTGTGCCGCATGGAAGAGATAAGCTCAGCCTTCTCTCAAGGGTGCAATCCACAGCATCAACAGGTATTTTGGTGAAAAAAAGGAATATATGGCACAAACACTTACAACAACTAGATTTAGGTTTGTATATGTAGATTTAACCTTCAAAGTGTGTGAAAGACTTATAAATAACTTTTAAAATGGTCAAATCCTACTAAAGCTATCAATAATTGAAAACCTATAAATAGAATAAAGTGGTGTGTTTGTGTTGAGCTAACTACAATTACCCCCATAATGATTTAATGATGCCTATGTATACAATACTCCAAGGAGGGAATCAAGCCCATGCAGTTCTCCCACTTAGAGTGATTTTTGCAATTGTGTTCTTTTGACTATATGAATGCATCTAGAGTTGGATTGAATACTTTATCATGCTTGCTTAGGGCTAAATAAAATAAGTTTTTAACTTGACTAAGGACTATTTATAATCATTGTAATAAAAATTGGGAAGAATAGAGAACTTTTACTCAATGTGCAACACTGTAAATATGTCTTCATATTAAAGTTTTCAAGTTAAATAATAAGGACTTGAGTGTGCCTTTATAGCAATCAAAAAGGGAGAAACACGAGCTAGGAAGCCTAAAAACATGGAAGACAACGTAAGGGAGATTTTAACTTTAAAAAAATACCATTAGAGGATAAAACACATAAATGTTTCGTGGGGACATGAATGGCTCCCACTAATTTCCCTATTGAACATTTTTGTCCCTTAGGGAAACATGTGTAATTTTAGATCTCGATTTGTCCATATATATGTTTAAGTGTATTTTTAGCAATCACAACACTTATTTAGGTGAAATATAATGGTTCAAAATAAAAATATGTACTCATAGGTGCTTAGGATAGGGTACTAATTAAGTGCACAAGTTAATCAAAGTGAAAAAGGGCCATTTAGGTTACTACATTGTAAAAAAATAATGTTATAACTTACATATAATTTAACCTCAAGAGTCCTTGACACTCAATTTATGTAATTATCTGCTATGAGATGAAATGGTTGGTTGTCAGTAGACTTATATGGAGACACATCATTGTCATCCCCTTTTAATCCTAAAAGGATAATCTTGTGAAAGTTATTAGCGAGAGCCTCTAGTCAACTTGATTTATAAGAATAATAACTAGAAGGTTGCAATGAAAGAACAAAAGGTGATATGCAACTAAATAATAAGGTTAAAATCCAATAAATTTAAAAATCATCAAATTTATAAAAGGGATTACAAATATGGGGAAAACATTTACCTCTATTGTTCCCTTGAAGTAATTAATGGTTGATGGGTCTCATCATGATGCTCCATCTCATCATTACATAATTCCACATATGTAATAAACCTATCATCAAAATTGAAAAAAAATGTATTAATAAATATAATTCACATAAAATAACAAATAAATATAATTTTAAAGTTGTTATACATGCAGGCCAATGTCATACCCATTTTAGACCATCAAAATCCCTAAAGGGTGAGGTAGTTCTCTTCTCCTCAACATTTGAATGAATAATGAGGTTGTGAGGGGGTGTAAAACTCCTTTATATATAAACATGTGAATCATTGATGAGATTTTGAGAGAGTGTAGAACTCCTCTATATCTTGGTGTGTGGCTACAAGAACACTAGATCCCACAAAAAGAACTATGCATTTCCATTTTAAAAGCAAATCAATGTGGGTCATTAGTTTTTTATGTCTCTAATATTATAAAAGTTTGATTTGTAAATTATTTATGTATAATAAGTAATATTTTTGTTATGGTTTTTTCCTAGAATTTCTCCTGGGGTTTTTTTGGCTTATATTTTTGAAAGGATTTTTATCTATGATTTTTACCAAGGTTTTTATTCAGGTTTTAACTAAGTTTTTTAAAGGTTTTTTTAATATGGTTTTTATGTAGGGATTTTATCTACAAATTTCTTCTAGATTTTTTTCCTATGATTTTTACTAGGATTTTATTTTGGGTGTTTGCCTCATGTTTTTGAAAAAGTATTTTTATTCTTATATATGTTTCGATTTGTATTTTTTAAAATTAAAATAAATGCAAATGTAGTAATTAATTATAAAAAAAAACCCATACCTTTAGATAACAAATTAGCTATCCTCAAATCTCTTATATTCAAATATTATTTTATAATTTTTATCATGCATTTGATGTTAATTTTTCATTATAAATTTATATTAAAAAATATTTACATGTACTATATCATAACTCGAGCACTAAATATTAAATTATCATTTTCATTGAGAAAAAAAAGAAATATCCAACCAAAAAATGTTTGTTTATTTTTAGAATAAATGTTTCCCCTCAATTTTTAATAATATAAATAAATAAATAAAACTTATTCAAATATATTAAATATAAAGTTAAATATAATCAAAGCACCTACTAAAAATTGTTGCATATAAAACATTGTAGTTAGCAATAAGACCTTAATGGATTTTGTGACCTAGATTCTAACAATGAAAACAAATTTATAGGAGATTGAATAAGACCTTAATGGATTTTGTGATCTAGATTCTAACAATGAAAACAAATTTTTAGGAGATTGGTGCATGACATTTAATGGGTGATTTTTTTAAATTAGTGTGAAACTTCATAGTTTTTCCAAGGTCTTAAAAAATATAAGATTTTATATTACATTATCAATTTCCTTTGAACAACCCTCTTCCTAGTATTTTAATTAGTGTGAATCTGATCCATATTCTCAGCTTTTTTTTTTCTTGGAAACCTCCTAGACCTTTTTTAATATTTGAGTTCTTTCTAGAGGTGTACTAGATCTTTTGGTAGTGTTTTATAAAAAGGGTTTGATTCATTTCTAGTTAGATTTAGAGTAGAATTTGGTTGAGCTCAAAAAAATAAAATCACATTTAAAAATGTTTAAATAATTTTGATCTTAAGTAAATTTGAATAATATTATGAACTATCAATTATGTATTGCTTTGTTAAATCATATTTATTATAAATTTTGATGTTAATTATGCACATAAAATTGATATAATATTTAATTTTTTTAATATAATAGTAACAACATGATTTGATGTCCAAACTTTCATTGATAGATAAATCATGTAAATATTTTTATGAATTGCTAAATTTAAAATGATAATATTTATTATATAATTTTAAATTAGATGATTGAAATCACAACTTATGATGATTTTTCATATGAATAGATTTGATCAAACAATGAATGTGAAAATGATAATGAAAACAAATGACGATACATCATATCCTAAATTTCAATCAAAATTATCCTTAGAAAATGTATCTCCTTTTGATAAAGCTTGAGGCATATATATATATATATATATATATATATATATATATATATATATATATATATATAAACTAAATGCATATATTTATGACTATCTTATTTACTGTATAATAGTTCCCATGATTTATTGCATACTAATATGTAGATACAGTATGAAACTTTACCTTGATGCACGAAAAAGTGTTGTTTATTCACCTTAGTATGGGATGCCCACCTAAACATTTCAAAAGGTATTTATAAGGGTTTGAAATATATTCATGAGTGTAGCCCAAATAAATATATTTATAGAAATGTTAAAACTATGAATATTCTTTTGGGCTTAAACATGGAACCATATATAGTAAATTATAGTTTGGGATGTATCCTAAGTATTTTAGGAGCTCTGTGAATTAGGTGATGTGTGATGCTTGGAATACGACATATATAAATAAATATAGTATTAAATACATAATTTATAAGTGTTTATTTAGTTATTATGGTAGTTAAAGGAATATTAATGAGTTTTGGCTCTTTTTACAAAGAATATAAAGCTCTTAGAATCTTAAAACTCATATAGGAGTGGGATGTGTACCTATTCAAGTTGATTCTTTTAAGATGGATTTAGTAAAGTGGGTGAAAATAATATCGAATGAAATATATGAAACACAATTTTATCTTAAAACATGTTTTTCTTGCCATCTTCATTTTCATATATGATAACGCTTTCAAATTTCTCATAAATGAATACTTCAATCCATACATAGATATAATTCATATATAACTTTCCAATGATCTTTTTTTTTTTTTTTGAAATATTAATGTCTCATCATTCCATAAATATCAATATTAATTCTTCCATTACAATAATTATCTTCAAAAAAATTAAACTAAATTTATTGTTCCCACTTTAAATTCAAGGTCCTCATAATACACACTATTGTTATATTACAAAGTTCTATTTCTATGTAAAATTAATTAAGAAGAATGTAAGTGGGATATTTCAACCCTCTTTGTTGTTTTGGGGATGGGCTAAAATTGACATAGGTGATTATCCATTTGATATAAATAACATCATGAGATAGGAACTTTGTTATATAAAATAAACCATAGTATATAATTATATAACATTTGCATGTAAAGATTTTTATGAGCTTGGCCTTTATTTCAAGGTCACTCATAAAGAAAATTATGGATTGGTTAAAGATATATTTATGACCTAATCAAAATCTTTTAGGTTATATACATTTTTAAATGGAAGGATGAAGGTGTTATTTTTGAGTCATTTTTAGATTTTTATTTTAGAATTATGTTTTGCTCAAATATTTTTTAGAGATACAAAAAGCTTCATCTAAAATTTATGGGCCTTATTTTATTAGAATAATTGCATACCGAATATGAAATTCCAAACCTTTTTTTGTGACCATTAGACCCCATTCTTTTTTATGAAATAAAGACCCTCAAACCTGTGAATTGAAATATAGATTTGTAAATGAAATAAAAAGGTAGAAGAAAAGAAAACAGGTTTTATCTTCAAAATACATCTTACAAGATTTTCTACACTGCATTCCAAACCTGGCTCTATCATAACAATATTTTATTTTATTTTAACAAAAATATCCCTATGTATTTTTGTACCTCTGTAAAAAAAAAAAATTGAATACCTGGTGATCACTTTGATACTCATTGTTCTAAAGTTCATGCATATGTCCTACTTAAAAATCTTCATGAATGGACCGGATTTCATAAATCTCATATTTTAACTAGATTTCATAATTACCACAAAACCAATTTATTTTGAGTCTTTGTACTTTAGAATCCCATGACTTCATGATCACGTTAGGGAGGTTTCTTATAAATTTTTATTTTGTAAGGTTTTGCTTTATAATTAGCGTGTGTTGTCTATTTAACAGTGTGGTCACAAATTTCATTAAGTGAATAAGATGCAATCATTTATGCATCAGAATCCAAAGCCCACAGATCCGTAAGTTCCATGGAGATCAACCTAGCAATCATATGTGAGCACTTATTTTATATCCAATGGTCATGTAAAATAATCTTTTGATAGCTGTGAATTTGACATTCTAAGCTTTCTACGAATCTGATCCAATCAAAAGACACCATGTGGTTGGCTCCAATTAGTCATAATAAAGGAAGAGATAATGAAGTGATGTAGCATACCAAAAGTATATCACAAGTTCATGCAACCAGATCTTGACATGTTTTGGTATTTAAATCAGGATAAAAGATAACTCATAAATTCCATGAATACATTGAATGCACAATGAACAAGGTGTCTACCAAGAGGCTCTGTGGTGTCCATGATCTTAAGCCATGAGATCTAGACACATGGATAGAAAATATAACTTATTGGACAATAAATCTAAGAAGACTTGAAAATATAAAAATATAAACAATGAATAAATAAAATAAAAGGCCACCTTTTGTAATTGATTCACATGAACTAACGTGACAAAGTGATCTCCCAAGATTTGAATTGTGAAATAATTACATTCAAATTTAATATAGCAAATTTATTTCAAAAAGTGGCTGACATTGATACTAAATATTTACAATGAAAAAGTTGAAAGTTTCAAAGGATTTCAAAGACATTTAAAGTGAGTGATCATCAAAATTCTCTCAAAAATATTTGAATCATAGAATAGTTATGGTGGCCACATCCTCTTCTTTTGGTTCACCTTAGTAATTTAGGGATACTATTTCTTCCTTAATGTCATAGAATATGAACATTATAATGTTTATTCAATAAAGTAGAGGCGACGCACATAATGAGCATTGAAGAAAAGGCTACACATAATGAGACTGGATAAATGGATGATTTAATCACCATCAAAGAGGTTGGTCTGCATCAATTTGTGTCTAAACTGAAGGTATTCCCTTGTATTGACTTGTTTCATAACTAACATTATTTTCTCATAAAATATGAGAAAAAAGTATTCTTTATCACTAGATTAGATTTTTTAAAATATTAAGTATTTATAAAACCTAAATTTTTGTATAAAAAAGAGGTTTCCTTAGAATAGTTTGAAAATAATGACCTAAGAAAGTCCTAAAAGACTAGGAAAAGGATACTAAACATTGGGTAAATAGAAGAAACATAGATATTTATACCATTAAAAAAACTTAGATGAGTTAGAAATGGAATGCTCTTCATGAATCAATTATATGGAGCTTCTTATATCATTCATGCGAACAAGTTATGAGTGCTCCTTCTGGTCATTATTATTAATTATATGAATAAAATAGCCACAACAGAAGTCATTTCATATAATTTGAAGAATCACTTCAGGAAGTTAGGGAGGGTATTTTTAGACTGTCTTATCTTTTGGATGCCTATTGTGCCTTAGTGAAGTTTAATCATTCAAAATTTCATCAGTGACCTAATTATTATCTTGTTCCTATTCATATTTAGTATTATAAATTATATGTATACAAATTTCAAAAAAGCATGGAGGATGACTGCAACTTATTTTATCCACATTCATACATGGCCATAAATGAAAAATAAATTCCCAGGATCTCTGAAGAGATTATAGATTCATCAAATAAATATAAGCATGTTGATATTTCTATGGATACACAATGATTAGAGTTGAGGGCATATTGATTTCACCT
This sequence comes from Torreya grandis, assembly GCA_037957365.1. Taxonomy (NCBI): domain Eukaryota; kingdom Viridiplantae; phylum Streptophyta; class Pinopsida; order Cupressales; family Taxaceae; genus Torreya; species Torreya grandis. The sequence continues at coordinate 553,044 of JARHVA010004851.1, forward strand.
CTCATGATTATATATCATGTGCCAAATAGGTTGGTTAAACAAGAAATTGCATATCAATTTGTCAATGTAGTATTAGGTCATTACAAATTAAAGAATTATAATCCATAGCCATTCCCACAAGTAAAGATAGGGAATACTATTTAAAAATCATGGCAATCTATTGAATAATTATCTACACACATGTCTTCATATAATTTGAATGATCACATGCTAAGACAATGGGATTCAAAATGGAATGTTAAGAAACATTTGAAAACACTCAGAGGAAAAGTTAATCACATTTAAAATCATAGTTATCATCTTTATGATAAGTATTATATGAATCCATAGAATGATGATGAGGTGGTGGTAAAAATGAAGGTTGCGGATTTATTTAAACCACTGGTTCATAAAACACAACCTCAAGGAATATAAGAGATACTAGATGCCCATGTACCACTAGTGAAAGAAGAGCCATATGGAACAAATTAAAATCTCAAGATAAAGGTGTTGCACGATCTATCTCCAACTTCTCCATCTTAAATTTAGGCATCCTCTTGAAAGACCCCAAAGCACCCAATTAAAAATCTATCCTTATGATTTGATTACATAGTGACATGTTTGGCTCATTCATGTGAATTTATTGGTTTAAACATGGATTATATGTCTAATGATCCTTTTTATAATATAACTAGTCAAATAAGGGCCCCTTTTCTATTAATCAATATTTATCACTAAGATTCACCCAGGTTTATACTCACTAAACCATTGTGTCTCAAAATAGCCCTAGTACCCAAATCAGAGGTGTTGTTTCCAAGTCAACTAAACAAGTATCCAAGACTCCTACTCAAATCACTTATACTCTATCTATGAATAGTCTTCTAGTTACTTCTACAATTTCAAGTGCCACATTGACTACTCCACCTCCACTTGTCTCCACAACTTTTGCTACATAACAAGCTAGTCATACTTCTCAATAAGTTACAGTTCCACAATCACATCCTCAAAATCCTACCAAATCTTCATTAGTCTCAAAACCTATCATAGTTGAACTTAATATTCAATCGGGTTCAATAGTGATTATAATTCCTAAACTTCATTATATTATTATACCATTTATACCTTTTAGTCTACTATTGTCAGCCATAACTTCCCATGTTCCCAACATTATAGTTGAGATCCCAGATATCACTATAATAAATCTTGCTAGACTAGTTACTCCAACTTTAGTAAAATTAGAGGTAATTGTGAACACTCCAATATCATTTTCCACTACCATCATTCCACATATTTCCACAACCCTTTCCACTTCACCACGATTTTCACTTTCCATCTCAACCATGTCACAAGTTGGGTTTGCATCATCCATAAATTTTGTAGTGGAAAAATAGAGTGGAGGATAATCTCAAGATGATTGGATTCATAATCTATAGCTTGCACAAGTTCAAAAACTAGAAATGATTATTCATGTTGAGCTTGAGATCAAATTAAAATTTGAATTTTTTTTGGGAAAACTCAAAATAATAACCATTAGAAGGATTACATAATAAGGTACCCTTACACTCTATTATATAGAGGCTTATTTTTCTCATTAACAAATAAGAGAAAAAGGTGAAGTAAGGTTTTATCTATAAATTTGGTGTATTCAAGTAGTGATGAATACTTTGTAGAAGAGCTTGAATATGTGGTCAAATCTTCACATGAGATCATAAAGAAGGTTTTTCAAGGTATGAAACAAAAAGTGAGAAAGCTAGAAACACAAGCCAAAGCTACATTCTATGAGGCTATTATCATTGATGTTGATAATCATTTTTAACTTGATCCTTAGCTCACTTGCAAAATTTCATGAGGCAAAAATTTAAAAGTGATCTCTTACAATAGAAATTCTAGAGTTACTTAGTGGAGATCATCATAATAGATAATAATTTGAAAAATATTGCCTCTATAGTAAATAAAGGTCTCTTCCCAGGAATCAAGCTCATGACAATGTCTAACATCAATTAGTGTAAATGTTTTGCCCTTCAAATGAGGTCTTCACTATAAGAGTGGTCAAATAATATGAAGACTATAATGATACCTTTAAATGATTTCACTGAGAAAATTTTGGCCTTCTTTCAAGAAGCCAATTTTACTTCATCATTCTTGCAGGATAATAAACTCATAACTCCCATAGAGTTTGAAAGGTATCTCAATAATTTCATGGTCTCATTCAAGATAAAGGTAGCTAATACAAATAATGAAGGTGGTCAACAAGTGACTAATTTGATCACTTATATGATAGAGAAAATATAAAGGCCACAATAGTTAGAGTATATATTTGGTCCTATTTGTTTAACCATGAAATGGTGGTGACTTAGGCATAACTCTTGTTTAGGAGACCTATCATTAACATATCTTAGATAGATGAAGATTGCCAATTTATCACCTAGGCACTCAAAGGCGAAAAATTAGTCAATTGAGAGATAGCTCACTAGAGATAAGTCCAAAGAGACTTGAAGAATCAAGGCTATTTTCATTCTTTTGGTTTTAAAACTATAAGGCTTTGTTTTATATGTTGTAATGGTGGCCATCCCTTGTTATAAAAACATCCATTGAGACTCTTTTAAAAGAGGGATAATTTGAATACTTTTTACACTTAATAAATATTTTAGGATATTCTTTGAGTTTTACTATGTCTTTCTTTCTCAGAATTCAAATTAGCATTTTAGGTATTCATAGCTAGAATGAACATTGCATGAGGTATATTTATTTATTTTGAATTGGTTAAATTGAGTGTATAACTAGTTTAATCATCTTATCGTCTCTATTTTCCTGATTACTATAAACAAATATGTTAATTACAATTCACTATGGTCAATTTATCATATGAATTAATGTTATGATAATTTGTTTATAATTTTTTAACCATTTGTGTTTGTGAAATTTTGAGTGAGTGGTAAATTTAATGAACACCGGCTTATTCACTATAAATATTATCAAGTGGTTACTTCAAAAAATAAAATATCAGTGTGAATTATGGGGATATCTTTTCTTATCTACCCTTTCTCTCATATTTGATGTTATTTATTAGAATTATATCTTATAAAATAGCATCATTTTGAAGTCCCATATTTATGTTAGTTTTGTCTATTATAATAACTAAGGCTAGCCTAATTTCAAAGATCTCTTTAGGTAAGGTGCATGTGACTTATAATTGGTTATTTATAAAACCATACACTTTTAATTATGCATTGAGTCACACTTTGTGATCCTAAAATGAATAGGTGTAAACTCATCAATTTTTGGAGCATGTTCATAAACTTGTATTAGCAAGAAATTTGGCACTAGAAGAAGAGCCCTAACTAATCTTTGCATACTCTAGCCAACTAAGAAATTGAACTCAAACTCACAACTATGCACTGAACTGACCTATATTTCCCACCATGTTTCACTAGATCTACTTTAGAGTTTGTCCTTTTATTACTACAACCAACAAAATTACAAATAAGACCCAAGTTTGATAAGGGGGATCAAGAATCTATAAGACTCATCCAAGTTCAATAACCAACCCACATTTTAGACTATTTCCCCTTATGATTTCTTGTTAGGAGGAAAAATAATTAATGTTCAATGGGATATTTATGAGTTACTAATAAATCCTAGAATGGATTCCCCTCCTTACATCCTTTATGTAGGGAAAACAACTGAAGATTAAATTGCATCCTTCAAATATGCCCTGAGAGTGTTAAATTAAGAGAATGAAGGTTGTTTCCATTTACACTATACAAGGCATTGTATATGATTGGTTTCTAAATCTACTTGTGAATTCCATCACTAGTTGGAACTAATTTAAGACCACCTTCTTGGCTCAATTTAGATAGGTGACCAACCCTCTAGTGTTCTATGTCAACAATTTGAAACCATTAAAAGCAAACCAAATGATCCAATTAGGAACTTCAATGCAAGATTATAAAATATGTATAATAAGATTACTCTTTTATACCAACCTAACACTGCATTAACCCTCAAAATGTACAAAAATGCATTATACCCAATGATAGTTATGTTATTTAGGTGTGTTGTAGTGATAAATAATTTACCAATAACCTACATCAAAAGAATCAATATTGGCAGACAATTGAATCCATAGGGACATATCATTTCAAACATCAATTGAAACATATAAATGTTGAATCTCATTTAAAATTTCCAATAAAAATGTCCCAATGATCAATCTAATGCCTATTACCAATGTATTGCCTTTGAGACATGTTGTTCCTAATCATCACATGGTTTTTCTTACGGATTATCCTATTTAGAACACAACACAATCGAAATCAATCTTTGTTCCCAATTTTTAATATCACCCAAACATTACCACAATATTCAATTAAGAATGAACTTGATGCAATGCAATGCGTGGTAAAAAAATTAAGTAATGAATTTATTAGTTTCCAAAATTGAGTTGGAAATACTAGTGGAGAAAATATGGCTCTAAGTTACACTTATCAAAGGTAAAATCAAATAATAAATTGGCTAAGAAATACTGAACCTTCCCCAAACAAATTTATTGAGATTAATATTTAATTAGATTTACCTAACTAGTGTAAGGTTAACATTAATACTACGTGAAGATAATTAGAGAGTGCTAAGTTTTGCAATGCTTTCAAAATATTCCAAAAATAAATAGAGGGGTATGAGGTGGTCCCAATTTATATTACACCAAACACATTTAATACTCCTAGCACATCAAATTCACCTAGTACCACAATGATGTTGGAGACATTTAATTTACATAACCTAGATGATAATGAACAAGAGGATAAAATTGAATAGGTGCATGTTTGCTTGTAGTACTAAACGAATTAATAAACATTGAAGAGTAAAATGAAATAAAAACAAACCCTTACTACATCCATGCCTCATAACATTAGTTTTATTCCTCCTGATTCTAAAGAAATAAATGATCCTCTACTGAAAGTAAATTACCATTTTCCCTAACTGATACACATATGACCCTAACTAAATATGTGTATAACATAGTAGAAGACATGAAAAAAATCAAACAAAATATTACCTTGCATGAGTTGGCCCAAATCATAGAACGAAGAGACCTACTTGTAAAATCATTGACTGAGAAATCGGCATCAAGCAAACACAAAACAACAAATACCAATGTGGTAATTCATAAGAATAAAACCAAAGTTCCTCCTTTTATATTGATAGCTATAATTTTTTGAAAGAACATACAAAACTATTTAGTGGATTTTAGTGTCTTTGCCAATGTCATGCCCATGATTATTTTTGATAAATTAGGATTGAAACCTATTAAGTTTTATTAGATAGTTTTTAATCTCAAAAAATTAGTAGTCAAAGTGGTGGGAAAGGTTTTTAATTTTGAAATGCAGCTAGCCTCTAAACCCAAGGTCCAATAGTTCATAGGCATTCAAGTGTTGTGCATTTCCAAAGCATATAGTATGATACTTAATTGAGATTGGTCTAAGATGTTTAATGGTTACATGGCCACCAACTTTTCCCACATGTGGATACCTTAGATGGCAAACCAAATCAGATTTGACATGGACTTAAGATGAAATACATCATCACTAAATGTAATTAAAAGAATAAAAAGGTGAATGTTGTCTCTACTAACATTTTCATAAATATGATAACAACTGAGCATGTTATTAAAAATAAAAGGGGCATAAATCCTTGCCAACTTGGTCCTTGATCACTATATTTTCATGGATCTCACTCCACTTAAGGATTTGGACTAGGATTTTTTTATTAGATCTCTTAGGAAAGTAGTATATTTATATCTATTGCTTGTAGTTCCCTATAATAATAACTTTGTTGAGTATGAGGCCATGATTATAGGTTTTTATTCATCTTTGAGAATAATGTTACATAACTACAAATGTTTGGAGACTTAGATTTAGTCATCAATCAAGTCAAAAGTAAGTTCCAATATAAATTATTATATTTTATAAAATATAGACATATAGGATAGGTGTAATCACCCAAAAATGTTATTTGAGTGGTAAGAGTGTTAATTGAGACCACATATCCCTAGATTATCTCTATACCTATCATATATCCTATTATCACAATTATCTATCCTTTATGTGGCTCACTGGCATCCTTAGTCCCAAAGCAGTCCTAGATCCTCATTTCCCTATCCTGGCCATTTGTGCCTAGTGTTTTTCCAGTAGACACTAGCACCATAATAAGGACACTAGTGCTACAATGTACTAGTGTCCCCAAAATTGTGCTAATGTCCTTTAACCAATCTTTTCCTAAATGGATATCTTTTCAAAACTAAAACTTCCTAGGGTTAGCCTAGACCTCTTTTATCACTTGCATAAGCATCAAAACAATATGTGTGTGTGTGTGACTTTTATCCCTCTAACCACTACATGGAAATTGGAATCAAAATACACATTCAAACTCAAAACAAGTTATGCATAATTAAGGTTATCAATCCCTATTCTTCCCTACTTCATATTACTATCTACAACAACCCTATGTTCAGATTACGTAGATTTCTAGTCTCAAACACATTCAAGGCACTCAAGTACACTGTCATATTAGAATCACTTGAACTTATACCAACACTTAGGTGGGGAAGACTACATCAGGCTTGATCCCTCTTTAGAGTATTGGTATGTAGGAAAATTGCATCACAGCATGGTGTTGAGGATGTCTAGCCTACCTTACTAACAAACACATTTTCAGCTCATATCAACTAGATACCCTAACTACATGGAATATTAGGGTTTGATCATTAAATCAGTCATTATAGTAAAATTAAAGGGTTTTATAACTCATGCATGCAGGAACATACCTTATATATCTAGACACAAGTATACCTAGAAGCTCCAGACAGTCTTGCACAGAGGACATGTTAACAATTTTGACCTCACAGGTCAAATTTTCACCTCTATGACTTGAAAATTTTATTATTAATACATGGTGTACTTTTCCAGGAATGAAAATATCCAATGGATATAGTTTACAGAAGTTTCATCAAGCTTCTCAAGTGATTTTAGTAGTTTTTACTGCCAAAGAGGCCTATTTTGAGGTCATTTATATAATTATTCAAGGTAAAATTGATATCCAATCATATTTAGGACCTTATTTATCCATGAAAAGGTCAAAAAAATTATTTTTAAGAGGTTTCAAGTTTTAAAATGTATAAAACCAATTTATCTCTCATATCATCCTTCTTAGTAGCTCTAGAAAGGCCATCAATTTTTGCTTAGTACAGGCAGGAGAGAGAGAGAGAGTCAGGTCCAAAGGTCTTTGAAAATGATGAGGAACCTAATAAAATTTAAATTATTAGATTTTTTTTCAAATTAATCCCCCTATTTTTATGAGCAATCGCTAAGAGTGTAAGGGGGTCACTATGGCCTAGTCATCCAAATAGGGTCCAGATTTGTCTCTATTTCTTCACTTCAGATCTCGATGGATAAAAATGGTTTTATTGGAATTATTTAAGGGTTAAATATAATATTTTTCATGTTTTAATCATTAGCTAGTTTTTCTTGATAAGGGTTTTTTTGATAAAAAATTGGTTGCCTGTCTTGACTTGAGATTTGGCAATTTGCAAGCAATCTTGATATATCAGTGGAATGTATTTATTTTCAAGATTTTTCAAGCTCATGTCTTAGGTATAGTACATATATTTCATCCAATCAAAGTTTCAATTACTTTCACCATGAAAATCTCTTTCTTGAGACAGCCTGGTTGGTCATTAAGCCCTTCCACAAGGTATAATTACAGATATAATGAGATTTTCAATGTGTGAAGATAATATTAGTGAGGTTGTAATGATATTGAGTGGATTCCAAAGGATGAAAAAGTATGAATTTTCCATTGGAGGATGTTCCATATGAGGTTAAAGTACCATGCTTTCTTAGGAGCTCAAAATCTCTCTTGTAGGTTTCTTAAGAGCTCAAAATCTCTCTTGTAGGCCTAATGGTCATAAGAATGACATCATGGTAGGTAATAAAGGTTATGAAGGTTCATAAAGATGAAGAGTTTCATTTTGAGGCCATGATATTGTTTGAGAGTGTTCATAGAGTCTTAAATATGACTAGAGACACTCTTGGGATCAAGAAATTCAATTTAGAGCTTCAAATGCCTAAAATAGCACTAAAAGATTGTATGCTACTGTGTTTCCAATTTAAGAGACCTTTTAGAGGATTGTGTGTTCCTTAAAAGTGTATTGAGGGTATTAGATGGACAGTCATATATGCCTTAGCAAACATGAAGGGATGAGGATGAGCTTAATGTTGTGAAATTACAATAAAATCATGATGAAACTTCCTTAGAACTCAATTTAGTAGAATTTAAGGTAAGTTAGCATTGTTTAAAGTAACATGTTATTTCTTGTTTACATGTTATTCAGACCTCCTCATGGAAAATTAATGTTTATGAAATATATTTATTCATATAAAGGGTCAATAAAGGTCTTAAGTTCATTTCAATCTCTTGGAACCAACCTCCCATCCATCCTTAGTCCATACACAGAGGGAGAAATCACCACCTACAACAGTTCTCCTTAATCAAGCTATATCTTCAAGAGTCATTTCAGTTGAAACATGGAGGTAGGTGGATTACAAGTTTAAAAAATAAAGTGATATCAATGAGATAATTAACATTCTAGAATATATAGATCATGGAGGTAGGTAGAATGGTGTGGTGAACCTGCAGTCCGTACAAGCTATAACTCTACACCTACAGTCACCAAGGAGTTAGCACAGTCAGGCATAATACATTAGAAGTGGTGTATTAGAGGAGATTGGAGGTCAAGATGTATTAAAAAGATGAAATAGGTTCTTAATCCATTTTAATGATATTCTCAAGGCATTGAAATCACCTAATCTCCACCTACAACCATCATATTTTGGCTCAAATAGGGGTTACAATGATAAGGTTGACAGGGTTTGTTGAATAGTCAATTCATTGAGGTTGGTGAGTTTGAAAATAATATTGAAGATATTTTCAAGAAGAAAGTCTCTCAAATAGTTTACACAGTCATCTAGTTCTACATATAAGCCAAGGGAAACACTGAAAAAAGTTACTTATAATTATGGCATACAGTTAGTCAAGAACATGGATAAGGTCTCTCAGATAGTCACACATGAGATGGTGATAAGAGAGTTGGAGAAATGCATTTGATTAACCCTAATAGTATGAGTGGAGTTCAGACCCCATGAAGGTATCTTATTGAATCATAGAACTCAATCCTTCACACATAGTCTAGTATAGACCTAAAGGCCTACCCACTCACAAGCTAGGTAAAAAGAGCATGTTTTCACTTAAAGGTTGGCACAATGGTACTGAAGATGGGGTGTTGTTGTTTTTTTGAAGATATTCATTAGTTTGGATCATGAGATGAGAGAGAAAACTCTATTTATAGACCTCTAGGATCAATAAGTCAAATTTGGCATAAAACCCTTAATGGAGAAGAAGAAGGTTCAGACTTGTGAGGTATGAAGATGTTTGAAGAGTTTGAACCTCCCAATACATCTTCAATAGATAAAAGGGGTTTTTCAATGACATGTTATAAGACCTTTACAGTCTTGTTACTTCCAATATATTCCAAAAAGTCTATACAAATAACATTAAATGTTCACCTACAGTCATCTACTGACCTACATGCAATCAAAGACAGATGGCTAAATAGATAGTGGGTCTTAAGTCTTGTGAAGAAAGGAGTTGAGGTGTGTGAGAGAAGATATATAAAATATTTGAATAATTCAACTAAGTTCATGAAATTTTATATAGTTAGTGATGACAATGGTGAAGTCATAAATAAGAAGACAATCAAGTGATTCTCAAAGGTCACCTATAGGTTACCCTTAGTGTAGATTGACTTTAAGCTTGAAAGAAGGGTAGAAATGGTGCAAAGAGTCTGAGGTATTTATCAGTTGAAACCAGTAGTAATAAAATTTATTTTTTAGACCAAATTAAACTTTAATAGGATTGAACCAAACTGATCTCAAACTTCATACACAGTTAGTCAAAGCCACACTCGCAAACTCAGCCACTTTCGAGTAAATTTGATGTTTGAGGCCTCTGTAGACATGATCACACTATAAAAATTAGTATAAGGGGTCATCATGAGTGTAAAAATGCATCCATGTATATTTTAAATTCATATAAATAGGGGACATACCCACTATTTTATCTCATACTTGGCCCACTCTTTTGGCAAGGGGCAGTCTTGAGACCAAGGGACCTATTTGAGGTCTAGGCACAAACTAAGATTTTCAAAATTCATGAAGAACCCTAAGGGAAGCAAAAATTATATAAAATGTTTCCATACACTATTAATAGGCACCAAAGCTCAGGTTTCAATCCAAGTGCCCTTGAGGGTTAGCAAGAAGGAGACAAGCCTAAACCCCAAGACCCCTGAATAGTATACCAAATGCATACAGTGGGGTAATGATCACTACCAAAGCATGTATTACCATGGGGAATATTTTTTTAGATATTTTTGAACCTCTCCCAGTAGTGAAGAGGATTTTTGAGACCCAAAACTCAGATTAGATCTCTCTCGGGTTCAAAGAGAGCTAAGCATGCCACCTGAGGAGCAACTCTACATTTTTGTACCATATATCACACTTTGTATGGGAAGATGATCCATTTTGGATAGTTGAGGAGGCTATTCAAGAAGGTTTTATAATTTGAAGGAGGTTAATTTGTGGTTTATTCTTTATGAACAATCGTTAAGACCCCAAATATGTCTTAAACCCTTCTAAAACCCTGATTGATACTAGTAAAGGAAAATGAACCTCAAATGCACATCTAATTCCATATTTTAATCCTAAAACCTCTTGGATATTGTTGAGGACTCTAAGTATGTTCTCCAAATGTACCTAATTCATACTTGTAGTTGTATGGATTGTCATAAATACACTATTTTCATGTATTTTGGTGTTTTGTAGGTGTTTTAAGAAAGAGAAAGCTTCCTAATAATTAGATGATGTCATTTGGGATGTCTCATAGATATTCAAGTCCAAAAAATTCCATGATATATTCTTAATTTGATCAAACTAGGCCCATTTTCGAAGGCAATCTCAAATAGGCTCAAAATGAGACTAGGTAACAAGGTGGTTTCTTGGTTTTGCATGCTTCCACAAGGTCTCAAGATGCCAAAATTGATGTGAGGGTTGGTGATATCTTAGTAAAATTTAATCACATGATTTTGGGTTATTTTACACATGTGGGAGCTCTCTGGAGTAATAATTCTACTTTCTGGGCTTAGGTAGGCTAATTAGGTCTAATTTGGGAGAGAGAATGAGCTGGAAAGGACATTTACACTCAGAATATGATCATGAAATTTTGTGTGGAACTGTAAGAGCTTAATGGATATCAAAAATATGTTACCTTTATGCAATGCATACCTTGACTTACCTTTATCACTAGATGGTTGTCTATTATGTTTGTAGTTTTGATTATGGAGGGCATAGAGACTGCGTTTGATAAACCCAAGAATACAAAACTAAAGAGAAAAAACAAACATAGGAAAGCTACGGCAACTGTTGTTATGTAAAAAGTATGTACTTGAAAATTTGGCAAGTTGGGGTGACAAGTGATATGTTAGACCAAATGACCAAGTCAAAATTTAGAGTAAATCGAGTAACTAAAAAGCCAAGGCTTCTAAATACCAAAAAATTCAAACAAGTAAACATTAAGTAAAAAAGGCAAACTCACCAAGTCAAACCAAGCATACATGTGAAAAAGGATGGTAATCAAACATCAATGTAGAAGTAGTAACAATCCTTAATTAAATAAATATGGGCAAGCAAAAATGGTAAAATAACATTGATGAGTGAGAAGTAACAACCATTACTCAATCATCAATAGAAAAAATTGCATAAAAGGGAAAACAACATTAGTGAGTGAGAATTAACAAGCCAACCTCACTCAACAATGGAAAAAGTACATGAAATTATAAATAAACTCAATTTTCCACAAAAATGGTAGTACAAAAATGACAAATGGTAAAAGAAAGCAAGGCACATCTAGAAATGTAGAGCCATGGTGTGAACAAAGTAATCCTAGTCACTCAAACATGTTGTTTTGCTCTAGAGATAGATAAAACTAAAACAAAGTAATGATAGCATGTTTTTAAGATGTTAAGAAGGAATTATAGAAGAATGGAAAATAGATTTATAAACACACATGCTTGTCAAGGGGGGAAATGAAATGGGTGGAGGGGAGAATGAAGGAAAAACCAAGGTAGAAGAACTATTTATCAAAGTCAAAACATTCAAATTAGGTTTGTCAAAACAAGAGAACTTTTGAACTTAAAACCTTGAATAACTTCTCTTAGCCACCCAAGTCTTAGGTCAGCAAATGAAATATGTAGGTCATCCCATGAAGGCTATATGCATGAAAAGTAAAATAGACCTACCTTCCCACAACGTGTTTTTCATTCCTCAGGACCCCTTACAAAGTCATCGATCTACTGTGAAAATTGGGTACTTATGTGAGAAAGTAGGTACCACTATCAGAGTTTATTGAATTCTCCTATTCCAATATATTGGCCTATCACACCCCAATAGACCTCGACTCTATTGTGAGGCCAACTATAGAGTTTGAGTTTCGATTGGAGATAGGAGATGTGTTTATAATCACATCTTTTGGTGTGATTTTGACTTTTAAAATTTGTATGTTTCTTTTTGTATATCATTTCCTTTTGTTTCAAATGATTTGTATTTTAACTTTTTTGATGGATTTTTCTATTCTTCCTCCATACAGATTTGGAGAACCAAACATGAGTGCTAAAAATGACTTTCATTTGAATACTTGGGACTTGGTTGCTAAGAGAGAGGACTTATAGAGTAGGGTGTCTAAGAGTCTCATAAATTAAAGTGAAATAAAAGTGTTATCTTGACTTTGACCTTATTTTATCCAATGTGAAGTGAAAAGAAATGAAATCGAGAGGAATGAAACATGAAACAATTTGAATGACTTCAAATCGTAAAAAATGTGACAAAGGGAAAAAATGGATACAATGATGGTAAAGTGTGATTCCTTATCATAAGAATGAGGACAATGTAGGAAAACATGCTAACATATATTGTTGTGCAAATTTTATCTATCTAAATAAGCAAAATCTAAAGTTGAGAGCAAGAATCAAAGACTCATAACCATTGTCAATATATAGTCTAGAAAAAAAAATGACAAGATGGATATTTTATGAGGAAGGCCATGTCCCATCCATAGTCTTACACTATAATTCATAAAAGAGAAACCCAAGGTGGTATACAAAGCATGTGACAGATAAATGAGATAAGAAAAAGATGGTATTTGTGAAAAAGGCAGGTCATATCCATGGTCTTACACTACAACTCACAAAAAAGAGAAACCCAAGGGGTGTCAAAAAGTGTGTAAAAAGTATGAAAACAAAAAAGATAAAAAAACATCATGAGGAAGACCGGGTCCTATCCATGGTTTTATAATACAACTCATGAGAAAAGGGGAAACCAAAAGACCAAAAGGAAGGATTAAGGTTTATGAAAAGAGAGAATTGTTATAGAAGGTGAGAACCATGTAATTTTCTTACAATTTTTTTTAGATAGATAGCATATAGAAAGCATGAGAAAAGGGAAGGATTAGGCAAAATACTTCTTGAGGAATTGTGCGTTGATGGGCTCTTTGAAAATATGGCCTTTATTGGTTTGAAGGTGATAAGTACTTAGACCAAGAATATATTTGACTAAATAAGGGCCCCACCATTATTGGGAATATTTACCTTCCTTTTCATGAGTGTAGTCTAATTTAAGGACAAGATCACCAAAATTAAACATACGAACTTTGACTCGTTTATTATGTTGTTTGTCAATACATGCCTTGTATTAGTGATTATGTTGTAAATCAGAAAGATGATGTTCATCAATAAGATTGAGAGGATGAAGGCAAGCTTCACATAATTATTCATCGTGTATAATACCATGAAAAGATATACAGAGAGAGGAAAGTTCAAATTCTAATGGAATGATTGATTCAAAACCATAGACTAGAGAGAATGGCATTGCCCAAGTGGTAGTACGTATTGCTAGTGTGATAGGCCCAAAGAGTGGGATAAAGATGAATGTTCTAATCCATGTGGGTTTCACGAATTGTATTTTGAGATAATTTTATTAAGGATTTTGCTTGGTGGCCTCAGCTTGGCCATTACATTGTGAATGATAGGGTGTAGATAATTTTTGATTGATTTCAAATTTAGCATAAAGTTGGTTGACATATTTATTTTTGAAATTAACACCATTGTCTAAAATGATAGTGTGAGGGATACCAAAGTAGTAAATGATTTCATTAAGGATGAATTTGGAGATGGTGGTACTAGTGACATTAACAAAGGGCATAGACTCAACCCACTTAGTGAAATATTCTATGGTTGTGAATATAAAGACATGACCATCTTGAGATTGAGGTAATTTGCCTATGAGATCTAATCCCCACATGGAGAATGGCTAGGGAGATTCAATGGTTTGAAGCTTAGTTGGAGGTCAATGAAATTAAATTATCATGAAGTTGGCAAGTAGTACATTTTTTAGCAAATTCAATAGCATCATTTTCAAGAGTGGGCCAAAAGTATCCCATATATAAGCATTTACGAGTTGTAGCATGTCCACTACAATGGCCACCACAAATGTCTTCATGTGCTTGTTCAAGAGGAGGAGGAACTTCATCTCTCATAACACAACGGATCAAGGTACCTTCAACATTATGATAGTATAAAATGTTATATCAAAGTACATACTTAAAAGCTTGTTTATGAATGCAAGTCTATTTGCAGGAATTTAGGTTGGGAGGATAAGTTTAATGTTCCAAAAATTGAATGATATCTTTGTACCATGGGTTTTGTCGAATGGTGACAGCCTCAATGCTACAGATTAGTGAATCTTGTGGTTGAATAGAGGACAGATATTTTCTTATTTGGATAATAAAAGTGGGATTGGTAAAAACTTGGTATGGATGAAAAAGAGATGATGAAAAAGAAAGTGAATCGGTAATAGAATTTTGATCTCGAGGGATAGGTTTGATGGTGAAAGAAATGAAATCTTTGGTGAAAGTAGTTGCAATTTGATGATAAGAAATGAGATTCTCACTTTTTCATTTGTAATCACCATTGACTTGGTAGCAAATGAGTTGGGAATCACCTAAAGCATGCAAATATTGGATATCTAGATCAAGAGTAGTTCTCATGTCTAAGATTAAATCTTCGTACTCTACCATGTTGTTAGTGACGTCAAATGTTAAGAAAAAAGCTAAAGGGATGATTTTTACAAGAGTGCTTGTAAGAATACAACTTACCCTAACTCCTTGAAAGAATTTAGCACCATTAAAGTGAAGGGTCCAAGTATCCTCGTATCAGAGAGAATAGCAGTTTCATCAAGATTAATTTATTCAAGAATATTAGTGAATTTATGGAAGTAATCTTTAAGGGATATGGCTTGATTGAGACATTTAATATAGATAATATTATCATTAAGAATATTATCTTGAAGGTGATCCATAGCAGGCAAGGGAGTGGTAACAAGTTGATCAGTGATGATTTATCCTTTGACAGCTTTTTGAGTAATGATTCAAAGATCAAATTCCATGAGAAGAACCATCTACTTGCCAATTCCATCTCTAGGAAGAAAGAATTTGGAGAATAAGTGATGAGGGGATTGGAATGAATGATAACATAAGTTGTCTAATAAAGCATCTAATGTCAAAGTTTTTTAGCTGTAAAATATATGGTGAGGAAATCACATTGAACTTTTGTGTAACATTTCTCATAATCAATGAGGCCTCGGCTGATGTAATAGATGGCATAATCTCTTTCAGTATCATCTTGTTGGATGAACATTGCCCCAACTGATATGGGTGTGGAAGAAGTATAGAGGATCAAAGGTTGATCGTTTGAAGGACAAAGCGTAGGTGGGTGAAGCAATGATTCTTTCATATTGTCAAATGATTTTTGATAGGGATCTATCCATTCTAGAGCATTACCTTTCTCAAGAAGAGAATTGATGAAGTGGATACAATAAGCCATTTTAGGGTTGAATTGTCTAATTGCCCCAAGTTTATTGAGATAAGTATGAATGTTTGAAATGGATTGAGGGATGGGCATGTTGATGATAGCACTAATCTTAGTAGGGTCAACATTGATGTCCTTGAGAGATTTCAAGAATCCTAATAATTTACCAGATGTGACACCGAAGACACATTTGTAAGGATTTAGTCTAACTTTGAATATAAGAAGGTGGTCGAAAATGATGGCAAGATCAAAAAGATGAGTCTTATTACATTTAAACTTATCAATGAGGTCATCCACATAGGTTTATACAATTTTGTGGATAAAATCATGAAAAATATGAATCATTGCTCATTGATAAGTAGCTCCAGCATTTTTGAGGTCGAAGGGCATTTTAATATAGCAATAGGTGCCCCATTCTATGGTGAAAGTTGTCTTCTATTGGTCCTCGGGGGCAATTTGAATTTGGTTATATCCTAAGAAACCATCCATAAGAGGCAACATTTCATAACCGGTTGTGGAATCGACAATGAAATCTACTGAAGGTAAATGGAAATTATCCTTGAGACAAGCAAGATTGAGATTAGGGAAATTAATGCAAATGCAAATGATCATGGTAACTTTTTTCCAAATAGGAACTAGTTATAAACCCATTTAGAATAGTCCACTGGTTTGATAAAATTAGCATCAAGAAGTTTAATAATTCCTTATGGCATAAGGTGATTACTTTGGGTGGAAATTTCTATTGCTTTTGATGCACAGGTTTGGCATCAGGATAAGTGATGATATTGTGAACCACAATGCTAGGGTCAATACTAGGGATGTCCTCATATGACTAGGCAAATATCTCATGATATTTATCAAAAAATAAACTAAAGTTATCGTGTTCAGTAGGTGAAAGTTTGTGAGAGACTGTAATGGGTCGAGGACATGATGGAATACCATATTCAATGTGAGTAGTTTATTCGATAAGCATGGCATTACTAGCTTGGAGGTTGTATGGTGCATTAGGTAAAGAAGAAATTGGATTAGATTTAGGGTCAATTCTAGCGATGAAGTTGTTGAAAAAAGGGGCTTTGGTTTTGAAATTCTCAAGTTTGTGATGTCGCTGAGGAAGTTGAGGTTCTAGGGCATGAAGTAATTCAAGAATAGCTTCATCGCTAGGCAAAGTGGTGAGAGGACCATAATACTCAACATCTACTTCAATATCAAGAATTTGATTACCATGATGATCATATTAAAAATGTATTTGATGGACATTTGTGGCTTTGGCATTTAATGTAATCTTGGGAGTAGGAGTAGATTGATTAGATGGGATTGGTATGTAGTTAGTTTCTATGATGGGGAAATAATCAGATGTGATGATGGGATCTGTAGGTGGTAGAGAAGATGTAAGAATCTCTAGAGGTTTAGAAGGTAGGATTTGTTCTACCAGCCAAGGAGTATTAAGAAGTGGAGGGTTAATAGGAGGTACATGACCATCGGGATCTAACTCATGATTCATGAAAATTGTATGAACATATCGGTTGAAAGCATGTATTTGAGATAAATTTTTCTGATAATGTTGGACATCCAAGTCTCAAGATTGACCTTGGGCCATGATATAGTTATCATCATAAGTTGGAGAAATGGTACATGATTGAGATTTAGGGGGAGTTTTAGAGGATGAAATTTCAATGTTACTTAAATTTTGTGGAGACATGATAAGAGGGTTTTGGAATAATTTGGCCACTCCATAGTCATTTCAAGTGAAGGTATATTCTATGTAAGAAGGTTCTTGAGTATTACATGGAGGAGGAAAATCAGTGATCTCGTCAATGAGAGGAATAGTGCAATCATGAGGTAATAAAGGAGGAAGCCACTTTGAGATATAAGGAGGTAGCTTAGTAGTGTTGGAATTCATTAGGTCCATCACCATCTAAATCAGCAAGAGTGACCTGTAAATTTGGATTGATGTTGATGAACTCAAGTAAGGGAGCACTATTGATCATAAGAATGGTAGGGATGCAATATTGAAATTTTGATTTAGAAAGTTGAATACTCCAAGGGTTGCGATTAGCTTCATGCTTATACCATTTGTTGTTATGTAAGAATTTGATGCATTGGCTACCAAAAGAAGCAATAACCCTCATTTTATGAGTCCAAGGGTGACTAAGGAGTATGTTATAAGATAGAGGTAAATCAAGGACCATAAGTTTAGTTCATATGATGTTAGGTTCGATTGTTAGGGGAAGCCAAATATAACGAAGTGGATTTTGCTTAATTTTATCAAATCCATGATAGGTGAGGTGAGTTTGGTTGAGATGTTCCTTATTATAACCAAGTTGTTGGATAAGCCACAAACATGTCATATTAATACCGAACCCTTCATCAACTAAAACTTTACAAATAAGGGTAGTATTAATGGCTATTTGAATGAATAGTGGTGGATTATCGGCATGAAAAAGGATCTTGTCTTAATCATGTCCTCTTCAATAAATTTAATAGAAGGTTTAGAAGAAGGACAAATAGTTTCAATGGTATGCATGTTGGTAGGTTGACGCTCTATAGAGGGTGGTTTTTCATCTAGAGAAGATGGATCTTCAATTTCTTGTAATTGTTGCATAAGGAACTTGTGGTGATAAGGGGAAGTATGAACTAACTCTATAAGGGGAATCTTCCAAAGCATGGAGTTAAGTTCTTCTAGAAAGTTCCAATGGGATTTAGAAGAACCAGTGTGATTTTTAGAGGGTAGGGTAGATTTTGAAGGAATAGAAGTTTTTGGGGGTTCAAAAGGAGGAGGTGGTTCCTTAGGGGATTTTGAAGCTAAATGAGTGGTTGTAGTATCTTTGAGAAGTTGTTCTTCTAAAGATGGCTTTTTAGGTTTTGTGATAGGATCTTTTTGAGCTAGCTTGTGAAAATAATTGACCTTAGTTGTGTTAACACATTGAGAATTATTGTAATATTGGTCATAGTCAGCATCAATGGCACAAACATCTTTGGTAGTTTGTTGATTATTAATTGTGGAAAAAGATTTTTGGTTATTAGAAGAAGAAGCTTTATAATCTTGTTGTTTTTTAGAAGCGATGTTATACTCATGATGACGAAGGTTGATCATGGATTCATGATTGAAGGAATCACCGAGCACGTAGGAGATAACAAATTTAGTAAGCCCTTGACAAGTTTCATGGGAATGACCAATGTCGACGTGGAACCAATAAAATTGATTAGGGTCATACCATTTAGGAGGATTATTAAGATAAGTAAAGGGTTTAGAGGGTGGTAAAAATTGTTTCATTTGTTACACAGTTAGTGGTCTGTGAGAAGATGGGGGAGTGTTAGCTTTGGCAACTCCTGGTTTGGTCTTAGGAGTATTGTCGGTGTTGACATTGGTAGAAGTTTGAAAATATCCTTTAAGGAATTTGGTATTAGGTTTGAATTGCTTCATGAAGAAGTCTTGACATTTCACTTGGTCAAGATCTTTTTTAAGTGTTTGAGGAGCAAAAGGGTGAACCTTATATTGAAGCGAAGGAGTTAAAATAGTTATAAAGAGTTTAAACAAATTGTCATCAGTCACAGGGGTTAAATTTGATGGCCATTTAGACTTTTTTAAATTTTTAACCGTAAAATATAGCTAATTTTTTTTCAACCGTATCAAAGGATGGGCAAAAAATTATACAAACCGTCAATATGACATTCACAATAAAAAATCAACTGTCACAAAATATTAAATATAAATATATTATAGGTACTAACGTGCTACATACTCTACTTATAACTAAAGTAAAAGCATTTATTATATGACCCAATTTATCCCATCCATGACATCCTCCACTATGTTTGTCTTGTGTTTACAATAATGCCCTCCTCCCAATGTGCATTTATTACTATAGCAAAACTGATTTCTTAGGCTCCAGTGAATGTGTTGACACTAGATTTATTGAACATTATTAATAGGTGGGCTATCAAGCCTCATAAAAATGACAGCACGGGTGCCAATTTAGTCACTGCTTTTCATTAAAATTGAATGACCTAATTTTTTGTTTATTTTCCTATTTGTAAGCAAAGTGTGTCTTTCATCATCCTTCATTTGGTTGATTTTCATAACATATTTTTTACTATGTAATTTTAGGGGTTGCCATTTGAGATGAAAGGTTGGAGGCACATTTGCAATTTTTTATTATTGCAATTTGAAGGTACTCGTATTCATTTTCATGTTTGTAGCTGCATTTCTCTATTTAGCTTTTACATTATTTTTTATAACGCAATGGAAATGCAAGGCCTAGTATACACTTGTGATTAAATTGATCGTTATTTGTTTCTTTTAACTTCCTTATTTTGTGGTATTAACTCTCAATTTCACTTGTTGCAGTGGAAATTTAATCATATTATTCCCTTACTCTTTTATTTGACTAGGCTGGAAATTGAAGGGAATAACACAGGTGAGGATACGTTTTCAATCATTGCATAGGCTATGAACCTTTTCTCTCTACACAATCATTTATTTTTTACTCTCTTTTTTGCAATATCCCTGTCAAATTTCAGTGTTACACACATTCTTAAAAAACTGTACACAACGGTTTTAAGAGGAGTTGATAATTCTTTATATGTCTATATACTATAATTAAGATTAATTGCTATTTAATTTTTATGCCCCATGATTTGATAAAATGCCACTGTAAGCTAATTCATCTTATAGATATAAAATATTTTTGTATGACATTAGAAACCCAAAAAAATGTTTTTAAGTTTTTAAATTGTCATTCCAATCATACGATTTGATAAGTGAACAATAGAAAGTCTTGAAAAAAAAAATTATGTCCAAGAGTTAAACTAAATGGACAACCTCCTCCTTGTTTGATTTTTTCCATTTTATGGTGGTACCAATCTATCATTGTGTTAATAGGAAGGCCACATCCTTTGTTCCATCACTCATTTCTTTGTCCTTAATTTGAAAAAGGCAAATAGACCCACTATTCTAATAGACAATCAGATGTTGACAGTGGAAGACTTTAACTTATTTGTTGTGTTTTGTGTTTTATCTATTTTCTTTCTTATATGTTCTTATTTGAAATGTACTTTTTCTATTAACCTATGATGGTTACTATTTCATAGTAATAATATATTTTACATTCAAAACATCTTCATTCACAATGGTTTGCCTCTATTTCATCTAACCACATTATTAGTAAACTAATACATCATATTGTGCCACTTCACTATCAAAGATACATAGATATTTAAAGGGGTATGCCAAGGAAACCTTAATAAATATCAAAATATAAATGTCAAATAATGATGAGTCATACCCACATTATTGAACAAGATAAAGTGGCAGTGGATGTTTAAACAAAAAAGTGATAGTGGTTTTTCGATTAAGAAGCCTCTAATATAAATAAATATTTGAATTTAACATTGATCACAGCATAAATTTTTTGGGTGGGCACCGATTCGGGTGGCAAGTGTGACGAAAGGACAAGGGTGGTTTCTTGGATAGCTTTTAATTTGTCAAAAAGTTTAGCAAATAGCAATTTCTTTCAACCTGACATAGTCAATACAAAATAAAGTGAAATTTAAGAGGAGATCCAAAATAAGAATTAAGAATTCATTCTATATAGTAACATCTATTTTTTTTTATCTAATTATTTTTTATTAGTTGGTTTGTATAAGTACTATATAATTTAAAATGTCCTAAAATAAAATAGAATATGATGTCATTTATATCAATAATATCTCTATTATTATATTACTTTATTATATTAAAATTATATTTTAGTATTTATAAGTAAAATATGAAAGTTAAAAATGAGAAATGAACGTCATGTGTTAGGTGACATTTACTTTAAAACTATCACATAAAAGTTTCTTGACGAGTAAGGGTGGCCATCAAATTTAACCCCTAATTAGTCATGTTATGATCAACCTTATGGGTCAGATATTTTCATCATTTGATAAAATCATGAGTTGATTCAGTAAGAGATTACTTAGCATTGATGAAGTGGCTATGGCAATTTTTGAGAAGGTCATTATGTTGAAACTCTTTAACTAAAGGATTGATGAAATCCTCAAGTTGTCAAATAGAATGTTGGGGAATTTGGTTGCACCATTCTAATACATCACAAGTGAAGATTTTGACTAGAAGTTTAGTTGTGGTGAAAGTATTAGTTTGGATCCACTCTTTAAAAAGACCACCAAATATTTTGAGAAAAGATGCAAGGTTTTTAGTTCCATCATACTTGATAGTTGGAGATATATTACCAATATCAATGGACACGATGAAATGAGCTAAAGGTTCATTTTGGATATTTTGAAGCATTTTTTTATTTATAACATGTTAAGGAATATAATTTCTTTAAGCATCTCTAAGAGGTGGAGGAATGAAATTTAGCTTGGATTGAGGATTGAGAGCTAGAGGTTGATCAGCCATATTAATCAAAAGACATTGTAATTGCATCATTTGAGAGGTGTTAAAAGTTTACATTATGTGCATTTTTTATATGACTTGTGCAAGAAGTTGAGTCATATTAATTTGTGGGTTGGAGTTTGTAGGAGAACTCCCCAAATTGGTATTAGGGGGAGGGTTGTTGGAAGGTGGATTACCCGTGGGATTGTTGGATAGAATTGTGTTAATTGTTCCCACGTTATCTTGAAAGGTTTGAAGATGAAAATTGTCTTGATAGATACAAAAAGGATTGGATCCACCTAATTCATTTTGAAGCATGATTTGAACCATGTAACAATCCACAGATGAAGTAGGGGAAGAGATACTCCTAGAATAAGGGTTCTCTTGGGAGGAAAAGAGAGGGAGAAATGAATATCCCATATAGTGTCTAAATGGATTCAAGTTGTCCAAGAAGATTCTAATAAGGGATTTCATGATTATTTGAGGAGATGAATAGAATGCTAAGGAAAGAGAAATAGAGAACTAAGTTGAAATCAAGGTTAGTAATAAAAGTACAAAGTTGACCAGGTCAACCAAGTACTACAAACTGAGAAAAACATAGTTTGATAAGGATACAAGGTCAACCAGGTCAACTAAGTACTATAACCTGACTGGTAAAAGAGATATAGATTTAACCAGGTTGACTTAGTACTACAAGCAAAGAGAAAAATAGTATGTAAGAGACTGTGTCAAACAAAATGACAATCTATTAAAAATAGGGAAAGATTTTACAATGTAATTTGAAACAATAAAAAAAATGAAAGAAAACACACAAACATTGAGATCAATGAGATGATCCAATTGACGCACATCACAAAACCTTGCACCAATGCTAGCCAATGCAAATTTTTTCAATACAACATATAATGAGCAAAGAGCAAATAGTCAAGTAAAAAGTAAATGCTAACTAAGTGGTCATCCTGAATGTTTTTAGATTATTATAAAATGTTATTTTAATTGTGATAGAGAAAGTTAGCTAAAAGTAGGGAACTAGAAATAAATTTATGGATGATTTCAAGATATTTAGGCTGAAAGGGATCTGTGTTGGTAATGGTACTGGCTTGGTATTGGGGCCTACTCCCTCATTTCACAATCTTGCAGTGATAAGGGCGTTGAGTGCTTTGTCAATATATACCATTAACCACATGTTTATACTTGGCCAGAAAACCAAGTCGGCTTCCCCCTTGGTAATGAAATCCAAGTAAGTAGGCCTTGGGTAGATAAATATTTACATGCATTTTTAAAATTATGTGATTTGGTAGTGTGTGCAAGAAAGAACTAAATAGTTCAACTAAACCGTAGATTGAAAAATCACCTAATTAGACAATGTGAGCTACAATAAACATACAAACAACTAAAAATGAAAGTGTGAATTAATTACTAGCATATAGTTGTTAATTTCTAACTTAAACACGATACAGAGTCGGTTCAGATGATAGTGTATGCAAACATTATAGAATAAAGTCAACAAAGTCATTATTATACTGTAGAAGTAAGAGTCCTTAAAAACTAAGTCAGGTCAACTTAGTATTTTAGATAGAAGACAGACTAAAGAACTAGTCGACCAGGTTAGCTTAGTTTGTTGCAAGATTGTAGTTTTGAAGACTACAAACTTTGTGCAAAATAGAATTGTAATGAAGAACTGAATGGAAAGAGAGAGAAAGAAAGGAACCTTGGTGGGTTGGAAGATGCTAAGGACTATGAAATTTTTGTTAAAGTGCCTTGAATGTTGCTTGCAAATTCTGTCAACTGTGTCGACTGGGTCAATCTAGTTTTGTAATTCCCTATTTCTTGAAGCCTGTTTAAGATGACTGAGTTGACCTGGTTGACCTGGTTTGTTATCTAGAAGTTGACTGTGATACTAAGTCAACTTGCATGACTTTGTTCTTTTGGAGTTGAATAAGAGACTAAGTCGACCTATTAGACATAGTCTATTATCTAGAACTGAATAAGAGTATTGTGTTGATCTATTCAATCTAGTAACTTGTATTTGATGAAGACCTACAAGGAACTAACATAATCATTTTGATGTGATTATGTGTTAAACCTGTGCATAAAAGTTACAAACTATACCATCATGGTTGACCTAGTATCACAAATATAAAAAAATAATAAAATGATAGAAATGAAAAGTGTGAAAGAAAACATGCAAGGGTTAGATTCACATCAGATTTATCAGAATGTATGCAATCAAAAATGCATCAGATCCACAAATCAATCCTAACTTGAGAGAAGATAGATCCTACTTACATTTTCAATTGGAGATACATTAGATAATCGAGAGCATGATCAATATGGATCCGTTAGAATGAATTAAGGGATCTCTTACCACAATAATATCACTAGGGAGGGTTCCAAAGCCTTTAATCAAGCGAAACTACACAATAACCCTAACTAAGTCATATGTTTTCATATTCACTATACTAATAACAAGTAAAGCAAAATTCTAATCTAGTGCTCACAAAAGCTTGTGGCACAAAGTGGGGGTTAGTAAAAAAATGAAATTAATTATGCATAAGAGAATCCTAATTAAGCTATGTATAGGTAAGACCCTAATGCATGGAGAAGAAGAGTAATATTATTCAAAAGTCATTACTTATGTTACTTATATCTACTGAAGAGAGGAGCAAAGTTAGAGATACTTACCTGGAAGATGAACCCATCAAGACTCAATCTCTTCCTTAGCCAAAGGTGCTTTGCAAGAGGTTGTTATGGTTTGTAAAGATCACTAAAAAAGACCAAAACATCCAACACTTCTCCACAAAACTAGATTCTTCTCCAAGTAGAAACCCTAAGATAAGACTCCACAAGTAGAATGGTGGAAGAGATGATTGTAAAGAAGCACAAATGAATAATAACTCTTGTCTACTTTTAAATAATGAAAAAATGGATGTGTTTATATAGGAAGATCTAACTCTAAACCCTCTAGAAAGTTTCAGTCGACAGGGTCGACCTAGTATCGTTATTGACAAAAACTCACTTGGTCATGAACTAGGTTGGTCAAGGGCCAACCTAGACCCTAAATAAGTTTTGTCAATAAGATTACAAGGTCGACACAATCAACATAGTCAACTAAACTGTCAAAAGAGGTTTTAGGTTAGAAAGTGTTGATGAAGGTGGTAAAAAAACTAAAGGAGTGTACAAAAGAGGAGGAAAATCTTAGGGGAATGTTTTTATGAGCTGATTAGATTGATAACAAGTGGAAATAAGGGACAACAATCTTGAGAATCACTAATGGTCCACCCACCCCTTTTTGGTGCACTCCTTAAGGCATGCACTCAGAGAGATTGAGACTCAACAAGCTCCTACAAGATAGAAAGTATAGGTAATTGATAAAGTGTAAAAATATTATGTGTATACAGTTTCAACTAAAGACTTTATCAAGTTAGGATGACCTAATCTCATGGATCAAGACCTTTTTTCAAGGAAGACTCTTCTTCACCAAGAATGTGGGGTGTGCAAGAAAATATTTAGGAGGTTGTGTTAGTTAGACATCATATATGAATGCTCAAGACTCCTTCAACTTTCCAAAACAAGCCTCATCCCTACGCCACTTTTGAGAATAAATATGAGAGATATTCAAGGAACACTACATTGGGTTTTGAAGAAAACTAAATGAATGCCATAT
This sequence comes from Torreya grandis, assembly GCA_037957365.1. Classification (NCBI taxonomy): domain Eukaryota; kingdom Viridiplantae; phylum Streptophyta; class Pinopsida; order Cupressales; family Taxaceae; genus Torreya; species Torreya grandis. Next base: position 579,096 of record JARHVA010004851.1, read on the forward strand.
TTCCTAGTTTTTGGGGTTGCCTTGTCTCTTTCTCTTTCCTCTCTCATTCTCTCTTTATGTAAGCATATTTTTGGAATTTGAAATAATCCTTAACCTAAGTTGTGTCAAGGCCATGCTCATAAAAACATTTTTACTTACCTATTTTGAATGAATAAGACTGAATTCATACCTCCTCAAAGCTTATGTTTAGTGTATGTTAATGGTTAGTTGTTGAATGATAGTGATAGTACATGGTTTCTCTCATCTTTTCCTTTCGTATTTACCTATTTTCATGTGTTTTCTCATCCTTATAGGTTGCATAATGTCCTTCAATCATCTTACATGTATGGCAAGTGTGAGCTTTCTTTAGTGTCTTTGAGAGAGCTATTGACTAGCTACCTTAGATCATGCACCAAGCCAAGCCTCAGTATGAAACATTGATGTTTGGAGACTCTCATTTGAGAAGTTCAATTAGGTCCATGTTCTTATTCAACCTTATTAGTGCATATTACATAGGTGGAGGACACATTTTAGTGTATCACCTTAGTTAGATAGGTTTTCCTTTTAGTTTGTCTTCTTGTATTTTCCCTTACAAGCTGATAGTGTCTAGTATAGATCCTAACTGATACATCAAGGGGAGCTAGCCCTTAAAATCTAAATCTTCAATCCATCTATTAGGCCACCCACAACCTAGGATTGTCTCCATGTTACTTCATACTATGAAGGCTTAATACTACCTTCACAAGGGTGCAAGTCTAATGGTTAATAACTTTTGGCACGTCCAGTGGGACACAAGTCCACAGCAGTGGAAGGATCATTGGTTTTGCTCTTCTACTAATCAACCTTTGGAGGCATTCAAAACATCAATGGCATATTCAAGTTCTATCATCTGGTTATAGCATCATAGGCACAGTTTACAAGTGTGTCTTCATTGCACTATCCTAATTTTATTTTTGACTCACTTTGAAGAAAATGGCCATTTCTTGTAAGTTGATGAGCTTATCAATAGTATGGTAATCCTTATCAAATTTATGTTGAGCCTTATCAGTCTTGTGATGAACCTTACCAACAGTGGGATGGTTATCAACATTATAGTGATCCTTATTAGCCTAACTATGACCCCAATTATGCATCTCAGCAGCCTTTTCAATACTTTCATCAGTCATACCCACCTCCTCTTACTCCATTTCCAACTCAAAATCATGATTCCCCTATCATACCCTTATTACCATTCAAGATAAATATGTTAAAGTCTAAAGGGGTGATGAAAGTATGGGATAGAGAGTTAGATGTGATACATTTTCACCTCATAGAGAATATGAAGAAGATAGTATAAATGTTGACAGATAGATGGATAACAGTTGGAGAGGAAAACAGTATGTCATGACTTATAAATTGTGTGAAATGAGAAGCATGATCCAATGGTGGATAAATAGGTTAGTGAGATGGAAGAATCAAGAGATCCAACCCAAATCACCTCAGAAGTCTATTTTAATCCCTAATCAAACTTCTTGTGTTCCAAGTTTTCTTCTAGCTACACCCACCCTTCCTCAAGAAAACAATCTTAAACCATCTTGGAGGCCTTATTTTGATATGATTCCTAGTTTTTCCTTGCCAAGTATTGTGGATGAATCTCCTCCCATCACTCTTCAATAACCCTCTTGTTTACCATATCATCCATCTTATATTATTTGTCCTCATGAAGTCATTGACAATTATCAGATGGAGCCTCCAAGAGAGCTAATTCAACTTCCAAGTGAACCTACTAGTTTCAAAGTCCTCCCTTAGAACCAAGTAGTTAAGTCTTAGGAGAAACAAGAGGAGGTGAGTGTTATAGAGTTTGAGGCTAAATAAGACCTTATGCCTATTCAATCCCCTTTTCCCATTCCTCAAGAAACTAAGGTTATTCCATCTTGAAGTATGGTCCAAGAAGATTTTAAAGAAAAGATAAAGGTCCTACTTGAGAAGGCTAGAAATGAAGTGGCATCTGAGATAAAACCTCAAGAAGATTGAAGTGGTTGTTCACAAGGATGAGACACTCATAGGACAACTTAACTTACTATCTCTCCAAGCATTCCTACAAGATTCCACCATCCCTAAGCAAATTCATGAGCATATTCATTGCCCTCCCACCATCTCCCTTCTTGAAGATGAGCATGTTCTATGGAGGATAAAAGAAGAAGTTGCAACTACAACTATGTTTCAAGGAGAATGTGATGGCGATGTTTCAAGTATGCATGAAGAGAAAAAAAATATTGGTACTCCACCTGGTAAGAGCATAGGTAATTTGGCCTTCAAAGAAGATGGAGAAGTTTCAATAGAAAGTAAAGGAGGCATTGATTTGTTTCAAGATCTCCCTTGTAGTGTGATTGAAGACCATGACAAAGAGGTTATAGATGATCAAGAGGAGTTGTTCTTAGAACCTCTTAATGAGTTTGAAGAGCTTGATGTAGTATAACTTCAACTAAATGCTCCTCATGATACCACAAGTGTTCAAGAGAAAGTTGCTCTTAATGTGGAATAACTCCATGAGATAGTACAAGTTGAAACCACAAATAAATTTGACATGGTTTTAAAGGAGCAAGAAGTTGAACATCATGATTGCACATTTGACATTCTTATCATCCCTATAACTCCACTTGAGAAATATGAAGATGTCATTCAAGATGATCTCATTTAGGTTGATCAAGATGAGGAACAACAAGATGATTGGCAGTTGTACATTGAGTCTCTGCAAGAGATTGAAGACCTTTGTAATGATATGTTACCCATTGGAGAGCATGCTTATGAGAAGGTTAATCAAGAGTCACTCACTGAAAACCATGAAGCAAATTGGATTGAATATTCAAATATCCTTGAAGAGCTAGATGAACTTGAAATAGGTGATAATAAGAATGAGGTCACTCAAGATGCCATAAAGACTCAAGGACAATGCCTAGATGAGGTATCACTTAATGAGGATACAGTTGACAAGCAATATGAAAAAGGCCTTGAAGTACAAGATGTATATGCCTTCATAGGTGATTGGTTTGATGTTGATGTTTCACTTGAAATTTTGTCAATAGGATTGCCAACCATAAAGCAATTGAGCTCCATCAAGCAAAAATACAGGAAGCATCTTGTCTCATATCCTTGTTCATCATGTAAATTAAGTGATCCAAAAAACTTTCCTTTTGATCCTGAAGGAGGATTCCTTAAAGGTTAGTTTTATTTAGTTTAGCTTTTCTCCAAGTGTTATCCTAGCACATTAGTTTGATTTTGTTTTGTTTCAAATAAGTACTTTGATAGCACATGTGTTTTGTTAGTCAGATTCTTTTATTTTATGTGTTTTCTTTCCTTATTTTTGAGGAGATGCAGTAGCATTTTTTGAAGTCAAGAGTCTTGTAGTCATTGGTCAAGGTCTGATCATATGTTTTTTAGAGTATGTGGGTGATCTTATGAGTCTAAAAGAGATGTCAATAGTATGGTCCTTAAGCATAGAAGTCATGCTTCCCAGTTTAGTCACCAAAATGCTGACAATTTTGACCTCATGGGTCAAATTATCACTTGAAATGTGTTTTTTAGGAATGAAAAGATCCAATGGATATAATTTACAATAATTTATTTAGACTTTTCAAGTGATTTTGGCAATTTTTAGTCCTAAAAAGACCTATTTTGAGGCCATTCATACAATTCTTCAAGGTAAAATTGAGTTTAAAGCATCTTAAATACTTTATTTTTTCATGAAAAGGTCAAACAAATTATTTTAAAGAGGTTTTAGGGCTTAAAATAAAGAGAACCAATTTATCTCTCATATCGACCTCCTTTGCAACTCTAGAAAGGCCATCAATTTTCGCTCAGTATAAGCAGGAGAGAGAGAGTCAGGTTCAAATCTCTTATGAAATGATAGGGACCATAATGACCTTCAAATTTTTTGCATTGGTTGTCAGATTCATTTCCCCATATATATGAACAATCACTAAGAGTGTAAGGGGATCATTATGACCTAGTCATCCAAACAAGATCCAGGTTTGCCTCAATTTATTCACTTCAGATATCGATGGAGAAAAATGGTTTTAGGATGATGATTTCATGGTTAAATAAAACTTTTTTCATGTTTGAATCATCAGTTAATTTTTATTGATAATGGGCTTTTTGACAGGAAATCAGTTGCCTATCTTGACTTGAGATTTGGCAATTTTCAAGCAATCTTGATATATCAATGTAATGTATTTGTTTTTAGGAGTTTTCAAGCTCATGTTTTAGTTAGATTACATATCTTTCATCCAATCAAATTTTTAGGTGCTTTCATCTTGAAAATATCTTTCTTGAGATAACCTGGTTGGTCATTTGGCTCTTCCACAAGGTATAGATGCAAATATAATGAGATTCTCAGTGTGTGAAGAGAATATTAGTAAGGTTTTCATGATCTTGATGGGATTACAAAGGATGAGAAAGTCTGAATTTTCCATTAGAGGATGTTCCATATGAGGTTAAATGACCATGATATCTTAAGAGCTCAAAATCTCTCTTGTAGGGGTAATTGTCATAAGAAGGACATCATGGCAAATAATAAAGGTTATAAAGGTTCATGAAGATGAATAAGTTCATTTTGAGATCATGATATTTTTTGACTGTTCATAGAGTCTTCAAGATGACTATAGACACTCTTGGGAGTAAGAGATTCAATTTAAAGCCTCAAATGACTAAAATAGCACTAAAGGACTGTATGCTACTGTGTTTCCAATTTAAGAGACCTTTTAGAGGATTGTGTTCCTTAAAAGTGTGTTGATGGTGTTATATGTATAGTCATAGTTACCTTAGGAAACATGAAGGGGTGAGGATGAGCTTACAGTTGTGAGCGTATAACAAAATCATGAAGAAAACTTCCTTAGAACTCAATTTAGTAGAGTTTAAGGTAAGTTAGCATTATTTGAGGTAACATGTTGTTTCTTGTTTCCATGCTATTCAGACCTCCTCATGGAAAATTAATGCTTCTTCAAGCTAGTTGTGAATATGAAAGGTCAATAAAGGTTTTAAGATCATTTCAGTCTCTTGGAACCAACCTCCCATCCCTCCTCAGTCCATACACATAGGGAGAAATCACCACCTACAGCAGTTCTCCTTCGCAAGCTATATCTTCAAGATTCATCTTGTTGAAACATGAAGGTAGGTGGATTACAAGTTTAAGAAATCAAGTGATATCAAATAGAAATGAACATTCTAGCATATATAGATCATGGAGGTAGGTGGAATGGTGTGGTGAACCCACAATCTGTACAAGCCATAACTCTACACCTACAATCACCAAGGAGTTAGCACGATCAAGATTAGTACATTGGAAGTGGTGTATTAGAGGAGATTGGAGGTTAATATGTCTTCAACAGATAAAATAGGTTTTTAAGCCATGTTAATGACCTTCTCAAGGCATTGAAATCACCTAATCTCCACTTACAACCATCATATTTTGGCTCAAATAAGGGGTATAGTGATAAGGTTAGCAGGGTTTGTTGAACATTTAATTCATTGAGGTTGGTGAGTTTGAACATAAGATCAAAGAGCTTCTCAAGCAAAAGGTCTCTCAAAGAGTTGTTACAGTCATCTAGTTCCACATATAAGTGTTAGGATATAATAAGCAATGCAAAAATATCCTCCTAAGTTGCAATGAGAGGAGCTATGACTTACATTAATTAACTTGGATAAATCAAAACAAAACAACAATGCAAACCATAAGACAAGATTTATGTGGTTCACCAATTTGGCTATGTCCACAAAGAATTGTTCAGCTATTATTTTGGCAACACCTAGAGAATACAATCCTGTGACAATATCCTATCTCACACACACACACACACCTATCCAATCTCTCACACTCTCCTTGTCTTCAATGCATACAATACTAACAAAGCTCTAAAGATTTTCCCAAGCATCAACCAAAGCATACACAAATTCTTAACCCAAGCTTAACTAAGCTCACAAAGACTAACTAGTCTTTTCTCCAACTCTTACAAAAATAGTGGAAAGCCATCCATAAATACAAATTACAATATAGAATAATACATAAAGGAGAAAACACATTGAGAGGCAAAATTGCACCACACTCCATGTGGCAACACTATTGAGCAATAGTGTAAAGTGGGATCATGATTTCAATTCCTACTTTCAAAAAGCATCTCATGATGCTTTGTTGACTTCCTCTATGTGCCCTTAAGTGGCATGCCCCACTCTACCATGTGCAAATTCTAAGGGTCAAAATATACCCCAATCAACTTTTGACTTTCAACATAGAAGCCCCACAAGCACATGCCCAAAGAGAATGATTAGATCTTATTCTTTGGCTCTCACATGTTCCCCACATGTGATCTCTAAAAGTAAACTCGTGTGCTCAAAGAGAAATGTGTCCCAGTTCTCTCTCCTACCTTTCCAATAATGAAAGAAAACTTTGTGGGCCATGCCACATCACCTAAGATCCATCTCACACGTCCAGTCACCACTGCCAACTCATTTGTGAATAGTGATGTGTGAATAGTGTTTTGTGAATAGTGAGTTCACACTTAATAATTATCTCACTTGAAATTAATATTCACAACTTCTCATTTTTGCATCCACTGATCCAATTCTCATCCCAATCTTCTTCATCCACAAAGACCAACTAAAGCTGAACATAATTTCAACTTCACTCTTGTAACCGTTTTGGTCATCATATTCATAGGGTTTTCATCTATATGTATCTTCTCTAGCTTTAGTTGATCCTCCTCCAATACTGACTAAATGAAGTGATACCTCAACTAAATATGCTTTATACTCGAATAAAATGTTGAGTTCTTCTCTAAGTGAATGACACTCTGACTATCACTGAAAAGTATCTCTTTTTCTTGTTGGTGTCTCAACTCCTCCATCAGCCTCTGTAGCCATATCATCTCATTGCTTCCTTCTGTAGAATCAACATACTCAACCTTTGTGATATAAAGTTCCACCACTTTCTATAGACGTGAGATCCAACTCACCATTGTACCACCCACAATGAAAACATGCATTCTACATGTCAAACCTCTATAATACTTTATTGATGTAATCTCCATAAAACAGTGTCCACCAAAAGAGTAAACTTTGATTCTTTCTATCTCTAGATATTCTCATCCCAAGGATCTATTTCATAACACCTAGATCCTTCATAGTAAAAGAATCTCCCAACTGACTCTTGAGTACATTTCTATCTTGCATGTTAAAACTTGCTACTAGCATGTCATCCACAAATAGAAGCAAGATAATGTAGCTTCCATTTTCATTTTTTTTAAATATACACAATGGTCAGAATGACACCTCAAATAGCCTTGATCCAACATAAAATTGTCAAACTTAATATACTATTATCTAGGAGCTTGTTTAAGGCCATACAAGCTCTTCTTTAGTTTGCACACAAACTTCTCCTTACCCTTGATTTCAAAACATTATAGTTGTTCCATGTATATCTCCTCCTCTGAATCCACATGAAGGAAAGCAATCTTCACATCCAATTGTTTTAGATGTGAGTCCTCCACTACAACTATACTCAAAATAGTTTTAATAGAATTCATTTTAACTGCAAGAAAAAAAATTAATCAAAATATATACCTTTCTTTTGTGCAAACCCTTTCACCAACAATCTAGCCTTGTATTTCTTTTTACCTCCATCTTGTATACCCAATTGTTCTGCAATGCCTTCTTGCCCTTTGGAAGCTTCAACAAATCCCATGTCTGGTTTGTCATGAGAGAGTCATACTCCTCATCCATAGCCTGATTCTACTTATCCTTGGAATCAACCTGCACTACTTATTTAAAGCTTTCCAGCTCACCACCATCAATAAGTAATAAATAATTAAAAGAAGGGGAAAACCTTTCAAGTGGTCTACTTACTCTTGTAGATTTCTTCACAATAAGAGTTCGGGGTTCTTGTTGTTGTTGTACACCCTGCACTAGTACCTTTGGGACATTTTCATTTTTTATGTCCTCCATCACTATGTATTATTTCTTGGCTTTCTCTTGCTTATTATCCAGCAATTTTTCTCTATACATGACTTTTTTTATTGAAGATTGCATCTCTACTCCTGATGGTTTTTTTATCTTTCTCATTTCACAACCAAAATCCAAAGTTATTAGTACCATAGCCAGTGAAAGTACATTTATAAGATTTAGCCTCTAACTTGGATCTATTCTTTTTATCAATATGTGCAAAAACTTCACACCCAAAAACTATCAAAAAAGAATAGTCAACCTTCTTACCACTATATGCCTCCTCTAGTATGCCACCATCCAAGGTAGTTTAAAGTCCTTTGTTTATCAAGTACATGGATGTATCAACCACATCTGCCCAAAACTGTAATGATAATCTTACATGCAACCTCATGCTCCTAGCATGTTCTATTATGATTTCATTCATCCTCTCTGACACACCATTCTGTTGTGGTGTTCCTAGAACCATCTTCTGCCTTTGAATTTCATTAAGTGAATAGTAGTTGTTGAATTCCTTACTGCAGTACTCTCCACCATTATCTGACCTAAGGCACTTGAGCTTTAAATCTATTTTATTTTCAACTAAAGCTCTCCATCTCTTGAATATGTCAAATACATCAAATTTTTATTTAATGCAATAAACCCAATTTTTTTTAGTTGCATCATCAATAAATGTGACATAATAACTTAAACCACCAAGTGAAGATACCTGAACGGGTCCCCATACATCTGTATTCACAAGCTCTAACTTCCTTGTCTTTTTAGTTGGTCCAACTTTTAGAAACCGCACATGTTTCTCTTTTCCATACACAGTGCTCACAAAATTCCAAGTCTATTTTCTTTAGACCTAGTAATTTTACCTTTGAGTGAATGATCTTCATTCTTTTATCACTCATGTGGCCAAGTCTGTAATGCCACATAGCTACATCTCTACCTGAAGTAGCTAAATCACAAGATGAATTAGTATTACTAGTGGATTAATATAAAATACCCATCTTCTCACCTTTTGCCACCACTAAAGTACCCTTGATAACCTTCCATGAGTTACTAGTAAAAGTGACCACACAATGGTCATTCCCAACTTCCTGCAAAAATCATATTCCTCTTCAAACTTGGATTGTGTCTAACATCCTTGAACATCCAAGTGTTCCCATTCTACAATTTCACACTCACTACCTTTTCCAGCAATACTACAAGGTTCAGCATCACCAAAATACACATGCCCAAAATCACCTTGAATATAATCTCTAAAATAACGTTTGTTAGGAGTGGCATGAAATGAAGCCCCTGAATCTAAAACCCAAGATTCAATAATATTATCCAAAGAAAGAATTAAGGCATCTTGTAGTAGATCAAATACTACATTTGCCTCCTTTTTACCTTAATGTTGTTCCTTGCTTGATTTTCTGTGAAGAGATCAACATTCTTTCTTTGTATGACCTGGCTTCTCACAGTGCCAACATTCCAACCTTCCTCTTGATTTTGATCTAGAATCTTTCATTGATTTCCCATGGTTTCCTCTTCCTCTATTCTTGAATCTTCCTCTAGTCTCCATGGACAATGCATTTCCTAATGTGAACATTTCACCATTGCTTCTCCTTTGCATTTTCTCGCTTAGGATAACACCCACCACATCCTCAAACTTGAGTTTGGCATTGTTTGAGATTGAATTGCTTACCGCCATCACCAAGCTATTTCAACTTTCAGGCAAAGAACACAAGATAAGAAGAGCCATGACTAAATCATCAAAGTCAATGGTAATAGAATGTAACTGACTAGTAACCATATTAAAATCATTTAAATGGTTAACTACTAAAGCATTTTCATCCATTCTCATATTAAACAATTTCTTCATCAACAATATTTTGTTAGAGGTAGAAGGTTTTTCATACAACTTCCCTAATACTTTCATGAGACTTTTTGTAGTCTTCTCCTAGGATATGTTGGATGCAACTGTAGATGCAAGGCACAGATGGATGGTTCCAAGTGTTTTTCTATCCATCAATTTCCAACTCTCATCTATCATTAACGTTGGCTTGTTGGTTATACCTTCCAATGACAAGTAGAGGTCCTTTTGAAATAGGTAGTCCTCCATCTGCATCTTCCATAAACCAAAATTTTATCCATTGAATTTCTCCACATTTAATTTGTCATCTGCCATAACTCCCACTCAAGCTATAATCCTTAGCTTCCTACAACTTATCCTCAATAACAAACAACCTTGCTCTGATACCACTTGTTAGGATATAATAAGCAATACAGAAATATCTTCCTAAGTTGTAATGAAAAGAACTATGAATTACAAAAATTAACTTGAAAAAATCAAAGCAAAACAACAATACAAATCATATGACAAGATTTACGTGGTTCACCAATTTGACTACATCCACAGAGAATTGATCAGTTATTATTTCAACAGCACTTGGAGAATACAATCCTATGACAATAACCTATCATTCACACACACACACACCCCTCCAATCTCTCACACTCTCCTACTCTTCAATGCATACAATGCTAACAAAGCTCCAAAGCTTTTCCCAAGCATCAACCAAAGCATACACAAATTCTTAGCCCAAGCTTGACTAAGTTCACAAAGACTAACTAGTATTTTCTCCAACTCTTAAAAAAATAATGGAAATCCATTCATAAATACAAATTACAAGAGAGAATAATACATAAAGGACAAAACACATGTGAGATGGAAAATTGCACCACACTCCATGTGGCAACACTATTGTGCAATAGTGTAAAGTGGGATCATGTTTTCAAGTCGTCCTTTCAAATAGCATCTCATGATGTTTTTTACCCTTAAGTGTCACGCCCCACTCTCCCATGTGCAAATTTTAAGAGTTAAAAGATACCCCAATCAACTTTTAACTTTCAACATAGAAGCCCCACAAGCACATGCCCAAAAAGAATGATTATATCTTTCTTTGTCTCCCACATGCTCGCACAAGTTAAGGGTCAAGGATAGTGCCCCACATGCTCCCCACATGTGATCTCCAAAAGTAAACCCATGTGCCTTAGGAGAAATGCACCTTATTTCTCTCTCTTACCTTTCAACAAAAAAAGATACCTTTGTGGGTCATGCCACATCACCTAGGAACCATCTCACCTACCCAATCACCACTATCACATCATCCATGAATAGCGATCTATGAATAGTGAATTTGTGAATAGTATTATTGTGAATAGTGACTTCACACTTAACAATAAGCTAAGTGAAACATTGAAAAAATTTACCTATAGTCGAGGTATATAGTCAATCAAGAACATGGATGAGGTCTCTCAAATAGTCACACATGAGATAGTGATAAGAGAGTTGGAGAAATGCATTTGATGAGCCCTGATAGTATGAGTGGAGTCAGACCCCATGAAGGTATCTTAGTGAATCATAGAACTTGGTCCTTCACACACAGTCTCCTATAGACCTAAAGGCCTACCCACATGAGGTATAAGGACTTTGTGCTGTCCTTGGGTTACCTTTAAAAACTTAACATTTTCCTTGATACTAATCAATTATGAGGTCTTATCTATATTTATTTATTTTGCACCAACATATCCTTTTCAATCAATGTATTTAAATTAATATACACATGAAATAAAGATTTGAGTATATTTTCAACCTCATTTAAAATGTTTGATATAAAACTCATGATGGTCATCAGGGAAATTAAATGACTATGTTTTGTATCCTTTTTTAAGTGTTTAATAAATTTTGAATTGAATAAATCAAACTAATATATTTAAACTATTAAAACTGATATATAGGAAACACCAAAATACAGTAAAATATAGATCTGAAAGTGAAATACAAAATTTATAAAAGTTGGAAATTATATAAAAATAGTAAATAAGCCTAAAGATATACAAACTTCCCTAAAAATATATATTACACTGACTGCTTAGGTTGACTATGACTGATAACTGGATGAAAAATCTTGCAAATTGTGTCATGTTTGAAAATAATAATTTAAATTATGCTAGGACAAGTATGCAGAAGATGGGCAAGGATGCACTATGGCTTTGTTTATTGACTACGACCGCATCATGGTTGAATGTCCTCTATGGTTTGGGTATGTGAGAATGTCCACTAAGGTTTATTGATTAATTATATGTCGATTTGTCATGAAAAAGAACTTTAAAACATAAACTTTAGTTTATGCATAAGAAACACAATAGAGATCAAATTCCAAAAGGAGGAATAAGATTAAAAGAATAGTCAAGCTACCCTCAAAAAACCTTACATAATTTGAGTGATGTCTACATAGCCCAAATGGGTCTCAAGCTGATGTAATTCTCTCTTCTACAGTGAGTGTGTGATCCATGAGTGTGCAACTGCATGAATATATGTAAGATATTAATTGAAATGTTTGATAATGGATGACAGTGACCTAAAATAAAAGATATTTAGACTTGGTATGTGACTTTTAAAATGCAACAAAACTGAAATTAGAAGAAATACTATTTTTTTGCTTAATGTGCAAAAGAATTTCTAAGTGATTATGAAATGTGTGGATAGACCTTGATATACTTATATATGGAAATATTTCAAATATTTTTACTAATTGACCTTGTTAAAAACATGGGAGATGAAAAATAGACTATATGAATTTTAAAAAGTTACCATTTAAGCATGGGGATAAGGTCGCACTAGTGGACAAGGATGCAGTGTGGCCATGTCCAACCTAACACAGTCTTGTCACCTAAGGACATAGATTGATAGAAAAGGTCTAACAAATGCATGTAAGTAGTTTAGGGATGTATGAATAATGTTATGAGTATTTTCAAGATAGTTTGAAGAGTAGTGAATGCTCTCATAGAGATTATATGTTAGCAGAATGACAAATAAATTTATCCAAGTAAAGATGTCAAGATTAAACATTGTCAATCACTTAAATAATTAATTGTGTGTCTACATTTTTTCTCACTTTATTATAATGATGTAACAAAGTGAAATTACTTGAGTAGAGTAGATGCAAACCTAAAAGTGTATATATATTTTGTTTTTTGATGCAAAACTTGATCATGCAAGTAGCCTTAATGCAAACCCTCCAACAATGCCACCGAAAGTAGTTATTATCTATATTTAAAAATTAAAAATCTGAAACTTGAAAATTGAATTTGAAAAAAGAGCAAGGAAAGTATACCCCTGAACGATTATGCAATTTAATTTTTTTGTGAATTGAAAATTGGAGAAGTGTTTGCCCCTTTATTGAGGCATTTGAAGAAATGCAAAATCTTTGACGAATTGAGAGTGATCAAGTCTCAATTTGAAAACCTTTGAATGCTTTTGACTTGGAAAGATTGTATGTTTCAATTCTCATTTGACTGTGTAATCCGTAAAATAAATGTAGGGGTGGAACCACCAAATGTGGCTCCGTATATAGAAAAAGTGGAACTACAGACATTGAGTGTCACTAGACTCTAATGTAGCCCACTTTCAACATGAAGATGAATCACACCACTACAGATGGATCTATATTTTATTTAAAACCTTACAATTTTAAAACTTTTGAAACTTCGAACTAAAGAAATTTAAATTTTTCATGTAGTAACTTGAACAGAATGAGTATCATGCCCCATGTATTATACTTGTAATCATATGAATGAGTGCACATGCACATCACATGCCCCCAGTATAATTTTTTTGAATCATGTTGTATATTTTGAAACTATGTAGTACCATAAATCTAAAATTTTGCTCATGAGGACTTAACTTCTCAAGACAAACTCATTATGATGCTCCCTCCTTTTGTGATGAGAGACGTAGTCTTCAAGTCACTTAGCTCAAAAGAAAATTTATGTAATATGTGAAAGATGTAATCATGTAACACTTGAAATGTTGAATGTATTGCATCATAGTATTTTAATATAGCACTGAATTTGCATGAGTTGATAGATATATCATTTAAACATGTAGGTATCATGTGCATGATAAATATCATGTCACCAAAGTAAGAGTAGAGTAGGAGTAATGTATGATATGAAACGTGGCACCATAGTAACATGCAATGAGCATATAATCAAATTGCATACAATGTCACTCAATTCACATAAGGCCTAAAGGCCACATACAAGGGACATGTGAATGTCGTATAAATACACAAGGCCAAATGCCACACATAAATGACAAAATGATGTCATACAAGCAAGAATTTACATATATAAGGCCATGGGCCACACACAATAAATAAGCAAGTCATAACTAATCATGAGGTAAAATAAGAAAGATGCATAAAGCAAATGAGACTAGTTTATGTAATCCATATGTATCAATGTTAGTGTTAGTAAATAACATATTCATGTAATACATGTATAGTATGAATGAGTAACAAAATATTTGTATGATATGTAGCTCAACATGGTAGAAAGGTTGTGGATAGATACAACATATTGAATTTTTCATGGAGAACGAAGAGATGCCTCCAACTTAGTAATATTTTTAGGTAATAAGGAAAGTCCAACATCAAAAAACAATGTGAAAATATGTCATGTATCACTCTCAAATACTTTGTGAAAAGCAATGTGTATTGAAAAAACTAAAATATGTTATTTATCTGACATAGAATGAATAACATATGAAATAAGCTAACAACACTTGAAAATGCTTTTTAGGTCCCATTTTTTTAATTTTTAAACATATTTTAAATTTTTTTAAATTTTTAGTATATATGAGTTTTTTGAATTTTTAGAAGTTTGCCACATTTGAATTTTGAAAAGATATGAAAAGAATGCTAAGAAGCAAGGCTTCGAAAATAAAAGAAAATGGAAGAAATTGAACAATCCTCAACAAGATGCTAAAGCACAACATGGTAAGAAGGAAAGCAAGCCATGCACCCCTAATATATGTGTAAATTAATCATAACAATGTAGCTTAAATAATTAAAAGAGAAAAAAATATGCATGCTCCTCGATGGGCAAGAGATAAATGTGATCATATAAGTGCAAGGATAGTTATAGCATGATAAGTATGCAATAGTGAGTAAGAATGAGCATTCAAACCATTTGTAAGATAGTTGTTTTAGATTGTTCAAATTGATTTGAAAATCAAGAAGGCACATGCCCATAGTGAATGTGAACTAGGAATTTGACTCAAGAGAGGTGATCACTATTATGTTAGTCAAAAAATGCAAATAAATTGATAAAAACGCATTAATTAGCATACATCTCTTGGCTTAGTTACTAGGGTGAGCTTAATAACAAAAACAAATGAAAAGCAAAAGTAAAAAGTAAAAAAAAAAACAAGAATCCTTCACCTTCATTAGATGCTCCAAATGCTTATTGTAGTGGCTTACTCGGCTTGTGCTCATGAAGTCTTCATCAAAGAAGGCTTAGTTATTTCCTTTTCTCCTTGGCACCTTGTGGCTTTGGCTTGGCTTGGCTCAATATTTTGGCATCATAGCTTTGGCATGTAAGAGCTCTTGGAATCAATTTGACATGGTAACTTTGCATAAATTAAACATAAAAATGATGTTCATGACCTCTCTATTTATAGATTTGAAAGAATGATCAGAATCAATTATGAACGTCCATCTCAAGATTGAGATGTGTGGTCATAGATTAATCGAATTACGTAATTAAAATCGATAATTATCCTCACCATAACTTTGGAAGAAGGGACATTAATGAGGCATGAGAGGTAATAAAGAGGCATAAGAGATCCATAATCCTGATATTTATGGCATTTATGACCTAGGGATGTCTTTCTAAGAAATGAAGTCACCTGATGATGTAGATATTCAATATTCATTTCTAAAAATAAGTTTTCAACAAGTTTATATAGAATTATTAATTAGGCTCTAATTTGGTTTAATTACTCTTAAACATGATTAAGCACTTTATGCATAAATTACTCAAATTGATCAAAATACCTTGTTATTGGTTTAAAATTTGACTTGATTAGAATTGAAAGTCAATGTCAGATGTGTTTGATACATTATCCCATTTAGGATGTTGCCGGCAAAGACACGCATCTCATACAAGAAATTTGATAGAAAAGAGCAATTCAAAGCACCTAAAAGCAAAATTAGCATTTTGACTCGAAATGATTTGATCAAAGTTAACTGGTCCATAAATTGTATTGCCCCATTTAGTGATACCTTGGCCAAAATTGGCACTTGAATATGTCAATTTCAACTCATTTAATGTGTTTTAGTGTTTTTAAGCCAAACTATGTATTTTAATAGAAATTGGTCAAAATGATTAGAGGTCATCGATGGTCAGATTTAGGTGTCTATCGTTTGCCCATATTTGAAAAGATGTTGCAAGCTATAAGCACAGTAACATCTTCTTAAATAATGAAAATGTTGTGTATGCCTATAACTACAATGATGATAAACTAATTGTATAATGGTTTACCCCCTTGAGGGAATGGTTGGGCACAAATAGGTTGGAAAATAGTCCCTCGATAAGAAGTGAAACGAAGGGACCAAAGAAAGGAAAGATGATGGGTGAAAACCCAATAATTTTGAAAAAGTAGTCAAAATCATTGAGAATGCAAGTGGGATGGTGTACAATGATTTGTTCAAATGTGGTTATAAGCATTTTACCCCAATAGTGGCAATGTGGTATGATAACACAATGATTTTCTTAAAGGCAATTATAATCATTGAGAAAATGGAGCTGCCCCAATTAGGAAAGAGAAATAAGATAACAACGTGCCCCTATGTGGATAGAAAAAGTCAAGTGGTGATAACATAATGATTTGCCCAAAGGTGGTTATAATCATTGAAAATGCAGGTGGGATGGTGTACAATGATTTGCCCATAGGCATTTATAATCATTAGACCTTTATTATGACAAACATGATAAACTTGGCTGAGGATGATGATAAGTAATACAGAGAGTAATGATGAATTAAAACAACCTACTAGTAGGGAGATGCTTGTCCAAACTAATAAAAGTGAAAATTTTTTTATGCTTATTACTCTGTTTGGGATATGATTAGGATTGAATCGAGATGTCGGTGTTGAAGAGATGTTGATGTTGCCATTGACGAATAGACTTCTTGAAATTAAGGTTTGTTGTAGTACGTGTCGGTAGGCATCATGGTATAACATCATGAGGATTTGGCTAAAATATGCATAAATATTGACTCCCGTAATCCAATACTCAATAGAAAACAATGCACCAATGATAGAAACCATGATGACAATGTAAACATATGAATATTGATGGATTTGAGTATAAGTTTAGGCAAGGAATCACCTAATGAACACACATAAATTGAATCAAGACAACTAAGATGAAATCAAACAAACAAAATAAGCAGAAACAAATAAACAATGTAATAAAAATCATACAAATATTGCTCTTAGAAAATAGGCGACAACTTAACAAACGAATAAAATAGGGAAATAGAAGAAAAAAGAAGGGGGGTGGTCGAGTTGTCTCCATATGCACTAGGCAAGTGGACGCTGCCTATATAGTTCCATGGATGTAATATCCAATTAAAAAACATCAGGACAAATGTAGTTCTTTTAAGGAATGGGAAGAATGTGATAATTGATGACAACAAACATAATAGATATGATATAAGAATAAGAATGGTCTTGCAAAATGGCAAGTGCATGAGAGAAAAAACAAAAAAAGATGGAGAAACTAAGTGACAAGTGGTTTGCTTGCAACTTAGTAAAGGTTCTCAGAATCTTTAAGGCAAAGAAATGGTCAATATTTTTTATTTTTTCTAAAGATTTTACAAATATTTTTGAAATTTTTTGAAGTATCTCAACTCGATCAAGAATGATGAGACACTAAATGGTTCAAGCTAGTAAAATGGTGAGAGCGTAGGCAAGGGGGTGATTGAGCTAACCTCAACAAGTATCAAGCATTGCCTACATAGTCTTAGAGTAGGACCTCAAGTCATTGTAGTTCCACCCTTACAATGGATAAATTTGACTAGTATAGCAATCAATTCAAATAAAGTAGGCACAGTTGGTAAAAAGGCATAGTATGGTAAAAAAGAAGTGGCAAGTTGGTATGTCAAAGCTTAATAAATAAATGTTGTCCCTAGTTTGTCCATAGATGGTTATAACTAGGACACAATGACATAGATCAATAGTACTAATTTGCCCAAATGTAGTTATAATTAGTAGCAAGATCGGTGATTACAAAAGAATAACAAATGAAAAATGCAACTGCCGAAACTTTTATCATACTACTCCAAAATATGAACTTTGTTTGAAGTACTTAAATCAACTAATAAAATTGATCGGATTCCTCAGTGTTGAAAATACGTAACGAATGACAAAAACCAAGGTCAAATGGGCTAGGCTTTAGAACACTTCTCATTGATAGATTAGAAATGTAAAGCTGATATAGCTAAGAGGACAGATAAGAATGACATTTGTACAAAGAAGAATAGTGATAAAATGGCACAACATGAAACGATCCTTACAAATAATACACCTTAGCACTCAAGCATACTACCGCTTGAGGTGAATAATATTCATTGGCTCAGGCAATTCATCTCTGACTAGTGTGGCAACCCTATATGCCCCTGACCTATAATCTGCAGTAATGATGAAAGACCCTATCTAGTTTGATTTGAATTTACCTTTATGCTTCTTCTCAGTATTTTTTTGATTTTTTTTAAGAACAAAATCACCAAGTTCAAATGTTTTATACTTGACACATCGATTATAGTGGCCTTTGAGTCGATTCCGATATGCCTGAAGATTATTGAGTGTAGTTGTGCATTTTTCATCAAGCAGGTCTAGCTCTTGCAGGTAAGTTACTCGATAGTCGTGATCATCTAGGACATACTTGAAAGATATGTGTAGTGAAAGTAACTCGACCTCAATGGGAAGGATGACTTCAGTACCATAAACAAGTGAGTATGGAGTGGCTCATGTGAGAGTACGATGATTGGTACAATATGCCCAAAGGGAAAGGAATATCTGTAGATGCCAATCATGATTGGTATTATTGACAATCTTTTTGAGAATATTGACAATGGTTTTGTTCGATGCTTCGATCTGGACATTACCTTGAGGGTAATATGTTGTAGAAAAATGTTTTATGATGTTATATTCAGTACATAGCTGGTCTACATCTTTGTTCTTGAATGATCCTTCAATATTAGATATAATATCATAGGGGATATCGTAGCGGCAAATGTGATGGTTGAAGATAAATTTATAAATTTGCTTCCCAGTCACGTAAGTGAGGGGTATAGCTTCAAACCACTTAGTGAAATACTCAATGGTGGCAAGGATATGTTTATGGCCGTCAGATGAAGTGGGGCTGATCTTTTCAATGAGGTCAAGTCCCCATGTAGAAAATGGCCATGGTGTCAACATCGGTTTCAAAGTTTGTGCTGAGGCATGAATCAGATTAGCATGTCATTGACATTTGTCACACTTCTTTATATATGCAGTTGTATCTACGTCTATCATGGACCAATAATAACCAGTACGCAAGAGCATTTTGGATAAGACTACCCTGCTAGAATGAGCTCCACATATTCCTTCGTGAACTTCTCTTAATGCTAGTGTAGACTCTGCCAAAATTAAACAATGAAGTAGAGTTCCATCAAAACTATGATGGTAAAGGGTGGATCCAAGTAGAGTATAACGAGTGGAATGATGAATAAAGGCTTTGGTTTGTTTTTGAGATAGGTTAGGTGGTAGAACTTGGTCATGAAGGTAGATGTAAAGGTTTGAGTACCAGATAGAATTAGGACCAACAATATCATAAATCATTGTAATGGTTAAAGGTTCATGCACTGGTGTGAACAAATTTTCAACAAGGAACCGATATTTTTTAGCTTTGTCTGTTTGTCGAATCAAAGAGCCGATAGTAGCCATGGCATCTGCAGTTCTATTAATAGCCCTTGATATATGCTCAAATTGGATATTTGCAATTTGTTGCTTTAGGTTATTGACCATAGCCTTATATGGAACCAACTTGTCATCTTTGATCTGAAAATAGTCTGTGACTTGATTGATGATTAATTGAGAATCACCATGAATCTTTAGATGAGATATATTCCATTGCACTACCTATCGAAGTCCTGTGATAAGTGTTTCATACTCGGCCATGTTGTTTGTACAAGAAAAAATGAATCTGAATGATTTAGGGATTAGATCCCTTGTGGTGTAATAAATAAGAGCCCTGCCCCTGATCCATATGCAGTAAATGAACCATCAAAATATAGCTTCTAGTGCTGCTCCCCAAGAGGTGTGTCAATGACGATCATTAAAGAAGCATCAAGAAAATGAAATATGAGTGCCTTTGTGTCTGCAAGGGGTGCTTCAGCAAGTTGATCTGTAAAGACTTGTCCTTTGATTGTCTTTTGATTGACATACTCTATGTCAAATTCACTAAGAATCATGATCCATTTGGTCATTCTACCTTGTAAATCTATTTTCGATAGTAGATACTTGAGTGGATCTACTTTTGAAATAATCATGATCTTATTGTTCAACATGTAATGGCATAGTTTTGAGTTGTGAAGACCATGGCTAGACAAGCTTTTTCAATAGGTGCATAGTTGTGTTCATATGTGACCAAGGTACGTCTTAAGTAATATACAACGTGCTCTTTTCCATTGTTATCATGTTGAACCAAAAGTGCTCCCAAGGCATTATCGGTAACTGATAGATACAACAAGAACAGTCTTCTTGGCATAGGAGGTAACAAAATAGGTGGTTTAACTAGATAGTCCTTGAGTTTTTGAAAATATGTTTGACAATGGTCCTCCTAGTAAAATGCAACTCCCTTCTTCAGAAGATGTGTAAATGAATGATACTTGTCTGCTAACTGAGAGATGAAGCATCAGGATTCATTGGATCTTGCTCTACAAACTATGGAGTTGCTTCAAATTGGTTGGTGACAACATCTCAATTATAGCATAGACTTTGACTGGATCAACTTCAATTCCTCTACAAGACATAATGAAGCCAAGTAAATTTCCTGAGGTTACTCCAAACACACATTTATTTGGATTGATTCTAGCTTTATACTCCCATAATATTTTAAATATCCTATGTAGCATTGCTAGATGGTCGGCCCTGGTTTTATATTTTCTTTATATGTTATCGACATAGTCTTCAACAATATCATGCATTATATCATGAAATATGATAGTCATGGCCTTTTGTTACATATCTCCAGCATTCTTAAGATCAAATGGCATTACCTGATAACAAAATGTTCCCCATGGAGTGGTGAACGCTATTTTATGTTGATCTTCTGGTGCTATTTTGATCTAGGTATATCCTGAAACACCATCCATGAGTGAAAGCATTTCATAACCTATCGTGGAGTCAACGATCATGTCAATATTAAGCAATAGAAAGTCATTCTTAGGACAAGCTTTGTTTATGTCTCAAAAATCAGTATAGATTCTAATTTTTTTATTTCTTTTGCTAACAGGTACAACATTAGATATCCATTATGAGTACTTAATGGACCAAATACATCCTGCTTCTAAGATTTATTTTAACTCTTTCTTTACCAAGACAACAATGTGATTATGCATCTTACGTAGCTTTTGTTTCACTGGTTTGACATCAAAATTGACCACAAGGTGGTGCAAAATTGAGGCAAGATCCAAACCTGGCATGTCAAAATAAGCCCATACAAAGATATCTACAAATTCTCTCAATAGAGCTCTAAAGACGTCACATTCCTCCTTAGTGAGGGACGCACTTAAATTTATCCATTTTGGGTCCGATGGAGGCATGATGTTTACCTCTATTATATCTTCGACTACAAGGGTCGAACCATCTTCTAAGATACTAGGTAAAGACTTGAACTGTTAGATTATATCAAGGTCTTCTGTTAGGACTTGCTCTTCAATGTCTCCTAAGCATGATGAATCTAAGTCTCCCAATGGAAGATTTGGCCATGTGACAAAAATAGTCAAAAATTCTTGAAGAATTTAATCAAATACTTGTTATGCAAAACTAAACTCGGATCCATAGGGAAGTTCATAATTGGTGGTCTCCTGGTCTAAATTTGAAGAAGAATGAACACCCCCGTCTAACGATTCTTGAAACAGGTTTTCACCACTAGACTGGTCTTTATCTTTATTTTTTCCCTAGTCAAAAAGTGTCTCAAAGAGGTTTTCACTTGGGGACCTCAATGTTTTATTTATTTGTTTGTAGCTAAGGGTGTTCACCCGCTCTCCAAAATAGGCTTTAGGATCCAATGTAATTGAGAATCCTAATTTATGATCTCTCAACGGAACGTTGTCTCTAGGCCTAAAAAGTCACAGAATGCCTTATCATTTTGAAACTCATCAATCGACAAATTGGATTCTTGTTGGTCCCAATATATCAGTTGGGGATAGTATAATGGCAATGGGTTGTGACAAATGATTGGGGTAAGAATACGTATGACATTGTTATCAAACAAGTTAGTCATAGCAAGGTCATCAAAGGTGAGGCTATGATTGGACTCTGTTTCGTTGTCAGCGTCATCACTAACCACCAGTGATGGAACTCGAATAAGATATGTGGGTCACCCCCAGGTGGTTTAAATCTAAGTCCATAGAGTCGTTTGTACTTAGTCATGGAAATTAGCTCAATGATTCTGTATTGATTCAATCTGAGGCCTCTTCCTTCATAATCTTGATGCTCCATGATCCTATTGGGAATATGATACTTTGCACTTTTATAACAATCAACTTGGTTGTCATTATACAACCATTATTCATCCCATTCAAGAGGGTCTGGTTCCAGGCCAAATGTTGGTACAAGCATGACAGGTCCCTTATCTTTGTTCTTTTGTTGTTAATGCATGTGTGGGGTATTTTTAGGTCGCCCAAAAATCTTTGGATTCTGAGGAAGATTGGCAATATGGAAGGTATCATGGGTCACATACTCTCTTGGGCCATTATCTAAAATGGTGAAATAATTGGAAGCTTCAAGAGGTGACATATGGGAAAGAGAATCCAAGGTAGTAGGATCTATGCAATTATCTTATAGAGTATTAATAAGTATGGCATTCCTTTTATCCTTCTTGGAACTTGGATTCATGTCGTATTGGTAATTATAGTTTTGAAACTTGGCTTCAAGATGTTTGCAGTGTTCATATGGGTGTAAATCTCTTAAAATATTCACTTCCATCCCCAAGTGGAAGAACTTGATACATTGGTGCAGTGTTGATGGGACTGCACAAATCTCATGTAACCAAGGCCTACCTATACGCATATTATATGACAACTCAAGATCAAGCACATGGCAGTGTATCATGGGTCAAAGGCCCAATGATAACTGGGAAGCTAATGGTGTCTTGTGATTTTCTTTCCTGATTATCATAGCCTTTGATAGTTATCGTTTCTGACTAGAGACCTGCCATTGTGTACTCAAAAATCTTGATGAGCTTTAGAGACACTATGTTGAGAACTGATCCATTGTCTATAAGGACACGTTTCACTTTATGTCGCTTTATATAAACTTCTATGTACAATGGAATATTATGGAGTGGGCCAAGGGAAGACATATCACTTTGGTTGAATGTGACTTGTTTGGCTGGAGCTAGGTGTCCAACCAAAGCTTGAAATTTATTAAAGGATATGTCACTGGTAACAATAGATTGGGTTAAAAACTAATTCAAAATATTCTTGTGGATTGTTGACATTTGCAACAAATCTAAAATAGAAATTTATGTTGGTATCTTCTGCAATTGTTCCACAATATCAAACTTCTTATCTTGGTCAATGGTGAATAGTTTATTCGGAGGTTGAATGGTTAGTTGGATAACAAGGAAAGTCGCAGATGGTTGTGGACCTGAAACAGTAATCTTTGACCTCAGAGTTGTGATTGCACAATCAGGATTAGATGTTGGATCATAAATGCTAACAAATGTTGGGAATGGTTTGGAACCAGATAGGACAAGTTTTGGTTGCCAGTGCACTTGTATGTGGTCACGTGGCAAGGGTGAGTTATCGATATATGGTCCAAAAGTGGGAGTCTTGATTTGTTGGTTTGCCTGTGTGCAATCCCGGGTCAAAGAAAGATTATCCATGTAATTTTGTTGAGTGGTATTGTTTAGCAATGGTCTAGATTGATTAGTGCTCGATCTAGGATTAATGGAGATTGTATTAACGTTGCCTCCTGTACTATGACCTACAACCCTGTTGTAGTCATGTGCAACTCGTGGTAGGTTTATTGGTTGTTACCATTCTAACCTTGGCTTTGTCCATTGTTTTGATGTTGTGGATTTTTTTGTTGATTTTGTTGGTTTAATTTTGTTGGTTTAATTTTTTATTTTGATACTATCGATTTTGTTGTTGCACTGGCCAGTGTTGTTATCATTGATTGTTATGATGTTGTATGTTATGTTGGGGAAAGGAGTTTTGATAAATCTCAAGAGTTTGATTGAAGGTGGAAGCACCATTGTCCAATGTTATCTCCCCATTCTCCAACATATTCTCAATCAAATGCTTAATTTGCACACATCTTCATAGATTATGCTCGTTGACTAGATGATATTCACAAAATTCATTTTCATGATACCAATCAAGATAAGGAATGCCTTGTGGTTAATATTTTGGTATATGCCAACTAATTAGATTAACAGCAGTAAGTTTGTGAAATACAAAGTCAACAGGCTCTCCTAGGTCACTAAAGACATGATGCATAGGCATAGTTCTCCTTGGAGGAGGGGTTCGTAATAGTAAAGGTTGTTGCATTCATTGCATGGGTCTTAGTTGTTGTGTTTGTGATGTTAGTTGGAGAAGTTGTTGGGTAGGAGTAAGTTGAAAAGGTAGTGCAGATGATGTTTGCACTGTTTGGACATAACGTGACTTGGTTACTCCATTACCCGCAACATTCTTATTGTGGTTGAATTGATTTGGTCTATCTTGGTTATTTCCCTGTGTTGGTTGTGATGCTTGCACTTGAATTGGATGTTGATTTTGGCCACTTCCCTTATTGGTACCTTGATTTTGATTAGTTGATGTAAGCTTGATAATCCATTTATTAATAAGGGTTCACTCAATGAACAAACCTTTATCGATGATCTCCTTGAAAGTATATGCAAATTGTAGTTTCAAATGATAAGTTATCTCACTATGAAATTTTTTAATATACATAGCGGTTAATTGTTTATCTAGTAAATTGTGGGTGAATCAGCTTGTAAGAGCTCTCCATCGTTGTAGATAACTTACAAAACTCTCACTAGCTTTTTTTTTTTATGTTCAGTCAACCAATGAAATCTCATGATCGAGATTATAAGAAAAGTGTTGCACAAACTTATCAGAAAGATCATCAAAATCTGTTACTGAATTCTTGGGCAATGTTAAAAACCACTCCAAGGCTTGTCCAACCAAGCTCCTTAAAAACAACAAAAGGTATATATCGATATATGCCATTGGTTGACATGCAACAAAAAACTCGGTTAAATGGGCCTTAGGATCACATTTCCCTTTGTATTTGTCAAATTTCAGTGGTTCGTATCTTGGAGGAAATGGTATCTAAAAGTACTCTGTATTGAATGGATAAGAACACATGTCATCCAACTTAAATTTTTTAGTTTGTTTCCCAACCTGAATGGCAGCAATTACATCCTTCATCTGTTGCAATTCTTGAGATAAAAAAACTAGAAGGAACATTGGTTTCAAGGAGAATATTGGTTTGGGTAGATGGTTGGGAGGTCATAAGTGGGACACTTTGACCAGAGTATGATGGAGATATATATTGAGATATATTGGTTTGGTTGGGAAATAGATCAGAAATATGCATACATGGATTAGGATGTACTTGAAATTGCACATTTGGTTGTGCAATATTCTAATTTAGGTTGGCTATTAAGGTTTGACTTAAAAGATTTTGTGGTTGGGATGGAGGATATAATTATACTGTGCCTGTTGTGGTTGAAAAGGGACATGCTACCGATTAATCAAATTTTGTTGTTCAGTGGGAATTTATGGACCAAGACCATGTCTCTAAACTTGTGGCACATTTTGAACCAATTGTTGTCTAGTAGGTACTTGAGAAACATGGGATCCTCCTTGTTGCACGAATCCTTGTTGGGAAATGAAAGCATGTTGAAAATTTGACATCTATCACTGACCAATATTTACATGTTGTTGGCTAGTCAATGTTTGGTTTTAGATTGGTACACTAGTATGTGATTAAGGAGGTATATTTACCACTACCTAACAAGGTGTAATATTAGTTGCCCCTTATTGAGGTGGTAATATATTCAGTCTCTGTTGCGTTGATACACTAGATTGTGCCAGCTGTTGTGGAATACTACTCGTCACTTGTTGAGGAGAAGTAGGATTCATCACATTCAGCTGTTGAGGCACGACATTGGTTGCTGGTTGACTATCTAATCCTGTTGGATGCACACTTGAAGCAGTTTGTTGAGGTTATGATGTAGAAACTCCTACTTCCCTGGTATGATGGTCCACTCATGGTATTAACTACATGCACATGTTGTTGACTAGTTGTTTGTGCGTTAGTACCACTTTGATTTGGATTGGGTGTTGCTTGCACATTGTCCACTATATTTTGCTTCATTATTCTACATAGAAGCAGAAGACACTTCTTCAATAATGAGCATATGCAGTGAGTTGTCTACCGAAGTGTTTTGCACGAATGAGTCTAAAGTCTAATTGTCTTGACCAGTTAACTTTATCAAAACTTCTGTTGAAAGAACTAAGTCAATAAGAGGTTTGCTTACCATGGTCATCTGATTGAAATTTTATGCTAGATTCAGGTAGGTTTGATATGTCGTCTGCATTTGGTTAAAGTGGTCTTCCATGAAGTTTTTGTCTTTATTAGGCATATTAGGGTCCTGATACGTTGTTTAGACTAGAGCCAAAAGATTGTTAGAAGAAGTCCTGTTGATCATAAATTATATTGTGGGGCATTCTTACTAGGCTTGGTAAATTTTCATGAGAGAAGTTTGCTGGAAACTTGGCCCCTACCTCTATGGCTCAAACCAAAATCTTGTCTTTGTTCTCCAACAAATAACGCTCAAACAAAAACGGATCATATGTGGAATGTGTATTAGTAGAGCATGACTGTTGAGGAACTGGTTCGTCAGTTGTGAGTATTGTAGCTAGGTATTGTGCGGTTTGTTCTTTATCTTGTTCTCAATAAAGTGGTGTATTAACCAAATAGTTAACCAATGGATCTTGGCTTTGTGCCCCTAATTGATTATTATAAGAGGGATAAAGATCCATCTCATAAGTAATATTATCCGCATAGGGGTCTTACACCATTTTTTCCTGCGTAACCACATTACTAATCCTGGGATTGTACATGAGTCCACTATGAGTGTAGGAATACATGTTGGGATCCATAGTCAAATCTTTGTGATAGAAAGAGAAGAGAGTTCTACAAACTCTAAAAGGACAATGTTTAAAAAGATGATGTTCAAACTTGGTCTAGATTCGTCAAAAGGATCAAAAGTTTATGCAAATATTTATAATAACACAAGCTAACATTAAGTGTCTAACGTTACACATCTTACACAAAAAGATTAAGTAAATAAACTAAAAATCAAAATGCCAAATGCTAAGGTCAAAGTGTTTTAAATCAGTCTAATCTAAGAAATTAGAAGTTGCTAGGTCTTTTGGCCAAATGTGGCATCAAAAGCTAGGCTCAAACAAGGCATGCGCTAGGACTCTTGGCCAAATGATGTCAAAAGTTAGACTTTGAAAATAGATGAAATTTTTAATCTAACAAATTTGAAACACTTTTAACAAACATTAGGCATTTGATTCTTGGACATGGACTCGATCAAATAGGTATAAGGTATGAAACAAAAGGTACTTTAGAGATAGTTTATTTTCTTACAAATAAGGGTATAAAACTTGGTTCTTTTGACAAATAAGCTAGACAAAAGTGAGCAACGTAACTATGCTAGACAATGGTTCACAAAAATATATTCGGATTGGTTGGTTGTCTAGGCTTTCCAATGACATAAAATACCAGTTTTGAACACAACTTGGTCTTCGAAAGATTGGATCGATTGAGGTTTGGATGGGATTGGTTCTCGATGAGGAATGGCTTGTGTTGGATAATGGTAGGGCATTGGGGAGCATGATTGCTCGCACGAGCCAAAGGATGAAGTCTTGAAATGGTAACAATAGGGTGGTGTGGAGTTTGATTGCTCACACAAGTCAAATTGATAAAAATACACTAATTAGCATACATCTCTAGGCCTAGTTACTAAGGTGAGATTAATAACAAAAACAAATGAAAAGCACAACTAAAAAGTAAAAAAAAATAAGAATCATTCACCTTCCTTGGATGCTCCAAATGCTTATTGTAGTGGCTTGCTCGACTTGTGCTCATGAAGTCTTCATCAAAGGAGGCTTGGCTATCTCCTCTTCTACTTGGCACCTTGTGGCTTAGGCTTGGCTTGGCTCGGCTCAATATTTTGGCATGTAAGAGCTCTTGGAATCAATTTGACATAGTAACTTTGCACAAATTAAGCTTAAAAATGATGTTCATGGCCTCTTTATTTATAGATTTTTTAAAATGATCAGAATCAACCATAACCGTCCATCTCAATCTTGAGATACGTAGTCATGGATTAATTGAATTATGTAATTAAACTCCATAATTATCCTCATCATGACTTTGAAAGAAGGGACATTAATGAGGCATGGGAGGTAATAAAGAGGCATGGGAGACTCTTAATCCTAATATTTGTGGCATTTATGACCTAGGGATGTCTTCCCAAGAAATGAGATCACTTGATGATGCAGATATTCAATATTCATTTCTAAAAATAAGTTTTCAACAAATTTTCATGAAATTATTAATTAAGCTCTAATTTGGTTTAATTAGCTCTTAAGCATGATTAAGCACTTTGTGCACAAATTACTCAAATTGATCATAATGATTTGTTATTGATCCAAATTTGACTGGATTAGAATTGGAAGTCAATGTTAGATGCATTGGATCCGTTATCCCATTTAGGATGTTGCCAACACCAAATAACAAAGACACACATCTTGTACAAGAAATTTGATAGAAAAGAGCAATCTAGAGCACCCAAGTGCAAAATTGGCATTTTGATTGGAAATGATCTAATCAAAGTTAGCTAACCCATAAATTGCATTGTCTTATTTAGTGATACCTTAACCAAAATTGGCACTTGAATATGTCAATTTCAACTCATTTAATGTGCTTTAGTGTTTTTAGGACAAATTGTGCATTTTGGTAGAAATTGGTCAAAACCCTGATTGAAGGTCATCGATGGCCAGATTTAGGTGTCTACAATGAAAAATAAAGTCAAGGGCTATAAAAATATTTGGAAAATAGATGGAATAAGTAGCAATGAAGTAAAAGCAAAGAATCTATGTACGAAAGATAATGCAAGTAGTTAACCAATTTCTCAATTAGAGGAGAGTTCCCATGGGTTCATGCATAAAGGGTATATACACCTGCTGCATTTTGTAATAAACCTTTGATTTGAATAGGATGCCTTTTGTAGAGCTTTCTAATCCATTAGACTATATTATAGGTGACATGCAATGCCTATCGGTGATAACTATATGAAATGTCCTTGATAGAGTATGTCTTGCTTTGTGTTCTTGTGTTGTAATTGTGTTCTCTTTTGAAATGGTGATAATTGCATTATCTTACTGAAATGTTAGAGAATCATAATTAGCACTCAATGTAGCTTGCATTAATCATTGCCACGGTCTTCTAAGGATTGTGTTGTATTGTTCTAAATTAGGATCAATGTGAAATAATGTTGAACATGACTTAGGACCAAGTGTGATTGGTAATGTGATAGACCCAATATAATGCTTTGGTTTTGTAGCTTTAATGAGATGTTCTGTATCATACCCAAGATATCTGAGAAAAACTACAATGCCTATATTGGCTTCTTGTGAGTAACTGCAATATTAATGCATTGTTTACCATCCATAATTGGTTCAATAACAAGAGGTTCCAAATAAAAAGAATGTTGTTTTGTTGCCTCTTTTATAGGTACAAATTTAGATATTGACCCTTGCTTTGAAATGCTTTTATTGAGAAATCCTTTTTTGAAAATGTGTTGATCTTGCTTTGCTAATTGTACCTTTGAATGTTGCTCTGTGTGAGTCTTGAATTTCTATTTTTGTATCTTTTCCTTGAGAAGTGTGATCATTGTATTTTAGTCAATTTATTATGATATAGTATTACAATTGTCTGTAGTATTTTGTAGATCCACTTGATTTGACATGAGTGCCTTGTGCTTATTTTTTATATAATATATATATATATATATATATATATATATATATATATATATATATATATATATATATATATATATATATATATATATTCACCCACTCCAATAGATGTGAATAAAGAATGGGATAAGTAATCATCTTCATCAATGGGATAAAAATTTAGCTTACTCAATTGATCATTTGTTAGTTCTTGTGTATTTTCATCATCACTGCTATAGATCTTCAATTATACAATATGTTTTTAAATTGACCAATAGTGGTAATCCATGAATAGGCTCTGATGTAACTATGGAAATTGGTATTGTTGCATCTCTACTTCGATAGATTCCTCTATTTTCTTTGAAATTTGCACTTTTGACATAGTTTCCTTGATATGCTCTTCTATTTGCTTTGGAATTTGCACTTTTGACATAGTTTCCTTGATAGGCTCTTCTATTTGCTTTGGTATTTGCACTTTTGACATAGCTTCCTTGATAGGCTCTTCTATTTGTTTAAGAATTTGAGTACTTTGTGGGATATCATTTATATTACTTGACTCATCCACTTCAAAAGTATGCATTTGTGCCATTGGAATTGGTTGTTCAAATGGTATGATATAGACCTTATTGGATTGTGATTATGCCATTTTGTACTAGCAAAAAGGTGCATCATCAATTGGAATTGTATACTCGCGTATCATGTAAAAATTTAATGCATCTATGAAATGTAAAAGGTATAGCTTCCATTGTGTGAATTTAAGGCCTATCCAAGAGGAGACTATATTGTAGTTGATCAGTGATGACTTGAAAAATAGTAAGTACCATTTTTGGGCCTAGTAGTAAATCTAGTGTGATAGATCCCAATATTTACTTTGGAGTGTTATCGAAGGCATGTATGAGTTGCTCTACTCTATAAATTTTATCCTTATTAAAACTCAATTTTATAATGAAGTCATAGTTGCACATGGTTATCCCAAAATCATTGTTAACCAATACACGCTTGACGAGCTTTCCATGTATTTGAACTTGAATGAACAATGGAAGATTTTGTTTAAAGATATGCTTGGGTGGAATATCTTCTTTATCAAAAGTAACAATATTGTCAATATCCTTGAAGGTATTAATTAGAAGCAAACAAAGTTGGTTGTGTATCCATAGGAAGAGTGGTATCTTACAACATGGCATATAAGATATCTTTGTAAACTGGGGCTTTCTTCAATAGCTCTAGAATATAAAAAAAATTCCAAGTTGGTCAATTAGATCATACCCCTTGGGTTGGGAAACTTGTCTTAAAGGAGGTAGAGGGGGAACATTATGAATAGAAAGATTGGGTTGGGGAGATAAAGGTGGTCGTCATCTTCTAGTTTGAACATCATGGGCATGGGGATCTAATATGAGACTTGGGCGAATAATGAAAATAGAATGACGAATAGAAGTAGGTTTCGGGGGTAAGGAGGAGGAAGCACAAAATGTTGTGCACATGCTCTTTGATGTCTAGTTGTGATAGGAAGTAATTTGGATTGGATATTATAACAACACATATCAGCAATAGGAGATGGCATATGTTGTCTTTGCCCACAAGGGGTACTCTTAGTTACATCCAAGACCTCTTCTTTCAATATTATGTGGAATGTGCATGCACTCTTGTCCCCAAATGGTGATAAAATTCTCTTGTGATGATGGTAATTTTTTAGGAGAATTGTTAGAGGAGGTAATATTATGACAATAAGAATTAAAAAGTACTTGAAGGTTTATTATATACATTTTATTCTCTTGATTTGATTGATATTTTATCCATGCCCTTAACATAATGAATAACACGCGAAAGGGAAATACAAGATGCAACAATGAATTTTATAATCTTATGAAACATATGAAAGAAAGGTCCATTCATTGATCCAATTGTCAAGCAACACTAATGACTATGAATACAATAGAAGCAAAAATCAAGGTAAAAAGGTTATCTAGGCAAGGGTTTGAATGATTGTGCGGGCTCTCAAATATACTCTCTTTCATTGATTAGTGTTGACCGAATGTTTTAGAGCACTAACTACATAGAAGAAATTGTTTGTAGCTCACTAACATTATTTTCGAGGGTACAATGAGAGTAACTTCCTCGGACGATATGTTCTTCTCAGGTGCACCACAAATCAAACTACTAAAAAAGACTTCATATGGTATAAACAAGGGACCCTAGGTATTTCCAATATAATGTGAGGTACGTAAAAATTAAACTTCATGTTTAGTGTGGTATAAGAGTTGAGTATTGGATAAACCCCTCACGCCACAACATCTATAAAAAGGAGCACTGCATAGCCTTTCATAAAAATCACTAAACAATTTTAAAACTGCTAAAACACAATTTCTAAAAACAAGTACAGGGAAATAGAAAATAAAGAGAAAATAAAATCAAAAGATTTGTGTATAAAAATCAACAAATTTCAAACTGAGGTTGAAAGAAAGCGCTTCAGTATCAAATTTATCTAAGATAACAATACAAGCTCTTTAGTGTCGGATTACTCCAAGGTCGAATAAAATTGAATCATTATGTGTCAAATTTATATCCATGGTCGAACTTTGTTTTCTTTCAGTATTAGGGATTTATATATGTATGAAATGCTAGGATAAAAACCTAGCAAACAACAAACAATGTTCTAAATTAATGAGTTCACCAGAGTGTTTAATCTATTTTGAGTTGAATAAATCAAACCAATAGATCTAAACTATTGAAATTGATATACAATAGAATACAATAAAACACAAATCTAGAAGTAAAATACATAATAAATAAGCTTTAGGATGTACAAACCTCCCTAAAATAGATTTTATGTTGATTGTGTTGGTTGATTGTGACTAGAAACTGGTTGAAAAGACATACAAATTGTGTCGTGTCCACATATAGGTTTTTAAATTGCACTGGGACAAGTCCATATAAGGAGGACATGGATGTATTATAGCCGCACCCTATTGACTGTGTGCCTAAATTTTCAATCTAGTTCTGTACGACTGTCTATGAGGGTTTATTGATTAATTTTGTGTCAATTTGATGCACAAAAAACTTGCAAAACACAAACCTTAGCTCTTGCACAACAAACACGATATAGATCAAATACAAAAAGAGGGGAATAGGGTTAGGAGAATAGCCAAGCTACGCTAAAAAAGCCTTGCATAATCTGAATGTTGCCTACATAGTCCAAATAAGTCTCAGGGTCGTGTAATTCTCCCTCTTAGAGTGTAATCTATGATTGTGCAACTATATGAATATAGCTAAGATATTGATTGAAATGTTTGGAAATGGATGCCATTGACCTACAATAAAAGATATTTGGACTTGGTCTATGACAATTAAGATGCAGTAGAATTAAATTTTGAGAGAAATAGTGTTCTTTTGCTCAATGTGCAGTAGAATTGCCAAATGATTGTTAGATGTACTTGGAAAAGCCTTTATGTGCTTATACAGGGAAATCTTTCGAATATTTTTGTTAACCAACCTTGCTAAAAGTGTGGAGGAGAGAAAATAGGCTATTTGAAATTTAAAAAGTTACCACTGGAGTGTAGGGGATAAGGTCGCACTAGTGGACAAAGTCATAGTGCGGCCTTGTCCAACTAACGTGATCATGTCCCAGAAGGCCATAGACTGTTGGAAAGGGTCTGACAAGTGCATGTAAGTAGTTTAGGGATGTATGAATGATGTTCTGAGCATTTTCAAGACAATTTATATAGTAGTGAATGTTCTCATAAATATTATAAATTAGTGGAATGGAAAATAGGCCAAGCGAGGTAAGGATGTCAAGATTAAACATTATCAAGCACTTAATGATTAATTATATGTTTGCAATAAGGCCCTCAATCTCATTTGAAAGTTTATCCACTTATTCTTTAAAAATATATTAAACATATTGCAAAGATTCAACTAATAACGTAGGCTCTTCTCTTTGTCCCTCGAGTACCTAAGCCACCAAATGTTCAATGACTAAATTGACATCCTCAACACCTCTTTTTATTTTCTTTGTTATGACCCCCTTGAATTATTTGTTTTCATATTTTTTAGACATTGGGTCTCCCCCACAATCCACATCTTGACATTCTCTAGCTTCTGCATCTTCATCTCTGCCAATTTCTTCCAATCATCAATTATCTTTTCAACATGTCCTACAAAACTTGGTTATACACTTAATGATTGAGCTTCACTTGAGGATGGTTGCACAAAAGACATGGCTAAGACTTGAATTCGGTCAAAAGAAATATGTGGTAGCTAGGAAGAGGAGAAAATCCCACTCTAAGGTGGAAAGATGGGTGCATTAGCCACACTCATCATAGTTTCCTTGAAGAATTCAAAAGAAAGATTATTTGCATTTCATACATCTCATTTTTCACAAGGGGCCATTAATTATGAGGTAAATTCAACTCCCATATCAACACTAGTGTCAATTGTATTATAAATTTCTACATCCCATGTGTCTACTACTTTAGAGGAAGCTTGAGAGTTATTGTCTCCCCTTGTGTCAAAGTTAGTAGTCTCTTGGTGGCTACCCTTTGTTGCAAACTTTGGTTTTGTTGGTTATGGGCTCAATGAGGTTGCAGGGTCCTTCCTTCTCCCTAAAGTCAGTAGTTTCTCAATCATTTGCTCAATGTTTGTTACATCTTTGTATGGAAGTAATTATGGGACCTCTTCATGAATGTAATCCCAATTAGTTTTAACTTTTAGGGCTTCTAAATGTGCTTTCACCCTCCCTTTTGGGTCCCAATTATGTTGTGAAACCTTTTTAAAACAATATTTCCTAGGATTTTACCTCACTCTAGGAGAAAATATACTATTGTTGTCCAACAAAAAAGAGAACCCTAGAGTAAACTCCAAAACTCTTTTTCTTTAAAGGGAGTGCCAACAATATCGGAATTTGATAGCAAAACTCCTTTACAACCAATCAATCTAAGACATAATACAAAAGTTGGTGAGGGGCTTGTACCGCTCCCTCAACTCTAATCAAGGTAATTCTTGCAAACAACATGAATGGGATCAACCATTCCAAGTTTCCTTTTTGAAGATAACATAGAATCAAAACTTTAAGTATAACATGTACAATCAATGAAAAAAGAAGGCATGTAAAGAAAATTCCTTCTCTTTTGCAAATTTTATTTTTTTGGCGGAGATAGAAAATAATTAGTTCTCAATTTGATATTGTGTCATTGGTAAATTTTCTCAATAAGGGCACCCAATCAATGTTTATATGTTATCTTGAGCTCCCCACACTTTGTGCAATAGTACCATGGCTTCTCGGATAGGAGTAGCAAACATGTTCACTGGATACTACTTTGGTGCACTTCCTATTTTCCAAGTGTCCCATTAAATGTCTATAGCTTGAAGCAATCAATGGCATAGCTCTCATTTTTCCAATAAATATTCCATTCCTCATCATAATTGAACGTCTAAAGTCAACATTTGAGATTATTCTCATCACATACCTAGATATATCAACTACAAATGTTCCGTAAAGAGAAATAATTTCATACCCAATCAGGGCCCCATGATGACATCTCTAAGGTAAGCTATAGACATGGAAAAACTTCAAGACTTCCATTGTCCTTATGAAAATAAGAGTTGTGGATGTTGTAATTGTAATATATCTCAATGTCTAGCCAGGTTGGAGAATCATCAGGCAAAGAGGTATTTTTAAATTGGAAATAAAGGTCGTTATAATTGTGCCTAGTTCAAATGCAAGTATTGAAAAAAGGTGAATGTAATTTCCCTTCCTGTTGAACCTTCAACATTTTCCCTGGTATGGTGGGTCGTTTCTTTAGTGCCATTTTAATTGCTCCAAACAAATCTCCTTAGCACAATCTAATGGTTCAATTAGATAACAATAAATTATCCTTAGTGGCAAAGCTTTAAAATTTGCCATTTGTGAATACACAATTGAAACACCAAATGAAAAAAACTAATTTTGAATTGTCACCCAATCAATCAAATCAAAAGATCAAATCAATCACAATGTGATTAATCCCTAATAAATCCCAAATAGAATTGCATAACCTAAGCATTAAATTCAAACAACACATCCCTCGTAGAACTTGTGAATTCAAATCATAGATAAATCAACAGAGTGAGGCCCCAAGAAAAAACTCACGTTTAAGTATTAAATACAAGGGAAAACCTTTGGTATGTGAGGTTGAAATGGAAACGCATTGAGATCATGACAAGTGTCACAATCTCACATTCATTGAGAGCAGGATGGGGGAAGCCAAAGCTTCACATAAGAAAATAGTCTAAGTGAAGATGGAGCGGGACAGTGCCACTTGTCACAATTTCATTCCCTCTAAGACTTGGAAAGAAGAACTAATTAGAGAGGAAGAATATTAGGACAACCAGGTGGATCAAGCAAGAATGTGACACTTGTCATGGTGTCGTTCACTCTAAGAGTGCACATAGAAAATAGTCGGAATGCAAACCCAAGGAAACCAAATGAAAATAGAGTGAGAGAACACATGGTAATTTCTCGCTTACGTTAAGATTAGAAGAACTTGGTGCACACAAAGGCTTAGAGCTGAAATAGAAGAGACTTCAAGTGAATAAATAAAGATGAAGACAAGCGTCTTCATCTCTTTCCATATGAGTTCTATAGGAAAACACAAACAACCAAGAGGCACTAAGGGGAAAGTGAAAATACAAAGCGAGAAGCCACCAAATTTCAAGCAATCAAACACTTTGAGAAAAAATATGAAAAGGAAATGACAAGAAGTAAAATAATATGCTCCCACAAAAACTAATGATCTAATTAAATTTTTCGTGGAAGCCTTCAATAACTTAACACAAAATACATGATTGGGTTATCATTGGGTTTTCCCACAATGGTAAGAATTATGAGACAAAGGTGACTCATAAGGCACTACACACTCCAAAAGCTTTTCCAATGGAAAAATAGACTAAAGGGTGAGAGGCCCAAAGTAATGGATTACATTTACCATTCATCACCATACTAACAAATGTCTATGGTGTTTGTGTGTTAAGTGGATCTCTTATCCTTGTGGTTATTACCCAAAATATACGAGAAAAATGTCATTTTACTTGTGATTATTAACCAAAATTTATGAGAAATAATGTATTAGGATAATGAAAACTTGTGATATCAAATATAAGCAAAAATAAAATTAATTGAATTAGTTGAATTAATATTCCAACAAAGAGATGGAGTTATTTATATATGACACTTATTATATTTAGCTCCCCCTGCTTATGATTCTATGAAGCTAACTTCTAATTTACAGTGCATATTATTCTAGTAGTTAACATCCCAACTAACTAAACTTATATATCAACTTAAGTGTTATAATTACACCAATTACAAATATGTTTTATTTAGACTATGAGTTAATTAATTAGCCTAACAAGCTCATCTTCAGATAACTAAAACACATGCAAGTAAAATCCCAGAAAAGCTAATATTCTTGAAATTGTTCATGAAAGTCTTCAATAACTTGACACAAACATGATTGGGTTTTCTCACATTGGTCAGAATTATGAGACTAGGGTGACTTAAAAGATATTGCAAGCTCCAAAAGCTTTGCCAATGGGAAAGGAGGCTAGAGAGTGAGAATCCCAAAACCCACTTCCCATGTAAACACATACGCATAAAATCACACAACAACTACTAATCACACAAGTGGGTCCCCTTGTAGACACAAGTAAAATCATACAAAAACTAATAATTTATAAAAAAAAGCCTCTAAACATGAAATGGAACGTCGATCCTCATTCACTTTGGGGTTAAAGCTCAAGGTTGTGCAAAGGCTCAAGGGCGAAACACAGTGAAGAAGAAATGTGAACAATACAAATGGTGTGCTTTCATGGGCTTCGGGGTAGAAATAAAATAAAATCCATTGGCTCCGAGATAGACATAAAATCAAAGCAGAGAATTGAAAGCAACTAAAAACCTACAAAAAGGAAACATAAGATCAACGTAAAGATGTAACTCAAGATTTCCTTCAAGGCCAATGCGCAACAGTCCAAGCACTCATAAGCAAATCCCATTTAAAGCAAAACAACTTAACAATGAACAAGAAGCCCACAAAAATACATCCAAACCAATTACGATGACAACCTAGAAGTGGACAATCTAACCGCCTTGTTGGCGGAGGCGAGGCTAGATAAAACAACAATTTTTTTGATCAAGACTCAGCTTATCCAGCATCAAAAAGGGAATAGACATTTCACAAAATTAATAGGACAGCCATTTTGTCAAGCAGCTGTTTTAGCACGGAACACTCGTGTTATGTTATTAAAATATTTCATTCATTCATTTCATAACCAATACCTGATCACATATCACAAAAAATGTTCCATTTTAGACTTAAAAGGGGTGGCCCCAAATTTGTAAAATTTGTCAAACGTCTTTAAAACATCACAGCAAAATTATTTCTAAAAAACTTCAGCTTCCTCTACTTGTAAGAAGAGGCAGAATGGAACTAACCCAAATCAAAAAAAGCATGATCTGTCCTAGGACCATGAGACTCCATTTGTGAAATCTGAAGTTAAGAGGTTACAGTTCTATTTTAAAAGTTTTAGGAGTTATATGTGTACTAGTTCAGCCTGCTATATTGGTGAATTTTTCCTTCTGTATTTGGCCTCAATGCAGTCAGAATGGTCCGCCAGTGTGCAGGTATAAAACAGCACTTTTTTTTATTGAAAGCATGCAATTATATTAATTAAGAAATTAGACATAAATACGTCTGCTCAAAAAAGCTAGAGGTAAGGGATGAAAAAGTAGGTTGGACGGGTACAGGTGGTTGTCAAATTGAAGCCCTAGGTGAAGCTGAAAGTGTGCTAGATATGTACAATTTGATTGATCCTCCAAAATAAAAAGTAGCATAGCATAGCAGAGCATTTTCAAAGAACAAAATAACCAAGAAAAGAAAAATAATTTTGGGGTAGTTGCCTTGTTACAATTAACAAACAACAATCAAAGGAAAAATGAGCTTGGGGTTGTTGCCTTGTTACAAAACTCAAAAAACTGTATTCGCAAATACAAAAACAAACAGCCGTGTGTTCTGCCATGTTGTTTGCCTTTCACCTTACACTCTTTTTCATTTACCAAAGATATTTTCTAACGTGATAAAAGAAAGGATTTACAACAAAGCAAAAAAACTCCCAACAATTAGATGAACAATAGGCCAAAGAAATCTAACATGAAGACTTAAGTCTCATCAGATGTGCCTTTTAACTCCAACATACATCCAATTTGAGAA
Source organism: Torreya grandis (assembly GCA_037957365.1). Taxonomy (NCBI): domain Eukaryota; kingdom Viridiplantae; phylum Streptophyta; class Pinopsida; order Cupressales; family Taxaceae; genus Torreya; species Torreya grandis. The sequence continues at coordinate 618,429 of JARHVA010004851.1, forward strand.
TGCCCATAGGCCTATCATGTCTTTTAGTTACTCTTGTGATGTTAAGAAAAATCACATTCAAAATAATCCTGAAACAAGGGGAACCAGCAAAGCACATAAAAATTACCAACCATGTTAGTACAAAAGAGGAGGATGCTAATTCATCAATCCAAAGACTTGCAAACTTAAGTCTGCTTTCAAATTGGGAAATTACTGAGCATGTTAGTATAGGAGAGGAGGATGCTAATTCATCAACCAAAGGACTTGCAACCTCAAGTCTGCTTTCAAATTGGGAAATTTATTTGGCTCACAGGCTCAACTGAGGATGCATGGAACTGACATCCCTTGAGAAAAACAGATAAACAGTCCTAAATGCACCATTCCCTAGTCCATGTGTTCCATGTAAGTGCTCGTATGAGAACTGCTAGAAGCAAAATTCCACCGCTTAGTTTCTTGCTATGACACAACCCAACAATAATGAGACAATTCATCCCTACTCCAATGAACATCTTGATCACCCTATCAATTAGTATTAGACACACTTATTATTTCTGGATCCTGTCCCCAACCTGAAGTCCAACCCCAAGTAGATGGACCCATTTGAAAACACCACAGGATCAAATAATCTGTGAAATATGTAAGCTTAAATGGAGCAAAGGATGAAACACATTTTCTTGTGAATTACATGTTATATAATATGATATTAGGCGCAATTACAAAAAAAATTGCCATCATAACCTAGTGCATGTCAAAGTCAATACAATTAAATGAAACTTGAAGAATTTATCTTAAAAGTGGAGACCCATAAAAACAATAAACCTCGTCCAATAGGATGAGTGCCTAAACTAAAGGCCCTTCGTTGGGAGAGGGAAAACCTCAGCCTTTTAGACCCCAACCCTAGAGGCGGTTGAGTGCATAAATGACCAATAACCTATGTCAAGGGAGTGACGAAAGGCCCTCACCCAATTATGAATCGAATTGAATATCTTTCCTATGCTTCTTCAATCAATTGTTTACTCAATCAGTTGTTATAAATTGCGATGTGAATAGGGATGTAAATATTCCCATAATCTTACTGATATGCTAAGTAATCCTTTTGTTAGGGCTTCTCGTTTCCTAAAGAGTGTAAAAAATCATCACACCATATTTACCCTGCTTTGCCAACTCCTCTGCCTAAAGACCTCAACATTGGGTAAAGGTATTATCTCCTATAGTTGGCTTCCATACACCGAACAGTGAGAAGGTATCGTCTGGAAGAAAACGCAGTATAAGCTCCGTTCCTTTTATGTCAAACTTTGTTTGGTAAGCTTGAGTAGCATAAATGGTGGAGTGGTATATGCACTCATAAAACCCACAAGATCACTCTTGCACACCATTACCACAGAAAAGCTATCACAGACATTATACACAAAAATGAATTATGCACAAGCAAGTGTCTTCATTATTGCCTCTCAACAATCAAAATACAATCCACAGATTCCTCTCTCTCGGGCACAACAGAGAATCACAAGGAGTGCCTAATAAATAGGCAAATGAGTTGGTTTCACAAAACCCGTTTGGTTGTTTTGATCTCCTCAAAATAGTGTGGATTGCCTAAGTTGGTGCACACCAAATATTGTTCGTGCACACAACAATCCAAAAAATAAAACAAACTCCAAATCAAGTTTAACTTCATGAGTGGGTGTAAACACGGCTAAAAACAAATTTGGTTTGGAAATGACTCAAGCCACTAGCCAGTGTGAACACGACCACTCCAACACCCTTGTTTGAGCGCAGAATAGGAAGTGAGAAAAGAGAAAGGAAAGAGACTGAATGGGTAGCAACAACTAAGCCTGATCAGGGACCCATGTACAAAATCGCAGTGAAATACAATGTGTCCCTATGGTAACCAATCCATCTTACTGGAATAAATGGATGTCGAGTCATTGTAACCACCAAGTCAAATAGGAACTAGTACTCTGTACAAGGCTCACTCTATAAAAAACACTGATCACAAAACATAGGAGAAAAAAAGTTACCAAGGATGAAATGTATCACTGCAAGGTACTCAAAAACTAGTAGAACCACAATGAGAGTGAAGAAGAGAACATATGGTGCAAGGCGTCCCAAGAAGCACGACTCAAAATCTCACACAATGTTGTAGTAGGTGCATTGGATGGAACAAAGGCCATCAAATACAAATGCACCCTGTGGAATTGAAAATCTTAATGGAACTCAAATCTGCATGAGTGGTCTGGATCCACTGCTCGATCACAAAATAACAATTGACACCGGAATTCATCAAAATAGCTCTTATGAAAAGAGAATGTTAGAGGTGTCGATAGTGCAAAAAAGATGCATCAATTGAATTCGATCTACTGCCAGAAGATGTGGTGCGCCAAGGGTTAGCAAAGAACACAACAACCAAAAAAATAGGATCTACACCATACCCCCCATACTACTGACTAGGCAGAGTGACGTAAAAAAAAAATTGTATGAGTGGGTTGAATCCACTACTCAAACAATGACATGCTGACACTATATTTACCAAAATAGCTCCATATCACACTAAAAGAGATTGTCGAAATGTCGAAGAAGACAAAGTTGACACTGGGATTCATTAGAATCGCTACACTTCAAACTATGGGAGACTATAAACTGTCAAAAAAAGTGCTAGAGATATAGATCAAATATCTCTCAAGAAGATGACCCTGGTGGTGATGGGAAAGTCAAGCAATTGAAGGAGTGAAAAGGTGCCCAATATAGAGAACACACACATGAAGGGAGACAAAGTTGAATCAACAAACCCCCCATGGCACTTTATAACTCAGTGTGAGTACAAAATAATCTCAAAAAATAATACCAAATGACGCAATAAATCTCAAAATGTTGTTAATCTAAAGAAGATGCCATCAAGAACAAGAGAGTTACTCCTAAAACAGGGGAGCTATGTGCGGACAATGAAGCTAAAATGAAGAGGAACCATGCTAGTAAAATCCTCTCAAAGAATGTTGTCAACGTCGTTACAATAAATCCAACTCAAATAAACACAAATGGTAGATGAAGATCCCTGCATATGAGTGGGTGCAAAGTCCACAATAGAAGAATGCAAGGTAACATCCAAATATTCTCATAATCTTCCTGATATGCTAAGTAATCCTTTTGTTATGGCTTCTCATTTTCTAAGGAGTGTAAAAAATCATCACACCATATTTACCCTGCTTTGCCAACTCCTCTGCCTAAAGACCTCAACATTGGGTAAAGGTATTAACTCCTATAGTTGGCTTCCGTACACCGAACAGTGAGAAGGTATTGTCTAGAAAAAAAATGCAGTATAAGCCCTGTTCCTTTTATGTCAGACCTTTGTTTGGTAAGCTTGAGTAGCCTAAATGGTGGAGTGTTATATGTACTCATAAAACCCGCAGGATCACTCTTGCACACCATTACGACAGAAAAGCTATCACAGATATTATGCACACAAAAATGAATTATGCACAAGCCAGTGTCTTCATTATTGTCTCTCAACAATCAAAATACAATCCGTAGATTCCTATCTCTCTCGGGCACAAAGGAGAAGCACAAGGAGTGCCTAATAAATAGGTAAATGAGTTGGTTTCACAAAAACCGTTTGGTTGTTGTGATCTACTCAAAATAGTGTGAATTGCCTAAAAGTTGGTGCACACCAAATATTGTTCATGCACACAACAATCTGATGCAGAGGTTACACAAGAACTATTTCACTTAACCTTATTTCCCTATTCACTACCTTGACAATGGATTCTGAGTTCAACCTTCATGCTAGGTTTCTTTAAACAATCTTGCGGAGTATAGTTAGAAACTTGAATCATGCATATATCCCCTGTTCACACATGGAAACATACACCTGCAATCATTCTATCAACATCATTCAAAACTTATTATTTCTTTAAGCAAATTTTCACAAGAGTTCCTTTACAACATTTCCGTCCTTTGATGAATGATCCTTAGCATTGTTCACATATACATTTCAAAACCTCCATGGCTTCACTTTCCAAGTATTTTTTCCCACTATACATTCTTTATTGCACATAATAATCACTTTCTTGACCACTCTGTGTACATTAACACAAACTACAGGGTCTGTGAACTTCATCTTGAAGATTTTAGGTCTCTAAGAAGGTTTTCACCTCTATCGCGAGTGTATACGTCTAGTTACAATCCTCTACTCCATTTAGAAACATTACTTCCACATTTGACACTTTGTTATGCTCGCTTTCCTATTGAACAGTATGCAGGATTCCTATAGGAATAGGTAGTTCCCAATGCAAATTGGTAGAAAAGTTAATAGTTAAAGAACACTATTATCACTCAAAATCATTAAATAGACATACCAATCTATTTGAATCACCACAATTTCAAAATGACAAATCTTCCTTCAAAATGCATATGAAACGCAGTCCTTCATAATGCATACACATAGACTTTCGAGCCTATAGACCTCCGCCATTATAACAACAAGTACGGAATCCAAACAAAAATTCAAAAATCAGTTAGCATACATACAAACTTGTCTTATTACAAAATTTGGGTAACACTCGATAGTGTTTGTTAAATCTTATGATGGCTCCTCCTTTCTTCTCTTTCTTGCTTTCTTCTTTGAGGTCATTCTCTTGCATATTGATCTTCCACTTGATTATCTTCAGCTCTTGTTTATTGCCTTGCAACCATCCTACACATGGAACACACAAGTTAATGAAAACAATCTTCTGCTTGCCTTCTTGGCAATCTTCCTCTTGCTTTTACTTGGTTATTCTCTCTATGCTTGATTCTGTTGTTTGTTGTGTTGTTGTTTGTTTTCTCCTCTTCTTCACACCTCTCAACCTATGTAAACTCTTTATCCTCTTCTTGCTGTTGTACCTGATCAATAACTTCTATCTCCATGGCCAATGCCTTCAACATGCTCACTTTCTCAACAAAGTGGTCTAAATACTCATTGCTTTGAATGAATGACAAATGTTTTGACAAACTTAAAAATAATCCTTTTACCTGCTCATCTGAAAGTATCTCACCTCTTTCTTCTTCTCTCTGCTGGTCTTTCATATTGCGCAATTGTACTCTTTCAAGCAAGTCTTTTTTACCTTGCTCCACCTTAAGCAAGTCTCTTCCACCTTGCTCTTCTTTAAGCAAGTCTTTTCCACCTTGCTTCATTCTTATCCAAGCTATCTCCTTGGATCAATTTCTTTGAGCAATTACTTTGCTCTCTTATCTTGAGCTTCTTTAGCTCTTATCTCTTCCTCAAGCCTCTCTTGGCTTTCAATCTACCTGACCAACCTCTTTCATTCCCCTGCAATCTTTTTGTAGTAGTCTTTTCAAACAATCTTTAGCATATTTTCATTGAATTGATCAAATTCACAAAACAAAAACAAAGCAAAATGTACCTTTTCTTCATGCAAATCTTCTCCACAGAATATTTCTTGCTATGATACCAAAAATGATGCAAAGGTTACACAAGAACTATCTCACTTAACCTTACTTCCCTATTCACTACCTTGACAATGGCTTCTAAGTTCAACCTTCATGCTAGGTTTCTTTAAACAATCCTATGGAATATAGTTAGAAACTTGAATCATGCATATATCACTTGTTCATACATGGAAACATACACCTGCAATCATTCTATCAACACCATTCCAAGCTTATTATTTCCTTAAGGAAGCAAATTTTCACAAGAGTTCCTTTATAAAATTTCCGTCCTTTGATGAATGATCATTAGCACTGTTCACATATACATTTCAAAACCTCCTTGGCTTCCCTCTCTAAGTATTGTTTCCCATTATACATTCTTTATTCCACATAATAATCACTTTCTTGATCACTCTGTGTACATTAACACAAACTACAGGGTCTGCGAACTCTATCTTGAAGATTTTAGGTCTCTAAGAAGGTTTTTACCTCTGTCACGACTGTATACGTCTGGTTACAATCCTCTACTCCATTTAGAAACATTACTCCTACATTTGACACTTTGTTATGCTCGCTTTCCTATTGAACAGTATGCACAATTCCAACAAGGATAGGTAGTTCCCAATGCAAATTGGTAGAAAAGTTAATAGTTAAAGAACACTATTATCACTCAAAATCATTAAACAAACATACCAATCTATTTGAATCACCACAATTTCAAAATGACAAATCTTCCTTCAAAATGCATATGAAACGTAGTCCTTCATAATGCATACACAGAATTTCAAGGCTACAGACCTCCGCCATTGTACCAACAAGTACGGAATCCAAACAAAAACTCAAAAATAGCATACATACGAACCTATCTTATTACAAAATTTGGGAAACATTCGATAGTGAATTCGTTTTACAAACACGTTTTTGTGAGGAAACCCAAGAAACAGGGTCTGTCACAGTCTCCATAGGCCAAGAATGATTATAATTTGTTTTCACACATCCTAACGGAATTCAAGGCTTCCAAATCATTAATTAGTCTTCGTACATGTTTTGTTCCCTCTTTTATTGTGACTGTGTGTACAATCAATAGCTTACCGGCCCTCGCATTTGTTCTCGTATCTTTCCCGCATGGAAATAATCAAAAATAGCTTACAATATACTTTTGAGCATTAAAACCCGAAATAAACTTCTCAAGAGGATTTCTCCATCATCTTGTCCATATTATTTAAATGAAAATGTACAGAATTTAGTCTCAGTCCACCTTCATACAAGTTGAGGTCTGTGTGGACACTTACAGAATTTCCTTAGCACAAATACAATTCGAAATGGTTCCGAAGGCATGATTATACCATTTTACAAAAATATCTACTTGTTTCAATACCAACAAAAACTTCTTTGAGACTTCCGCTTACTTTAAATCTTTCAATCACATACAACAATCAAAATTTGTTCTTTTCTTTTCTTTTCTCGCATTACGTTCAATTTTCCAAACACAGAATAGTGACATGCAACAAGTTAGTTATCAAATTCAAGAAATTCTTCATTCTTTTGGGGTTTTCTTATACATATCTTCCTTGAATCCATCACCCCATACGCTTCATTCTCTAATCTTGAATGTTGTGCCTCGCATTACACTAGGAACCACTATTTATGCCAAAATGATCTATAACTACCTAAACTAACTACCAATTCCTCTTGTACATTGAGGAAAATACTTTAACTTCCTAAACCTTCTAACAATACTACTTATTCTTAAGACCTCTAATGACACAAGGTCATCACACTCTGACCTTTTACAATCATCAAAATTGGGGAAAACTATACAAAACAACCTACCGAAGATTCAAAACATGAAACAAGACTAGTTATTTACAAAGGAGGTAGTGATGCTCTTGCATCACAATCCAACAAATAAAACAAACTCCAAATCAAGCTTAACTTCATTAGTGGGTGTAAACATGGCTAAAAACAAAATTGGTTTGGAAATGACTCAAACCACTAGCCAGTGTGAACACGACCACTCCAACACCCTCGCTTGAGCGCAGAATAAGGAGTGAGAAAAGAGAAAGGAAATAGACTGAATGGGTATCGACAACTAGCCCTGATCAAGTACCCATGTACAAAATCACAGTGAAATACAATGTGTCCCTATAGTAACCAATCCATCTTACCGGAATATATAGATGTCGAGTCATTGTAGTCGCCAAGTCAAATAGGAACTAGTACTCTGTACGAGGCTCACTCTATAAAAAAATACTGATCACAAAACACTGGAGAAAAATAGTTACCAAGGATGAAATGTATCACTGCAAGGTAATCAAAAACCAGTCGAACCACAACGAGAGTGAAGAAGAGAACATATGGTGTAAGGCGTCCCAAGACGCGCAACTCAAAATCTCACACAATGTTGTAGTAGGTGCACTGGATGGAACAAAGGCCATCAAATACAAATTTACTAAGTGGAATTGAAAATCTCAATAGAACTCAAATCTGCACAAGTGGTCTAGATCCACTGCTCGATCACAAAAAAATAATTGACACTGGAATTCATCAAAATAGCTCTTATAAAAAGACACTGTCAAAGGTGTCGATAGTGCAAAAAAAGTGCACCCACTGAATTCTATCTATTGCCAGAAGATGCGGTGCACCAAGGGTTAGCAAATAACATGACAACCAAAAAAACAGGATCTGCACCATACCCCCATGCTACTGACTGAGTGGAGTGATGTAAAAAAAATTGTATGAGTGGGTTGAATCCACTACTCAAACAATGACACGCTGACACTGTATTCACCAAATTAACTCCATATCACGTCGAAAGAGACTGTCAAATTGTCGAAGAAAATAAACTGACACTGGGATTCCCCAGAATCACTACACTTCAAACTATGGGACATTGTCAACCATAAAAAAAAATGCCAGAGATATAGATCAAATATCTCTCAAGAAGATGACGTTGGTGGAGATGGGAAAGTCAAGCAACTGAAGGAGTGAAAAGGTGCCCAATATAGAGACACACACATGAAGGGAGACAAAGCTAAATAAGCAAACCCCCCATGGCACTTTATATCTCAGTGCGAGTAGAAAATAACCTCAAAAAATAACCCCAGATGATGCAATAAATCTCAAAATGTTGTTAATCTAAAGATGTCATCAAGAACAAGAGAGTTACTCCTAAAACAAGGGAGCTGTGTGCGGACAATGAAGCTAAAATGTGGAGAAACCATGCTGGTAAAATCCTCTCAAAGAATGTTGTCAACGTCGTTACAATAAATCCAACTTAGATAAACACAGAGGGTAGATGAAGATGCCTGCATATGAGTGGATGAAAATTCCACAATAGAAGAATGCAAGGTAACATCCAAAAATGTGTCAAGATGATCAGTCCTGACACATTCTCAGAACTCTCTCATGCTTGAGTGAAGGTGGAACAGAACTCGTGTTGCTCAACATCCTCATGAAAGAGTGGAGTGTAAAAAAATAGTTCTATTATCAAAATGTCCCAGTCAAAATGAAACACCTACAGAATATCCAATGCCATGCCGAGCAATCCACGTAACATGATAGATAGGGGTAGCAATCGCCTATAGATGTTTCTCAATGCCCACAAGTCGAAACATGCGAGAGCCAAAAAATAGTGGTATGCTTCTCAAAAGAAGCATGCGTATATGCAAGTGAAACTGGAGTGGGATGCGCAGAGTGTGCAACAACAATTGGCACATGACAAACCTCTGCAACAATAAGAGCAATGTAAAGCCAAAATACATAAATGGCACAAAAACTGTACTCAAACAATGTGGGACGTCGAGCTTTATCGAAAATGCATCCACAAGTGTGGAAGTGCAAAGCACTGGGGTGTGGGGGTTTGGAGACGGCCAAAAACACTCAATTTGGCCTTTAAAAATGTCTCCTGGAATGGACATCGATTAACACCGAAAATGAGTTCGTGAGAACAATAATGTGAGCCAAAAGGGTACAATGAGCAACAACCACTAGAAATAAAGGTGAGAGCAAGAAAAATGTTTGTTTTGCTTGTGCGAGGGTCAGACCTCCTACCAGACCAGACCTCACCCTCCGTCTTTGTTAGTCGAGATAGAAGGTAAATGCAAAAAATAATACTTTTTCTCTTTACAAAAATGCTCGTCCCTTTTACAATTTTGTCCCACTTTATAATTTGTCCCACTTTAAATGATCACCCCACTAATTACAAATGCCCCTCCACTTTAATAAAGTTGATCACTAATGATACATGCGACTTTAATAATTAAAGGTGCCTCTTCTTTTGAATGTGTGGCGCCACTTTAGAAATGGAAACACCACTATTCAAATATGTCCCCCTTTAAAATACTTCGCCACTAGACAAAATGGCCCCTCCATTTAAATACATCTCCCCCCTTAAAATTGTTCCCCCCACCTTTCACTATATTTCACGTAAAAAAACATGTTTTTTTTTTAATAAAAAAATTAAATCATAAAGTAAGAAAACCACGAGCTCCAAGTAGTTTTGACTTGGTATCGTCTAGGTGAGTGGATTTAATGAGCGGCTCGAGGCAATGCGAATGCCAAGGCAGAATTGTTTGTGAGGGTTTGGAGACACCATGGATGATTCATTGGCGAATGGAGAGAAGCACATTGCCGGCCAAAGAAGGACGTCAAACGGCAGCAAAGAGGATTGTGCAATGACGTGTTGGACTGGATCACTCCAAGCTCGTGACTCAGAGATTTGAGGCGAGTCAGAGTTTCTACCGGACTTAAGGCTCACTTTGATTTGTAATGCCAAAATAGTGTCCGTTGAGTTGGGTCTCGAATGCCATTGTTGGGAGTCGTTTCCAAAGGCAGATGTCAATGCTGGTTGTTGGCAGAAGAAAGGAAGCCAACAGGAAGCACCAGTAAACTCGCCAATATCTTCACCGGGTTGAAGAGAATACGAAATGTCGCTCAGAGAAGCTCATGGGAGCTCGCCAAATTGCCCACCGAGGAGTGACAGGGCTCGGGCCAAGATAAGAGGAGATCCATACAAATATCTTTGAAATCCTTCGATGCAAGAATAGCAATCAAGGAAAAAAGCGAAGCCGTTGAAGGGTTTGAACGATATTCTTCACCATGCATCCAACACTCCAATCAACAATGTGAATGTCATAACGGTCTTTGCAAACAATCAATGCGAGATGCAGAGCTAAACATAAATTGGAGATGCCAAAGGAGATCTATTACAGTAAATAGCTCAACACTTGCAAACAATGCCAATATCAGATCCGTACGGACTGAGCACATAAGCAAATTGAAAAACAGTATGACTCTATGCAAAAGCCACATAAACTCTTATTAATAAGAGTATGGCCCTGTACGGCCCGCAAAGACTACTTCAAACCCTTGCACAAAGGCAATTAAAGGGTTGTACGCCAAACCAACAGGGGCTTAAGGGAGGTGTACAGCCCAGAGAGAAATTCACCAAATAAACACAGCCCTGGTTCGAATGCTAAATAGGGCTTGCACACTTAGGAGGTGTATGGCCTTACTCAAAAACAAAGGAATAGCTTAAAAAAATTTGAGCAATGGTTGCCATGTCCTGCTCTGATACCATGATGGAGTGCTATATGCACTCACAAAACCTGCAGGTTCCCTCCTGTAAACCATTACCACAAAAAAGCTATCACAGATATTATGCACACAAAAATGAATTATGCACAAGCCAGTGTCTTCATTATTGCCTCTCAACAATCAATATACAATCTGTAGCTTCCTCTCTCTCTCTCTCTCGGGCACAAAGGAGAATCACAAAAAGTGCCTAATAAATAGGCAAATGAGTTGGTTTCACAACAACTGCTTGGTGGTTGTTATCCATTCAAACTAGTGTGGATTGCCTAAGTTGGTGCACACCAAATATTGTTGATGCACACAACAATCCAATAAATAAAACAAAGTCCAAATCAAGCTTAACTCCGTGAGTGGGTGTAAACACAACTAAAACAAAAGTGGTTTGGAAATAATCCAAACCACTAGCTAGTGTGAACATGACCACTCCAACACTAAAGCCTTAACAATTTATATTTATGAATTTTTGAAATCTGTAAAGCACATTTAGATATGTTGGCCTTATTTGATAATGAAAAGGAAATAAACAGGTTGGACTGCATTTTGAGAATGGACTGCTGTTGCCGGAGTTGTTTGGGCAGGACCAAAAGTGATCACTGAAACTGTTTTGGAAGTTTTTAATCATCTTTGCAACGACTCTTGGATATAGAAATATTTGAGTTCTTGTTATGACTCAAAAGTAGTAGTAATGCTATTAAGTGCAACGTCCAAAGCAGCATTATGTTGCTAAAAAATTAATATTTTTTTCTTTCATCTGGATCATAATCATCTGAAAGCGCATTAAATTTGACACCATTGTAATATTGAATGGTAATATAAAAGGACCCTCCTGGCTCTCATCTTCCTTATTGTTTCAGCAAAAGAATGCCACCCAGATGAAGCACCACCTTTGCTGCCTCCATCAGATCCTCTTAAAAAATCTTCAGATAATGAATCACAATGCTCAAATGTTTTCAAGTATTTCTGAGTTTATAGCTATTCTTGATCACAAAACCAATTGCCGTTGGAAGAGATCTTCCAACATATGCCAATATTATATAACCCACCCAATTCAAGTTTCTAAACTCTTCCCAGCAATTCAATCTGCAAGATGCCCCTAACGCATGACGCTGGCCTTGGATGTCTGAATATCTGCAGTCTTTCTGCTGCATTGAGAACTCTGCTGATGCATATGTCCAAACAGAGTCTTTTCTTGCATACCTATCACTTGGCATCAGCCCATAGCATTATAGTGGCAAGCACTGTTGATGACGTAGTGCGGCTCAACCAGAAACAAACTACCTTTGCTGAATATTTAGGGAAATCATTCTTAGTTGCAGCTACAGCACTCTCCTTAATTAGTGAACCAATCCCATCAGAGAACATTATCGAGTTTTAGGAAAACTGTTTTCTAAGGTCCCCTCTAACCCTCCCAATCCTTTGAAATGTGACACGGAATCGTCCGAGTTTTGTCTGGGAGAAGAGAGGTTCCTTTGTTAGCTAGAAGATCTTCAATCTTGTTGGATGTGCGGTAGCACAGTGTACGGCACCCATTCTCAAAATTGTTTAGGTATTGGAAGGCCTCATCCAGGATTGTCATCAGGCACCAGCTAGTGATTACCTTATTGTTAGGGGGTATGAACAGGGAGGCCTCATCCAAGATGGTGTTGAGGCGCCAGCTAGTGATTGCCTTATTGTTAGGGGATTATATCTATACTCTGTCTAAATATAATTATAGACATATGTACGTATCTTGTTATGCATGTAATTAAGTGTGATGTTGGCCTTTGTATAACTTTAAGTAGAAGTTAGTATAAACAGTGGCGTGTAGTAAGTTAAAATAGTTAGAGGGACAAAAGCTAACTTGTAACAGCTGGGGAAGAGAAATACTTTGTAATCCGAACCATTTAGAAAGGGAAACAAAAGAGACAAACCTATATATGAAGGGAAAGCAAATGAGAAGAGTTAGCTCATAGATTGGTCAGTTAGAACAGATGTGTAAATGATCCCGAGTCCGCATAATTGTATTATGCATCTCTCCTAAAGCAATGAATACAAACTATGTTCTGTTCTGATTCGATGTTATGTGTTCTAATGTACGTCTCATGATGGATTCTGCTCTGCATTTTATTTCATGTACTTTCCTTTCAGTTACGGTTTTGTTAGATGGATTTGTTTCAGCTATGCCTGCTTCTCCCTGTTGAGGTTCTGAAAATAACCCTGTTCTAGACTACAACACTTAGAATGTCTTTGGTATGCACAACTAAAGGATGGCCAACACTTATTTTTCAAAATATTGATAACAAGCATTGAGTCACACTCCACCACCCTCCTCATGTTTTCCAAATAGGCAATCCATAGACCCATCAATAAGGTGGAAGCTTCAAAATCATTGTTTGAGGCTTTAAGGAACCCTGTGACATAACCACATAAGAGATTCAGATGACCATGACTGTTGCAGAGTTGGTCACCAGCCCTGTCTAGATCCAGGTTACCCTTCTCTTCCCTGTCGAAATTCATTTTTACAAGACAATTGGGTGCGCTCTCCATCTTGATTCACACCTAGGGGAGCAACTCTCTCAACACCAATAGAAAGGGTGCTTGTTGAAATTATTTTATTTTCTTGAAAAGATCATTGTTATAATCTCAATAAGGATATTGGTTACTTTCCTGGAGTATCCCACCCTCAACTTCACATAAGCAACAAACAGAGAGAAAAGAATACATTCAATAAATTTACAATGTCATCTCTCATCCCCTTCCCTCAATACAAAATATATGTCCTAACTCTGAGATATCAACATTTTGAACATTTCATATTGATGTATTTATGAAAGACAATTGTCTGCAAAACTGATTTTACGGAGCAAACTCCTAAACCAAATACAAATAATAGGAAAATCCCTACCTATTCAAATGCCGTGTTGCTGAGATGTGCTTTGAATGTCCCAAGTCCTCAAAAATTCGTTTTTGCCACTTTTTGTGACGGTTTCATATGAGAAGCTTGTATTTGGGAACCAAAATATACATCAAAGCTTAATTTTGTCTAGGAGGGTAGTTGTGCTCCAAATTCCTTTTGAACCCTCATTTTCAAGACGAAATCTTGTAAGAGTTTTCAGTATTTATCAACCGAAAATGCAGGACTTGCAGCTGGTCTGTATTCTGGCAGATATCTTCCAGACCTGTATCTCAGACCCAGGCATCTAGGAGGGTTGTCGTGCTCCAAATTCCTTTTGAACCCTCATTTCAAAGACATTCTTGTGGGAGTTTGAGTGCTTACCAACAGAAAATGTAGGACATGCAATTGGTCTGTATTCTGGTAGAAGTCTTCCAGACCTGTATCTCACACCGCAGGCATTGCATATCGATTGAATTTATCAAAGACAATTGTCTGCAAAATTGATTTTAAGGAGCAAACATCTGAACCTTGAACCAAATACAAATAATAGGAGAATTCCTACTTTCTGAAATGCCGCATGGCTGAGATGAGCTTTGAATGTCCCAAGTCCTCAATAATTCATTTTCGCCACTTTTTGTGATGTTTTCATATAAGAAGCCTGTATTTGGGAACAAAAATATATGTTAAAACTGAATTTTGTCTAGGTGGGTTGTTGTGCTCCAAATTCTTTTTGAGCCCTCATTTCCAAGACCTTCTTGTGGGAGTTTGAGTGTTTATCAACTGAAAATGTAGGACTTGCAGCTGGTCTGTATTCTGGCAGAAGCCTTCCAGACCTGTATCTCACACCACAGGCATTGCATAGTGTCTTAGGGCCCATTGGTCCGTCTCTCCACTGTGGAGTTTTCTTTATGCTACAGTGCATGCATTTCCTGACCTTCATTGTGTTCTGCCCCTTTCTTATGATCCCCTGGTTTTTCTTTTGGATTTTTTTTAAGGGACCAGGGCTTGCTTGCTCAGAAACGAAGTAATCTAAACCATTACAGAATGAAGCATTAACAGAGAGAAAAGAGTTTGGGCAACTCTCCAATCCATCTTGTGGTGTTTCAACACATGAAGCTTGTACTTCGGAAGAAAAATATGTTCGCTTTTCCTGGGAGGCTTGGGTTGCAAATTCCTTTTGATCCCTTCTTTCCAAGACCTTCCGGTGGGAGTTGGAGTGTTCATCATCTGAAAATGTAGGACTTGCATCAAGTCTGTAATCTGGCATAAGTTTTCCAGGTCTATAACTCACACCGCAGTCATTGCATAGTGTCTTTGGACTCATTGGTCCATCTCTCCACTGTGGGGTTTTATGTTTGCTACGTTGCATGCATTTACTGACCTTCATTGCATCCTGTCCCTTTCTTATGATCCCCTGGTTTGACTTTGGAATGTTTTTTAAGGGATCAGACTTTGGTTGCTTTGAAATAAAGTAATCTGAACCACTACACACTGAAGCATTAGCAAAGAGAGAAGAGTTCGGGCAGTTCTTCAATACTTTTTGTGATGGTTCCACATACAAAGCTTGTTCTTCTGAACCAGAATACATTTGTTTTGCCTCAGAGGCTTGTTTAGCTGCAGTTTCCTTTTGACCCCTCCTTTCCAAGAGCGCCTTGTGGAAGTTGGAGTGTTTATCAACTGAAAAAGTAGGACTTGCAGCAGGTCTATATTCTGGCAGAAGTCTTCCAGACCTATATCTCACACCACAAGCATTGCATAGTGTCTTAGGACCCATTGGTCCAGCTCTCCACTGTGGCGTTCTCTGGATGCCACAGTGCATGCATTTCTTAACCTGTACTGTGCCCTGCCCCTTCCTTTTGATCCCCTCATTTGTCTTGGAAATTTTGTTTGAGGCGTGTGATTTTTCTAGTTCAGATACAAAGTGATGCAGATGTCTTCCAGTCCTATATCTCTCACCACAAGCAATGCATAGTACCTTATGACCCATTGGTCCAGCTATCGATTGTGCAGTTTTCCGTGTGTCACAGTTTATACACTTCATGACCTTCGTCACATCCTCCCACTTTGTTTCAGTCCCCTGATTTGCCTTGGAAACTTTGTTTGAGGGATGGGATTTCGCTTGCTCAGAAATCAAGTGATCTGAATCACTAGAAACTGCAGCATTAGCAGCGGGGAAAGACTTTGGACAATTCTCCAAAACCATATTAGAGTTAGCATGAGGAGAACTCCTTTCTGAGAATCCTGCCATGCCATTTCTTTCTTTTTCCGGTGCAGCCATTTCAGGACTAAAAGTAGATATATTTCCAGAGCAAGAGCTTCTTTCCAATACTGAAATAGAAATTGAGCTCTTTAACTTATCTGAACTCTGTTCTTCACCATGTATGTCTTTAGTTTTAGCTCCAAAAGAAGGAGAAAATAGTGGTTTTGGTGCCTTTTCTAGTAAAGGTTCGTCTAAAAAGCTTGCAAGCCAGTGAAGCTCAGCCAAATCATCACTCTGATCCACAAAAAACACAAACGGGGTTCAAAAACTCAGGTAGATCAACGCATCTCAAAAAGTCATTACCCCTCTCAAAATTTTCAGTTATCCTTAAAGAAGGGTCTCAGAAATTACGATCATGGTAGCTTTAACCAAATAGAACATAAAAAAGAATTGCATCTCATCATAGATAAACAGAAATACATAAGAAACCTACTCACAGGATCATAGAGGCCGCCATTATCCACAGCAAAATTGCAGCTCTCAATTTCTGTCATGGAGTTGTCACCAAGAGTCTCAGCATTTGTGTAATCCATACTGTTTTCTCCAGTAGATCCAATTGGGTCGGTTAAACCCTCTATTCCTGGAACACAAGTTGAGATTATTGGCTTTTATGGTTGACAGGACTTGGCTGATTCTTCGTGCTATTAGATGCAATTCCCACACCAAGTTATAACTGTTGGCTTCTATGGTTGACAGACTGAGCTGATTCCTTGTGCTATTAGGTATAATCCCTGGGTTACCTGGACTACCTACCAACAACAGCCTGTGGCTATCCCCGGTCAGAGAAGTTCTCCAGCGGCCGATCTCAATCTGGGGCAACTGATTTGAGCCCTGACCCTCGCCAGCTCAAAATCCTCCTATATTTTGATAAGTCCAATAAGTAATTTATATGGTAACATTGGTCCCCTATGAGACTTATTTCTGACTCGATTATCGCCTACAACCTTACATATCAACTATTGAATTTCATCACCTACAACATTATATATCAACTACTGAATTTCAAAGACTGTTCCAGTCTGTTGGAAAAAATAATGTAAGTTTAGTGTGGGAAAATACTATCAGTAACAGACGATTTCAAAGGTCGTTGGCTTGCATATCCAACTATGGCTTACCTTCTCCTGTTTAAGATTGTCATTCAATTTTTTCCTGAAGAGGCGTCTACAAGCTGGACCCCAAAAAAACTGGGGTTTAAACTTTAAGGTGGATTGAACACAGTTGTATCCAGAAAATGAAACCTACAGAAATAATCTCATCTAATCTGTATTCAAAATTTCAGATCTATACAAGGAGGGATATCCTACCAACTCCGAATTCATAAGGGAAATTCACTTGGATTCAATTAGCCTCAATTGCAGCTGCAATACCCCAATTGAATAAATCAATGCACAGGAGGTGATTCCTCTAGTAATGAGGTACCCCAATTAAATCAATTAATGCACAGTAGGTGATTCCTCTAGCAATCAGGTATAACATGGGGTAATTAGGATTGCTTGTCAAAGACTAGTATGTGTTCCATGTTGTCTACTGACAAACTAAATTCAGAAGAAAGGTACAGCAGATCCCCATATCATTTTAGAAAACAATTAAATTTCTTTCAAATACTGAAATACATAAGCTTTTTTTCCAGGAGTTGGTTTCACCAATTAAATTTCTATATGACGCGTATGAACCATTTGTCTAAAACTGCTATTTATCCCAAAATGATCTAAACCTGGAGAAGTTCTCCATCAGAGGAGCTGGATGTATTGGCATTCAACTAAGAAAAATAATTGACCCAAATCTAAATGACATTTGTTTAATATACCCTTTGAATGGACTGGGTATTGCTGATCTGTTTATAAAAAAAGTTGCTATCGTAAATCTGCAAAAGATCTAAGCCGAGTGAGATGGTTACCTTATCCAAAAGCTGTGTAAGGAGTGCCGATCTGGGAAAAAATCTGCTCATCATCAGGAGATGTTAATTTAATAATGTTAAAAAGGAAAAACAAAAGTCCTGCGAAACAGGTACGTGTCAAGATACACATTTAATATTAGGGGACCCATGGTGTCCTCTATGTTGGAGATTGATTACAAAGCATTGGTGTCAGCGTAATTTTAGGATTTGACAGAGGTGGGGCCCGGCTTCACGATAGAAAATGAAGGAGAAACATGGAAAGCACACGTGTTTTTATGTTATTTTCATTGGAAAGCACACGTGTTTTTATATTATTTTCATTAGCTTTAAACATTTGTAGTGGTTACTTTAGGTTCTTTGGTTATTTTGGTAATGGTTGGAGTCCAATTAGGTTATTTGGTTATTTTGGTAATATATTCATTTATGAAGATATAAATTTTTTTAAATATTGATATAGAGAGTCAAACGGTTAAGGTTAAGATCGTGTTTTAAGTGATTTTGATGGTGTAGATGTTTCTCATTTGACGTTATTTAATTGAAGGAAATGTATGTTTACTCAACATTGGAAATTTGTTATATATGTATTTCCAAAATATGAGCAGAGATAACATTTTATGTAATTCAATGATTCCATATAATATCTTCATACACACACACACACACACACACACACAATGATTTTCAAATAAAAACTAATCTTTAAAATAAAAAATAGTATTTAGATTAATTTTGGACTCATATGTGTTAAATTTGATATGTGAATGGTAACTATTGAAAGAGACATTGCATTGTGTAGTTTTTATGTTAAGAGTACACGGTGTAAGTTTTGATTTATGTAGAAAAATTAATCTACTTAATATAATTTGTTGTTATTAGACATTATAGATACTTAAATATTGTACAAGCTCGTTTTTAATAATATTTTATTCACAATTTACCATATTTGGTATACTTGTATTTATTTGTGTATTTTTAGGACTTCTTTGAACTAACATTGGTCCCCTTTAACCTTAAAAGAATACCTAAACATTTATCAAAACCTATCTATTGACATCTTTGGACTAAATCTCGTTTGTTTCCATGCTTCTCATTGAGATATAAGTCTTTATTTATTTTAGATTAGACCCGTGTCTTGCACTGCCTTGCACAATTTCATAATGGGCATATATGTGCCTTGCGCAAGTTTGTCCCCTTTGCATTTGTAGGTTATTTTTCTAGTCGCCATTGATCTTGCAGCATTAACATTGCCTCTTGTCATTTCTAAAGTCAACTAATGTGCCCCATCATGTTCTAGAGTGCTCTATTTATACAAGTCATCTTAAACCATTTAGAAGAGAGAGAGAGAAAAAGGGATCATCAAACAAAATAAAATATCAAAGGTCTAGACCTAGAGTAGAGGCAAGCATCAAGATTATTTATTCCTCCTATTTCAAGATGAGCTTTATTGAGTCATATCTTATACATTTGTGACGGAGTTATCTATCTTGGTCTCTCATTATCCCCGTGTGCCAAATGAAGGTTTTAGCTTGCTTGCAGCTACATCGTCACTTATAGGGAAGAGGAGATTTGAAACCCTTGCTCAAGTTATTCTATCTACACTCACTCAAATCTACATGAAGATCTAATTTGAGCGTGTGGGATACATAGTTTGTAATGTTACTTTGGCAATTGCTCAACTCCTTAATCTATTTGTTTGTTTTGAGTGTCAAGCTAAGTCAAAGAGGAGCCAAAAATTCAGCACATTTTGCTCAATAAATTAGGAAATCACAGGTAAAGGAAGATTAGAAAATAGGTGTTGACACCCATTTTTTTACTGAGTATATTGATGTGATCATACTAGCTATTATACAAGAGTTAAAAAGGTGCCAATTTTGAGTGGTAGTATGCGAAGGAACATGGCACAAGGTTTTTATATAACAAGTGTTACCATCGATCAAGTTAAGAATTTTTTTCACCAAGTCTAATGGTGCATTGTCCAATTCAAGGGCACACAAGGAAGTGACTTCATGGAAAGTATAGAAACCCCAAGAGCACAAGAAGTGAAAAGTCAACCAATGGGAATCTTGGAGTGCACTTTGTCAGACGTTGGTCAACATATATTATGAAGAGCCATGATCTAATGTCACATAGTGCAAGTCTAGGAGTGTCACTCAAAGAAGAGTTGGCATGAAGACTTTGTCTTCAACAATTTATTATTTGTTTTTAGAAGTCATTGACCATAATTGTATGAAAAACAAATCTAGGATGGTTGGAGAAAATCTAGGGTTTTTGTTAAATAAGGGATTTTAAGGCAAACGGTTATGCTTGGACATATTTAGAAAATCGTTGCACTATTTTAGGGAGGCATAATTATAGGATGTAATGACTAGGTGGTGCTTCTAGGCCTATAAAATCCCACCTCGTACCTAAGTCTCGAGTAGATAATTGTTGACAATTGTCGTGTTGTTATGCTACTCAATTATTGAATAGTTGTTATGTATTTGACATATGGTGATTATAAAGAGCCGAATACAATATTAATGGAAACATGATTGAGTTAAGCATTGTGTTCTTGATATTCATTAATGAAGTTTAGTATAGTTTAATGGGATAAATGTTAGTAATCTATCTGTAAGATTCCTAAGTATGCATATGGGATTAGTTAAGTGATGTTTTATTTATGATAGCTTGCTCAACCATATTAAATGTAATCTCTAGTGAAATCATCCTCTACAACTAACCCAATGCGCCCAAGTTTTTTCTCTTTCTATGCCTCAAGTGATTGCATAAGCTCACTTGTGTGATATGCTGACATAGTGATTTCCATTTTTTAGGGTAAGTGAAGTGGCACATGTGACTTATTAAGCACATAGGTAAATACTCCAACAACATGAAGTGAACTAGTGATAAAAAACTAGGTCTTGCAACTCTTTGTAGGTTAGATTCAATAAAACATAGATAGACCCAATAATGCAGACCTAACATATTGGAATCTACCTAGGTTTAACCTGTGCAGGGTATAAAACTATCTGGGAGGATCTGGAGTTCAAAATAGTGCATAGTCATCCTGGATAATCATTTTTCTAGATCCAAACTTCTAGAATATTAGAACAACAATAAGGTGTGATGATTCATTATCCCCTTATACATATTTTTTAAAGCTTGGTTTTTTATCAGTTTGTTTTGTTATTGTTAATTAACAAACTAGGTAGATCTAAATTATGTACTTTCATATTTATATTACTGGATATATTCATTGTAATGTTTATTCATTACTTTATGTAAAGCAAAAATTAGGGTAAATCTAAATGGTGGACCTTAACATTTTCTTGTATTCAACCCAGGGTTTTTCAAACCCTCATTCCACCCAAAGTTTTTACTTTCATATATTTTAGGGTATTTTATAATTTTATATTCTAATTTTGACATAATTTTCTTTATGACATGATTAAACCCCTATTTTGTGCTTCATCACTTTTTACTTCTAGAGTGCATTCATAGAAAGAGGTGCTTAAACCTTTAACATTTCTAGTATATTAGGCTTTTTTAGTATGGGTCATTGTCATATTAATGTTGTAACAATGAGAAATGGCAAGGCATGCTACGTTGTTATCCCTCTTAGTTTTTAAAATGAGGTAAACCAATGTACCTCTAGGATTTGGATTAAAAAAACTTATGACCTAATAAAATAGTTACAAAACATGTAAGCTAAGATTTATATTCTTGAGTTACTCAAAAAAATTGTAGTTTACATAGACATACTACGTGATGCTTTGTGTGATATCACCTTACTAGTTGATAACAACTCTGTTCATTTTTCCTCCCTGAAAAAAACATTACAAAATAATGAACACCTCATCTCTTTTTGTTTGGAGGATTTTCCATCTTAAGAGGTCATTGATCAAAACCTTCCCATATACATTAGGGACAAAATAGATCATATGTCAGTTAAGAGGGTCATTGTGGATAACAATTCATGATTAAACATATGTAGTGTATTTTTTCTTAAATCATTAGGTCTTACTCATGGATCTCTTTGACCATCATACATGATCATTAAAGGATTTGAAAACCAATCATAAAACCCTTAAGAACTATTGAGTTGAATATAGGACTTGAACCTAAATCTTTACCCATGAAAATTGAAGTAATATCTAATGATGTTAGCTACAACCTCTTTCTTAGAAGACCTTGGATCCATACAATTAATGTTATTCCATCTACATTACATTTATTCTTAAATTTTGCACATGAGAGGTGTATTCACGTTGTTTTGGCCAATATTGCACTTTTTGAATATTGCAAACAAGTTCCAAAAACAATAAAAGTGATTATTTGACACTCCAATACACTTCAACCAACCATCATATCACCTCAAAAATCTATTCCTATGAATAAATCACATACATATGAGATATCTAAACCTAAATAAATCATTGAAATATTACGAGATGGTGATTAACAACTTAACAATAAGATAAACACTTATCACAACTAAGCTTTAGTGTTGGTAAATATCATAACAACATGCATGATTTTGACATGGACCAATAAGATGATTATACTCAATAGCATAAACAATGTATGGATAATCTTGGCTTAGGTCTCACCCAAAAAACAAAATATTATCCTACCTCATATCACCTTAAAACAAATATGGGAAATGATATACATATGCTGAAAACCTAGGTTATAAAGGTCATGGGTTAGGGTGAAACTAGTAGGGGATAACCAAGCCAATAATTACTTTTCCTCATGAATTTAAGTTAGGCCTTGAATGTAATA
Organism: Torreya grandis; assembly: GCA_037957365.1. NCBI lineage: Eukaryota > Viridiplantae > Streptophyta > Pinopsida > Cupressales > Taxaceae > Torreya > Torreya grandis. The sequence continues at coordinate 641,220 of JARHVA010004851.1, forward strand.
TAGATGTTCACATGTAACATAACACTTCAATACATCAAACTTTACATAATAATTTTTCAATTTTAATACTTTGATCCAAAATGAAGCATTTCATGTCATGTTCTTAAAATTGGTACATCCCGACTTGATCGATTAGAACATTTCATTTGAACTTCCTTCACTTGATAATTTTTTAATGAGAAACATTTAGTTTAATTTACTAGCTTTGCATCATAAATAAGGATTCTAACATAATCTTAGTTGAATCATGATTTTTATGGTGAGTTTGATCCTTCTTATATAGAAGAGGACATCCTATTTGACAGTCCCAACTCATTACCCACTGTATGCAATATAAAATGCAACTTATCTATAAATCAATCCTAGCTTAGAGAAGATAAATCCTACTTACACTTATGATTGTGGATACATTATATATGCGAGGTCATGACCAAGATGGATCCGCTGGACCTAGCCAAGGGATCTCTTACCGCAAAATATCACTAGGAAGGGTTTTAAAGCCTCCAATCAAGTAAAACTATACAATAACCCTAACTAGGTCCTATGTTTTCATATTCACTAAACTAATAACAAGTAAAACAAATTATAATCTAGTGCTCACCAAATCTTGGAGCACAAAATGGGTTTAGTAAACATAAAATAAAACATGCATGAGAGAATACTATTTAATCTATGTATAGGTAAGACCCTAATGCATGGAGAGAGAAATATATTCAAAAGCCATTACTTATGCTACTTCTATCTACTAGAGAGAGGAGAAAAGTTAGAGATACTTACCTTGAAGATGAACCCATCAAGACTCAATCTCTCCCTTGGCCAAAGGTGCTTTGTAAGAGGTGGTTGTGGTTTGTAAGGATCACTAAGAAAGGCCAAAGCATCCAAGACTTTTTCACAAGACCAGATTCTTCTCCAAGTAGAAACCCTAAGCTAAGACTCCTCAAGTAGAATGGTAAAAAAATATATTGTAAATAAACACAAATAAATAATTAACTCTTGATTTCTCTGTAAGAATGATGAAATGGATGTGTTTATATAGGTGGATCTAACCCTAGTCCTTTCCAAAAGTTTAGGCTGACAAGGTCAACCCAATCGACCTTATATCATTATTGACAAAAAAAAATTAGGTCATAGTTTAGGTCGGCCAAGCATTGACCTAGACCCTAAATAAATTTTATCAAATAGAGTACAAGGTCAATGGGGTAGACGGTGTAACATAAAATGTCAAAAAGGATTTTAGGCTAGGAAAGGGCTAATGAAGGTAGAAAATGACTAGAGAAAGGTGTAAAATAGGATTCAAAGCTTAGGGGAATGTTTTTAGGATATGGTTAGATTGATAACAAGTGGTATTAAGGGGATAACAATCTTGCGAAGCACCAATGGTCTGCCCACCCCTTTCTTGGTGCACCCCTTAAAGCGTGCGCTCAGAGAGATTGAGACTTAACAAGTTCTTACAATATATAAAGATCAAAAATTGATAAAGTTTGAAAATATTATGTGTATACATATGCCCCATTTGAAGCTCATTATCACATCTTGATTCCTTGATAAGCAAATTTACTTGATATTCGTAGATTTTTATGGTTGGTAATTTAATCTGATTATTATTTGACTAAGCTATAAGTCATATGCTATTATGGGACAGCCGAATGTTGCTTTGATTACATGGTTGCATTGCTATGAGTTTAGTTGTATGATATATTCTTTACATTATGATCATGATTATTGTTACAACAATACTTTATGATATATGTGTCACAATGTTATGGACTAACTATCTACTTTTCGTGAGTTTGACATAGGCGAGATTCATTCCTCAAAGCATGACAAAGGGAGAGCATCATCAAAGAGGGTGACGTAGATGGAGGTGTTGGGGGATAGCATAAGAACAACTAGAACCTTGCACACACCATGTTAAATATTACACATTCAATGCATAGTTTGAATTGTTAATGTTAGTACATTTTTTATGTTATCTACATTTAGATAATTATTTATACATGTTAGTTGTGTGTTAGTTCAGATTTATGCCTATATGGAATTAATCTTGTGTGATTGCATTATGGACATTAAATGTAGATTTAGTGTGGAACGTTATTATTTAATAATGTCATTCTATTCATGATTATTAATGTTTTCAAAAATATAAATTTGCGTGAATAGTGTGTGAAATATCACTTGCTTCTAAAAAGTATCATTGACCTCACATTATTCATACTATTAATAAGTCATTATGATTATTTATTTATTATTAAATTATATTATTAAAAAATAAAAATAGGAAAAGCGAAAGAGAACACAAAAAAGAAATAAAACAATTATAGTATAATTAGTAAATGAATTGCATTATAATTAGGAAAAAGGAAAAAAAGGGCAAGCTTTAAAGAGAGCTTTAAAGAAAAGAAAGTTTGGCGACTTAGAATTTTTTATAAAAATAGAAAAAAGAAGAAAAAGGTATAGTGGCACGGCATAAGGGAGAATAAGAAGAGAAGAGGAGGAGAAAAGAAGAGCACAAAGTGGAGAAGGGGACATCATCACATTGAAGAGGAGAGAAATCAACTGAGCAAAGAATTTTGGATTGTGTCATCTCAAGCTTTTACCAGGTAGGCAATGTTATTTTTGTGGAATCTGGAAAAAATTATGTGTGTATTCCTATTTTACCAATTGAGGCATTATATAATTGTATGGACTGTGTATATAATAGCACAATGATTATAATAATGAACTAAGAGTAGTGAAGTCGTAGAGTTTTGTGGTATGAGTATATACATCTATTTATATATATGAACTAAGGAATATTATCAACCATGAAAATTGATGACTGTGTATAAGGTATAATGCACTATGTTTGGTGTATAATGATTTATGTAACATAACAATTTAAACATGATATATTTATATGTGTAGCGAACTATATATCATGCATATTGAGCTAAGTATGAGGCATAATGAACTAGATAAATATGAATGAGGTAGCATATATGTATAAGAACATTTAAAACAATGATTCATATATATGTATGAACTAACTATATATGTATTTATGTACTAAAACAATGACTCATATGTATTAAAATAGTGACACATATGTATTAAAACAACGATTCATATGTATTAAAACTGACTATTTATATGTATTAAAATAACAATTCATATGTATAAATATTAAAAATATTTATTTATTTATCAACCCATGGAATTACATGACCATGTACAATGCTATTTGATATAACAGACTGTGTATTATGAATATTAAGAAGAATCCTTTCATTGTGAACATGCCCTTTGTAATCAACATGTAAATCCATTTTATTAGAAGGGAATAATGAATCAAGTAAAAAAGATTACCCTCATCGACATATTACTCCCACTGACATATATACATGTATATATTTACTTATATGCATATCATGTCGGATTACTATGTTGGTTGAATAAATACAATTGTTACTCAAAAGACTTTACCCATATAGTCATTCAATGCCAGATAATAGACCATATTTGACTAGCTTTAAACAAATACATATCCTTTAGAACTAGAGTATGAAATATCCTTAAGAATTATAAGTCATATACTTATATCATTATGAATCACTAACATGAATATATTAATACAATGAATATATTTACTCATACCATATGCTATAGTTACCTTGTATATATATGCTTAGATTCATAAAAGATTATTATGACTTAGTAATTGATAATTCATACATTGGAGCATTCCAGACATCATTATATCAATGGACTAGGTGTGTGTTTGATTAAAAAAATGAGAAAATATATAAACATAACTGTGTAATAGTGATCTAGGTATTATGATAGCAAATTATGAAAGTGTTTAATGTCGATATGACTTAAATATGGATATAGATAGTCTATTGTCTATAGTACTCAATTTATTAACAATATAGGAATATTAGTGTATTATGATGGTTCATTTATGGATAGGAAAGTTATAATGGTTGTAGTTCTCTTATTAGATTTATAAATGATTGTTGGCATTTACTTACAATATTTATATATTGTTTGAGAACTTGTGTATGGTACATATTATGATGATATTTAGTATGTACAAGTGTTCGTATATATGGAATATATCAATTTATAAGTACTCATATGCATATATCACAAATATTAGTACATTAGGAGGTGTGCTTATATTTATAGTCTTATTGTTTGATAAAACCAAGTTATAGATTATTGAAGAAAATAAAACTATTTATATATGCATACCAACCTCCTAGAAATGTAATAAGTTGTTTAAATGAAAGATTATGTTCATACGAGGTATAACTTGATTTATGAGTTATATGATTCTCTAAAATTATTATGACTGGCTATTTGAAATTGAGTAGTATGTACATAAAATGATGGACTGTGATATTAGTGTTCATCATAAAATATACTAAATTTGAATCAATTTATGGAAATTAGAATATGTAGTCTAAATATATATTATACTTGATTGGTATAAATTATACTTGTTATGATTATTATTTACATGGAAAATAATCTCGTAGAGATTCATTCATAGGTTTTATGGATTAAATGTATGTATTTTTTATTATTCATGTGTTTATCTGTTTTATGCCTGCTAGTAGGAAGTAATCTATATGAATTTGTTGGTTACATATATTTTAACCAAAGCTCACATTATTTGTACTAAATAAGTAGTGAGACGGACTTCACTAGCTTACTAACGTCACCAATGCCAGATGAAAGTAATCTGATCAAGTGATGTGTATGAATTTGACTAATACTAGAGATTAAGAACTATTGAAAACTTTGGTCAAAGTAATGTTAGTTAGACATTGTCATTTCATATGTATGATTTACATGTTTATGTGATATCATGTTATAATGTGTTTTTTTATGATACACTTCATGTTCTTAGAAATCATACAACACACGAGTACTATCTTGTCTATCTAGATTCATACACCATCACTACCTACTCATCCATGAAGGGAGGGCCATTCCATGATGGGAGAATGTGTAGAGGATTGATGGTTTGTGGTTGGTATGAAAAAGTTCTCTAATGATGCTCTCCCTCCCCACAATAGTACTTATTTTGAGACTACACTTGAGATTACCATAGATACTAGAGTTCGGGAACTCATGCTCCATGGAGCTTTATATCTTATATCTTATAATATATATATTATTATTGAAACATTATCCCTGATGAGATGTAATTATTTACTTATTGTACCATGACAATAGTGGTTGCATATTTGTACCAATCATAGTTATAAATCTATAATTACTTTCTATATTCAATTATGTTTTGTTTCATCTGATGATGGTGATAAGTGACAGATAGATGTTATAAGCTTATTTTATAGTTGGAATACTTAGAGTGTTTTATCTATATCACTAATTAGATTCTCATGGTGAAATTTAATGAAAGAATATGTTGATTAAATTTTACAAAAAATCATGTTATTCTAAGTAGATCCTAGTGGGGATGCTATATGTGGTATCAAAGCTGAGACTCAAACTCTAGGACTGAATGAGTCCACTAACATTTTTGTATCCTTATATTTACCAAAAAAAAGAATGGTGAAAGCTAGAGTATTTAGAGAGGGTCTTTCAAATGTTAATGACAATAACCCTCCATTTGATCCTAATCGATTTGTCACTGAGCAAACAACAAAGTTGGATCAGATTATCAAAACCATTAATGAAACCAAGGATCAAATTTTAGCACTAGAATAAGAAGTTCATGGCCATGAAGAGGAAGAACATTAGGATGTATTTGAAGAGCATCCTCTTGAACATTAAAACTCTCAGGACATAAGAACTTAGGTAGTTGTAGAGTTTGCTAGAGATATGAAAAAGTTGAATCCACTTAAGTTCAATGGAACTATTTTGGGTGATGGAGCTCAAGCATGGTTGACTGAGATGGATAAGTATTTCAAGATTTGGAATTACTTTAACGTCACTAAAGTAGTCTAGGGAGCATACCAGTGGGTTGGTGAAGCAATTACATGGTGGGCCAACAAAAAGTTGGAAATGGATCTCAACTCAACCACCACTACATGGGAGTAGTTTGTGATATTGTTCAGATCAAGGTGGATTCCATAATTACACTTTGACCAAAAGCTTACAAGTTTTAAAAAATCTACAATAAGGAGACTTATCAATGAATGAGTACTAGGGATAGTTCATCAAAATTTTGAATTATGTACCTTAGTATCAAGCAAATGAGAGGTTAAGAATTAAGAAGTTTATCATGGGATTGAAACCCCAAATTAGTGGATAGGTGGAAGTTTATGGACCATCTACCATAGACTAGGTCTTTGAAAAGGCAATCAAACAAGAATAGAAGTTGAAATCTCTTGCTCAAGCCAGGGACAAGTTTAAGAAAAAGTTTGGAAGTTTTAAAATAACTTTTAAAAAAAAGAACTAAAAGTAGAGGAGTGGAGACTCCAAGAGTCAGTTTAAAAATTAGAATGCTAGATTCAACAATGGTTTAGGAAACAAGAAACTAGGTAATGGTTTCAAAGGTAGTTTTAAAAGAAACCAATATGCTGACAAGAAATGACCACCTGGAAGTTGCTTCATTTGTGGAGGTGACCATTGTGCTTATGAGTGTACCCAGGATAAGGTGAAGAAAAAAGGTTCTACTCCTTAGTAGGGAACTTTTTAGCAATGTATTCATGTAACAATTGATAATTAGTAAGCCAAATTCCAAGCTTCACCCATAGAATTGTTAGGTATTTTGTTTGAACATTCAGTTTTCATTTTGATAGATATAGGGTCTATAAAATGTTAATATGTTATCTAGAAGAGCTGGAGTAATGGAAAATGCATGGTCGATATAATAGGAAAATGATTCAAAAATCAAAGTTGACAAGTGTTTAGTTGAAACAGAGATTAGGTTACCCAAATTCATAATAGTAGTGGATCTTTATGTAACACCACTAAGGTTATACAATATGATCCTAGGATTAAACTAGATTATAAATCATAAAGCCAAGGTTGACTTCTATCTAAATAAGGTTGAGTGTCTGAATGATTTTAGAAATCAAACACAAATTTAGGGCGAGAAAAGAGAGTTGAGACTTAGGCAATTTTTTTCAATTCAACTCAAGAAGGCTCAAGAAAAAGTATGCCAAGCATTTATCATTAAGATAAATGAAATGGAGGAATCTAAGTAACCATCCCTTGAAGATTAACCATTCCTTTGGAATTTTTTAGGATGTGTTTCTAGAGGAATTGTTAGGATTGCCTCCTAAATGAGAGTTTGATTTCTCTATCAATATCATACTTGGATTAGAACCACATTCTAAGGCACCATACATGATAACCACTGAATTGGTTGAATTAAAGGCTCAACTCTAGGAACTATTTTCAAAGGGGTTGATCATGCCAAGTGTGTCACCATGGGGTGCACCAGTTGTCTTTGTCAAGAAGAAGAATGGTACTTTGTAGATTTGCATAGACTATAGAATGTTGAATAAAACAACTATAAAAAACAAATATCTGCTATCTCGTATAGATGATCTTTTCAATTAGATGTGAGGGGCAATGATATTTTCTAAGATTGATCTTAGAGAAGGATACCATCAACTAAGGATAATGGATGAGGATATTCCAAAGACAATGTTTAGAACTTGATATGGGCATTATGAGTTCACAATGTTGTCATTTGCATTGATAAATACTCTGGTAGCATTCATGAATCTCATGAACAGTGTGTTCAAGGATTATTTAGATCATTTTGTTTTGGTTTTTCTTGATGACATTTTTATATACTCTAAGAATGAATAGGATCATCTTCAACATTTAGAATTGGTTTTACAATAGTTGTAGAAGCACAAGTTATATGGTAAATTGTCCAAGTGTGTATTCTTCCAAAAGAGAGTTCACTATTTGGGGCATATCATCTTTGTAGATAGTATTTTAGTAAATCCAACAAAGATAAGGGCCATTATGGAGTGGCTAGCACTAAAGAATGTGCACGAGGTAAGGATTTTCATAGGATTAACAAACTTGTATAGGAAGTTCATTCTTAATTTTTTAAAGATAGCTAATTCAATTACCTCTCTACAATAAAAGAACTAAAGTTTAATCTAGTCAAATAAGTATGAAGTAGATTTTTAAGAATTGAAAAGAAGGCTTACTTCAACACTAGTACTAAGAGTTCCTGATCCCAATGGTAAATTTTTAGTAATCATAGATGCATCTAGGAATGGACTAGGAGGAGTACTTATGTAGGATGGTGAAATGGTAGCTTATGAATCAAAGAAGTTGAATCCTTATGAGGTGAACCATTCCCATCATGACTTAGAACTTTCAATAATTCTGCATGGTTTAAAACTTTGAAGGCATTATTTGTTAGGAAAACCATTTGAGCTCAAGAATGATAACTTAGGACTTAAGTACATCTTCACCCAACCAAATTTGAATGCTCATCAGAAATGTTCACTAGAGTTCTTATCTGATTATGATTTTGATATAAACTATATCAAAGGCAAGAAAAATATAGTAACAAATGCCCTAAGCTGTAGAAGGTGCATAGCATCCATGACTACTATCATGAGTACTTTCAAGGATCGAGTGATCAAATTCTCGTTAGGAGATGAATTTTATGATCAAGTCAGGAAAGTGTTATCTAAGAATGCTCAAAATCCTAGGTATAAAGGATTTAGATTAGAAGATGATGGTATTTTATGATACAATAGAAGGATATATGTGTCAGATCAAGAGGATCTGAGGAACATAGTGCTAAAGTATATACATAATGCCTCATATTCAAGACATCCAAGAGTAACCAAGCTTATTACAAAGCTTAAACCACTTTATTTCTGGAAGAGATTAAAAAAATGCAGTGGACTCTATGTCATGATGTCTGGAATGTCAATAAGTGAAAGTTAAACATAAGTATCCAGTTGGATTGTTGTATCCACATGATATACCAGAATGGAAGTGGCAAGTGATCAGCATGGAATTTGTCTAAGGGTTACCATTGTCAAGAAATAGGCATGACATGTTCTCTGTAGTAGCTAATAAACTAACCAAGGTGGCTCATTTTATACCAGGTAATTTGATAGATGATGCACCCACTCTTACGAAAAGGTTTGTTAAGGAAGTATATCAATTGCATAGATTATCAAAGAATACAATTATATATTATGATCCTAAGATGTCTTCTAGATTTTGGGTAACTCTGAATTGAGCTTTGGGTACATAATTAAATGTCAGTACTGCATATCACCCAAAGACTGATGGTTAGACTGAGTGAGTTAATTAGGTGTTAAAGGATCTTCTTCATATGTATTGCATGAATCAACAATATAAGTGGGAAGATTATATTCTATTGGTTGAATTTGCATACAATGATTCATACCAATCATTTTTAAAGATGGCACCATTTGACGCATTGTATGAAAGAAGGTGAAAGACACTAATCAGTTGGGATAGTTTGGAAGACAGGGTAGTCTTTAGACCTGAGATGATTTTAGAAATGGAAGATCAATTTAGATTAATTAGGTAGAGATTGATTGAGGCCAATGATAGGTAGAAGAGTTATGCTAATTTGAAGAGAATAGATAGACAATTTTTAGTTGGTGATAAAGTTCTCTTATAGGTTAAGCCATAGAGAGCTTGATTAAATTTGGGAAGTCAGTGAAACTTTCACTGAGATATGTGGGACCCTTCAAGGTTTTAGAAATGGTCAATCCTATAACATATAGGATTACATTGCCACTAGTCCTAGCTCTATTGCATAATGTCTTCCATGTTTCTTATCTTAAAAAGTATATAGATGATCTTTCACATGTGTTGGATCAAAATGCTTTGTAGGTTTTAGATCTTGGGATGGTCATGGTAGAACCAATCACAGTAATTGACAATCGCAAACTTCATTTGTGTAATAAAGAGATGTCACAGTGTAACATATTTTGGGACCAATACTCTAAGGATAGTGCTACTTGGGAGGACTATGATGAGATCTAGAGATGATTTCCACATTTATTTGCTTGACTTGATGCTTCATACTATGTTACTTTTCTGCTGAATAATGTTTTTAATTTAGAACTAGTGTTTGACTAAGTGTCATCAGGGTGATAAATATCTTTAGGAGGGAAGAACATCACATTCTTATTCCTTGCTAAGCAAATTTAATTGATATCCATGGATTTTTATGATTGGTAATTTAATTTGATTATTATTTGACTAAGCTATAAGTCATATGATGTTATGGGACAATTAAATGTTGATTTTATTACATGGTTGCATCACTAGGAATTTAGCTCTATGATATATTCTTTATTATGATTATGATTATTGTTACACCACTATTTTATGATAAATATGTCACAATGCTATGGACTAACTACTTGCTTATCGTGAGTTTGACACAGGAGACATTCATCCCTCAAAGCATGACAAAGGGAGAGCATCATCGAAGAGGATGACAATAGAGGAATGACTAGAACCCTACACTCACCGCTTTGAATAATACACATTAAATACATAGTTTGAATTGTTCATGATAGTATGTTTTTGATGTTGTATACATTTGGATAATTATCTATGCATGTTAGTGGTGTGTTAGTTTAGATTTATGCCTATATGGAATTAATCTTATGTGATTGCATTATGGATATTAAACATAAATTTAGTTTAGAATGTTACCATGTGGTTATGTCATTGTATTCATGATTACTAATGTTTTAGAAAATATAAATTTGTGTGAATAGTGTGTGAAATACCACTTATTGCTAAAAAGTATCATCCACATTACATTAGTCAGACTATTGATAAGTCATTATGATTATTTATTTATTATTTAGTTATATTAGTAAGTCACTAAAACATAAAAATGAGAAAAGTGAAAGAAAACACAAAAAGGAAATAACATAAATAAAATAATTGTGTTGTAATTAGTAAATGAATTGCATTATATTATAATTAGGAAAAAAGAAAAAAAAGGGCAAGCTTTAAAGAGAGCTTTAAAGAAAATAAAGTTTGGCAACTTAGAAGTTTTAATAAAAATAGAAAAAAGAAGAAAAAGGTAGTAACACAACATAGGGGAGAATAAGAGAAGAGGAAGAGAAAAGAAGAGCACAAAGTGGAGAAGGGGATAGTGGTGCATTGAGAAGGTGAAAAATCAACTAGGCAAAGAATTCTAGATCATGCCATATCAAGCTTATACTAGTTAGGCAATGTTATTTATGTGGAATCTGAAAAAAATGTTATGTGTGTATTCCTATTTTATCAATGCATTATATAATTACATGAACTATGTATATAATATAACAATGATTATATTAATGAATTGAGAGTAGTGAAGTTGCATATTTTTTTGGCATGAGTATATACAATTATTTATATATATAAACTAAGGAATATTATCAACTGTGAAAATTCATGACTGTGTATAAGGTATAACACACTATGTTTGGTGTATAATGATTTATGTAATATAACGATCTCAACATCATATTTTTATATATATAGCGAACTATATATCATGTATAATGATCTAAGTATGAGGAATTATGAACTAGCTAAATATGAATGATGTAGCATATACATATAAGAACATTTAAACCAGTGATTCATATATATGTATGAACTAATTGTATATGTATTTATGTACTAAAACAATGACTCATATGTATTAAGATAATGACTCATATGTATAAAATGACAATTCATATGTATTAAAATTGACTATATATATATATATATATATATATATATATATATATGTATATATATATGTATTAAAACAATGATTCATATGTATAAATATTACAAATATTTATTTATTTATCAACTTGTGGAATTACATGACCATGTACAATGTTATTCGGTATAACGGATTGTGTATTATGAATATTAAGAAGAATCCTTTCATTGTGAAGATGCCCTTTGTAATTGACCTATAAATCCATTTTATTAGAAGGGAAGAATGAATCAAGTAAATAATATTGCCCTTACTGATGTATTAATCCCACTAACATATATACATGTATATATTTACTTATATGCATATCATGTCAAATTACTATGTCAGATAAGTAAATATAATTTTTACTCACAAGACTTTACCCATATAGTCATTCAATGTCATACAATAGACCATATTTAACTAGATTTAAACAAATACATATCCTTAAGAGCTAGAGTATGAAATATCCTTAAGAACTATAAGTCATATACTTATATCATTATGAATCACTAACATGAATATATTGATGCGATGAATACATTTACTCATGTCATATGTTATAGTTACCTTGTGTATATATGATTAGATTCATAAAAGATTATTATTACTTAATAATTGATAAATCATACATTGGAGCATTCCAGACATCATTATATCAATGGACTAGGTGTGTGTTTGATAAAAAAATGAGAAACCATATAAACATAACTGTGTAATAGCGATCTAAGTATTATGATAACAAACTTTGTAAGTGTTTGATGTCAATATGACTTAAATGTGGATATAGACAATTTATTATCTATAGTACCCAATTATTAACAATACAAAAATATTAATGTATTATGATGGTTCATTTATGAATATGAAAGTTATATTGGTTGTAGTTCTTTGATTAGATTTATAAATTATTGTTGGCATTTACTTACAATATTTATATATTGTTTGAGAACTTGTGTATGGTACATATTACAATTATATTTAGTATGTACAAGTGCTCATATATATAGAATATATCGATATTTAAATATTTATATGCATATATCACATATATTAGTACATTAGGAGGTGTGATTATATTTATAGTCTTATTGTCTGCTAAAACCAAGTTATAGATTCTTGAAGAAAAGAACATTATTTATATATGCATACTAGCCTCCTAGAAATACAATAAGTTGTTTAAATGAAAGATTATGTTCTTACGAGGTATAACTTGGTTTATGAGTTATTTGATTCTCTAAAATTATAATGATTGATTGCTTGAAATTGAATAGTAAGTAAATAAAATGATGGACTATGATATTAGTGCTTATCATAAAATATATTAAATTTGAATCTACTTATAAAAATTAGAATATGCAGTCTAAATATATATTATACCTAGTTGGTATACACTATACTTGTTATGCTTATTATTTACGTGGTAAATAATATAATGGAGATTCATTAATAGGTTTGATAGATTAAATGTATGCATTTTGATTATTCATGTGTTTAGCATGTTTTATGCCTGCTAGTAGGAAGTACTTTGTATGAATCTATTGGTTACATATATGTTAACTAAATCTCACATTATTGGTACTAAATAAGTAGTGAGATAGACTTCACTAGCTTACTAGTGTTACCAATCTCAAATGAAGGTAATCTGATCAAGTGGTGTGTATGAATTTGATTGATCCTAGAAATCAATAATTATTGAAAATTTTGGCCAAAGTAATGCTAGTTAGACATTGTCATTTCATATGTATGATTTACATGTTTGTAAAATATCATGTTAGAACATATTTTTTTATGGTACACTTCATGTTCATATAAATCATACAACATATGGGTACAACTTATCTCTCTGGATTCATACACCATCACTATCTACTCATTTGTGAAGGGAGGGCTATTCCTTGATGGGAGATAGTGTGGGGGATTGATGGTTCATGGTTGGTGTAAAAACGTACTCAGATAATATTTTCCCTCTATATAACAATACTTATTTGGAGACCACACTTGAGATTACCATAGATATTAGAGTTCAGGAACTCATGTTCCATAGAGCCTTGTATCTTGTATTTTATTTATTATTATTGAAACATTATCCTTAATGAGATGTAATTATATACTTATTGTACCATGACAACAATGGATGCATATTTTTACTAGCCATGGGTGGAAATTTGTAATTAATTTTTATATGCAACTATGTTTTATTTCATCTGATGATAATGATCAATGACAGATATATGTTACATGCTTATTTTATAACTGGCATACTTAGAGTGTTTTACCTGGATCACTAATTAGATTCTCGTGGTGAAATATAATGAAGGAATACATTGATTATATTTTTTAAAAATCATGTTATTCTAAGTAGATCTCAATGGGGATGTTACACTCATCAGGTGTCACTCAGGTGCAATAAGGATGGTGCTTTGAGAAAATAAAATAACAACACACAATGCTGAGGCTAAAAAAGTTGTAATATTTTAAAGCAAAAATAATTGAAAGTAAATGATTGAAAAGGGAAATAACTAAAAAAGTAAAATTAATGTGTACCTTGACTTATTTTTATTGCTACATTATTATTTTCTATGTTTATAGTTTTAATGATGGAGGGTACAGAGACTACTTTTGACAAACCTAAGGATACAAAACTATAGAGCAAAAATAAACAAATGTAGGAAAGCCAAGATAATTGATGCTATGTGGATGAGCCGTACTTAGAAATTTAGCAAGCTAGGGTGATAAGTGTTATGTTAGACCAAATGATCAAGTCAAATTTAGAGTAAATCAAGTAACCAAAAAGACAAGGCTACTAAAGACTGAAAAACTCAAATAAATAAACCTGAAGTAATAAAGACAAACTCACCAAGTCAAACCAAAGATACATGTCAAAAATGATGATAATCAAACATCAATGTAAAAGAAGTAACAATCCTTAAATAATGATGGGCAAGCAAAAATGGTAAAACAACATTGATGAGTGAGTAGTGATAATCCTTACTCAATCATCAATGAAAAACAATATTGGTGAGTGAAAAGAAACAAGCCAACCTCACTCAATAATGGAAAAATTACATATAATTAGAAATGGACTTAGGTGTTCAAAAAAATGGTAGTACAATAATAACAAATAGAAAAAGGAGGTAAAACGATGATAGAAATGTAGAGTCATGATGTAAAAATAATCCATAGTCACTCAAACATATTGTTTGGTTCTAAAGATAGATAAAATTAAAACAAAGTAGTGCTATCATGTTTTTAAGATGTGAAGAAGAGAGAAGTACAAAAGAGAGAAAATAGATTTAGAATCACACTTTCCTGTCAAGGAAAAAAATGAAATGGGTGGATGGGAGAATGAACGTAAAACCAAGGTAGAGGAACTCTTTATCCAAGTCAAGACACTTAAATTAGGTTTGTCAAAACAAAAGGACTTTTAACGTTAAGGAATCTGAAGAACTTCTCTAAGCCACATAAGTCTTAGATCAACAAATGCAGTACGTAGATCATCCCATGAAAGATATATGCATGAAAATTAAAATGGACCTACCTTCTTATAATGTATTTCCCATTCCTTAGGAACCCTTACAGAGTCGTCAATATATTGTGAAGATTAGGTACTTACATGAGAAAATAGGCATCACCATAGAGTTTGTTGAATTCTCCTATTCTAATCTACTAGCCTACTACACCCTAATATATTTTGACTGTATCATGAGGCAAGGGTAGTTGTAATAATTTTGATCTTGAGGGATAGGCTTGATGGTAAAATAAATAAAATATTTGGCAAGGGTAGTTGTAAGTTGATGATAAAAAATGATATTTTTACTTTTACATTGATAATCACCTTTAACCTGGTAGCAAATAAGTTGTGAGTCACCCAAAGCATGCAAATATGTGATTTCTAAATCAAGGCCTACTCTCATGCCTAGGATTAAGGATCCATACTCTACCATGTTGTTAGTGACATTAAATGTAAAGAAAAATTCTAAAGGGATAATTTTACCAAGAAGACTAGTAATGATACAACCTGCACCAGATCCTTAAAGGCATTTAGCACCATCAAAGTGAAGGGTCCAAGTATCCTCATGTAAATCAACATTAATTTGAAGAAGTTATTCAATAGCTACTTTTGGTTTAGTAATATCAGGAAAGGTAGAAGACTCATCAAAATTAGCAGTGAAGTTATGAAAGTAATATTTAATAGATATGGCTTGATTAAGACCTTCAATATACAAAATATTGTCATTGGAAGACTATTTTGAAGGTGATCAGTAGTTGGTATAGGGGTTACAATAAGTTTATCATTAATGATTTGTCCTTTGATAGCCTTTTGTGTAATAATTCAAAGATTAAATTTCATGAGAAGGACCATCCACTTACCAATTCTATCTCTAGGAAGAAAGGCTTTAGAGAAGAAGTGGATTAGAATGAACAATAATGTAAGTGGTTTGATAAAGCATATAATGTCAAAAAAATTTGACAACAAAATATATGACGAGGTAATCACATTCTATTTTTGTATAATGTTTCCAATAGTTAATGAGGCCCCAACTAGTATAGTATATGGCATATTCCCTCCCAGTATCATCTTGTTAGGTAAGCATTGCCCCAACTGATATGGGTATGAAAGAGGTATATAAGATTAATGGATGATAGTTAGAAGGTGAAAAAGAGAAGGTGGGTGAAGCAAATATTATTTCATACTAGAAAATGCTTTTTCATAAGGATCCATCCATTATAGGGCATTACCTTTCTTAAGAAGATAATTAACAAAATCGATACAGTAAGCCATTTTGGGGATGAACCATCTAATTGCCCCAAGTTTACCAAGGTAAGTGCGAATATCTAGAATGGAATGATGGATGGGAATGTTAATAATAACATTGATCTTGGTGGGATCAATGTCAATGCCATGAAGAGAGACTAAGAATCCTAATAGTTTATCAGATGTGACATCGAAAACACACTTGTATGGATTTAGTCTCACTTCATATTTAATGAGGTGATCAAAGATGATAGCAAGATTAGAGAAATGATCTTGTGGATTTTGGACTTGGAAATGAGGTCATCCACATAGGTTTGTACAACTTTGTGGATAAGATCATTAAAATTATGGGTCATCACTTATTGATAGGTAGCTCCAACATTTTTGAGTCTGAAGGGCATTTTAATGTAACAATAGGTGCCCTATTCCATGGTGAAATTTGTCTTATGTTGGTATTTATGTGAAATGTAAATTTGATTATAACTTGAGAAACCATCCATAAGGGATAACATTTCATGACTAGCAATGAAATCAATGATGGCATCTATAGAAGGTAGGGGAAAGTTATCCTTGGGGCAAGCAAGATTAAGATTATAGAAATTGAAGTAAATGTGAATGACCATGATGACTTTATTTTAAATAGGGACAATGTTAGAGACCCACTCTGAATAGTCCATAGGCTTGATAAACTTAACATTGATAAGTTTGATAATTTCTTGAGAAAATTAAGTTAAAACTTCTAGTGGAAATTTTCATTATTTTTTTTGCATGAGTTTGGAATCAGGGTAAATGATGATGTTGTGCACCATGATGCTAGGGTTAATACCAGGCATATCCTCATATGACCAAGAAAAAGTCTCATCATATTTATCGAATAATAAGTTGAATTTATCATTTTTAGTTGGTGTGAATTCATGAGAGACTATAATTGGTCGAGGGCATGATGGGTTGCCATATTCGATTGGATTAGTTTCCTCGATAATCATAGAAATTACATCTTAGAAGTGATATGGTGCATTAGGTAAAGAGGAAATGGGATTTGATTTAGTATTAATGCTAGCAATGAAGTTTTTAAAACAATGGGCTTTTTTTTTGAAATTCTTGAGTTTATGATGTTGTCAAGGTAGTTGAGGTTCTCGGGCATGAAATAGTTCAAGAATGGATTCACCACAAGGTAAAGTGGGAAGAGGACCATAATACTCAACATCTACTTTGAGATTGAGAATTTTATTACAATGACAATCATATTCAAATTGTATTTGATGTACATCTATGGCTTTGGCATCTAATGTCTCAAAAGTAGGTGGAGTGGGGTAAGAAGGTTGATCAGATTTGATTGGTTTATTATAATTACTGTAGGGGGAAGAAATAGATGCAATGATTGTATCTATATGTGGTATACAAGATGTATGAATTTTCAAAGGTTTGGAAGGTAAGATTTGTTCTACCACTCGAGTATCAATAAGTGGAGATTTAATAGGAGGTACATGACCTTCATGAGCTAATTCAAAGTTAGTGGAAATTTGTATGAACATCATGATTGAAAGCATGTATTTAGGCTAAAGTTTTTTGATAATGTTTAACATCCATGTCTCATGATTGATCTTGGGCCATGATGTAGTTATCATCATAGTTTGGAGAAATTTTACATGCTTGAGATTCAAGAGGAATTTTGGAAGGGGAAATATCTAAATCACTAAAATTATGTGGAGACATGATTAAATGATCTTATAATAATTTTGTTAATCCATAATCATTGTAAGTGATGGTATCTTCTATGTAAGAGGCTTCCTGAGCATTGCATGGAGGGGTGAAATTAGTGATCTCAACAACGAGAGGGATGGTGTGATCACAAGACAATAAATAAGGAGGAAGCCACTCTGATATATAAGGAGGTAGATTAGTAGTGTTGAAAGTATGTTATAAGTCATTAAGCTCATCGTCATCTGAACTAGCAAGAGTCACATGTAAATATGGATTAATGTTGATAAATTCAAGTATGGGAACACTGTTGACTATTGGAATGGTAGGAATGTGATATTGAGATTTAAGATTGGGAAGTTGAATACTCCAAAGGTTGGGACCAACCTCATGTTTCTAAATTTTACCATTATGAAGGAACTTGATACAATGGATACTAGAAGAGGTGATAGCCCTCATTCTATAAATCCATGGTCATCCTAGGAGGATGTTGTAATATAGGGGTAAATTGAGGACCATATGCTTAGTTTGAATAGTCTTAGGGCTGATTGTAAAAGGGATCCAAATATAACCAAGTGGATTTTGATTAGTTTTATCAAATCCATGACATGTTAGGTGGGTTTTCTTGAGATGATATTTAATATATCCAAGTTATTGGATGAGCCACAAAGATGTCACATTAATACTGGACCCTTTGTCTACTAAAAATTTACAAATGAGGGTGGTATTAATGGCTATTTTAATGAATAGGGGTGGATCATCGGCATGAAAGAGGATCTTATCATTAATCATGTCATCTTTGAGAAATTTTATAGAAGGTTTCGAAGAAGGACAAATAGATTAAATGGTATGCACATTGGTTGGTTGAGGCTTAAGAGAGGGTGGTTCTTCTTTTACAAAATATGGTCTTCAATTTATTGTAATTATTGTAGGAGGAAATTGTAATGATAAGGGGAGGTAAAAAGTAACTCCATAAGATGAATCTTACAAGGCATGGAGTTGAGATCCTCTAAGAAGTTCCAATGAGTTTTGGAAGAAGAACCAGTGTGAGCTTTAAAAGGTAAAATAGACTTTGAAGGAATGGAAGTGCTTGGTCATTCAAAAGATGGAGATGGTTCCTTTTTAGCTTCTTAATCTAGGTGAGCAGTTATAGTAACTTTGAGGAGTTGATTTTCTAAAGATGGTTTCTTAGGTTTAGTAACAGGATCTTTGTGAGCCAATTTTTGATGATAATTTACTTTGGTTGTGTTAACATATTGAGATTTATTATAATATTGGTCATAGTTAGCATCAATGGTAAAGACATCCTTGGTACCTTGTTGAGCATTAGATGTGTAAAAATATTTCTGGTTATTAGAAAAAGAAGATTTGGAAGCTTGTCATTTTTGAGAAGTGGTGTTGTACTCTTGATGATAGAGTTAAATCATGGCTTCATGATTGAAAGAATTACCAAGCATATATGAGACAACAAGTTTGGTAAGCCCCCTACAAGTTTCATGGTAATAACTAATGTCAACATGAAACCAACAAAATTGATTAAGATCATACCATTTAAGAGGATTCTAGATAAGTAAATGGTTTAGTGGGTGCTAAAAATTATTTCATTTACTATATAATCAATGGTGTGTGACAAGATGGGGGATTATCGGCTTCAACAACTCTTAGCTTGGTTTGAGGAGTATTGCCAATTATTACATTGGTATAAGTTTGAAAAGACCCTTTGAAGAATTTGGTATTAGTTTCAAACTATTTCATTAATAAGTCTTGATGGTTGGCTTGGGAAAAAGCTTTGTTAAGTGTTTGAGGGACAAAAGTTTGAACCTTATATTAAAGAGAAGGAGTTAAAGAAGTTATAAAGAGTTTAAATAGATTATCATTAGTCATGTTATGGTCAGCTTTGTGGCCAAATATTTCCATCATTTGATAAAATCATGAGCTGATTTGGTGGGAGATTAGTTAGCATTGATGAAATGGCTAAGACAATTTTCAGGAAGATCATTGTGTTAAAACTCTTTAACTAAAGGATTGACTAAATCCTCTAGTTTCCATATGGAATGTTGGGAAAGTTGGTTATACCATTCCAATACATTGTGAGTGAAGGTTTTAACCAAAATTTTAGTTGTGGCAAAAGTATTAGTTTGAATTCATTCTTTGTAAATATTATCGAATGCCTTGATAAAAGATACAAGGTCTTTAGTCCCATCATAATTAATAGTTGGAGATATGTTACCAATATCAATGGAAATAATGAAAGGGCTAAAGGTTCATTTTGAATGTTTTGAAGCATCTTGTTATTCATGATAGGTTGGGGAATGACATTTCCCATAACATATTTAAGAGGTGGATGAATAAAGTTTTGGTTATTTTAAGGGATTAGAACCAGAGGTTGATTAGCCATATCAATCAAATTATGTTGTAATTGCATCATTTGGAAGGTGTTATGTGTTTTCATTATGTTCATTTGTTGCACTATTTATGCAAGTAGTTGGGTTATATCAATTGGCAGGTTGGTGTTGATAGGAGGACTCTTGAATGGGTGTTAGGGAGAGGGTTGTTAGGAGGTGGATTACCAATGGGGTTGTTAGATAAACTTGTGTCAATATTTCTCACATTATGTTGAGATGCTTGAATATGGGAATTGTCTTGATAGGTACAAAAATAATTTGATCCACCTACCTCATCTTGAGGTTTGATTTGAACCATGTTACAATCCATAGATGAGATAGGGGAAGAAGTATTCCAAGAGTGAGGATTCTCTTGGAAGGTAAAGAAAGGAATTAAAAAATACCCCATATAGTGTCCAAATGGATTCAAGATGTCCAAAAAAAATTTGATGGGATATTTCATGATGCTTGATGAGAGAAATAAATTTTAGGAAAGAAGAAAGAGAATCAGGGACATAGTCAGCCAGATAAAGAACTAAGTTAAACAAATAAAAGAATAGGGTTGGCCAACAAAGGACATGGCTGACTAATAGGTACCAAGTCAACTAGGTCGATAGAGTATTGTTAAAACATAGGTTGAAAGGAGTGTAGAGTCATATGGGTTGACTATGTACTATTGGATAGAGGATAAAATAGAGAGATAAGACCACACCATCATGTACGTTGACTGTGTACTATTGATAGGAAAGGAAAAAAATTTCAAGATAATTTAAGCAAGAATGAAAGAAGACACAAACAATTGGATCAATGTGATTGATCCAATTGGGGCACATAACACAAAACCATGCACCAACACTAGCTAATGTAAGTTTTTGTAATACAATACATAATGATCAAAGAATAAGCAATAACTAAAAAGTAAATTGTAACTATGTGGTCATCCTAAGTGTTATTATATTATTCTAAAGTTTTGATTTTAGTATGATAGGAGAGCTGGCAAAAATAAGGAACTAGAAAGTAGTCTAGAGTTGGTTTCAAGGCATTTGGGCTGAAAGGGATCTATGTTGGCAATGGTATTAGCTTGGTATTGGGGGGCTTACCCCCTCACTTTAAAATCATATAGTGATAAGGGTGTTGGGTGATTTACCAATATATACCATTAACCACATATTTATATTTGGCTAGAAAACCAAGTCGGCTTCCCTTTTTGTGATGAAATCCAAGTAGGTAGGCCTTGGGAGACAAATGTTTAAATGCATTTTGAATGATATACGATTTGGTAGTGTGTGAAAAAGAGTAAAATAGTATAAATAAAATGGTAATTTAAAAAACCACCTATTTAGACTATGTGAGTTACTCTAAGCATAAAAATAGTTGAAATGGAAATTTGAAATAATTACTAGCAAATAGTTGTTATTTCTTTGATTAAGAATAGTACATAGTTAGTTTAGGAGACACTGTATGCAAATAGTATAGGATAGAGTTGATTGGATCATTTCTATTCTATATAAGCAAATTTCTTAATATTAAAGTCAAACAACTATGCCTATCAGATAGAAGACATACTATAGAACTAAGTCGATCATGTTGACCTGGTTAGCTATAGAGTTGTAGTTTTAAAGACTATTAACATGTTAAAATAGATGTAAAAGAAGTACTAAAATTATATAGAGAGGAAAGAAAGGAAACTTAGTGGGCTTGAATATGATTAAGATTGCAAATTTTATACTATGATGCCTTAGTTGTTGCTTTCAATTTCTACAAATTGGGTTAATTGGTTTGACCAAGTTCTGCATAACCCTATTTGATGTTGAGTTGTAGAGCTAAAAGCTTCAACTCTTTGCAAATTGAAGGAACATAAGGTTGCTGAGATCCAGGAGCATTGGCATCGACAGCAGGACCAACGTCGATCGTGACCAGTGCAGAAGGCCACCGGCGACGGTAGGGAGTCGGCCGACGTCGGCAGAACCAGGCAAGCAGGGACCGGCGTCGATCGCCTGTGTGTTCCAAAACTATTTGTTGCACGGATAGTTAGTTAAGTGAATGAAGAGTTTACATATAAATACCAGTTAGAGTCTTAAGCTGTGAGGATAATTGTCTAAATTAAGAGTCTAAGTTATTGTTTAAGTTAGGGATCTATTTATAGACCCATTGGCATGTATTGTAATAGATATAAGACAAAGAAGGCAAGGAAGTTCCTTCTAAGTGTAAGATCATTGAGTTGCAGGTTGTTGCAAGCTCATAGGAGATCTACATGTGTGAGTATGGTCTGTTGAATTACAGGTTACAAGTTCATGGGAGATCAACTTGAAGTGATATAGAGTGCTTGGTGTATCGGCAGGGTTATTACTGACTGGTTGGAGAGGTGAACACCAATTCTGTGTGTGAGTTGGTTGTTGGGACCATTTTTTTTGTGTAAGAGAGTGTTGTAGAAGAATTACTGTACACTTGAGGTGTGGGAAGCCTCTGTAAGGTGGAAGAGTGTGGCGGCTCTTTATTGTATTCTTTTCTGTAAAGTGTTAATATAAGATAGTGTATTGTCTCTCATATTCTGTGCTATTGGTGAATTCTAGTTACTTGTATTTCTGGTTATTTCTGCATTTATAATTGCTTATATTTGGTAATCATACTGTGCTCTTTCTGAGGAGCAAGATCCTAACAAAGTGGGATCAGAATAGGTGTTGTTTTTGTGATCCCCCAACAAAGTGGTAGCAGAGTTGTTGGTTGGGATACTAACAGATTGGATTAGATCTGGTTAGTGTGTTTTTTGATTATAGGTTACTCATAGGGTTTTTGTTTGAGTGGGAGTTAAGCAATGACAGAAGACAGTAAGCTACGAATGGAAAAGTTTAATGGCAAGAACTACCAATTGTGGAGGATACAGATTGAGGATTATCTGTATCAAAAAGATTTGTACTTACCATTGGGTGGGGTTAATTGCAAACCCTCGGATATGAAAGATGAAGAATGGGAGGTTCTTGATCGGAAGGCTCTGGGATCTATTAGATTAAGTCTTGCATCATCTGTGATTTCCAGCTTATCACAGTGTAAGACAACGGTAGAGTTGATGGAATCTTTGGCAAATTTATATGAAAAACCCTCAGCTTCTAATAAGGTATTTCTTATGAAGCGTTTATTTAATTTGCAAATGTTGGAAGGTGGATCTGTTCATAGCCATCTTAGTGATTTCCATGGTTTGGTAAACCAGTTAAGTTCAATCAATATTGTATTTGATGATGAAATTAGAGCTCTCTTAATCTTGTGTTCATTACCTAAAAGTTGGGAAGGTTTGGTAACGGCAGTTTCTAACACTGTGTCTCCTTCAAAAGTCTTAAAAGTGGATGATGTTGTGAGTGTGATCTTGAATGAAGAGATATGCAGGAAAAGCACAGGTGAGTCATCAGGGAATGCTTTGAGTGTTGAAGGCAGAGGAAGGCAAAGAGAGAAGATAGAGCATGGGAGATCAAGGTCCAAGATAGGCAGAAGATCCAAGTCTAGGTATGCCAAAATAACCTGTTGGAAGTGTGGAAAGCAAGGGCACTTAAAGAGAGATTGCAGATCAGGTGAAGATCAGCATGAAGGACATGAAGAAGAAGTAGATGTTGTAGATTACGCTACACGAGATGCTCTGGTATGTTCTTTGGATAAAGTAGAATCTTGGGTTTTAGATTCTGGTGCCTTTTTTCATGCATCCCCACATAGGGAATTTTTTCATGAATATGTCCGGGGAGACTTTGGAGAAATTTGTGTAGGGGACGGTAAACCTTGTCAGATTGTTGGCAAAGGGAAAGTGAAGCTAAAACTGTAGATAGGTAACACATGGGTGTTAAAAGAGGTCATGCATGTCCCAATTTTGGAGTGGAATTTAATTTTTGTTAGAAGTTTGGGTGATGAGGGTTGCACAGTAACTCTCACAGTGGACTCTTGGAAGGTTACCAAGGGTACACTTGTTGTAGCTAGAGGTAAGAAAGTAGGTATGCTTTATCTATCTACTTGTATTACTGACTCTCTTTTTGGGTTATCTACTTCAGCTGTAGATTCAGAGATGTGGCTTGATAGGCTTGGTCACCTAGATAAGAAGGAGATGCTTGTTCTTGAGTCAAAGGATATGCTTTCAAATTTGGAAGGTATAGATCGTGGTTTCTGTATGCAGAAGAAGAAGGTGACGTTTCTTGAGGAATCCGATGTTAGTGACAAGAACAGGAAAACCTTGGTTTTCAAGGAGAAGGTGACGGACAGAGTTCAGCACAAGATGCAGAAAAATTCTGAGTAGAGCAAGGGTGTTTTGGAGAAGGATTTGATCAAAAAAGAGCTCACAGGAAAAAGGCAGGTCTCACTACAAAAACACAGAGGCCGACGTCGGCAGGAAAACTAGCGTCAGCGTCCAGACAGGGACCGATGTCGGCTATGTGCAGCTCGATGTTGGTGACTCAAGGCAGATAACTACCGGCGTCGGCCAGGGGAAAATGACGTGGGCAAGGGGACAGTCGCAGGGAACCGACATCGATCAAGTGCAGATTGAGATGTGACCGGCATCGGTTATTGAGACAAATTTTGGGTGGACAGCCAGCTGTCAAGGTGTTTCAAGCACCCATATGGAGGACTGAAGGTGTAAGTAAGTTCTTAAATTCATCATTTCCCTTCTTTACACTACTTGTTGCTCACTTATGGCATAGGACCAGGAAGTTATTGAAGAAGCAGAACAGGTAGATCCAGGAAATAGTGGGAGCTTGGCATGGATGAGGATGTGATTCCTTGGAGGAGTACCAAATAGGTGTTTTGGGTAGAGTGGCCAGTTGAAAGTAAGCACTGAGAGACGAATGGATGTTCATGATGAAGAAGAGTAGAAATGGATACGTGAGATGGAAGATCAGGGTATATGATCTTGTATAGCTGCAGGGCAATGGAGGTTTGATCATTGTGTTTCTCTTTACCAGGTTGGATAATATTAGCTACATTATCCTATTTCTGTATGATGTGCTTGTAGCAGGGTTACATATACAGGTATTGCTGAACTAAAGGTAAAGCTAGTTCAGGTGTTTGTCATGGAGAATCTAGGAGCAACAAGATTCTTTGGCATGAGTGTGTTCTAGAGACATGGAAGGTCTTGTTGACTTTGTTTCAGGATGATTGTGTGAGACCAGTTAGCATGCCGATGGTTGGACAGTTCACAAAACAGGTGTCTTGATTCATATAATGAGGTTGAGTGCATGGTATGTACTAAACCTGAGTTTTCCCAAGCAGTGGGAGTTGTCACAAGTTGGAGCCAATCTGGGAGAGAACCATTGGAGGACAGTTCAGTGGATTCTTATAGGGACTAGCAGTAGGTGCACATGCTATGCAGGTTCAGGTTATTTTCTACATGGTTTGTAGATGTGGATGTGGCAGGTGATTTGGATGACAGGTTTTGCACTACAGGTTTTTGGTTGTTGGTCTTTAAGAGTGATCTTGAGGAGGGATACAAAGCCAAGGGAACAAACTAGACGGAGTATAGGTACAGGTATAGGTTTCAGCTATTTATCTCCAAGTGGGAGATTGTTGAGTTATGGAGCTAAAAGCTTCAACTCTTTGCAAATTGAAGGAACAGAAGGTTGCTGAGATCCAGGAGCACCGGTGTCGGCAGCAGGACCGACGTCGGTCGTGACCAATGCAGAAGGCCACCGGTGACGGCAGGGAGTCGGCCGACATCGGCAGAACCAGGCAAGCAGGGACCGGCGTCGATTGCCTGTGTGTTCTAGAACTGTTCGTTGCACAGATAGTTAGTTAAGTGAACGAAGAGTTTGCATGTAAAGACCAGTTAGAGTCTTAAGCTGTGAGAATAATTGTCTAAATTAAGAGTCTAAGTTATTGTTTAAGTTAGGGATCTATTTATAGACCCATTGGCATGTATTGTAATAGATATAAGACAAGGAAGGCAAGGAAGTTCCTTCTAAGTGTAAGATCATTGAGTTACAGGTTGTTGCAAGCTCATAGGAGATCTACATGTGTGAGTATGGTCTGTTGAATTGCAGGTTGCAGGTTCATGAGAGATCAACTTGAAGTGCTATAGAGTGCTTGGTGTACCGACAGAGTTATTACTGACTGGTTGGAGAGGTGAACACCAATTCTGTGTGTGAGTTGGTTGTTGGGACTATTTTTTTGTGTAGGAGAGTGTTGTAGAAGAATTACTGTACACTTGAGGTGTGGGAAGCCTCTGTAAGGTGGAAGAGTGTGGTGGCTCTTTATTGTATTCTTTTTTGTAAAGTGTTAATACAAGATAGTGTATTGTCTCTCATATCTGTGCTATTGGTGAATTCTAGTTACTTGTAT
Source organism: Torreya grandis (assembly GCA_037957365.1). NCBI lineage: Eukaryota > Viridiplantae > Streptophyta > Pinopsida > Cupressales > Taxaceae > Torreya > Torreya grandis. The sequence continues at coordinate 668,056 of JARHVA010004851.1, forward strand.
TTCTAGTTATTTCCGCATTTATAATTGCTTATATTTGGTAATCATACTGTGCTCTTTCTGAGGAGCAAGATCCTAACAAAGTGGGATCAGAACAGGTGTTGTTCTTGTGATCCCCCAACATTTGATAAAGAAGAATAAGGAATATGGTCAACTTGAGCGTTTATTTACCTATATGATGGAAAAAAGAATTATAAAATAAATTTGACCTATTTAATAGTGTATGCACATTTTAAAACTAAAGAAGAGTACTATGTCAATTGGTTCGATCCAGTACCTGTAGCTGATGAAGACCTGCATAGATAGAAAATAGTCATCTTGAAGTGACTATGTGTTAAACCTATACACAAAAAGTTAGAACTATATCGACTGGTTCATTATAGTATTAAAAATATGAAAAAATATGATAAAATGATAAAAATGATGGTGTAAAAGAAAAATTGTAAGGGTTAGATTCACATTGGGTTCCCTAGAATGTATGCAATGGTAAATGTAACTTATCTATAAATCAATCCTAGCTTAGAGAAGATAAATCCTACTTACACTTCCAATTATGGATACATTAGATATTTAGGGTCATGACCAAGATGGATCCAGTAGACCTAGCTAAGGAATATCTTACCATAATAATATCACTAGGGAGGGTTTCATATCCTCCAATCAAGCAAAACTATACAATAACCCTAATTGGGTCCTATGTTTTCATATTCACTAAACTAATAACAAGTAAAGAAAATTCTAATCTAGTTCTCACCAAAGCTTGTGCAAAAAAATTAGGTTAATAAACATAAAATTAAACATGCATAAGATAACCCTATTTAAGCTATGTATAAGTAAGACCCTAATGCATAGAGAGAACAATATATTCAAAAGTCATTACTTATGATACTTCTATCTACTAAAGAGAGGATTAAAGTTAGAGATACTTACCTTGAAGATGAACCCATCGAGACTCAATCTCTCCCTTGGCCAAAGGTACTTCGTAAGAGGGTGTTGTGGTTTGTAAGAATCACCAAGAAAGGGCAAAGCATCCAAGACTTTTCCACAAAATAAGATTCTTCTCCAAGTAGAAACCCCAAGCTAAGACTCCTCAAGTAGAATGGTAGAATAGCATATTGTAAATAAGCACAAATGAATAATTAACTCCTACTTTCTCTCTAAAAATGGAGAAATGGATGTGTTTATATAGGTGAATATAACCCTAGTCCTTTTTGAAAGTTTAGGCTGATAAGGACGACCCAATCAACCTTGTATCATTATTGACAAAAATAAATTAGGTCATGGTTTAGGTCAGCCAGAGGTGGACCTAAACCCTAAATAAGTTTTATCAATTTAAAGTACAAGGTCGATGGGGTTAACAATGTAATGTAAATCATCTAAAAGGATTTTAGGCTAGGGAAGGGCTAAGGAAGGTGAAAAATGACTAGAAGAGGGTGTAAAATAGGAGGCAAAATTTAGGGTAATGTTTTTAGGAGATGGTTGGATTGATAACAAGTGGTATTAAGAGGATAATAATCCTACGAAGCACCAATGGTCTGCCCACCCTTTTTTTGGTATACCCCTTAAGGCATGTACTCAGAGAGGTTGAGACTTGATGAGTTCTTGCAAGATAGAAAGCATGAGTAATTGATAAAGTTTAAAAATATTATGTGTATATATATTCCTCACTCAAAGCTCATTATGTGTCATTCAGGTGGAAGAGGGGTTGGTGCTTCGAGAAAAGAACATAACAACACACAATATTGAGTCTAAAAAAGTTTCATTATTTTAAATCAAAAATAAATAAAAGTAAATGATTGAAAAGGGAAATAACTAAAAAAGTAAAATTAATGCGTACCTTGGCTTACTTTTATCATTGGATTATTGTCTATTGTGTTTGTAGTTTTGATCATGGAGGGTACAGAGATTGCTTTTGACAAACGCAAGGATACAAAACTAAAGATAAAAAATAAATAAATGCAAGAAAGCCAAAATAGTTGATGCTATGTGGATGATACATACTTTAAAATTTTGAAAGTTGGGGTGCCAAGTGCTATGTTAGACCAAATGACCAAGTCAAATTTAGAGTAAATCGGGTAACCAAAAAACCAAGGCTACTAAAGATCAAAAAACTCAAACAAGTAAACTTGAAGTAAGAAAGGCAAACTCACCAAGTCAAACCAAGATACATGTCAAAAATGATGGTAATCAAACATCAATGTAAAAGCAATACCAATCCTTACTTAAACAAAGACGGGAAATTAAAAATGGTAAAACAATATTGATGAGTGAGTAGTGACAATCCTTAATCATCAATGGAAAAAGTGCATAAAATGGAAAACAACATTGGTGAGTGAAAAGTAGCAAGCCAAACTCACTCAATAGTAGAAAAAGTACATAAAATTAAAAATAGATTCAAGTGTCCAAAAAAGTGGTAGTACAATAATAACAAATGGAAAAAAGAAGTAAAGTGATACTATAGATGTAGAGTCATGGTGTAAAAATAATCCATAGTTTGTTAGGAACTCGTACTATCTCTTCTTTTTACTTTGCTAGTATAATAGTTGCTATGGATGCATATGTTTTTTAAATCATCCTATGAGCATTTTATTTTATCCCACATTCATGGGAAGTACTAGTTGCTTAGATTAGACTTAGTATATAATTAAGTGTTGATGCCAATGAAGGTATCTACAAATTTATTATATTGAGCTTGCTTAAAGGAGGTTGACCCCTCAAAGAGGCCAATGATTCTATAATTCAGCCATTGTAATTCAATTCAACTTATTTGAGTTAATATATTGCTAATTTTCACAGTTTATTTCATGTATTTACAATTATCTACTAACTTGTTCAAGAATGATCCTTCCATCTGGTATCAGAGTACTTTCTAGGGCCAAATTTTTTTCTTTAGAAAGTCTTAACTCTATTTTGATATATAATTCATTTAAGTAATATTTTGTATCACAATAATCTACCTTGGATCAGGGTAAAAACCTATCTGCATAACTATGGGAAGTGCTTAGGTGAAATCCCTAAAACTCATTGTGAGGAGTACCATAGGAACCCCAAAGTAGTTGGCCCATTGAGAGGACCTGCCAGCGAAATGGGTAACTGCCCCTTCTCGATTGAGTAGTTCCCACCCATAAGGAAAGCCAAGAGTTGTCACTTAGAGGTAAATCTATGGCTCAAAATTTTCTAGAGAGTGGTACTCACTTAGATGACATTGGTAGCCAGATAGATATCTTTCAAAATTTAGGTATTCGTTGAAACTTGAGGCACATTTCTATTAGTTTCATAAAATTCCCAATAGACTATCAAACAATCCATCAGTAGAGTATTATAAGACTCTCAGAGGACTTGAATTTAGATAGTTGATAGTAACCAAAAATCTTCAAAAAACTATTAACAGAGTATCAAAAGATTCTCAGAGGACTTGTAGCTAGATATTCTATAGAAAGCATAAACAAAAAACTAGAGTAATTATTTTTTTATTTTTTTTATCATATCTCTCTATATGTAGTCTTGTTAATCTTCAAACTTCATCTAGATACCTAAAATTCAAATCTCTACATTTTCTTCTTTGAGGTCCCATATCCCAATTCCACTCCTAATTCTTGAAAAAACAAAAAAAAATCCCTTTTTTTTGGGTTTTGCCATAACTTCTATTTTTGTCTATTTGTCTTGAATTTTTTCCATAGTGTTCATCTCCGTTTTTTGCTCCTTTGTCCCTCTTTGATAAAATTTCTAGTTTTTCTAATTTCACTCCGAGAATTGCCCTTGCCTTCATAAATCATACTCCCACTATGTAAAAAAATAAGTAAAAGTACCTTTACCCATTCTGAAATTGTCCAAATGACAAAATTCCCTTACTAAACATGTCTTAACTCTAGTTTTCCTACCCATTGCAAAAAAAAAAAAATCTCTTATTTGGGTCATGGTAGTAACTCAAACATGAGAAAGAAATATGGAGGATGAAATTACCACCCTCAAGACACACATCAAAGATCTTGATGAAAAAATTCTCAGTCTTAGTCTTTCACATACTACCTTTAACAACAGACAAAATCCAAAGTCCTTTTTCAACACCAGATTTACTTCTTCCAGCAATTTTTGTGGGTTGAAGCTTGATTTTCCTTGATTCCATGGTGCATATCTGACTGGATGGATCTATCAGGCAAAATAATATTTTAGTCTGCATAATAATTTTGATGCTAATAAGGTTTCACTTGCATCCTTTTACTTAGAACTTGAAGCCCTTCAATGGTATCATTGGTATACCAAGGCTCATGATGAGACAAGAAGGACCAATTTTTGTACCCTCATTTTACAACAATTTGGTCTTAGTGCTTTTGATGACTTCAATATCACTCTCTAAACTTCACCAAATAGGAATCGTGCAAGAATATCAAACAAAATTTGAAAAATTGGCCAATCACATAGAGGGATTATCTGTTGAATTATTTAAGAGATATTTTGTCAGTGGATTAAATGATGCAATTTGATCTGAGATCAAAATGTTCTAGCCCAACACAATGATGGAAGCCCTAGGGTTGGCTAAATTGGTAGAAGATAAGATCATAGCTCAATAACAATTTAAATCTAATTTTACTCCATTCAAAAATACAATTCACAACGATCTCAAACAATGCCAACCCCCAGAACCACTCCTATCAAGCATTTGACTAAAGTAGATATGTGAGCCCATAGAGAAAAAATATTGTGTTATAATTGTGATGATAAATTCACTCAGGGACATCAATGTATCAAACACAAATTCTACCTATTGGATGTGGACTCTCTGCCCAAAACTAAATATTAAGAATATGTTTAAGATACAATAGATGATCTGAAAGAAGCTTAACTAATAATGGAACCTATTTCTCAGGAAGACCAACTAGAGATATCTCTCCATACCTTAACAAGAGTCACCACCCCAAAAACTATGTGAGTTAGGGGTTACTTCAAGAAGTTCCCTCTCATAATACTCATTGATTTTGGTAGCATTCATAACTTTATTGACCCTCAGATTGCCAAACAGGCTGATTGTTTTATATATCCTTATTCTAACATTAAAGTCATGATTTCTAATAGGGGTACAGTACCATGCAAAGGGAAGTGTCACAATGTGCATATCTCTATTGGAGATTATAAATTGTGCTCCAAAATGTTTGCCTAGCCCTTAGGATCCTCTCATAGTCACTCAAACATATTGTTTGGTTTTAAAGATAAATAAAATTGAAACAAAGTAGTGCTAACATGTTTTTAAGATATGAAGAAGAGGGAAGTATAGAAGATGTAAAAGTAGATTTAGAATCACACTTTCTTGTCAAGGGAAAAAATGAAATGGGTGGATGGGAGAATGAAGGTAAAAACAAGGTAGAGGAACTCTTTATCAAAGTCAAGACACTTAAATTAGGTTTGTCAAAATAAGAGGACTTTCAACCTTAAGGACTCTAAAGAACTTATCTTAGCCACACAAGTATTAGATAAACAAATGTAGTAGGTAGATCATCTCATGAAGGCTATATTCATGAAAATTAAAATGGACCTGCCTTCACACAATGTGTTCCCCATTCCTTAAGACCCCTTACAAAGTCATCAGTCTACTATGAAGATTGGGAACTTGTGTGAGAAATTAGATAACACCATAGAGTTTTTTGAATTATCCTATTCCAATCTACTTGCCTACCATAGCCCAATGGACCTCAACGCTATCATGAGGCCAACTGTGGAGTTTGAGCTTCGATTAGAGATATGAGATGTGCTTGTACTCACATATTTTGGTGTGATTTTGACTTTTAAAATTTATATGTTGCCTTTTGGATATCATTGTATTTTGTTTCAAATTATTTGGATTTTAAATTTCTTGATGGATTTTTCTATTCCTCCTCCGTACAAATTTAGAGAACCAAACATGGGTACTAAAGATGAATTTCATTTGAATACTTTGGACTTGGTTGATAAGAGAGAGAACTTAGAGAGCATATGCTATCTTGACTTTGACCTTGTTTTATCCAATGTAGAGTGAAAGGAAAAGAAATCAAGAGGAATGAAACATGAACTACCTAGGAGAGCCATAAAGACTAGGTAAGAGAGAAATGCAGTCCTATGCCTTATATGATATGCACAATAATATCTAGATCTTCTCATTGGATGTAGAGGAGGCAGTTTGATCACCTTAGATTTAATCATTTCCCTTAGTACCTCAATTAAACTCTTATTTAATCTTTGATAAATTGCTTTAAATCATAAAAAAATGTGAGAAAGGGAGATCAATGGATACAATGACATTGAAATGTGATTCCTTATCATAAGAATGAGGGACATGTAGGAAAACATGTTAACATAGTTTGTTGTGCAAATTTTATCTACAAAAGAAGCAAAATCTAAGGTTGAGAACAAAGGATCGAAAACTTATGACTATTTAAAACACATTCTAGAAAATGAATACTGATTGAAAGATGATGATTTTATAAGGCTAGGTCTTATCCATGGTTTTACACTACAACTCATAAAAGATAAACCCATGAGGGTACACAAAGCATGCATGAAAAATAAGATATTTGTGAGGAAGGTCAGGTCCTATCCATGGTCTTACATTGAAACTTAGAAAATAAAAACCCAAGGGGTGCCAAAAAGTATTGGAAGGTAAGAAAAAAAAGAGGATAAAAGGATGCCATGAGGAAAACCAGGTCCTATCCATAATTTTACAATGTAAATCATGATAAAAGAGGAAACCAAATGACCAAAAGGAAGAACTAAGGTTTGTGAAGAAATAACTACTACAACGAGCGAGACCTGTGTAAGTATTTTGCAAAAAGCGTTAGAGGGATATCATATACAAAACATGATAAGAATGGGAGGAGTTAGGTAATATAATTTTAAGAAATTACGTATTGGTGGGCTCTTTAAAAATATGGCCTTCATTAGTTTGAAGGTGATAGGTACATGGACCAAGAATCTCTTTGAATAAATAAGGGCCCCACCATTTTTGGGTGTATTTACCTTCTTTGTCATGAGTATATTATTGCTTAAGAATAAGATCACCAATATTAAAAGTGTGAACTTTAACTCTTTTGTTATGTTGTTTGACAATGTGGGCCTTGTATTGGTGATTGTGTTGTAGGGTATAAATATGGTGTTCATCAAGAAAATCAAGAGCATGAAGGTGAGCTTCATGTAAATTTTCATTGGGTATGATACCATGAAAAGAGATACAGAGAGAGGGAAGCTCAACTTCTAATGGGAGGACTGATTCAAAACCATAGACTAGAAAAAATAGCATTGCCCTAATAGCAGTGCATGCTAGTGCGATAGGCCCAAAGAGCAGGATATAGATGAAGACGTCAATCCATGTGGGTTTCATGAATTATTTTTTGGAGAATTTTATTAAGATTTATTTTGGTGGGCTTGACTTAGCCATTACATTGTGTATGGTAGGGTGTGAAAAATTTGTAATTCATTTTAAATTTAGAACGTAGCTATTTAACATAGTTATTTTTGAAGTTGCCACCATTATATGAAATGATAATATGAGGAACACCACAACAACACATGATTTGATTGAGGATGAAATTGGAAATAATGGCATTGATGACATGAATGAAGATCATAACTTCGACCCATTTGGTAAAATATTCTAAGGCTGTGATAATAAAGACATGCCCATCTTAAGATCTAGATAATTTACCTATGAGATCTAATCCCCACATGGAAAATGGCTAGGGAGACTCCATAGTTTAAAGCTTGATTGGAGGTGAATGAATTAGATCATCATGAAGTTGGCAAGGAGTACACTTTTTAGCAAATTTAATGGCATCCTTTTCAAGAGTAGGCCAAAAGTATCCCATACGTAATCATTTGTAGGTTATATCATGTTCACTATAGTGGCCACCACAAATGACCCCATGTGCTTGTTCAAGAACAGAATGACTTCTTCTTTCATGACACAGTGACATAAGGTACCTTCAACATTATGATAATAGAGTATGCTATATCAAAAGACATATTTGAAATCTTGCTTGCAAATATGAGTTTTTTCACGAGAATCAATGTTTTGAGGATAGGTTTGGTGTTCAATAAATTAAATAATGTCTTTGTACCATAGGTTTTGTCAAATGTGACAACCTCAATATGGCAGATGAGTGAATCTTATGGTTGAATGGAAGATGGGGATTTTCTTATTTGGATAAGAAAAGTGGAATCAGTAATAACTTGGTGTGGATGAAAAAGAGATGTTGAAGAAGCAGGGTAAGTGCATAAAGTTGGAGGATAATTTTGTGGACATTACCAATAATGCAATCACATTAATTAATAATGAAATTGCATTATTTAATTAATGCAATCACATTATTTGAATTTAGGCTTGATGACTATCGAGCCATAACATGATCACATTATTATATAACATGATTATGCTATATTGAATAATAACGTGATTGTATTATTAATATAATCATGTTATTGTAATTTCCATTAACATGGTTACATTAATAATGCAATCATGTTAACTGTGTGTCAAAAACAATAAAAAGGGAAACCTAAATGTAAAATCCTCATTTTTCATTCAAGTTCCCTCACTCTCCCCCAACTTTTGTGATCATATTTTGCATGAAATACACCAAAGACTGCTATAAATCTTCTAGATTCATCCCATGAACTTGTTTATCGATGATACCATCATGTAGGAGAGATAAGTGATTGAAATCTTCCCTATTTAACCCTAATTTTTCATAATTTTAATTATTTCACCCTAGTTTTTAATTATATATATATATATTTTAATAGCCCATCCTGCTAACCCTCCTAACCCTCCATAGAACCCTCTGGTTACTCCTCCTAACCCTCCATAAAATCCTCTTTTTCCTCCTATCCCTCCACCTAACCCTCCTATAGTTCCCCAAAACCCCCTGGTAGTCAAGAGGCTTTGATTGACAACATTGTGGGAAACAAACTTGTAATTAAAGAGTTAATTGATAGAATGAGGGATCCCACTTTGACCAACCCTCACTGCACCTAGCTAACTAATTCCCTAGAGACCTTATTAGGTCAAATTGACTCTATAATGAGTCAAATTGACTGATAGACCTCATATAGGGATACTTGTATGGAATATTATGTTGATAAGTTGTCAGACCTTCAAGTTAAGAAAAAAGAGATTTCAAAAGCCTCCATTTGTGCCCTATTCTTTGACCCAACCACCAATACCCCATTTTTTGTAACTGATAAACATTTTCCTATCCATATCTATGTACATAACTTAATCACAACTAATTTTTGGGATTGATGGTGGATGGTATTGGACTATCCACCATGTAACAAACATGAGGTCCTACTATATTTTTTGAGGAAAATCTACTGTGAGTTTATCCTTAATGAGATTTCTAATTATTTTGATTTTAGTGAGTTTCAAGGTTGAGAAAAAGTCTCTATGTAGGATCAACTAGGTACACATCATGTGCCTAATCAGCCTATGTAGGTCCATATCCAAAAGCCTCTTGATCCTAATATCCCCTCTATAGTTTAGTAGGTCATGGAGATAGACACTCTCCATGCTCTTAGTTTACTCACTGATACACTCGTTTAGCATACAAGTAAGATTTCATAGAGTGATATTATAGATACGCCACCTACCCAACCATGACCCCACCCTTATAATTCATGTGGAACTATGTGCAAAGGACCTTCTAATGATGATGGCATTGGTGGTTCATATGGCTTAGATCATGTTGTTATGAGTGATGAGTTTTTGGCACACACATTTGGCATGTAGACATCAGTCACCACACAAATGTAGGTATATTTTATATAAATGTCATGTTAAATTTAAGTTATATTTGCAAATTCAATTTAGCTAACAATTAATTTACATAGAAATTTAATATAATAGATATGTCATTTTTTATGTTGTAGGAGGTGACAGTTCCTTCATCATCACATTCATCATATACAACATTTTATTTGTCACAACCATTGTTTACATATTCAAATCTAGTTACAGGGCCATCCACTACTACATCTGCCTCTATTCGGATGACACCATTTACCTATACAAAGGTAAAATTTTGAGTTAATCTTATGCTCTATGTATAGTTAGTCTATGTATATCTACCTTATAAGTTTAAGTTAAATTTATCTTTCTCTATTTTCATTTTTTCTCTCTTTATCCTTGCTCTATTCTTTACGATAGTTGCAAGCTATGAGAATGGGCTCAACGGTATTTATATAATTGCTTTTGGAAAATCCCACAAAGATTCCATGAATAATCTCATTCAATATTAGATAAGGGTAGTTTATATGCCATAAGGATACTTATATAAAATGAATCTAACACTTATCTAGGGGTCCTTCTAGGTAACACTATCTTGAAAATGAAGTTGCTAAGCTCAATATAGTCATATTCTCATTTTGACTTATGTCACCATTACCATTATACATAAATCCACATGTTACCCTTGAAAATGAGTGATAATAACAAGGGAATTTAAGGTAAAATAGAAGACATGCACATCATTAACAATAGACATAACAAAACAAACATATATGTTTTGTTCTTTGCATCTAATTTACTTCTCTTCTCAAGAATTAATGAAAAAATAACACAACCAAAAATATAAAATTCATGAATGGTCTTATATTGGACCATGCTTCCTTGGGGGTAACATCTTACAATACTTTTATAGGGTCACTGATTAAGGGTGTATATGTTGCATTCATATCTTCTACCCATTACCCATATGGTACATTTTCTCTTTCTATTACTCGAGGTTAATACACTATTTTACAAGAAATCTATTACATGCTTCTAAGGATAAGACATTATTTATGAAGAAAACATGAAACACATTTTACCATAAAATATTTGAAGCTTCCTTATGAATATACACCTATTTTCCTTGTGAAAGTTAGCTTGGAAGTGATAATATCATATTAAATGGGAGTCTCATTCATATACCTCTTTTCCAAAGACTTTCCTAATAATGCAAAGTAAAATTCTTATGACCATATTTCATATAAAACCATAAGGACACAAACTTGGCATGATTGCACATGTAGCATTTACTTCTTCATCTTTGATATGGGTAAACACAAACAATCCCTTTTCTCTCTTTCCCATTTATATTTGTGCACCCAACATTTGTGCAATAAATATCCCACACCAATCCACTTAAACAACCATCTTTAACAAATAATGAGGAACTACTATAATCATCAATGTCATGCCCAACACTTACATCCTTTTCATTAGGATAAGATTTAGCATGAGTATCAAAACCCACTCACTGGTTACCCAAATCATTTTTCAAAAAGGGGAGATGATTGTCAATCATGCATACTCTTTATTCTCCTTCCTTGAAAAGTGATAATAAGATCAAATGACCTTGTAAGACCATACAAAAAAAGTAGTTACGAGAGTCCTACCTAAGTCAAACCCCTATTTTTAGACAAGTAATATATCAACAGCCAATATAGTCCAACATGTAATATAGTATAAATTGAAGATCTTGACCCAAGTATATTTATATTTATCAATGAAAAAAAAGAAATTAGTATATTATATATTCCCTTTCACTGATCCTCTAATTTTGGTTTTGGTACAAGGTTGCTACTCTAACACTTCAATAGATGGCTTATCAATTCAGATGAAGTGTATTTTCATGTGCATGATTATCCTCTTCTTTCCTATAATGTGTCATTGCATTCATGTAGTTATATAAACAAATATTTATATACAAGTGATTCTATTGATCATTTTGGTTTCCATATATAAGATTTGATACTTTATATAAAACTAAGTGAGACATTGTTTACATGAATAGTTGATAGCTAGAGTAGACACTCCTTCCTCTATACGAGCTAAGACATACATAGGCATTACTATTGTAATGTTATTTGCACATGCACTAACAAAGGTATATATTAGTTCTTGTAATTTTGACTTGTAAAAATAGACTTGTTTTAATAATTTTAGTACATGTACTTGGGCAAAATATAACTTATGTAAATGTATTGTGTGTGCAGGGTTGTCCTATGACAACTGATAGTCCCAGTCAGATGATGAGTAGGACAACTTCTCATGTTCATTCCCTATTTGAGATGCCTATTCAGACAACTGACCCTGCCATTGACTTATTTGAGTGTGAAAAATAGATTGAGCAGGATCACGATCTTGTAGAAAGTGCATGTTTAAATGATTTTTTATTGTAGTTTAAAATTAATTTCTTAACAAATATTTTAATGTATTTTATGTTAATTTCATAATAATTCTTGTATTTGAATAGGCTTAGATGCAAGCTAGCATGAGCATAGGACCCATAGTTGGACCTTGGATCAATCCAAGGCATTAGAGGGGTCTCCATCTACTAGCAGGGCATCCCAAGGAGAGTCTTCTTAGAGGAAGGCAAAGAGAGGGAGGTTATTTGATGAATAGGATGTCTTACACATGAGATGTTCTTTTTTGTTTGCTTATATAGCAATTTATGCATTTTTGGCATTATACATGTGCATAGGACATTAAACCAACATTAGATACTATGATGGTAGATGTAATTTTTTGTATGCCTATCATGACAATCTATGTATTATTGACATTGGACACATGTGCCTATATTGTATATCTATCATGGCAATCTATCTAATTTATATTTAATTTTTATTTCATTGTGTATTATTGTACAGTGTTGTTTTGATCTTCCAAATTATTATCTATTAGATCTCATATTTAATGTTATATTTACACACATGAGGATTAAAAAATTATTCTTTTCAATGCTATAAATCCTGGATCTCCCATATGTTTATAAATTAAAGTTTTTATTTCATTGTGTGTAGTGGAAATGACTAATGCCACTCTTATCACTTAGGCTTAATGGACTTCTTCTCTTTGTACCTACTTATTATACACTTTGGAGACACTTATTGTTATCATTAGACCTCTTATAAACCTCTCACATTCATTCTCTAACTCATTTCATACATTTCATTCATAAACATCCTCTCACTCTTTCACTATCTTCTCACTAGGTGATCCTCTTAGGTTTGAATTACCAAAACTTGATATAGATCTTAAGGAGTTAATCTTATGTCATATATGTTCTTATATGGTCAAATCACACTTGATTTAACCTATTACAAGTGCTTAAACACACTTCAACATTCAATTCCACATATAGAGCTCACAATGGTCTCCTTAGGTTTGTAGCCTTTTTTTGTGAAAATTCTCTTGGTTTGAGAAATATATCAAATCTTATGGATATTTAAAACCTTTTACATCCACCCTCTATCTCCTTACATTTGTATGTAAAATTTCATGACCTAACCCCACTCTTAGACCACACTTTCTTTGTAAACCACCCTTTAATTAGGCCTAATTAGGCCTATCTTAAATCTAGTCACCAAATCCATATCATATAGAATTAAACCACACCAAAAACACTTTATTCCTTTTCCATACATAAAAACATGTTATATTATGAATTTTCATTAATTTCTAAGGGTTAAAACTCTTTCTATGGGGTTTTTGCTCTTGAAACCCTAGCTAGGTTTCTACACAGGCCGAGGGGCTATATAATTTAATATCTTAAGTTATAAAAAGTTTAAAAGGACCAAAATGACACATTTAGGTCTATTTTCACCCCACACACCTTATAAAATATGTGAGACATCTCATTTCTCTTTATTCTCTCTTCTAACCATCAAAACCCATGTTTTTGAGTACTATTTAGGATTATGACAACAGGGTTTGTGTATCAATGAGTGTTAAGGACTCTCTTAAGGGATTTTAAAATTATCACTACCTTATTTCCACATATCACCAATCATATAAACCATTATATCCATTAACATACACATTTATATAATAAAAGTCTCTCTTTTCTATCTTGATTGTGCACAACAAGGTGTTAAGAATATAGATCACACAACAATATTAATGAATTAAAGATGGAAATAAAATATAGAAAACACAACACAATAGAGACACAAATTTAATGTGGTTCACCCAATATGGGATATGTACACATAGAAACAACTAGTCCTTCTTATTATTTAGTCCAACAAATGAAGGGAAAAACTTGTAATATAACCATTACAATATCCTCTTCACTCACACACAATGTGCCTCCATGATTACAATACCCTCATATCAAAGGAGGGTTATATATTAGAGTAAAAATGCATAAACATATTTTCTACCATTAGATATGTGACCTAATGGTGAATGATCTATATTTACTATGAAATTACAATATTTTACAATGCATTTTTAACAAAATTTTGCTTCAGGGGCACTGCCCCCAAACCCCACTAGGGGGGGTGACAACTATAGTGGGGGGAATTTCCCCCCCACACCCCCTATTGAGAACTAAGCATTATAATAAGATCAATCTCCACCATCCAACAATTTCCCACTTGGAGACTAATTACTACAACTCTTCCTTGGACTTTTCTTTGAACTTTGACCCTGACATATTTCTCATCTTCATTGTTATCCTTGAAGACCTATTAAAGCTAAACAAATCTCTATCTTCTCTTTATTTACTACCTTTGTTACCATATCTAAAGGATTCAAAATCGTATGGATCATTTCCAACCTTAGTTGACCATCCTCCAAAAATGAACGAATGAAGTGATACATGAGTTGTATATGTTTGGTTCTTGAGTGGAATGCTGAGTTCTTTGCTAAATGAATCACACTCTAGCTATCACTATACAATCTATAATCTTTCTGATTCTACATCAAATCTTCCATAACCATTGTATTCATATCATCTCCTTGCTTGATTATGTAGATGCAACATATTCTACCTCTGTAGTTGATAAAGCAACTATCTTCTACAATTTTGAAATCTAACTAACCACTGTGTGACCAATAGTGGATATGTAACCTGTGGTGCTCCTCTTACCATCTAAATCTTCATCCATGTTTGAATCAACATATCCTTGTAAGGTAACATCTAAACCTTCAAGCATAACTATCTATTAGTGGTCCCTCTCAAGTACCTGAGAATCCACTTGACTACATCCCAGTGCTCTTTTTCTAGATTATTCATAAACCTACTGACAACTCCTATCGCATAAGCAATATCTAGTCTCGTGCACACCATAACATACATTAAACTTCCAACTACTAAAGCATATAGAACTTTAGACATGTAATTTATTTCTTCCTTCATTTTATGACATTGTTCCTTTTTAAATTTGAAGTGTCCTCCCAAAGGTGTACTTATAGGTTTTGCATCTTGCATATTGAATCTGACTAACACCTTGATGTATTCTTCTTGAGACAATGCTAATTTTTAATTTTTCTTATCTTTTGTTATTTTCATACCAAGGATTTACTTTGAAACACCCAAATCCTTCATTGCAAATGAATTTTCTAATTTTATTTTGAGATCATTTATATTTTGCATGTTAGACCCTACAATAAGCATGCCATCTACATATAATAACAAGATAATATAGCTACCATTATCTAATCTCTTAAAATAGACATAGTGGTCAGAATGACATCTATTATAACCTTATTTTGTCATAAACATGTCAAATTTCAAATACCACTACCTTAGAGCTTGCTTTAGTCCATACAAACTCTTTTTCAACTTGCACAACATTTTTTCCTTACCTTTTACTTCATATCCCTATAGTTGCTCTATAAATTTCCTCCTACAAATCACCATGAAGGAAAATACTCTTTACATCTAACTGTTCAAGGTGCAAATTTTTTACTGCTACTAAACTTAAAACAATTCTTATGGAAGCCATTTTTACAACTAGAGAAAATATTTCATCAAAATCAATAGCTTTCTTTTGCGCAAACCCCTTTACAAAAAATCTAGCCTTGTACCTCTTTTTTCCTCCATCTTCTTCCTTCAACCTATAAACCCATTTATTATGAAATGCACTTTTACTTTCAAGCAACTAAACTAAATCCCAAGTTTAGTTATGTACCAAGGAGTCCATCTCCTCTTTCATGCCTTACTCCCACTTCTTTCTGGTTTCTACCTGCATTGTTTCTTCATAGCTTTCTGGCTCACCACCATTAGACAATAATAAATAATAAAGTGAAGGAGAGTATCATTCAGGGAGTCTACTTACTCTAGTAGACCTTCTAACTACACTTTTTGGATTTTGAGGTACTTCTTTTTATTGTTGTAGTTGTTTCACACTCTAATTTTCTAGTACTTTTGGAATTTCATTTCTTATGATTTCATCAAGTACTAAATATTCTATATTTGGATTTTCTTATTTATTTTCCTACAGTTGATCTTTATACATGACCTCATTAAAAACTACATCTCTACTCTTAATGATTTTATGATTTTCAAAATCCCATAAACGATAACCAAAATCATTAACTCCATATCCAATAAAAGTACATTGCATGGATTTTGCTTCAAGTTTGGTTCTATTTTCTTTATCAATATGGATAAGTGTTTCACAACCAAAAGTCTTTAAAAAAGAATAATCTACCTTTTTGCCTATTCCATGATTCTTCTAGAATGCCACCATCCAAAGGACTTGAAGGCCCTCTATTTATTAAGTAAACATCAATATCCATAACATATGCTCAAAATTGTAAGGGCAACCCTGCATGTAATCTCATTCTCCTTGCACATTCCATGATTGTATTGTTCATCCTTTTTGATATACCATTTTGTTGTGATTTTCTTAAAACCATCTTCTCTCTATGAATCCCATG
Source organism: Torreya grandis (assembly GCA_037957365.1). Lineage (NCBI taxonomy): Eukaryota > Viridiplantae > Streptophyta > Pinopsida > Cupressales > Taxaceae > Torreya > Torreya grandis. The sequence goes on from JARHVA010004851.1 coordinate 684,734, forward strand.
GGATGAACAATAATTATCAAATTATTTACTACAGTATTCACCTCCATTATCTAATCTAACACACTTGAACTTATTTTCTATCTCATTCTCAACCAAAGCTTTCTATTTCTTAAAAGTATCAAAAACATCAATTTTTTTTGTATGCAATAAACCCAAGTTTTTCTAGTTGCATCATTAATAAAAGTAACATAATAAGAAGAGCCACCAAGGAATGATACCTAAGTTGGTCCCCATACATATGTATGCACAATATATAACTTTTCATCCATCTTTGTCTTCCCAACTCTGAAAAAATTGACTCTCTTCTATTTTCCATACACAATGCTCACAAAAATCCAAATCCACCTTCTTCAAATCTGGCAACAAATTCTTTGAGTGGAAATCTTGCATCCTCTTTTCACTCATGTGCCAAAGTATATGGTACCATAGTTTTATATCCACTTCTGTAGAATCTAAAGAAATAGAAGAGTCAACATTACCATTAGATAAATATAATGTACCTACCTTCCCTCCTTTTGCTATTACTAGTGATCCTTTAGTGATCTTCCATGAATTTTTTACAAATGTAACTATGCAACCCTTATTTCTCAATTGCCCTGTTGAAATTAGATTTCTTCTTAACTCATGACCATGCCTCACCTATTTTATCAACCATTTGTTTCTATTCTATAATTTTATTTGTATCTTACCCTTTCATACAATTTTATAGGGTTTACCATCATCCAAATAAACCTATCCAAAATCACCTTGAACATAGTCTTGAAAATATTTCTTATGGGCTGTAGCATGAAATGAATCCCCTAAATCTAACGCCCAAGAATCATTAATATTATGTAAAGAAAGGATTAAATAATCTTGTAACACATCACCTACTACATTTGCTTCCTAGTTTTTATCTTGTTATCCATCTCCTTATTTTCCTTTTTAAAACCAATGATCTTTCTTCAGGTGTCCTTTCTTCCCAAAAATCCAAGACACCAATGTTAATTTGGATTTAGATCTATGCTTCTTAGACTTACCACAATTCCTTGGGCCCTTTCCTCTATCCTTTTGCCTTCCCATGTTCTCCATAGTCAAAACATTATCTGATGTCTCACTTGTGCTTTTTCATCACATTTTCTCGTTAAGAATAACACCAATAACATCATCAAACTTTAAAGTGTTTGAACCAAAGATAAAATTACTCACAACCATGACCAAGCCATTCCATCTTTCTAGCAATGAGCATAGAATCAAATGAGCCCTAACCTCATCATCAAAATTTACTCTTATAGAGCTTAACTAATTTGTTACCATGTTAAATTCATTTAAATGATCAAAAATAGACTCACCTTCTAACATTTCTAGATTAAATAAACACTTCATAAGAAATAACTTATTGGATGCTAAGGGTTTTTCATATACTCTATCCAATGCCTTCATCACATCCACTATTGTCTTTTCTTTTGAAATATTGATGGCCATCGATGCTGTCAGGCATAACTCTATTGTTTTTAGTGCCTTTCTATCAATAACCTCCCAATATTCATCCTTCATCATCATTGGATTCTTTGCTATTCCACCCAATGGTAGGAAAAGATCCTTGTGATATAGATAGTCTTCCATTTACATCTTCCATAGATGGTAGTTTTGGTTGTTGAAATTTTTGACCTTAAACTTGCCTTTTTCTGTCATTTCTCCCACTCAAACTAGGAACCCTCCTTTACTGTGAGTTTATTTGCCAAATAAACCTTTAACTCTAATACTAGTTGTTAGGAATACAAAACACAAAGTAATATTAATGAATTAAAGATGGAAATAAAATGTAAAAAACACAACACAATAGAAATAGATTTAATGTGGTTCACCTAATATGAGCTACATCTACACATAAACAACCAATCTTTATTATTCAATCTGACAAATGAAATAAAAAAATTGTAATATAATCACTACAATATCCTCTTAACTCACATACAACATGCTACCATGATTACAATACCCTCATATCAAAGGAGGGTTACATATTAGGGTAAAAATACATAAAAATAATTTCTATCATTAGATCTATGACCTAATAGTGAATGGTCCAGATTTACACCCCCATAGTGACCATAGTGGGGGGACGTTGCCCCTCCACACCCCTATCAAGAACCAAACATTATAATAAGATTAGGCTCCACCATCTGACACAAGGTACCCTACAAGCCTATGATAGCAACATGGAGTAATAGTTCAATTTTAAATCTCTCATGCATCTTCTAAAAGCTTCAAAACCTCCTTTGTTGATGGGACCATCTTTAAAGTCCATAGATTTAAACATGAATAAAATGAAAACTATAAGTAATTTATGTGAACCATAAAATCCCTTGCATACCTATTTAATACCTCTAATCACACCTTGAAGAACTCAGGTGGAAGCTTTGAGATCAATCTTTAGACAAGTTATAGTGATGGGTTCAAAAATGCAACTTTTTGGTAGTGAACAAGCAACTTCTTGAGTTCTAACTAGCATTTCTACCTTTGGGACCTTCACATGTGAATATATCACTTTGATCATATCTATATAGGAAAATTACATGTTATCACACTACCATAATGTTTAAATCAACCTAAAAGTGCATTTTCACTACCGTTATGGAGAGTGGAAACACTGACAACATATATATTCAAAGTTTAAGTTGTGGTTATAAAACTCTAATTCTGATGATTTTCAAGAAAATTTTGACATTGAAAACACATATAAGGGGTAGATAACATCTAGGACTAGGTTTTTGGCCTCTCATAAGGCCTGATTAATAAACCCACCATCTATTCTGGCCTCAAGAACACCCTTCCCAAAACAAGAAAAATGCAAAATTTTAGCCTAAGTTCCTACACACATAAAATGAAAACTCTAAGTCATTTCCATGAACCATTATATCCTTCTTGTACATATTTAAATCCTATAATTTCAACATAGATAAATCAAGTGGAAGCTTCAAGATCAATTTGTTAGATGAGTTGTAGTGACGGGTCCAAAAATACAACTTTTTATCAGTGAGCAAGCAACTTCTTGAGCTCCAAATGGAATTTATACCTATGGGACATCTACTTGTGAATATATAAATTTTATCAGATATAGATAGGAAAATAACATGTTATCACACTGCCACAATGTTTTAATCCTTTTGAAAGTGCATTTTCACTACCTTTTTAGAGAGCATAAACACTGACAATAAATGTTGTCCAAGTTCAAGTTATAGTTACAAAACTTTGATTCTGATACTTCTTAAGTGAAATATAAAACCACCAACACATCCAAGGGGAGGTGAATAATATCTATAACTAGGTTCTTGGCCTCTTATCAAGACTGATCAACAAACCCACCTCCCATTCTAGCCTCAAGAATAACCTCTCAATACAAGAAAAATGCAATTTTTTAGCCTAAGTTCAAACATACATGAAATGAAAAATGTAAGTCATTTATAAAAACCATAAAATACATCACATACCTCTTTAATCCCTATAATTACACCTTAGAACACTTAGGTAGAAGATTTGAGATCAATTCGTTAGACAAGTTGCAATGACTGGTCCAAAAATGTAACTTTTTGTCAATGAACAAGCAACTTCTTGAGCTCCAACTGACATTTTTACCTCTGGGACCTATACCTAAGAATTTATCACTTTGATTACATCAAAATAGGAAAATTACATGTTATCACACCATCATAACATTCAATTCCACCTGAAAGTGTATTTTCACCACCATTTTGGAAAGTAGAAACACTGAGAACAAATGTTATTAAAGTTGAAATTGTGGTTACAAAACTCTAGTTTCGATGAGTTCTTATTGAAAAATGACACTCTCAACATGTATGAGGGAGTGGATAACATATATAACCAGATTATTAGCCTTCCATCAAGCCTGATTGACAAATCCACCACCCATTCTAGCCTCAAGAATACCCTTCCCAATACAAAAAAAATGCATTTTTTTAGCCTAAGTTTAAATACTCGTAAAACCTAAGATTCTTTTAGATTCAAGAATATATAGAATTATTTACTAAAAATTCCAACCATGTTAAGGTGGAATCTTATTTGTCACCACTAACCTACAAAAAAATTTAGTAAGAAATTGAAAATGAAATTTATATATGTACTACCTAGAAAATAAAAAACATTTGGTAAAATTGATTACATGTAAATTTGAAAAGTCAACATACATCTGTATTTAAATCTAATGAACCACTAAGATCTAATCTGATCTTGATAGTATCAAGAATAACTTCATGGTTTAACTCTTGAACTTTCCACAGTTTCCCATTTAATGGCCTCTCATGATATTTTTGTAATTGAATATTCATTGTAAGAATTAAATTTGAATAGTGCAGTATCTTCCTATGGATTTCAAACTCTTAAAATAACCATTGATCTAAATTTTTTATAGAATATCATCGATACCAAGTTCTAGTGACTACCACTGACCTAGTGGGATAGTCAATGTTTTCTCCATCTATAATTGGGGAAGTCAATTTTTTCTCTCTCTACACATTGAAACAAGTAGTAATCAATACCTTCTTCATTATCCTCATCTGTAATAACTACAAAAACATGCCTTGTATCACAAAAAAATATTTTTTAGAAATAACATGAATATATATTTAATGAGAATAAATTGTACATAATGAAAAATATTCTATTTTGCTGCACTAGATTAGATACATGGTCAAAGTTATATGATGATGTCATATTTGTAAGTTGCAATGTTGTTGGAACTTGATATGTGTTGATTGAAATTAGAGGTTTGGAACTCCAATCATCCACCCACTCTTATGACTCACACTCATTCTAAATAGATTCCATGCATGCATAATAGAAACATGCCAACTATCTCGTATGAATAGTGCAAGAACTTGCATTTGAGCTATGAAATGAGTGGAGGTCACTTGAACCCATTAGAGTCATACAATCTTCATACTTTGCCAAGTGTTCTTCCTCATTTAACCATAAATGTCTATCAATAGTAGAATTTGTTTGAGCACCATAACACATGTTCTCATTCAACCATTCAACCACAATTTTTGTATTTGTCAAATGAACACCCTCTTCAAATTTTAACTCCTCCCTTGCAATATCTATTTTTACACATGCTCCATCATCATCATGCTCCCCTTTTCCATGGCCAACCTTGGTGAAACTCCAAATGTGTTCTACACCAATGGTAACATGCATCCTACTCAATCAATAAAACATCCATGCATTTTTTATTTATGATGTGCAATTATCTAACCAAATGTAATGTTGATTGAAAGCAATGTTCCTCTGACTCAACTGTTCATAAAACTTTTGAAAACAACCTTACACATACTTTGAAAAATGTGATCTATCATTGATGATATATAAGTAATACTCCCTTAATATTTTATTTTGTTGCTTTGTACTATCAGGTGTATGCATGAATACTATATGCACGAATATGGTAACTTGTGATGAGATGTAATACTATGATTGAACTTCCATTTGGGGTTTGAATGTGTAATTTTTAGCAAAATTAACTATTGAAACAATTGAACTAAGTGGGAATGTATCCTTTTTTATCTTGAAATGTTCATCCAACCATATAGCCCTGTGTGTGCCCCTTGCATACTCAAACAATCTTCTCCCTAGATTTGACCAAAAATTTGGAATGAGGTATTTTTTTTGTAACAAGCTCACACCTTTTAGATTCTTTACTATATTTTACTTGATAAGTCACTAATTTATATTTGCTTAAACCTACTAATTCCTATCCAATTTCACTTATAATCTCCTCATGGATACATTTTTTTAATTTTGGCAATCCACCACAAATGCTATAATTTTCATTTAAACATGATTTATTTAAAAATAATTATCCATTTGATCTTTTGCAAAAGATAGTTGAAATAAATTACCTTGATGATATTGGTAGAAATTCAATGCCACACTCCTGTAAAATTTTAGTATGCAAAGTACAATGAAACATCATAGTGCATTGAAAATTTAACATGTTGCGTACAACAAGTGGTATGTGTGTGATTTATTTTAACACAAAAAGGTTTTGACATCTCAAAATATCTTTGAAAAATATAAATTTATGGATGTTTTTTCAAAACTTTAGAGTATAATTATGTTTGAGTCATATCCAATAAATATTTTGTATGCAGTTCACGGTTATGAGAACCAACTTTTCTTTTAACATCTCTTGCATTGGGTGAAACTCTTGTATTGTCTTTTCAAAATTGAGCAAGTAACTCTTTAAGAGTATTGGCTATAGCCTTATCCTTTTGTGTAAGTCTACCAAAGAATGCCCAGAGCTCATTGGTATTAGGTTCATTAACTCTTTCATGTCTTTTAATTGTTTTCATTATTGTTTTTCTATTTATATAAGTGTTTGGCTTGTTTTTGAAACCATTCATTTTTTCCCTATTTTATCACTTACTGCACAAGTTGTAAGTATACACTGGGTGGCATTATAATCTTTGGTGCATGATTTTGGGCCTACAGTGTGATATGCATCATGTAGATTTTCAACAATTTTATTGTTTTCATCATCCATGTTAGATGTTCTTAGTCTTAATGTGTAAATTATAGGTCTCATCTTAATCAATTTTCTCAATGAAATAAATAATTGACATCTTTGACTATCACACTCCTAATTATTAAAGACAATATCCCAAATTTGTTGAACCAGTCTTTTTGAATGGTGATCAAATATTTTGTTATGCATTGGTTCTAAACTGTTTTAATCGACTTCAATTAAGTACTTGTCTTTTCTACGCATAATTCTTGGAGGTGTTGGTAATAGTGGAATTCATTGAGAGGATATTTTAAAATCATTATTACTTTCATTATTTAGAGGTGGGATGCCATTTTCTTCATTGTTAATTTCTTCATTATATCTTTTGATGAAATTTTCTTTGATGGTTAATTTCATCATTATTTGTTTCCATTAAATTTTCTTCATTCATGGGTGGTGAAGCATTATACATAGGCTCATCATCAATAAAATAAAAAACTTGGAACTTTGAATATGAAATTTCAATATTAACTAATTCATTATTTTAAATTTCATTATTATTCATTTCATTATGGTCAATTTCAATATTATTCAATTGATTATAGTCAATTTCATCATTGTTTAATTCATTATCATCAATTAGCTCATTATCTATAGCATTTGGTTCATCAGGATTAGGGCCTGTACCTTGCTCACCATGAAGTATTTGCATTCATAGCTTGTATTTTTCTCTCAAATATTTTAATTCCTCTAGTGTTTTATTCTTCAACATCTTCCTCTTCATCTTTAAACATGATCCAACACCCATCAAAAGGGATAATTAACAACTTTTCAAAGGTGGGATCAAGTACACAAGTATCATAGATCTTGTAGAAGTATGCAAAGAATGTTTATGGGGACATAAGTATTGATTTGGGTTAAAAATAGTCATTGATAAGTGAGCTTAATCTAAAATAAGCATGATGTGATCATGTTATGTCTTGTATAAGGTTCTGCCCCATCCAATGCATTGAGAAGCTTATATTGATAATAACACAATCATGTTATTGTCAATATAAGCTTTGGGGTTGGCAATTGGTAATGAGAACCAAGTATTTCTTATGTTAAGAATAACGTGATCATGTTATTAAATAATGTGATCATGTTATACTTAATATAGATAAGTGATTATGGATTATGGATTAAGGCATTAGTGCATAGGGTTTATGGATTATGGATTAGGATTACAATATATGTTTTAGGGATTAGGGATTACAATTTATGTTTTAGGGTTTATGGATTAGGCATTAGGGCATGTATTGTTTGGGTTTAAGGGTGTATATAAGGTATAATGGCTCTATGCCATGTGTGAACCTAATTTTTACTATAAAGGATGTTAATTGGGACTAAATCAATTGGTAAATAGGGAACATTTTTGGTTTAAAATTTAGGGTATAGTGTTTAGGGCTTAGGTTTAGGGTACACAGGGTCAAATGCAAAGATAATTCTTAGTCTAAATGATGTTAATTTAGGATAAAATGATTGGTTCAATGTTTAAAGAGTTTATATTTATGTTTTAGAGTTTAGGGATTAGGAAATTTAAGCATTAGGGATTGGGGTATAGGTTTTAGGGTATATAAGGTACAATCATGATGGTGATTAGGGCAAATTGAAGCTGATCAACCCACAAATCACATTTTATAGTCATGAAATTAGGTTGAAGGGGCTTGAAATAGCCCCAATTTACTTCATATACATGACTAAATTGGTACTCCAAAGGCCATATGTTTAAAAAATGCATTTTATGACATCTCATGATAAAATAACTTATATCATAAAGCATGTATATTTGTGGCATGTAGTGGGCACTAGGGCATAGGGATTATAATTTATGTTTTAGGGATTAGGGATTAGATTATGGTGTTTAAGGACATGTATATAATTTTTCTAATCGCTCTATGCCATGTGAATCTAATTCTTAATACAAAGGATGTTAAATGGGACTAAATCAATTGGTAAATAGGGAAAGCTTATGGTTTACAATTTAGGGTATAGGGTATAGGGTTTATGGTTTAAAACTTCTAGGTTTTAATGTATATACATGGTTTAGGGTACACAATATCAATCACAAACATAATTAATAATAATTTGAATCAGCTGGACCCATTGTGACTATAAAATGTATTTTTGGGTTATCATTATACCCTTAATGTCATCATGCAAATTGAGTGAATTAGTCAAATAGGGCAATAAATCATGTGATGTAGGCCAAACTGAGCCCTATGAACTGAATTCTTATTCTAAATGATGCTAATTTGGGCTAAAATGATTGGTTTAAGGTTTAAAGAGTTTATATTTATGGTTTAGAGTTTAGGGATTAAGAGCTTTAGGGATTAAGGCTTAGGGTATATAAGGTACAATCATGATGGTGATTGGGGAAAATTTGAGCTCTTTGAACCTAGATCTATGAGTAAAGAATGTGAATTTAAGATCAATTATCCCCCACATCATCGTAGATTAAGCCTACAAAGTCAATTGTCATCATGATTGATGCAATTTTAACCAAGTTCATCCCTATGAACCTAATTTTTACTATATATATAAGATGTTAATTGGGGATAAATTTATTGGTTTAGGGTTTAGGGTCTACAATTTAAAAGGTTTGGGGTTTAGGGCTTATGACTTAGGGTTTAATGTAAATGATATAGGGTTTAAGGTTAAAGTTAAATGGTATAAGGTTTAGGGTTTAAGATATTAGATATAGGGTCCAATCACTAAGGTAATTGAAGAACATTTAATCTACTTGTGACACCTATTTATGACTTGATTAACTTCATGTTTGAATTTCTAATGAAATTAGGGTCAATTATTCCATGTACATATTGCATACATGTTATACAATTGATTGAGCCATACATTTGGTTTAGGTTCTCAATTTTGCCTCATTCGTGTAGGGAATTACACACATTGACTAATTGGATCAATTCATGATAGAAGAGATCGATCTTTTGATTTTTCCCCAAATCATATCTTGTTATTGAAGGGGTTAAAATTGGCTTCAAATGCCTCCTTGATTAAAGGAATCAACTAGATCCTCCTCTTTGGTTAATTAAGTTGAAGGGGGTCGAAATAGCCCCAATTAATTTAGATAAATAACTAGATTGGTACTCCAAAGGCTTTAGCTATAGGTTTAAAAAGTGAATTTTATGACATCTCATGATAAAATCAGTTATATCATAAGGCATATATGTTTGTGGCATGTAGTGGGCATTAGGGCATAGAGATTACAATTTATGTTTTAGGGATTAGGGATTAGGGCATATGGTTTAGGTTTAAAGACCTACATATCAATGTCTAATCACTCTATGACATGTGTTTAAACCTAATTATTACTACAAAGGATGTTAATTAGGACTAAATTGAAGTTGGTAAATAGGGAAAGTTTATGGTTTATAATTTTAGGGTTTATGGTTTACGGCTTCTAGGTTTTAATGCATATACATGGTTTAAGGTACACAGGGTCAATCACAAAGATAATTGAGGATAATTTGAATCACTTGGACCCATTTGTGATTATAGAATGTGTTTTTAGGTTGTCATTATACCATAGATGTCATCATGAAGATTGAGTGGATTAGTCAAATGGGGCGATCAATCATGTGATTTGGGCTAAACTAAGCCTTATGAACTTAATTCTTAGTCTAAATGATGTTAATTTGGGATAAAATGATTGGTTTAAGGTATAAAGAGTTTATATTTATGGTTTAGAGTTTAGGGATTATGAATTTTAGGGATTAGGTCTTAGGGTATAGATTTTAGGGTATATAAGGTATAATCATGATGGTGATTAGGGTAAATTTGAGGTCCTTGAACCTAGATCCATGAGTAAATAATGTGAATTTAGGATCAATTATCCCCTACACCATCACAAATTGAGCCTATGAAGTCAATTGTGGTAATGACTGATGTAATTTTAACCAAGTTCATCCTTGTGAACCTAATTCTTACTATATATAAAGGATGTTAATTGGGGCTAAATTGATCCTAGGGGCCTAATGAGCCTCAATGTAAGGAATATCATCCATATGATATCAATTAGGGATCCAAGTGATCACCATATTAAAAAAATAAGTATATTTTCAATTTGATATGTAATTCAGTCCATAGGAGCCATGTGCAAGGAATTACATTCATATATAATGGAAATTGGGGCTTATTTGGCCCTGATTGCATACCATATTGAACCAATCAAGTATTCAATACCAGATGATACATAAATAGTGCCAATCGAGGCTTACCCAAGGAATTGTGTCAACATAATTTTAATTAGGGACCTAATTTCACACCTTATTCAAAAAATTGAGTGTTTGATTCAATCTGATATGAAATAAGACCAATTAAACCCTCTATAAGGAATTATATCCATCTAATAATAATTAGAATTATGATTGTGCACCAAAATCAACTGAAAGAATATTTGGTTCAATATGATATACAATTTAGTCCAAATAAGCCTTGTGTAAGAAATTTCATCCTTATACTATCAACGGGGGGCTCTGTTGGTCCCAAATACATAATATATTGAATCAACGAAGAATTTAGTTTAGTTGAATATGTAATTATGGCTAACCAAGGCTCACACAAGTAACTGAATACATTTGATGTCAATTATAACTTCATTGACCCTGATTGTAAACTATATCTAGCTAATCATGTATTTGGTTTTATCTTATACATAATTGGGGCCAACTGAACCCCATGCAAGTAATTTTATCCATATAATGTTCCAATTGGGTTCCATTATCCCTAATTACACACCATATTGAACCAATTGAGTATTTAGGTTTAATATGATATGCAATTGGGGCCACTCAATCCCCAAGCAAGGAATTACATCCATCTAATGTCATTTGGGGCTCTAATTACACCATGTTAAATCAATTGGTATTTTTTCAATACTATACACAATTAAGGACAACCAAGTCCTATGTAATTAATAACTTCCACCTAGAATATCAATCAAGGCATTTTTCACCCCATGCAATGAATTGTGTCCATCTAATGTCCATTGTGAATATTTTTTCCTAATTACACATCATATTTAACCAATCAAGTATTTTCTTTAGTATAATATGCAATTAAGAGTAATTGGTCCCTGTACAAGGAATTCCTTCAATATAATGCCAATTAGGTATTTGATAGCACACCATATTAAACTAATTGAATATTTAGTTCAATCTAATATACAATCGGGGTTAAATGAGCCCTGAGGAAGGAATTATGTCCATATGATGTCAATTGGGTCTCTAATTGCACACATATTATAAAAAACCAAGTATGTAGTTTATTTTCATATGTAATTGGGGCCAACCAAGCTCCATCCAAGGAAATATGCCCATCTAATGTCAATTTAGGATCTATTGGGATCAAATGAACAATAAATTGATTCATAGGTTAATACATCTCCAATTATCATTTAATGCTATCAATTCTTGAGAAGAACATTGGTCCCAAATAATAATCTTAATCAACCAATATTTGATCTTAAAACTACTAGGCCTAATGGCTCCTATTCAGGTTTAGGGTGTTGAGAATATGTAACATGATCACGTTAATAATGTAGTTAATTAAGTGATCATGGTATTTGAATTTGAATTCAATTCCCATGCTTTTTGGCTCATAAATGGCTTGGATTCTTGAGCCAAAGGGTTAAACTATCAAAGTACAACCGAGTTTTGAAAGGTATGCAAATAAACAACAAATTTCAATTTTGATTGCCAAATACACTAAGAATTTTAGTGTAAAAATTCAAAAAAATGATATCATCATGACGATCAAACTTTCCTATTTCCAAAAATATGATTTTTATAAAATTTAGACTAATTTAAGGTTTCAAACTATGTTGATTTCTAACTATGCCTTTTTTAGGCCACTACATACTATAAACATACATGCCTATACATGTTTATGTAATTTGTCTTTCATTGATCTAAGTGAAAAACAAGTTATATGGTTACCAAATAGGCCTAATTATACACACATTAAAAAAAAATGATTTTCATTTTTTTGAGGTAGTTAGGCATGTTGCATGGATGCATATTCATTTCTTTGTTAGTTTTTAGGATATATTTACTTAAAAAATTCACAAAAAAGGTATTCATTGAAAAAATATAAAAAAATATAGGTGACCTACTAGAAGAACTTGTCTAAATTTTCTCCAAAGGGTTTCAAATAATATTAAATGCTACTCAAAAAATGGTGCACAACACGATCGTCTATCTACTATGTTTTCTAAAACAAAAAAGAGTTCCTCTTTAAATTTTAGATGTTTCACCTAGTTATACTTAACTATAGTAATTTTTTTTAGTGTTTTATAAACTAGACTCTAAATACTACATTTCATGTTCTTACACCATCTTCAAATTTGGAGTGCAGATATCTCAAATTATCTATAGAAGTTCAAATTTCTAAAATTTTAGGAAAATCATGTTCACGGGTAGGCCACTTTTTTCCCCCCAACTTTGTGCACTTACCCAGCAAGTGAATCAACAATATAATTTTGATCTCAAGGGATATGCTCAATTGTAAAAGAAGCAAAATATTTGTCAAGGGTAGTTGTGATTTGATGATAAGTAATGAGATTTTCACATTTGCATAAATAATCACCATTGACCTGGCAACACATGGGTTGAGAGTAATCCAAATCATGCATATATGTGATTTTTAAATCAAGGGATACTCTCATGCCTAAGATTAAGGCTTCATACTTAGACATATTATTAGTGACATTTAATGTAAGGTGAAATTACAAAGGGATAATTTTACCAAGAGGAATAATAAGGATATAACCTACCCCAGTTCTTTGAAGGCATTTTGCATCATCAAAGTGAAGGGTCCAAGTATCTTCATGTAAATCAACATTAATTTTAGGAAGTTCTTCAATAACTACTTTTGGTTTAGTAGTATTAGAAAAGATAAAGGACTCATCAAGATTACTTGATTTAAGATTAACAATGAAGTTATGGAAGTATTATTTAAGAGATATGGCCTGATTAAGACCTTGAATATAGATAATATTATTATTGGGAAGACTATCTTGAAGGTGACTAGTAGTTGGTACAGGGGTTGCGACAAGTTGATCAACAATAATTTGTCTTTTGAATTTTTTGTGTGTAATAATTTGGAAATCAAATTCCATGAGAAGGACCATCCACTTGCCAATTCTATCTCTAGGAAGAAAGGCTTTGGAGAAAAAGTGATGAAGTGGATTGTAATGAACAATAATGTAAGTGGTTTGATAAAGCATATAATGTCAGAGCTTTTTGACAGTAAAATTTATGGCATGTCAATCACATTTTATTTTTATATAACATTTCTCATAGTTGATGAGGCCCCATCTTATATAATAGATGACACATTCCCTCCTAGTATTATCTTGTTGGGAAAGCATTACCCCAAATTATATGGGTGTGGAATAAGTATATAAGATCAATGAAAGATCATTAAAAGGTGGAAGAAGAGTAGGTGGGTGAAGCAAGGACTCTTTCATATTTTCAAATGCTTTTTGACAATGATCTATCCATTTTAGGGCATTAACTTTCTTAATAATAGAATTAACATAATAGATATAGTAAGCCATTTCAAAGATGAACCATCTAATTGCCCCAAGTTTACCAAGGTAAGTGAAAATATCTAGAATGGAATGAGGGATGGGAATGTTGACAATAACATTGATCTTGGTATGGTCAATGTTAATTCTATAAAGAGAGACTAAGAATCCTAACAGTTTGCTAGATGTGACATCAAAAACATACTTGTAGGGATTTAGTCTAACTTTATATTTAATGAGGTGATCTAAGATGATATAAATACCAAAGAAATGAGTCTTTCAACTTTTGTACTTGGTAATGAGGTCATCCAGATAGGTTTCTACAATCTTGTGGATAAGATCATAAAAAATGTAGGTCATTTCCCATTTATAGGTAGCTCTAGAATTTTTTGATACTGAAGGGCATTTTAACATAACAATAGGCACCCCATTCCATGGTGAAAGTTGTCTTATGTTGGTTTTCAAGTGAAATTTGAATTTGATTATAACTCAAGAAACCATCCATAACAGACAACATTTTATAATCGATAGTGGAATCAATAATGGTATCTATAAAAGGCAGGGGAAAATTATCCTTGGGACAAATAAGATTAAGATTACATAAATAAATGTAGATGTGAATGACCATAAAGAATTTCTTTTGAATAGGGATAATGTTAGAGACCCATTATATATAGTCTATAGGCTTTATAAACTTAGCATCAAGAAGTTTGATAATTTATTGATGGTATAAAGTTGAAACTTTTGGTGAAAATTTTCATTATTTTTGTCACATGGGTTTGGCATCATGTAAGTGATGATGTTGTGTGCCACGATGCTAGGGTCAATACCAGGCATGCCCTCATAGTACCAAGAAAAATTCTCATGATATTTATTGAAGAATAAGCTGAAGTTATCATGATTAGCTGGTGTGAGTTCACGAGAGAGTGTAATTGGTCAAAGGCATGATGGGGTACCATATTCAATTCAAGTAGTTCCCTCGATAAACATAACATTTCCATCTTGGAAATGATATGGTACATTAGGTAAAGAGGAAATGGGATTTTCTTTAGGATCAATGCTAGCATTAAATTTCTTAAAATAAGTGGCTTGCTTTTCGAAATTCCTAAGTTTGTGATTCTGTCGAGGTAGTTGAGGTTCTCAAGCATGAAACAATTCAATAATGGCTTCATCACTAGGAAAAGTGGTAAGAGGACCATAATATTGACATCTAATTCAAGATCAAGAATTTTATTATCATGGTGGTCATATTCAGAATGTATTTGATGTACATCTATGGCCTTGGCATCTAATGTAATCTTATGAGTAGGTGGAGTGGGGAAAGAAGGTTGATCGTATTTGATTGGTTTATTAACATTATTAATGGGGGAAGAATTGGATTTAATGATTGGATATGTAGTTGGTATAGAAGATGCATGAATTTCCATAGGTTTGAAAGGTAGGATTTGTTCTACCACCCAAGGAGTATCAATAAGTGGAGAATTAATATGAGGTACATTACCTTCAAGAGCTAACTCAAAGGTAGTGGAAATGGTATGATTATCATGATTGAAAGCATGTATTTGGGCTAATTTTTTTTGATAATTTTGAACATCCAAGTCTTGTGATTGAGCTTGGGCCATGATGTAGTTATCATCATAGGTTGGAGAAGTTGTACATGCTTGAGATTTAATAGGAATTTCATAAGGGGAAATACCTAGATCACTGAATTTATATGGAGACATGATTAAAGGATATTGGAATAATTTGGCCACTCTATAATCATTGCATGTGAAGGCATCTTTTGTGTAATAGGATTTTTAAGCATTGCATGGAGGGGGAAATTAGTGATATCATTAATGAGAGGGATGGTGTGATCACGAGGCAATAAATAATGAGGAATACACTCTAATATGTAATGAGGTAGCTTATTAGTGTTGTAAGTATGTTACAAGTCATTAGGCTCACCATCATTTGAATCAACAAGAATGACATGTAAATCTAGATTAATGTTGACAAATTTAGGTAAGGGAACACTATTGATTATTAGAATGGTAGGAATGTGATATTGAGATTTAGGATTGGGAAGTTGAATACTCTGAGGGTTGGGATTGACCTCATGTTTATAACTTTTTCCATTATGAAGGAAATTGATACATTGGCTACTAGAAGAGGTGATAACTCTAATTCTATGAGTTCATAGTTATCCTAGGAGTATGTTGTAAGATAGGGGTAAATCAAGGACCATAAAATTAGTTTGAACAGTCTTAGAGTTGATTTTAAGAGGGATCCAAATACAACCAAGTGAATTTTGATTCGTTTTGTCAAACATATGACATGCTAGTTGGGTTTTCTTGAGATGATCTTTATTATATCCAAGTTGTTAGATGAGTCACAAATATGTCACAATAATACCAGACCCTTTGTTTACTAAAACTATATGAATGAGGGTCATATTAATGGCTATTTTAATGAATAGAGGTGGATCATTAACATGAAAGAGGATCTCATCATTAATCATGTCTTCTTCAAGAATTTTGATGGAAGTTTTCGAAGAAGGATAAATGGATTCAATGATATGCACGTTGGTTGTTTGAGGCTCAAGAGAGGGTGTTCTTCTTCTATAGAAGATGGGTCTTCAATTTCTTATAATTTTTGCATGAGGAACTTGTGATGATAAGGAGAGGTATGAACTAAATCCATAAGAGGAATATTGAAAGGCATGGGGTTGAGCTCCTGTAAGAAGTTACAATGAGTTTTAAAAGAAGAACTAGTGTAAGGTTTAGAAGGTAAGATAGACTATGAAGGAATGGAAGTGGTTGGTGGTTTAGAATAGGGTGATGGTTCCTTGTTAGATTCTAAATCTAGGTGAGTGGTTGTAGTATATTTAAGGAGTTGTTCTTACAAAGATGGTTTCTTAGGTTTAGTGATAGGATCTTTGTGAGCTAGTTTTCAATGATAATTGACTTTGGCTGCATTGAGATATTGAGATTTATTGTAATATTGGTCATAGTTGGCATCAATGGTATCAACATCTTTGGTAATTTGTTGAGCATTAGACGTGGAAAAATATTTTTGGTTATTAGAAGAAAAATATTTGGGAGCTTGTTGTTTTTGAGAAGCGGTGGTGTATTCTTGATGATGGAGTTAAATCATGGATTTGTGAGTGAAAGAATCACAAAGCATATATGAGATAAAAAATTTGGTAAGCCCTCTACAAGTTTCATGGGAATGACCAATGTCAATGTGAAACCAAAAAAATTGATTAGGATCATAAAATTTAGGAGGATTATTGGGATAAGTAAATGGTTTAGAGGGTGCTAAAAATTGTTTCATTTGTTATACAACCAATGGTATGTGAGAAGATGGGGTTTTTTTAGCTTTGGCAACCCCTAGCTTGGTTTGAGTAGTATTGCCAGTTATTACATTGGTAAAATTTTGAAAATATCCTTTGAGGAATTTGGTATTAGGTTCAAAATTTTTCATTAAGAAGTCTTGAATCTTGGCTTAGGCAAGAGATTCGTTAAGTGTTTAAGGGGCAAAATTTTGAACCTTAAATTGAAGAGGAGTTAAAGTAGTTATAAAAAGTTTAAATAGATTATCATCAGTCATGTTATGGTTGAAATTGTGTGGTAAATATTCCTATCATTTGATAAAATCATGAGCTGATTCGGTGGGAGACTGCTTAGCATTGATGAAATAGCTAAGGTAATTTTCAAGGAAATCATTTGTTGAAACTCTTTAATTAAAGGATTAACTAAATCATCTTATTTACATATGGAATGTTTGGGAAGTTGGTTGTACCATTCCAATACATCGTGATTGAAGGTTTTAACCAAAAGTTTAGTTGTGGTGAAAGCATTAGTTTGAATATATTCTTTGTAAAGATTTTGGAATTCCTTAAGAAAATATGTAGGGTCTTTAGTCCCATCATACTTGATAGTTGGAGATATGTTACCAATATTAATGGAAATAATTAAAGGATATAAGGGTTATTTTGGATATTTTGAAGCATATTTTTATTCATGATAGGTTAGGTAATGACATTTATTATGACATCTTTAAGATGTAGATGAATAAGGTTTTGGTTATTTTGAAGGATTAAAACCGGAGGTTGATTAGCCATATTGATAATATGATGTTGTAATTGCATCATTTAGGAGGTGTTATATGTTTTCATTATGTTCATTTGTTTCAATATTTGCATAAGAAGTTGGGTTATATCAATTGGCATGTTGGTATTGGTAGGATGACTCCTCAAATGGGTGTTAGGGGGATGGTTGTTAGGAGCTGGATTACCAATGGGGTTGTTAGATAGAATTATGTCAATCACTTCCACATTATAGTGAGATGATTGAAGATGGGAATTGTCTTGATAGGTAAAAAAAGGATTTGATCCACCTAACTCATCTTGAGGAATGATTTAAACCATGTTACAATCCACCGATGAGATAGTGGATGAAGTATTCCAAGAGTGAGGATTATCTTGGGAGGTAAAGAAGGAAGAAAAGAATACCTCATATAGTGTCTACATGGATTTAGGTTGTATAAAAAGATTCTAATGGGAGATTTCATGATGCTTGATGAGAGAAATAGAATTTAGGAAAGAAGAAAGAAAATTAGGGATAGAGTTGGCTAGAAAAAGAACTAAGTCATCCAGATAAAAATAAGGGTTGACCAACAAAAGTTAGGGTTGACCAATAGGTACCAAGTCAATTGGGTCAAAAAAGTATTACTAGAACACAAGTTGAAAATAGTACAAAGTCATATGGGTCAATTGTGTACTACTAGACAAATGATATAATATAGATATAAGACCACATAGTCATATAGGTCGACACTGTACTATTGGCAGGAAGGTAAAATACAATCTGTAAGAGACTACATTGAATAGGATGACAATGTTATGAAACAAGGGAATTTTTTTGAAATATAATAGAAGTAAAAATTAAAGGAGACACACAAATAATTGGATCAATGTGATTGATCTAATTGGGGCACATAACATAAAACCTTGCACCAACGCTGGCTAATAAAAGTTTTTGAAATACAACACATAATAATCAAAGAGCAAGGAATCAAATGAAAACTAAATACTGACTAAGTGGTCACCCTAAGTGTTATTATATTATTATAAAGTTTTGATTTTATTTTGAAAGAAGAGATGGTTGAAATAAAGAACTAGAAAGTAGTTTAGAGTTGGTTTCAAGACATTTGGGTTGAAAGAGTTTTGTGTTGGCAATGGTACTGGCTTGGTATTGGGGTCTATCCCCTCACTTCATAATCCTGAAGTGCTAAGGGTGTCATGTGCTTTAAAAATATATACCATTAACCATATATTTATACTTGGCTAGAAAACCAAGTTGGCTTCCCCTTTGGTGATGAAATCCAAGTAGGTAGGCCTTGGGAAGACAAATGATTAAATGCATTTTAAATTTTATGTGATTTGGTAGTGTGTGAAAAAGATTAAAATAGTATAACTAAAATATTAATTTGAAAAACCACCTATTTAGACTATGTGAGTTATTCTAAGCATGCAAACAACTAAAAATGGAATGTGAATTAATTACTAGCAAATAGTTGTTAATTCTTTGATTAAGAATAGTATAGAGTTGGTTCAGATGACACTGTATGAAAATAGTATAGGATAAAGTCAACTGGGTCATTGCTATTTTGTATAAGCAAGGTCCTTAAGAAAAAATTCAAACAGGTCAACTATGTCTCTTAGATAGAAGACATACTACATAACTAAGTTGACTAGGTCAACCTAGTTAGCTGTAGAGTTATAGTTTTAAAGATTGCTAACTTGTGAAAATAGAATTGAAAGAAGTATTAAAATGATAGAGAGAGGAAATAAAGGAAGCTTGGTGGGATTTAATATAATTAAAATTACAATTTTTTTGCTGTGATGCCTTAGTTGCTGCTTTCAAATTATGCAAATTGGGTCGACTAGTTTGACCAAGTTCTATAGAACCCTATATGTTGAAGAAGAATAAGGAATATGGTCGACTCGAGTATTTTTTGGCCTATATGATGGTAGAAAGAATTATTAGACAAAGTCAACCTCTTTGATAGTGTATGTTAATCTAGAATTGAAGTGTACTATGTCGACCTATTTGATTTAATAACCTATAGTTGATGAAGACTTACACATATAAAATAGACTCATTTTGAAATGACTATGTGTTTAACCTATGCATAGAAAGTTAGAACTATACCAACTAGTTTGATACACTAATAAAAATATAATAAAATGATAAAAATGGTGGTGTGAAAGAAAACCTGTAAAGGTTAGATTCATGTCAGGTTCACCAGAATATATGTAATGAGAAATGTAACTAATCTATAAATCAATCCTAACTCAGATAAGATAAATCCTACTTACACTTATGATTGTGGATACATTATATATTCAAGGTCATGACCAATATGGATCTATTAGACCTATCAAATGGATATTTTACCACAATAATATCACTAGGGAGGGTTCCAAAGCCTCTAATCAAACAAAACTATATAATAAACCTAACTAGGTCTTATGTTTTCATTTTCACTAAACTAATAACAAGTAAAGAAAAGTCTAATCTAGTGCTTACCAAATATTTTGGCACAAAATCAAGTTAGTTTAAAAATAAAAGTAAACATGCATAAGAGAATATTATTTAAGCTATGTATAGGTAAGACCCTAATGCATGAAGAGAATAATATATTAAAAAGCCATTACTTATGCTACTTCTATCTACTAAAGAGAGGAGAAAAGTTAGAGGTACTTATCTTAAATATGAACTCATCACGACTCAATCTCTCCCTTGTCCAAAGGTGCTTCGTAAGAGGTTGTTATGATTTGGAAGGATCACTAAGAAAGGCCAAAGTACCCAAGACTTTTCCACAAGATAAGATTCTTCTCCAAGTAGAAACCCTAAACTAATAATCTTGAAGTAGAATGATAGAAGAACAGATTGTAAAGAAGTGTAAATGAATAATTAACTCTTTCTTTCTCTCTAAGAATGATAAAATAGATGTGTTTATATAGGCTGATATAACCCTAGTCCTTTCAAAAAGTTTAGGTTGATAAGGTTGACCAATTGACCTTGTATCATTATTGATAAAATTAAATTAGGTCACAGTCTAGGTCAGATAGGGGATGACCTATATCTTAAATAAGTTTTATCAATTAGATTACAAGGTCAATGGGGCTGACAATGTGGCATAAACTATCAAAAATTATTTTAGGCTAGGGAAGGGCTAATGAAGGTGGAAAATGACTAGAAGAGGGTGTAAAATAGGAGGAAAAGATTAGGGGAATGTTTTTAGGATATGGTTAGAATGATATCAAGTGGTAGTAATGGGACAATAATCCTATGAAGCACTAAAAGTCTACCCACCCCTTTCCCAGTGCACCCTTTAAGGCATACACTTAGAGAGATTGAGACTCAACATGTTCTTGCAAGATAGAAAGTATTAGTAATTGATAAAGTTTGAAATATTATGTGTATATATATTCCCCACTCAAAGCTCATCATGTGTCACTCAAGTGCAATAGGGAATAGTGCTTCAAGAAAAGAACATATCAACACACAATGCTGAGGCTAAATTCTTTTATAGTATTTTAAAGAAAAAATAACTAAAAATGGAAATAATTGAAACAATAAAAGTAATGCATACCTTGAATCAGTTTTATTCTTGGATGATTGTCTACTATGTTTATATTTTTGGTCATGGAGGTCACAAAAATTGCTTTCAACAAACCCAAGCATACAAAACTAAAGATAAAAAATAAATAAATGTAGGAGAGCTAAGATAATTGATGCTATGTGGATGAGATGTAATTGGAAATTTAGAGATTTTGGGTGATAAGTGCTATGTTAGACCAAATTACCAAGTCAAATTTTGAGTAAATCGGGTAACTAAAAATCCAAGGCTACTAAAGACCAAAAAATTCAAACAAGTAAACCTAAAGTAAGAAAGGCAAATTCACCAAGTCAAACTAAGGATACATGTCAAAAAGGATGATAATCAAACATTAATGTAAAAGCATTAACAATCCTTACATAAACAAAGATATGTAAGCAAAAATGATAAAAAAACATTGGTGAGTGAGAAGTGACAATACATACTCAATAATCAATGGAAAAAATGCATAAAAGGGAAAACAACATTGGTGAGTGAAAAGTAACAAGCTAACCTCATTTGATAATGGAAAAAGTACATAAAAGTATAAATAAACTTAGGTGTCTAAAAAAAGGGTGGTACAAAAATAACAAATGGAAAAAGGAGGTAAAGTGATGCTATATATGTAGAGTCATGGTGTAAAAATAATCCATAGTCACTCGAACATATTGTTTAGTTCTAAGGATAGATAAAATTGAAAAAAAGTAGTGCTAACATGTTTTAAATATGTGAAGAAGAGGGAAATACAAAAGAGGGAAAAATAGATTTAGAACCACACTTTCCTATTAAGGGAAAAAAGGAAATGGGTGGATGGGAGAATGAAGGTAAAACCAAGGTAGAGGAACTATTTATCAAAGTCATGACACTCAAATTAGGTTTGTCAAAACAAGAGGACTTTATGCAGTAGGTAGATCATCCCATGAAGGCTATATGCATGTAAATTAAAATGGACCTACCTTCTCAAAATGTGTTTCCCATTCTTCACGACCCCTTATAGAGTTGTTGGTCTACTGAAAAGATTGGGTACTTTTATGAGAAAGTAGGTAACACTATAGAGTTTGTTGAATTCTCCTATTCAAATCTATTGGCATATCATACCCTAATGGACTTTGACTCTATCATGAGGCCAACTATAGAGTTTGAGCCTTAATTGAAGATAGGAGATGTGATTGTAATCACATCTTTCGATGTGATTTTAAATTATTAACTTTGTATGTTGCCTTTTGGATATCATTGACTTTTGTTTCAAATGATTTGGATTTTAAATTTCTTAATGGATTTTTCGATTCCTCCTTAATATGGATTTAGAGAACCAAACATGGGTACTAAATATGAATTTCATTTGAATACTTTGGACTTGGTTTGTAAGAGAGAGAGCTTAGAGAGCATGGTGTTTAAGAGTCTTTTTTAAGTCAGGTGAAATAAAAGTGCTATCTTGACTTCAACCTTGTTTTGTTTAATGTGGAGCGAAAGGAAAAGAAATCAAGAGGAATGAAACATGAAACAATTTGAATTACTTCAAATCATAAGAAAATGTGACAAAGGTCAAAAAAGGGATACAATGACATTGAAGTGTGATTCCTTATCATATGAATGAGGAAAATGTAGGAAAACATGCTAACATAGTTTGTTGTGCAAATTTTATCTTCAAAATAAGCAAAATCTAAAGTTGAGAACAAAGGATTAAAAACTTTTGACTATTACAAACACATTCTAGAAAAGTAACATTGATTTAAAGATGGTGATTTTATGAGGAAGGCAAGGTCTTGTCCATGGTCTTACAATGCAACTCATAAAAAATAAACCCACGAGGGTAGACAAAACATGTAAAAAGTAAATGAAAAATAAGATATTTATGAGGAAGGCAACATTGGTGAGTGAAAATTAACAAGCCAACCTCACTCAACAATGGAAAAAGTACATAAAATTAGAAATAGACTCAAGAGTACAAAAAAGGGTACTACAATAATAAAAAATGGAAAAAGGAGGTAAAGAGATGCTAGAGATGTAGATTCATGGTGTAAAAATAATCCATAGTCACTCAAACATATTGTTTGGTTCTAAAGATAGATAAAATTAAAAGAAAGTAGTAAATCAAACATATTGTTTGGTTCTAAAGATAGATAAAATAGAAACAGTGGATAAAGTACATAAAAAGGAAAACAACATTGGTGAGTGAAAAGTAACAAGCCAACCTTAATCAAAAATGGAAAAGTACATAAAAGAAGAAACAAACTTAAGCGTCCAAAAAAAGGGTAGTACAACAATAACAAATGAAAAATGGAGGTAAAGCGAGGCTAGAGATGTAGAATCATCATGTAAAAATAATCCATAGTCACTCAAACATATTGTTTGGTTCTAAAGATAGATAAAATTGAAACAAAGTAGTCACTCAAACATATAGTTTGGTTCTAAAGATAGATAAAATTGAGACAATGGAAAAAGTGCAGAAAAGGGAAAACAACATTGGTGAGTGAAAAGTAGCAAGCCAACCTTGCTCAACAATAGAAAAAGTAAATAAAAGTAGAAATGGACTTAGGTGTCCAAAAAAAGGGTAGTGAAATAATAACAAATGGAAAAAGGAGGTAAATAAATGCTAGAGATGTAGAGTCATGGTGTAAAAATAATCCATAGTCACTCAAACATATTGTTTGGATCTAAATATAGATAAAATTGAAATAAAGTAGTGCTAGCATTTTTTTAAGATGTGAATATGGAAGTACCTAAGAGGGAAAAACATATTTAGAATAATAATTTCCTATGAAGGGAAAAATGAAATGGGTGGATGGGAAAATGAAGGTAAAATCAAGGTAGAGGAACTCCTTATCGAAGTTAAGACTCTCAAATTAAGTTTTTCAAAACAAGAGGACTTTCAACTTTAAGGACTTTGAAGAAATTATATTAGCCATACAAGTCTTAGATCAATAAATGCAGTAGGTAGATCATCTCATGAAATCAATATGCATGAAAAGTAAAATGGACCTACCTTTTCATAATGTGTTTCTTGTTCCTTAGGACCCCTTACAGAGCCATCAGTCTACTATGAAGATTTGGGTACTTGCATGATAAAGTAGGTATCACCATAGCGTTTATTGAATTCTCATATTCCAATGTATTAGCCTACCACACCCCAATGGACCTTGGCTCATCATATGACCAATTATAGAGTTACACTGATTGAAAGATGGTGATTTTATGAGGAAGGCTAGGTCCTATCCATGGTCTTACACTAAAACTCATAAAATAGAAACCCATGAGGGTACACAAAGCATGTAAAAAGTAAATGAAAAATAAGATATTTGTGAGGAAGGCCAAGTCCTATCTATGGTCTTACACTATAAATCACAAAATAAAAACCCAAGGGGGTGCTAAAAAGTATTGGAAAGTAAGAAAACAAAGAGGACAAAAGGAAGTCATGAGGAAGACTGGGTCCTATCTATGATTTTAAAATCTAACTCATGATAAAAGAGGAACCAAAAGACCAAAAGGAAGGACTAAGGTTTGTGAAGAGAGGGTTGTTGCAGAGGGTGAGACCCATGTAAATATCCTACAAAAAGTTTTAGAGGGATGACATATAGAAAACATGATAAGAAGGGAAGGATTTAGGCAAAATACATTTTTAAGAATTGTGCATTGGTGGGATATTTGAAAATATGGCCTTCATTAATTTGAAGGTGATAGGTATTTGGACCAAGAAAGTATTTGACTAAATAAGGGCCCCACCATTTTTGGGCATATTTACCTTCTTTGTCATGAGTATAGTCTAGCTTAAGGACAAGATCATCAATATTAAAAGTGTGAACTTTAACTCTTTTTTAATGTTGTTTGGCAATGTAGACCTTGTATTGGTGATTATGTTGCAGGTAGAAAGATGGTGCTCATCAAGGAGATCAAGATAATCAAGGTGAGATTCACGTAATTATTCATCGAGTTCGATACCATGAAGAGAGATACAAAGAGAAGGAAGCTCAAATTTTTATGGGAGGACTCATTCAAAACCATAGACTAGTAAAACTGGCGTTATCATAGTAGATATGCATATGTTAGTGTGATAGGCCCAAAGAACGAGGTATAGATAAAGATGTCAATCCATGTAGGTTTCATGAATTATTTTTTGGAGAATTTTATTAATAATGTTGTTGAAGGCCTCAACTTTGCCATTGCATTATGGATGGTAGGGTTTGGAAAATTTGTGATTATTTTAAATTTATCACATAGCTATTTAACATCTTTATTTTTGAAGTTACCATTATTGTATGAAATGATAGTATGAAGAACACCAAATTAGCTAGTGATTTGATTAAGGATGAATTTGGAAATGATGGTATCGGTGACATTGACGAGGGGCATAGCCTTGACCCAGTTGATAAAATATTATGTGGCAATGATAATAAAGACATGCCCATCTTGAGATCTAGGTAATTTTTCTATGAGATTTAATCCCCACATGAAAAATGGCTAGGGGACTCCATGATTTGAAGCTTGGATGGAGGTGAATAAATTAGATCATCATAAAGTTGGCAAGGAGTACACTGTTTAGCAAAATCAATGGCATCCTTTTCAAGAGTAGGCCAAAATTATCCCATATGTAAGCATTTGTGGGCTATAGCATGTCCACTATAGTATTTACCACAAATGCCACCATGTACTTGTTCAAGAAGAGAAGGCACTTCTTATTTCATAACACAATGAAGTACGGTACCTTTAACATTTAGATAATAGAGGATATCATATTGAAAGACATGTTTGAAAGCTTACTCATGAATATGAGTTTTTTACAGGAATTAATGTTTAGAGGATAGGTTTGGTGTTTAATAAATTGAATAATGTATTTGTACCACATGCTTTGTTGGATGGTGACAACCTCAATATGTCAGATGAGTGAATCTTGTGGTTGAATGGAAGATGAGGATTTTCTTATTTAGATAAGAAAAGTGGAATCGGTAAAAACTTGGTATGGATGAAAAAGAGATGTTAAAGAAGCAAGTCAATCAATAATAAAATTTTAATCTCAAGGGATAGGCTTGATGGTAAAAGAAACAAAATATTTGGTAAGGGTAATTGTGATTTGATGATAAGAAATGGGATTTTTAATTTTGCATTGATAATCACTATTGGCCTGGCAACAAATGAGTTGGGAGTCACCCAAAACATGTAGATATGTGAGTCTAAATCAAGGGCTGCTCTCATGCGTAGGATTAAGGCTTCTTAATCTACCATGTTATTAGTGACATTGAATGTAAGGTGAAATGCCAAAGGGATAATTTTACCAAGATGACTAGTGAGGATACAACTTGCCCCAACTCCTTGAAGGCATTTGACACCATCACAATGAAGGGTCTAAGTATATTCATGTAAATAAATAGTAATTTCAAGAAGTTCTTTTGATTTTAAGAGTTCGTTGAAAGAAAGTGGTCTATATTTAACATTTTAGTGCTTGTCGAGACATGAAATGGGTCTAGGATGACCCTAAGGAGCTTGAAGAAATGAAAATATATCTATTGGGTGTGAAAAGAGCAAGGGGACATTAGCATTTCCAATTTGCCAATGGCATAATGCACTATAGTCCAAAGGGTTATGTTAATGTCCAAGTGGTAGGAATAGGTGAAAATGGGACTTGGGTGCCTAAGTGAAGGCTTAGTGTTGTTTTTGGTATATCTAGGTATGGATTGGACTCACATAAAAGCTGTAAAGTGATCTAGAGAGGCCCTAAGACAGGTCTAAGTCTAAGCTAAGGACAAGGTGGTCTCAATTGATGCTCATTGTACTCAAATGACATTTTATATGAATACAAAAGCTTTATCTTATCATGTAGTAAATTAAGAAATTAAGCATATA
This sequence comes from Torreya grandis, assembly GCA_037957365.1. Classification (NCBI taxonomy): domain Eukaryota; kingdom Viridiplantae; phylum Streptophyta; class Pinopsida; order Cupressales; family Taxaceae; genus Torreya; species Torreya grandis. The sequence goes on from JARHVA010004851.1 coordinate 712,312, forward strand.
ATAAATGAAATTAGTTATCCATGTCATTGTTAAAAAATAGCATTTTCATGTAACATATGTATAGTATAAGTGATTATCAAAACATTTTTATGATATGTAGATCAACATGGTAGAAATGTTGTGAATAAATATAACCTACTAAATTTTTCATAGAGAACAAAGAGATGCCCCCAACTTAGCAAGGTTTTTGGGTAATAAGGAAAGCCTGACATCAAAACCATGAAAAAGTATATCATGTATCAGACTCAAATACCTCATGAAAATAAATTTATATTTAAAAAATTGAAATATGATATCTATCTAACATAAAATAAATAACATATTAATCTAGAAACATTTGAAATTTTTCCATAAGTCCTCATTTTGAATTTATGAAAATATTATGATTTTTTAAATTTGTGAATTATTTGCATGTTTTTTGAATTTTTTCCATAATTGAATTTTTTTTAAAATATTGGAATTGAAAATTGCTTCACAAGTAAAGCTTCAAAAATATTGGAAGATGAAGGGATTCAAAAAATCCTCAACAAGGTGCAAAAGCATAGTGTGATAGGAAGGAAGGCAAATAATGTGGCCCCAATGTATGTGGAAATGAGTCATAGTAATGTAGCTTGAATGATTAAGATAGAGACGCACATGCTCCTCATTTGAATGAGATATATATATATATATATATATATATATATATATATATATATATATATATATATATATATATATATATATATATGTATATATATATATGTATATATATATATATATGTATATATATATATATGTATATATATATATATATATGTATATATATATATATATATGTATATATATATATATATGATCATGGAAGTTAAATGAAAGCAATAACATGATAAGTATGCAATAGTAACTAAGAATGAACATTGAAAGTAATTGTGAAGTAGTTGGTTTGGATTGTTTGAATTGGTTTGAAAATCAAGAGGGCAAGTACCTAAAGTGGAAAATAAAGCCAAGGGATAAAACAATGCACAGATGAGGGATATAATAATTTTGAAAAGAAGTAAAATAATAATAAGTTATGTACAAAGGGAAGTATGCAACTAGCTTAACCAATTATATTAGTGATGGGTATGTATGCATAACCCATGGAATGATATGAAGAAGTGTTAACTATAGATACCTCTAAATCTAAATTAAGATCATATATTGTAATATGACCCTTTGAATCACTGCTTATATGTCCATGTAAACATGTATCTTCATATTTCATAGGAGAATATGTAACAACATGTGCTTATGGTGAAGCTTTCTAAATAACCTATGGTGCCTGAAGAGATGAATACCTCTTTTTATATACCAATTTCTACTTAGGATAATGTGCCATTCTCTTTGAAACTAACTAAATATGATCATGTGTAACTAAATTATACTCATATGTAGATGGAGAAATTTATCATGTAATATGATCATATTCATGAATAGATGAAGAAACTGATTCTGTAATATGCTCATGCTCACTAATAGATGAAGAAACTGTAATGTGATTTGTAATATGTAGATCATGATCTTGAATGGTTTTGTAAACTATTTCATTAATTTTATAGTCATCTAAAATGTATTTTAATGTAATGAGTGTCACTTTATACTACCCTATCTTTAGCTTAGCCTTAGACCTATCTTAGGGCCTCTTTTGACCATTTTCCATCTTTTATGCACATCTAACCCAGGACTAAATATATCACAAGTCACATTAAGCCAACACCTAGGCACCCTATATCCTTTCTCACATGTGCCATCTACCTGGATAATAATGCAACCCATTTGGTATAACATAGTGTGCTAATGGCAAAGGGGGAAACACTACTGACCCTTACCTTATTTCACCCCAATGAATATGTTTCCACTCCCCAAAGAATCTTAGGGTTGGCCTAGACTAATTTCATGTCTCGACTAGCATCAAAATAATATATAAATATTAATCTCATTCATTTATCCCTTAAATGACAATTCTCATGAACAAGATCAAAAATAGTTGTGAAAATCAAGGTCATTAATCCCTATTAACCCCTATTTTAGAATACATCCATTTACAAAAGCCTAGAGTTTAGTTTTACTCAGATTTCCTATTTCAAGTCACACTTAAAACATTCAAAGTGGCATTCATAGCTAGACATAATAGCATCACTCTCACTTGCACCAACACTTAGATAGGGATAACTACATCGATATTGATCCCCTTTTAAGGTATTGGTATGTAGGCAACATTCAGCACATGGGGTGTTGAAGTCACATCCAACCTACCCTATTAATACCACTCTTATTACACTTGTGTTAGTCAAAAACCTAGAATCATGGAAGCTTAGGGTTCCACACTGAAATAAGTCAAAATGAAGCACAAACGATGATCCAAGTCTCGATCATGCAACCACAAGCTTCCCAAAATAAAGTGAAGGTTTGACCTGAGTTTCACTATTTTATCTGTATAGGGTCAATATCACTACATAAAAAATTAGTAACATAGTGAATTATTGGAAAAGAGGGTTATGCTACTATCTAAAGAAGGCTTTGATACCTATTTTTTATTGATGACACTCTACCCTACTTCTACATCACTTTACAACCTGCCACTTATCTATTTCAATCATATTTTCTAGCTAATTACCCCCTTTATAAGTCATTAATATTTTTAAGCTAAGCAAAAAAATTAATTATTATATAAAATAATGGTTATTGATATTATAATATTTTATTCCCTAATTTACATACTCAACTCTTTTATCTACTTAAGATTTTATATTAATTCCCAAAATGGTTAAATCATTTGATGAACCCAACTTACTTTAAAAATAATGGTTAAAACCCTAATGTAACATTAGGGTTTCCCTTCTTATTTTTAAAATTTACACAGTTTTAATCATGATCATCATGATGGAAGACATTTTTTACTTTTTGGTACAAAGTCTTGTGGTTTATCTTGCATGATTATTACCTACCATTTGTATAAATATGCATATGTATGTCACTCCTGTCATGAATCATGTTAGAACTCAACTTATTTCATACATTATTCCACCTCATCTTGAGCCCCCTTTTATGGAGAGAATTTTTATATGGACAATTTTGAGTTACCTTTGGTTACTACTAGATGAAAAAAAGCTCAGATGACTCTTTTTGTTCATCCTCCTCCTAGACCATTGACTACCTTAACTCACATCCTATCTCTACTACTTACCCTTAGTAAATAGTTGATCCCATAGTTTGAGATATTACTAGATGAAATCGGGTGCCTCTTTAGCATATATAGGAACAACATAATCCCATCATCCCTCCTCATCTCCAAAATAATACAATAGGACCTAAGGATCAATACAAATCATATGATATAATTTCTTAGTTGAGAAATATACCAACCAAGATTTTTATAGTAGAATTACTTTAATAGGTAACCATATTCAAAGATATTCTTTTTCAAATACTCAATCATACATTTTTGACTTGTGATAAAGAGCTGACTTATTTTGCATTTATCATGAACACTAAAAAGGACATTGAGGATGTTATATCTTTTGGTGATGAATATTTTCCCTCATAAACAATTCTTGATTAGAATATACCACTCTTCATTTAGGCACAAAATAAAACCACCACTATTAAATGCGTTCTAATTGACAATGGTTTAGGTCTTAACATATGCAACCTCACATTCTTATAAACTATGGGGGTGGATATAACATCCATTTAGAAGACATATAAGAACATTTGAGGTTTTGATGACATTCCTTGACAAACATTGGTTTTTATTAATTAGAATATCATGGTTGAGCTAAAAACCCTATCCACATAGTTTTTGATGATGCCTAATAATTTTCATTACAATTATTACTCATGAGACCTTGGATACATGCCATGGAGGTAGTACCCTCTACCTTACACATATACATTAAGTTTTTATATGATGGATATCTATAAACTTGTCTAACTGATAACTAACCATTTAGATATTGTAGATTCATTGAGGCTACTACCCTTAGTATTTATTTAGATGGGACATCTCATGTTCTCATAGAGTCCCCACCTCATATGATTCCTATATAACATATGTATATAAAAGAGGTTAGAGAATCTAGTACCGTTATTCCATCGCCCATTCCAGATCCTCTTACAATAGAGTTACCTTCACCTATGATGGAGAATGACCCTCCTACATCAAGTTCCCCCTGCCCATGACAAATGATGAGATCTTCACAACATAATTACCATTAATTTTAAACTAATAGGAAATATACATCAAAAACTCAGATACAGATTCCTAAACCACCAAAAAATATACTACAGCACCCATAAACATTGATGATTATTTATGCATATTGAGTTTCATACTAGTAGGCCTTGGTGAGTACAGAGATGATTTTAAGGCACTCATACCTTTACCTCCATAGGCAACACCACCACTTGAAAATACCCTGGATATAGGCCCAAACACTCACTTTCATTTAGAGTAAGTTTATTCTATACATTCAATACATATAGTTACATATATGGATATTGACCTAATTTTTTGAAATCAAGCAGACAATATACATGGTAGACCACAACTAATTTTATAGATATTACTTGATAGAGGATTGATAACATTACCTATAGTTTTCCATAGATCTATTAGTAGATTGTCATAGAAATATGGTAGATCCTTTTGCCTTTTTCACAGGATTATCAGGCATGATCTAGATACATGCCCAACATTACAATAGAATTTGAATAAACTCAAAGCTCAAGGCACTATCTAGAGTACACAACCTCCACCTCCACTAGTACAGGCACCATGACATATTATTTGATGACCTCAACATTTGAGGAATGATCCATTGACTATTAAGGATTTCATCAAGTACCAATACATCCCTAATGTTATTATAGATGAGTATTTTGATCCCAAAACTTATATTTTTCCATTATTATAGCACAAAGGGCATTAAAATATAAAGCTACATCATGCTATACATTATCAAGATTATTTAGGACATATCACACTACCAGTTGTATGTGGCCCTAAGGTGGTCAGCATACTACTTATTATCAAGAGCATAAACACTCACATATAGGTTATACTTGGTAGTAATGTTTACAGGCAATAAATACCACAATCAATCGACAAATAGATGTTTGACTTTTAGTTATGAGGGACACATAGTTAACATTTTACATGATGGACCAAATGAAAATCATAGATATAATACAAACATCCAATGGCCCAATGTTGTCTACCCTAGGACTGCATGAGAGTCTTCTTACACAGTAAAGCAACATGTTATTAACATGCACATAATCTAGACTAATGCCAAGGATAAGTCTATACTTATGTATATAAAATGGTATGATGATCACAATGATGATTTTATTAGAGTTTGGAAAGATTTAGTATCTGAAATTGGATAACCTCCCACCAGATCTACCATTTAACTATCCACATCTAGTGGATGTGCTCTTAGATATTTAAATTCACTATATTTCATTTGTACATACTCTTATTTACTTCTAGTATTACTTATACATAGTTTATTTTAACTTACTCCTTATACATAGTTTTATTATTTCAATTTACTTGTATATAGTTTCTCTTATGTTGCTCGTATATAGTTTCATTATCATGTTGTTTGTACATATCTTATACCCATAAAACACAAAAATAATATAATATGTTTAAAAATATAAAAACATTCAAATATTTTCTTAGATAATATAGATTCTATATTGTATGCATTTCCATGTTTACATTCCTTCTAATTTATAGGTACTACATATGTTATCTATGTTAGTTTAGTCAATTTTATCATACATACATACTTCATTTGTTCTTTCAAGTGTTTGCAGATTATTACAAGACTCAGGTCCTCCACCCACACCTATATTTTTTACTACTCACCCACTGGGGGAACATACACATATACATAGATTCAACATTGACATATCAACCCATTGGGGGAATCATACACATAACTCTTAGTTTTCCAGGTTATATCTTTCTATATTCCATATCAAAAATTTAACATTGTTATATCTTGATATTGATCATCTTATACTACACTAATTTTGATAACTACTACTACTATAGACTCAACTTATGTATATATTTTCTCTTATACTAATTTGTACCACATGATTATACATATTTTCATTTCTAGATTTACTAGTTTATATTTGATTGTGTATTTTTGCTTATACATCTACTCGAGGGCATTTGAATATGCCATTATTCTATAGATCTAATCCAATTCCTTTCATTATATCTATGATTTGACATGATCCCATGTCCTTGTATATGCTTATTTATTATGTATGTAGACATTTAAACATGTCCTTCCATGTGGATCTAATCCAACCTTATTTTCTATTCGCATATGTGGACATTCAAACATGCCCTTATATGTGTGACTTTCTCAAACTCAGTGATATATGCCCATGTCCCTTGTATTGTGTCCCCTTGGCCTACTCTGCATGCCTCATGTGTTTATAAGTATGTTTTTATGTATGCATCATGGCCATAACACTTGTCTCTTGCTTGTTGATTTCAAATCCAATTTGTGATGCCATGAGGGACCTCATGCATCTCCCCTTCCTCCTTATGTGCCTTGATGGACTTCTCCCCATAGTTATAATTAGTTTAATCATATTATATTTGGTTTTATTATTCATATACATGATTACATTGTTATCTCTATCTTGATAACCTTGTGAATGCTAGATCTAACATACACTGTACATTTTCAACTTATGCTCAAACTTTTTAGCATTTTGATTTCATATATACACATTATATTGGTTCATCACACACATATCATATATTTTTCAATCTAACACACATGATGCATAACTTTTATTTTGAGGAAAATTATTATAGAGGTTCAATAACTTCCATCAAAAGAGGGGGCATTCATAGGGGTTTGTCATAGAGATTAGACCATCTTAGTGCACTTAGAACATAGTTTTCAGCATGCACACACAAATTACAGAGCTTAGACTCAGGAAAATATAATGAAATGTAGTCACACAAATCAGTCTCAGTTTTTCTTAGAAATAACACTTTTGGATAATAGTGCAATATAATACCATAAACATAGTGTGCTATAGTCCACCCACCATGCTATTGACCATAACCTAAAAAATATAAGATTCTAGAATTGTTAAAAAGGTTCAATAATTATAGTTCAAATTTGTATAGTTTTAGTCACAGATGATCAAATATGATCAGTATATACTCAATTTTTACATAAAATTACATAGGTTTGATCAAATTGGGGGCATTATGCACAACATGATAACTCATGTTTCAATTTTAGATATACATAGACACATATTACTATGACTCAATCTAAAATCCATATGCACAGATATAAATATTGGGGGCATGTGTATGTCACATTATTTCCATATACTTAGTTTTACACTAGTTCTCTTAGATAGAATGATAACTCCATGTTATTCTCCATTTTGTATATTATAGGTACCATATGCACCAAATTTTCACCAATTTTGCACTTAGTTCACACCAAATTGATGCCTCATTTTATATACAGTGTTTGTCATTCCCAAGTGGCCTAGAGCCATTTTACATTCCCAAGTGGCCCTTGAGTTATTTTACATTTCAATGTTTTTGAGTGGCCCAAAACCATATTATATAGTTATGTAACATCACACATTTTCAATTTTAGATGAATCTAATACACATGGGTAGGCAATGATGGATTCACAACCTACTTGAGTTATTGAGCCACCGACATAAGAGGGTTGGATAAGTCATTAGTCTAATCCAAGTTATTCATAGATTATGATCCACCAAATAGGGCAGACAATGATGGAGTCAAGGCCAACTTGAGTTCTTAAGCCATCAACCTAATCCAAGCTATTCATTTTTTGATCACCATATACATGCACACACATGATGTCACCATGCTTTTTCATTGGTTCGCATACCTAATGAGGTGTATTCCTTCCTTTCCTCCCTCTCACATATATTTTATTAGGGTTGTCTTTGATTTTGATATTTATTAGATAATGATTGATTCATATATGTTTCATTTATGGGACATGAAATGGAGCACAATTAATAGACTCATACTCACATTCATGGGCTTCACCTCTTAGGTAATTCCTGGTATGTATCTTTATCCTTTATCCTAGTCATTTCACTTTTTTGCATTTATAGAATAAGGAGGGGGGATGTAGTCATCTAAAATGTCATTTAATGTAATGAGTGTCACTTGAGACCACCCTATCCTTAGATTATCCCTTGACCTATCTTTAAATCCTCTTTTGATCCTTTTCCATCTTCTATGTGCATCTAACCTAGGATCAGATCTACCAAAAGCCACATTAAGCCATCACCTAAGCACCCTAGATCCTTTCTCACATGTGCCAACTGCCTAGACAATAGCGTGACCCCTTTGGTCTATAGCATAATGCACTCTTAGAAAGAGGGGAAAACTATTGAACCTTAGCTTATTTTACCCCAACAAATATATTTCCACTCTCTAAATCATCTTAGGGTCAAACTAGACTCAATTCATATCTCGATTAGCATCAAAACACTATATAAAGACTACTCTCATTCATTTATCCCTTAGATGGTAATTCTCATGAACAAGCTAAAAATAATTATGCAAATTAAGGTCATTAATCCCTATTTACCCCTATTTATACATACATCCATCTACAATATCCCAAAGCTTAGTTCTTAGATTTTTAGTTTCAAGTTACATTCAAAGCATTCAAGTTGGCATTCATACTTAGGCATACTAGCATCACCCTCACTTGCACCGACACTTATACTGGGAGAAATACATTTATATTGATCCCATTTTGAGGTATTGGTATGTAAGCAAGACTCAACACATGGGGTGTCGAGGCCACATCCAACCTACCTTATAAACTCCACTTTTCTTATACTTGTGTTTATCAAAAACCTAATAAGCATAGAGGCTTATGGTTCTATAGTGAAATTAGTTAAAATAAATCATAGATGATGATCCATGTATTGATCATGTAGGCATAATATTCCTATAATATAATGAAGGTCTGCCCCAAGTTTCACTATTTTATCTGTATATGGTCAGTAACATTGCACAAAAGGTTAGTAACATAGTGTCCTATTGGAAAATAGGGCCAAGTTACTACTTGAAGAGGATTTTGACACCTATTTTATACTAATGATACTCTTCCCTACTTTTGCATCACTTTATAACCTACCACTTGTTTGTTTTAGTCATATGTTCTAGCTAAGTACCCCCTTTTCAAGTCATTAATATTTCTAGACTAAATAAACAAATCAGTTATTATACAAATTAGTGGCTATTGATATTGTAGTATTTTATTCCCTAAGTTACATACTCAGTTATTTTATCTACTTAGGGTTTTACATTAATTCCCAAAATAGTTAAACTAACTATTTTTCTCAATCATTGTGGCAAGAAGCTATTTTATATTAGAAGTAAAAACCATTAGTTTCAAAGGATATTCATATTGTATTCTTGGAATTTTTACCACTTGATTATCATGAATATATTTGAGGTATTTATGAAATTTATAAGGTATTACTCTAATATTTTGTATACAAGGACATTCTAATAACATATCGAAGACCCATATGTTTGGTAGGAGTAATAATGGGGTGGGCACTATGAGAAGGTTCAATTATAAATGTAGTATTATATGCACAAGAGTATCTTATCTATGGCCATAAAATGATTTGGAAACTTTATAAGTATCCTATAAATCTTTCTCTATATAATCAATATATTAAAGGAGTGTTACGGTGCACACATTTTCACTTCATACATTCTCTATCATAACACTATGCAAGGATTGCTTGTTAACACATGCTTGAATAAAGAGTGCATGTCTATCTGAATCATCATCAATAATTTCACTATCATTAAATGTGATCACAAGAGATGATTCTTATTTGATTGTAACTATATCAATGTTAATATCAAGTGGATGTCCATATGTATAAGGTGTAGGATGAGCATTATATGCATAGTGTACTTAAAAATTATCCTAGTTATTTACTTCGTGCTTGAGAAAATGATCTTTGTGCATTTTTAGTTTTACATTTCTATTTACTTATGGCTTAGCCTATTCAGTAGGTGTGTAAATATCAATAATTTTCTCATCTCTAAGATCTTGAATCTTGTGCTTAAGCTTGAAACATATGTTGTAGAATGCCTAATACATTTATGGTAGTCACAATGTGCATTACCATCAATTTTTTTTAGATTTTGGTCTAGAGATGTCCACTTACATTGTTGGAGGAAGGGTAATTAGATTGAATTCAAGTAATTTTTTTTCAATAATAGATGAGGAGGTGAAGGTAACCTTGAAATTTTCCTCCTTGGTGGATCTTGAAATTGAAGCTTTTGTGTTGGTTGTGAGATAACATCAAATGTGATCTTAGATTCATTATTGCTTTCATTTAGTTTGTTCTCATAATTTGTATTACTTTTAAAATTTAAATTTGACATATAAGGAGAATTTGAAGTATATTTAAGCTTGTTCAATGTAAGAAACTTGACCTCACACTCTTTAGCTGTAAGAGATTAGTTCATCAAAAAATTTGAATTTATCAAACATAATTGAATTTAGTAGTGGAGATAAAAAAATTTGAGTAAAGATATATTGGATCTCATTATTAGGCATTTGATTTGTCATTTTTTCTAGCATAGTCCTATATTTTAGCACATATTCACTGATTCTTTCATTAGACCTTTGTTTGAGCTTTGTAATTTGAGCATTTAATAAATTTTCACCAATGTTGATGGAAAAGTGTGTTAAAAACTAATTTTATAAAGGGTTGAAATCCTTTATTGATTGAATAGGAAGATCATAAAACCATATAAAAACATATTTTTTGAGACTTCTTGAAAAGAGCTTTGTTAACAATTTGTCATTATCTGCATAATCTAGACAAGATGCACAAAATTCACACAAATGATGTTTAGGATCACATTTTATTTCATATGGATAAATGTTAGGAGCCAAAAATCCAAACGGTAATGGATAATATAGAATTTTAGGTGATAAAGGGTTATGCAACAAGGAACATGATTCCATATAAGGGCTAGCATGATAAATAGTTTGTTTAATGTTAACTATCTTAGCTTGTAAAATAAGAAGTGTATGATTAAGATAATAATTTGGAGAGGTAATTAGAGGACCGTTGTCACCAAATATTTCACTCTAGAAGAGGGTGTTCAGTCCTCTTCCATATTTGGGTAACATGGGAACACTTCTAGGTATGTGGGTGTACCTATAATGGAAGTGAGCCTCTAGGTTTAAGGGCTAGATCTCTGAATGTATCTTGAAATGCTCACACCTACTTAACTAGTTGCTTATTGGGAAAAGATTTATAAGTTGCATGAAATGAACCTAATATAAGGGGGTGATGCACCAAGATGTCTTCTATATGACCATCATACTTTCGTAAACTAATAAACAAGGCACACAAACTAACTTCCAAGTCTAATGGATTCTAACATGAGTATTTCAATATTGAGGTGAGATGCATGAGAGCTATCCAAGGTAAGTGAAAGATATGCTAGTTGCAAACACTAAGACTAATTGTAAACTTAAAATTCAAGATCATACACTTGATAACACTTCATATGACCTAATAGAATATGAACTCTTTCACAAACATGAAAGGATAAGAGAAGAAAGGATAGAAAACTATCACTTTTCATCACCATACATCACTTGCACACTTAGATAATTATTTAAGAACTCAAAATAAAATTTATATTATAAAAGGTAGAATATGACATCATTATAGTAGGGATTCACCATACATGGAATGAATTCTTAACCATAGCTCAAAAGCTATATTTATAGAAGAAAGGAAGCAAGAAAAAGGAGATTTAACACTAAAAAGGGGAATCAATCAATTCAAACATTTGAACTACATTTACAATTGCTTTTGCAATTATGCTCATTCAAGTTTCTTGATTCATCCATGTTACTTCAATCTATTACACACTTGCATTATTCCTTCATTAATGCTCCCTAATGGTTGCAATGATAGGATCAAGTTGTTAGAGTTTTGTCTTGTTATTATCTACTTCAAACTAGTTTGTCATAGCATGCAAAAGTGGAGAGAAGGGTCCCTTTCATGCAGTTGGTTCTGGCGATGAAGCCATTGGAGTCTACATGTATGCCTTCATGGCATCCTTTAGAATGCTATTTCTTGTCCAAAGTGGATCATGCTCAAACTTGTCGCCATGTTTATAGGTTCACTATAGATGGAACACCAATCTTAGACTATTGGTTTTCCTATTGTCATAATGTCGATGGCGACTTATGGACCACATAGCCTCATTCTAGACTCCCATTAGGTCTAAAATACCCATTCTATCTTTGTGGGACCTAAGATTTCAGCATATGCATCAGTTCTTCTTTAAATAAAGTGAGCATAGTCATAAAATGACACCCTACATACCATAAAAGGTTGAACTAAAAGTCCATATTTGGCTTTGATGGTGGTTCTTTATGTTCTTTATTCCTGACTATATGGATATTTTTTCTCCTTGGCATTTAATTGAGCTCTAATAGTGACATGTGCCCTTTGAAAAGCTTGCCCTGGTTTCACCTTGGTCATGTGTTTAATATACAAAGAGTTCCTTAGTTTCTCAACCTTTAATTTCATTAGTCATCAATATATGAGCCACATCATTGACTCATTGACCCATCTCACACCATTGATCCTACTTAGTATGAATGTCACCATTATAAATCTCTCTCTGAGTTGGTACCACTTAGTAGCCCTACATTTACATTCAAGCTTCATTATCAGTGTGTCAACTTCACACACTTATGCCATGTGTCAATCATGTGTTAATTTCAAGATCTTATTATCAGTTTATTAGCTTCCACTCTTATGCCATGTGGTGGCATCTTGAGCCCCTTGACCTTTTGACTCATCTCACACTATCAGATCAATATGTATGATGCAATGTGGATCATCAAATTTTCTAGGGCTCATTGTTTGAAATCCAATGGCTACTTCATGAGCTCAAATTTGACATTCACATTCCCATCAAATGAAGTTTTTACAAACATAATTGAAATTCACACAACCAAAAAATTTAAGATTAAAAGGGTTAGTTTTGGTCAAACTTTATTTTTACATTTGTGAAAATGTCTTACTCTTCAGGTTCAACTTTGAAGCTTCATAACTTGAGATAGAAAGCTCGTGAAGGCTTGAAACTTTTAGAGGATGATCTCGGCATGAAAAAATTCATGGAACTATAGTATTTTGGCTTGTGTAACTTTATAAGGTGCATTTATTAAATTCACAAGTGAACTGGTTCATTCATTTTTGGATGATGTCCTAGACAATCTAGCCCCTTATACTCAAGAAGCTAAAATTTGAAGGCTTAGATCTTGAGATAGAAGACTCATTGAGATGTGAAATTTATAGAGAATGATCTTAGAACTAAGGACATTAATTTCATGTGGTCTAATGGTCATGGGAGGCTTCTTGAGCATATTTATAAAATTCCCAAGTGAACTGGTCTATTCTAGTTCTTCATGATGTCCTAAATGGTCTGACTTCATAAAGCTTGTTCCTAAATTTTTATAATTATAAATAAACTCCTTTAGGCCATTTTTAGACCCTTTACATGATCCTATCTTGAATTTATCACAATAAAGATCTTCCACTTGCATATATGACCTTAAAATGACTTTTGAGACACCAAATGACACAAGGATTACGCTAGACTATGACCAAATCTAGAATGGCATATGAAATGACATGAAATGAGTTATAACATACCTTATGACATTATAAAAATCCCATATACAAGATTCTAACTATAGGGATTTGATCCATTTTGTCTTGAGGTAAAATGGTCAACATTCTTGGTGATTTCCAAAGGGTGGCATGCTTGCTATACCATGACCAGTTACCTAATCCTATCCATTAGCCTATAGAGTCACATGTACAACATGTTTAACATAAAAATTACCTTGAAAAACATATAAAACACAAGGGAAGATAATGAAGAAGCAACATATAGATAATATACTAAGCAAAACACACTTGTGCTGCATGAGCACTTAGGGAACACAACACACACTATAAAGGAAACACACACCTAATCACTAACTAACCTAAGATGAACACTTATTCTAGGATCAAAGGGGAAGTTTAAAAACACACTTGATTTATGACATGAAGGGTTGAATGAGACATGTATCCTTTTGATCCCTTACATTGATGCCTCAATATTCTACATGATGTTTGCCAACTTCATTGGCATGATGTTCAATGAGAACCAAGTAGCTCTAAATAGGTTAATTTATTATATGGCTCCTAAGCTATGACCTCCAATTGTGGTTTAACAAGGCTTTCCCTTTTGGTTTCTATAGTGTCCTTAATAAAATTGGGTTTCTCTTTAGCTTCAATTTTTTCAAGCTCATAAAGGAACTTTGCATAGTCCACCCAATCTTGGTCATTATCCTCCATGGGAGAATCTTTGTCCACCTTCTCAATTACCTGACACTTAATTTGGAAAAGATATTCAAATTATCTAAAGAGCCTCATTTGTAGCTTCTAATCATCTTTATCTTCCATGGAAAACTTTTTTTCCACCTTCTCAAGTACTTGGCCCTTAATGTACAAGTTTAAAACTATGACAATCCTCTCAACCTTGATTTTCTCCTTGAAAAATTGTACTTGATTTTGGAAGCATAAAGCTCTTATTATTCATGATCCAATAAATTTGGATATGTCTCAATATCAGGTGGGTTTCTTGTCTATTCTTGAGGTATAATAACTTCTACCTTGTCCTCACTTTCCATTTCTACAATCCCTTAAACACTAGCATCATTAGATTGATTTATGATAGTAGATTATTGACTAGTAGAATGACATTCATATTTATGCTTGATGGAATAATTGTCAACAAGATCATTAGTATCATTAACAACCTTGTCATTAGATATAAAATCTCTTGGAGAAAAAAGAGACTTACCCAACTTACCACACTCTTTGCATATGGAATTGGGTTTTTGCCATAGTTATTATTCATTCACAATATGAGACCTTTCTTCATGCTTATTGAGAAAATAATCAATATGATTTTTAGAGGAATTATACAAATAAGATGTAGACTTCTTAGGAGGAGGAGTAACCTTATCAGGATGATCAAACTCGTGACATATGAAATCAGACTTTTGCCACAAGTCATTTTCATCCACCTCATGAGTGTCATCTTCAAGAGCCATTTCATCTACCTTGGTTTCATGAGACTCTCTTAGGACTAAAACTTCTTTAATCATGACTTGACCTTCCTCCTTGATATTACACTCCACTTCATGGTTGAGATGTTATCCACATCTTCATGATTAGACATGTAGTCTTCTTTAAATACCTCTTTCTTCAAGTCTTGATCACATTCCTCATGGATAGATGAAAACGAGTCTTCAATATGTTCCTCTTCATTCAAAAAGGTTGGATTTCCCTTTTTTTCACCAAGGGGAGTCCCTATGGTGATTTATTCCTCATAGTTACTCATAATATCTTCTTGGTCAACCATGGCTTGGATTTTCTCTGCTTCACATACTTCTCTCAAGATGGGCTCTTCCTTAAGAAGGGGTGAGCTGAAAAGTTGATGGATAGGATCATGTAAAGAAGATGGAATATGAGGTTAAGTGGAAGGTTTATGAATTAAAGATGGAGTGTGAGGGGTAGTAGAGGGCTTATGAGTGGATTTAGGAAAGAGGAATACACTAGTAAGCTCATAGGGAAGAGACTTCATGGGATGATTAGAAGGATAAACATTTACATAAGCAAGAGTTACATCTTGCCAATATTCTCCTTGAGTTTATTTAATAGCAACATGTTCATTTTCAATCTCTTTGTCTTCCCACATACTCAATCTATCTATTGAACATTGAAGGCACTTATTTTCCAAGTCCATTTATTCTTTCACTTCCCGTTGAGTTCCTTAAAGTTATTCAAATATCTCTAACTTTTGTATAAAATTTTGGGTAGCACCTCTCAACATTTCCATGAGATGATCAGTGAGCATGTCATTCTCATCATCCTATGTACTCATTCATCTTCAATATCTAGTAACTGTGTTATGGATACCAACAAGGACTTGATATAAGATGGAAAAAGTGAAGGAAGAGGAGGGTAAAGATGAGGATCAAGACCATATTAATTTTGTTGTATTCTAACCTACAATAATCTATATCTTTCCTTGCAATACCTTTGTTTATAATTCTTGTAAACATCTGATTCCTCATGGTAAGACTCATAGGAGTACTCTTGAGGTTCATAGGCATCATGGTATGGTTGATAGGGCTCATATTGGGACGGATAGGGAGGAATTTCTTGATAGGTATCTTGGTAGCCTTCCTCATAGTGCTATTCAATTGCATGGTGTCTATATAGGGGAAAAATGGAGGATTATAAGGCTGCCATGGGTTATAATATTGATTTATTTTTTCATAGGATTATTGGGTGGTATACTATGGTTCATAACAAGATTAAGAAGTAGGTCCATGGTAGGATTACTTACCATATATATTCATATCAACCTCATATATCAAATGAGATGTAAAAATCTATTCAACACTTCAACTAAAGATACCTAGACTACTTAAAACTAGAAGTTATCATTTGGAGTCACCATTGGTGCTTGATTATTTTCTTCCAAAAGTTGATAGAGAAAAGACACACCAAAAATATTTCCACCCTCTTAGACCTGGTCCCATCAGGCATGCGAGAAATGTTGTCACCAAAGCTTGTACCCTCGAAGAGGGTGTTTAATCCTCTTCTAGATTTGGGAAACATGGGAACACTTCCAGGTATGTGGGTGTACATATAATGGAAGTGAGCCTATAGATTCAAGGGCTAGCTCCCTGAATGTATCTTGAAATGCTCACACTTAATTAACTAGTTACTTATGGGGAAAAGAATTAGAGGTTACATGAATTGAACCTAATCTAAGGGGATGATATACCAAGATGTCTTATATATGACCATCATACTTTGTTTCACTAAGAAATAAGGTACATAAACTAACTTCCAAATCCCATGGATTCTAACATGAGTATTTCAATATGGAGGTGAGATGCATGAGAGCTATCCAAGGTAAGTGAACCATAAGCTAGTTGTAGACAATAAGGCTCATTGTACACTTAAAAGATAGGATCATACACTTGAAAACACTTCATATGATCTCCTAGAACATTAAATATTGCACAAACATGAAAGGATAAGAGAAGAAAGGATAGAGAACTATCACTTTGCATCACCATACATCACTTACACACTTAGACAATTATTCAAGAACTCAAAATCATATTTGTATTAATGTTCAAAGGTAGAATATGAAATCATTCTAGTAGGGATTCACCATACATAGAGTAAAATTCTTAAGTATAACTCAAAAGCTATATTTATAGAAGAAAGGAAGCAAGAGAAAGGGAGCTTTGGTGCTAAAAAGGGGAGTCAATTAGTTCAAAAATTTGAACCATGGTTACAAATTATTCTATAATTATGTTCATTTAAGCTTCTTGATTGATCCAAGTCACTTCAATCCATTGCACAGTTATATTATTATTTCATTGATGCTCCCTGATGATTGCAATGGTAGGATCAAGTTGTTAGAGCTTTTCCTTCTTGTTAATTACTCCAAACTAGTTTATCATGATGTGCAAAATTGGAGAGAAGGGCCCCTTTCATGTAGCTGGTTCTAGAGATGAAGCCATTAGAGTCCACATGTATACCTTCGTGGCATCCTTTTGAATACTATCACTTATCTAAATTGGATCATGCTCAAACTTCTCCCCATGTTTATAGGTTCACTACAGATGGAAAACCAATCTCAGACTATTGGTTTTCCTATTGTCATAATGTCGATGGGGGCCTATGAGCCACATAGCCTCATTATAGACTCCTATTAGGTCTAAAAGACCCATTCTGTCTTTATAGTAACTGAGATTTCGCCATATGCACATGTCCTTCTTTAAATAAAGTGAACATATTCATAAAATAACACACTGAATACCATAAAAGGTCAAACTATAAGTCAATATTAGGCTCTAATGGTGGTCCTTTATGTTATTTATTCCTAAGTACATGTCTATGTTTGCATGATATAAACCTCATACTTACATTCATAAAATAATAATCCAATACTCATACATTGATTTGAAACATTGATTACATATAAACACCAATTCCTTTTATGGAAGGAAAAAATCCGTATTGTGGGCCTCTTCGAGGGGGCTACCTCTTTTGAGTAAGCTCAATTAAAATATTTATTCTTTGATGATCTATAAAATCATATGCCCCTTTATTTATACTATTTCTTACCCACCCCACTCCTCATTCTAATGCATGTAGGATTATTCACTACTCTACTATTATACTCTTATACCCCTATCTAGGTAGATTATATTCCATCCCCCTTAAATATGTTTTGCCCTTGAAACATGATAAGAAATAGGAGGATGATGAAGTGAAGGTTCAAACATACATATTAAAATAGGTTGAAGACCAAATAGAAACCTGTCTATGCATCCTTTTTTGCTTCCACTTCTTTTTATGTTGAAAGGTGAACATATACAACAACATGGTGAATATGAACACAATAATTGTAGATTGAAGTATAATTAAAGCATGATTACCATTTCTTCAAAGTGAGAGAAAGGGTGCTCAAAATAGTCTACCTTATGAAATAACTAAGGATACATTCCATCCCCCTTAGCATTAATATGGACATACATTTTTGTTGAGGTGGCCAAACCCACCAAAGAATTAACTGCATTATTAAACACATTGGAGGGAAGAAGAAAAGAAGTTTCTATCATATGTATGGGAGACTCAAAGAACATAAGATTAAATAAAACACCCTCATCCAAGTGAAGGAGATCTTCATGCCATGCTTTGGAAATGTCCTCCAATTCTAGCCAAGTAGTTATTTATGCTTCATATTCTTCAACTATAGGAAAGGAATCCACATACCATTCACTATAGTTATACTCCTAATCTAACCATGCATCAATTTTTGCATCATATTGTGTGGTTATATGAAAGTTAATCTCAATTATATCAAAAATAACATGAATATTGTTTAATGAATGCATTCCTCTAGATAAAATAGAAGGTTCCATGACTTTTTTTTTCAATAGAGGCAGTCACTAAAAATAAGATAAATTATAAAATACTCAATGAAATTTAAAACTTGAAAATGCTATGGAAATATGAGATAGATGTACACAAAGCCTAGAAATTTTTAGCATGATTCATTATTATTTATGATCATTTAGAAGAAGAACAATCAAGTTTTTTTAGGGTTAAAAACAAAAATCTGTACTTCTTAGACTTGCTCTATGAAGCTCCCAAATGAACCTGTAATAGAAATCAAGATCAAGAAAATGGACCTAAAAAGTGTTGTGATACTAATGATAGGAACCTCATACTTACATTCATATAATAATAATCTAATACTCATATATTTATTTGAAGCACTGATTACACACAAACACCAATTTCTTTTATGGAAGGAACAACTTTGTATCATGAGCCTCTTCGAAGGGGATACCTCCTTTGAGAAATTTCAATTACAATATTTATTATTTGATGATTTAAAACATCATATGACCATTTATTTCTACTATTTCGTACCTACCCCACTCTTCATTCTAATGCATGTGAGCTTATTCACTACTCTACTATTATATTATTATATCATTATACCCCTATTTACGTACATTAAACTATGTCTACTCCTTGGTATTTGATTGAGATTTAATGGTGGCATGTGCCTTTAAAAATATTGTCTTGGTTTGACATTGGTCATGTGTTCGATATCTAGGGAATCCCTTAGTTTTTCAACCTTTAATTTCATTAGTTGTTGATATCTAACCCAGATCATTGAATCATTGACCCATCTTGCACTATTGATCTTACTCGATATAAATTAACATGAGTTATTTATCTACCTTTGACTTGTCAATCTCTCTGTAAGATGGTACCACTTGGCAGCCCCACATTTGTATTTAGGATTCACTGTCAGTCTATAAACTTCACATGCTTACACCATGTGTCAATCACGTGTTAATTTTAGGATCATGTTGTTAGTTTGTTAGCCTTTGTGCTTATGCCATGTGGTGGCCTCTCAAACCCCTTGAAATTTTGACTCATCTCATACCATTTAATCAATATGTATGATGTAATATGGACCATCATATCTAATGGGACCCAATGTTTAAAATCTAACAGCTATTTCACGAGCTCAAATTTGATGTCTATGCTTTTATCAAATGATGTTTGCACAACCATCATTGACATTCAAATAATAAACAAATTTAAGATCAAAAGGGTTTGTTTTGATTGAGATTTATTTTTATGTTTGTATGGACATCTTACTCTGTAGGTTCAACTTTGAAGCTTTATAACTTGAGCTAGAAAGTTTGGATAGACTTGAAACTTTTAGAGGATGATCTTGGCATGAAAAAATCCATGGTGATGTAATATTTTATCTCACATGATGATCCAAAACTCAAAATATTTGGCTAAAATATAATTGAATAAATAAGAACAACACAATTTAAATAATGCTATCTCTGAGAAGAGATGTTTTATTGATCAAATTCGCAGACCCAAACATATGCCTATCTCTGAGAAGAGATGTATTTTTTTCATTTAAAGTTACATCTTCATTTATACATGTTTTGAAGGTGTGGGGAGGATGTGTAAGGTCACCAATCTCGAGGGAGATGAATTAGTTTGACTTCCATGATTTACAACAATATAGAATTCGAGGAATTACTATTTTTAGAAACTTACTATTTTTAGACTGCACTACTAAAATTAAAATTTGGGGCACTTACATTGGGTTTTAAGGGGTCAAACTTCATTGATAAAATCTTAGTGCCATATCATTATGTTCCCCTCATTATTATCTTTCCAACGGTTCAAATGGTGAGTCAATTGGAGCTATGGTGCAAAAATTATGGCTCCTAGAAGTTTCGTCATCAATTGGGGTTGACCCATCACCCGAATTGTTGCCCAGATCATTCCTCCCTCCTTGAGAAGCAATGGTCTCCATTTCATCAAGATTTGTCATTAAGTGTGGCAATTGTATTTTTATTTGATTCCTGATGCATACTTGAAATGGACTATGCAGGGTTCCATTGTTTACCATTTATATCTGACCATCAGTCTGTGGATGGAAGGCTGTGAACTTCTTCAACTTGGTATCTATTAGATTCTATTGTTGTGTTGTTTATGTAGTTAGGGCTGCAACATCATCCCTTTTGGATTCTTGTGGCTTGACCACCATGAGAATAAATTTCTTGGCACTAATCAGAGAAAAAGAAGTAGAAGGTGGAACCTCTGGTACCCTGTAGCACCATGTTCCAAGAGTGAGAGTGATCCTTCGAGTTCTTGATTCATAAATGCCATGTTGATCATACATGAATGGCTGACCAAAGAGTACATCACAAACATCTAGATTGACCACATCACATAAGACCTCATCTTGGAAAGGTTTTATTGCATATGAGAGAAGACATTGGTAGGTGACACGGAGGTTTCTCCCTGGACTCAACCATCCAATACTGTATGGATTTAGGTGAGGCTTCATGGAAAAATTTAGGATTTTCACAACATTATCAGAGATTAAATTCTTTTGACTTCCACTATCAATAATGAAATGTAGAGGCTTACCTCTCACCCATAACTTAGAGTGAAACAACCTTTCCTTATCATCTAGTCTCTCTTCGTGGGTCTGTGATGAAGCAACAATGGCTTCAGGATCAACATCTACAATTTCTTATTCAACCTCTTCAATTGTAGGGTCTATATGAGGTAGAGCAGTAGATGCTGAGGATTGTGACTCATAAAGTAGGGACTTGATGGCTTGACATTCTTCTTTGGAGTGAGTTCCGAATTTGTGATAATCACACCACTTCCTAGTCTTTTCTTCCTTTTGCTTCAAATTTTGGCCTCCTGTTTAACCTTCTTTCTCACTTTTCCACTTTGAAGGTTGATTCTTCATATTCATTCTTTCATGCTTCTACTCAATCTTCACTATGAACTTGTATGCCTTACCGATGGTTTCCAAATTGAAGAGTTCTATTTCTCCCCATATGTACCATTGTAGTCTACCAAGATATTTGAGAAACTTATGTTTCTCACTTTCTTGGATGCCCAATCTCACAGATAGAGAATGAAATTTTTTAGTGTAATCTTTAACAAACTGTTCCTTACCTTGGCAAAGTTGTTGCCACTCTATATACAAATCGTCATATGTTCCAATGGGGTAGTGTTCTTCCTTTACAGCTTCTATGAAATCATCCCATGTAGGTTCCATCTCAAGGCCAATATCATCTGCACTGAATCTCTTTTTGTACACTTCCCACCAATTTTTGATAGGCAATGATGCTTTTAGAAGAGCAAAAGTAATCTTCTCTTTATTAGTGAATTTATTTATAGAAAAATAAGATGACAATTGATCCAACCAATTTTCTACTACATCAGCATTGATTTTGCCTTCAAATATAGGGATATCAAAATTCACCTGAACCTTGAAGGGTGTCGGGGCATTGAAAGGATGTGGGGGTGTAGACGAGGAGCCAAAACTTCCCATCGAGATTTGTTGGAGAATTTGAGTGAATTGTTGTAGCATCTGCATTTACTGCTATTGGAGGGATTCATTCACCATTTCCTTGAAAGGATCGAATGTCTCAGTGTTGTCTGCCATTTGAAGTCATTTGGAGTGAATAGGTGGATAGTTTGTTGGTTCTATTTTCCACCCAAGCTTCCTATAATTTGACATCATCCTCGGGATCATACACTCTAAAGACAAACCACTCTAATACCACTGATCTAAAACTCAAAGTCTTTGGTTGAAATATAATTGAATAAATAAGAACAATACAATTCAAATAATGCTATCTCTAAGAATAGATGTTTTATTTATCAAATTTGTAGACCCAAACATATGCCTATCTCTGAAAAGAGATGTATCTTTTCCATTTTAGGTTACATCTTCATTTATACATGTTTTTAAGGTGTGGGGAGGATGTGGAAGGCCACCAATATTGAAGGAGATGAATTGGTTCGACTTCCATGATTTACAATAATACAAAATTCGAGGAATTACTATTTTTAGAAACTTACTATTTTTAGACTACACTACTAAAATTGAAATTTGGGGCACTTATATTGGGTTTTAAGTGGTCAAACTTCATTGAGAAAAGATTGATGCCTTATTATGATGTTCCCCTCATTATTAACTTTCCAATGGTTCAAACGGTGAGTCAATTGGAGCTACGGTTCAAAAGTTATGGCTCTCGAAAATTCCATCATCAATTAGGGTGGACCCATCACCTAAATTGTTGCCTAAACTATTGCCCAGATCATTCCTCCCTCCTTGAGATGCAATGGTACCCATTTCATCAAGATTTGTCATCAAGTGTGGAAATTGTATTTTGATTTAATTCCTGATGCATACTTGAAATGGACTATGCTTTATGGAACCGTGCAGGCTCGATTATTTACCATTTCTATCTGATCATTAGTCTATGGATGGAAGGCCATGAACTTCTTTAGCTTGGTATCTATTTGATTCTATTGTTATGTTGTTTGTGTAGTTAGGGCTACAACATCAGCCCTTTTGGATTCTTGTGGCTTGACCACCATGAGAACAAATTTCTTGGCACTAATCAGAGAGACAGATGTAGAAGGTGGTACCTCTGGTACCCTATAGCACCATGTTCTAAGAGTGAGAGTGATCCTTTGAGTTCTTGATTCATAGATGTCATGTTGATCATACATGAATGGCTGACCAAAGAGTACATCACAAACATCTAGATTGACCACATCACATAAGACCTCATCTTGGAAAAGTTTTATTGCATATGAGAGAAGACATTGGTGGGTGACACGACGGCTTCTCCCTAGACTCAACCATCCAATACTGTATGGCTTTGGGTGAGGCTTCATGGAAAGATTTATGCTTTTCACAACATTAGCAGAGATTAAATTCTTTTGACTTCCACTATCAAAAATGAAATGCAAAGGCTTACCTCTCACCCATAACTTAGAGTGAAACAACCTTTCCTTATCATCTATCCTCTCTTTATGGGTCTATGATAAAGCAACAATGGCTTCAGGATCAACATCTATAATTTCTTCTTTAACCTCTTCTACTGCAAGGTCTATATGAGGTAGAGCAGTAGATGTTGAGGATTGTGACTCAAAAAGTAGGGACTTGATGGCTTGACATTCTTCTTTGGAGTGAGTTCCAAATTTGTGATAATCACACCACTTCGCAGTCTTTCCTTCCTTTTGCTTCCAATTTTGGCCTCCTATTTGACCTTCTTTGTCACTTTTCCATTTTGAAGGTTGATTCTTCATATTCATTCTTTCATGTTTTTTCTCGATCTTCACTGCAAACTTGTATGCCTCACTGATGGTTTCCAAATTGAAGAGTTCCATTTCTCCCTGTATGTACCATTGTAGTCTACCAAGATATTTGAGAACCTTATGTTTCTCACTTTCTTGGATGCCCAATCTCACAGATAGAGAATGAAAAATGTCAGTGTAATCTTGAACAGACTGTTCCTTACCTTGACGAAGTTGTTGCCACTCTATATACAGATCGTCATATGTTCCAATGGGGTAGTATTATTCCTTTACATCTTCTATGAAATCATCCCATGTAGGTTACCTCTCAAGGCCAATATCATCTATACTGAATCTCTTTTTGTACACTTCCCACTAATTTTTGATAGGTAATGATGCTTTCAGAAGAGCAAAAATAATCTTCTCTTTATCAGTGAATTTATTTATAGAAAAATAAGATGATAATTGATCCAACCAATTTTCTACTACATCAGCATTTATTTTTCCTTCAAATATAGGGATATCAAAATTCACCTGAACCTTGAAGGGTGTTGGGGCACTGAGAGGATGTGGGGGTGCAGATGAGGAGCCAAAATTTCCCATCGAGATTTGTTGGAGAATTTGAGTGAATTGTTGTAGCATCTACACTTACTACTATTGGAGGGCTTCATTCACAATTTCCTTGAAATGATAAGATGTCTCGGTGTTGTCTGCCATTTGAATTCATTTGGAGTGAATAGGTGGATAGTCTGCTGGTTCTATTTTCCACCCAAGCTTCCTGTAATCTAACCTCATCCTCGAGATCATACACTCTAAAGACAAACCGCTCTGATACCACTGATCCAAAACTCAAAATATTTGGTTGAAATATAATTGAATAAATAAGAACAACACAATTCAAATAATGCTATCTCTGAGAAGAGATGTTTTATTGATCAAATTTGTAGACCCAAACATATGCCTATCTTTGAGAAGAGATGTCTCTTTTCCATTTTAGGTTACATCCTTATTTATACATGTTTTGAAGGTGTGGGGAGGATGTGGAAGGTCACCAATATCAAGGGAGATTAATTGGTTTGACTTCCATGATTTACAACAATATAAAATTCAAGGAATTACTATTTTTAGAAACTTACTATTTTTAGATTGCACTACTAAAATTGAAATTTGGGGCACTTCCATTGGGTTTTAAGGGGTCAAACTTTATCAAGAAAAATATTAATGCCATATTATGATGTTCCCCTCATTATTATCTTTCCAATGGTTCAAATGGTGAGTTAATTGGAGCTATGATGCAAAAGTTATGGCTCCCAGAAGTTCCGTCATCAATTGGGGTGGACCCATCCCCTGAATTGTTGCCTAAATTATTGCCCAGATCATTCCTCCTGTTTCTATGCAATTTCACTTTCACATTCAAAGGAGAGAAAATGAGAAACTTAAGAAATGGTCAAGGCTTGTATGTACCTGGATATAGTCTGCGCATCGTAATCCAGACGTTATGAGAACTCCTCTTTTGCTGTGGAGGAATGACACCTGAAAGAGATAGACACTAAAAACATGAAGAATGTTAGTTGATAAGAGGGTGGATTGCCAAGCAAAAGCTTGGTCCTAGAAGTGCTAAGGATTCTTGGAGGATGACAATCCACTGTTTAAGACAGAATATGACAGAGGCAGAAAAGAGAAATAATAAAAAATGTGAAAAGAAAAGACTACAAACAAATGCATACCTAATAAGCTACAATCTGCTAAACACAGTCACCAATGTCGGTGATATTGCTGACGTCGGTCAGGGTGGTCGCCAATGATGGTTAGACTGCGTACGTCGATAGGAGAAGTGGACGAGGTCGGTCAGGGCAATTGGCCAGGGACGGGTTACAGGACTAGTTTCTGGTTTGCAGAATGGATTTGGTCTTGTTTGAGGGTCTGAGGGTCTATGAGGGATTTAGAGGGACTATTTAGGATCTAAGGGACTGAGAATCTTGTTAAGAAAAGGAGTGAGAAACAGGAAAAAGACCTTTTGGCCTTTCCGTAAAGCAATTTAGTCAGGTTGATTAGATGGGTCTTAAGAAGGTCTGTAGGTCTCTGATAACTTATGCTGGGTTGATTGGACAGAGGATGTTGCCTAAAAAGCGACTAAGGGAGTGTCAGAGGCAAAGAAAAAGGAATAAGGGGTGAGAGAAGGCTTTTCAGCCTCTCTGAGAAGAACAGGGAAGGTTGGGTCAAGGATGCTTGGAATAAATAGAAGACATAATACTAATATATTTGAAATGATATTAGAATGAAAAAAAAAGTACCAATACTTAGCTGTGATATGAATTGGCAAAGGTGCAGAAGCTGTGTTTCAATTGTCACTGGTGATGGAGATATCGTGTAGTCCCTGTGCAGAATGTGTGATGCAAGACCTTAGTGCCTAGAAAATGTTGCCAAGAATGCTGATCCCTGCAAGAACACCAAGAAGCCCAGAACACTAAAAAGCAAAAGCACAAGAACTTTGTTTCATCGGAAGAGGATTTGAGAGTCGTGATTAGCCTCAGAGATTAGCCGATTTGTGATTGGGATCGTCAAAGGGTCAGAAAATTTGGTTAAGTATAATCGACTTCGGCAATTTCGCCAGTGTCGGCCGACATTTGACCGACGTCGACGGGTTTAGAACGGGAAAAAGAGCCACCAAGCCCGTTTTTCATCTGCCAAGTGCACTATCTGTTGGAGAATGTCAAAGGTTGGGTTAAATACGCATGAGAGTTGGTTAGGTGGTTAGAGAGAAGTAAGAATAGGTCTTGGGTGAGTCATAGGATGGGAATTAGTCCAAGGCGAGGTGTCATGGGTGATGTGTCCAAGGAG
The DNA here is from genome assembly GCA_037957365.1 of Torreya grandis. Classification (NCBI taxonomy): domain Eukaryota; kingdom Viridiplantae; phylum Streptophyta; class Pinopsida; order Cupressales; family Taxaceae; genus Torreya; species Torreya grandis. Next base: position 739,553 of record JARHVA010004851.1, read on the forward strand.
GGGGGGTTAATTCAAAATAAGTTTATTATTTTAAATTAGTAATTGCATGTTTTAGGAATGGGTTAGGAATGGACCAAGGGGGAAGGTGACCAAGGGTTAGACACTATTTTGGTGTCTACATTTGCCCCTTTTTGTCTTGTTGGTTGCTCTAAATGAACTGCAAGACAAAAATAGGAGTCAGTTACCCCAGGTCGGTCACTAATCTATCGACATCGGTCACTAAGTGACCCACGTTGATTAGGTGAGTGTCATCACTGACACGCTAACCGATGTCAGTTGGATACCTAGTCAAAAGAGGAATGAAAAATGTTTAAGTGGAGGGGTCGAAGCTACGCCAAGGGCTTCACGGGTGTTGGGTCAGGCATAGATAGTGAAATAGGGAAAATTTTTAATATGAGATTGACTTTGGTGGATGCAGGCGAGGCTGACTTTGATGTTGCAGGATCACCGACTGACATTGTTGACGCGAATGCACGGAGGGGTGACAGTTGAGGAGTGGGCGTAGATGAGCGCAGTTGGACTCGACGGGCTACGATGCTACTGCAGAGTGGCCTGAGATGCGAGTTTGATGGTGGCACTGATTGAGCGGTTGGATTATTCCACCAACACCTTTCACTTGCCCATGGGAGAGATGATGGTCACAGTTGAGGATGTGTACCAGATTTTATGGCTACCAGTACACGAAGCAGACCTTTATGCATGCTCAAGAGAGGTGCACAACATTCACATGGTTACGCTGTTTGGAGAGCACGTCATGGAGATGAGCTACCACTCAATGAGCTTTGCGTATGAGCCTTTGTACGCTACAGATAAGGATGCACATCGGCTAGTGGTGCTGATGATGATAGGCATTACGGTATACACATTGCCAGATGAAGAGGGTGGCAGGTTTTTGGTCGCTATGAATGTTTACATTAGGGCTCTAACCTATGAGTCCTTTACTCAAAATTGTAGACACCGAAATAGTGTCTAACCCTTGGTCACCTTCCCCCTTGGTCCATTCCTAACCCATTCCTAAAACATGCAATTACTAATTTAAAATAATAAACTTATTTTGAATTAACCCCCCCTCCTTGGACACATCACCCATGACACCTCGCCTAGGACACCTCGCCTTGGACTAATTCCCATCCTATGACTCACCCAAGACCTATTCTTACTTCTCTCTAATCGTATAACCAACTCTCGTGCGTATTTATCCCAACCTTTGACATTCTCCAATGGAGAGTGCACTTGGCGGATGAAAAATGGGCTTGGTGGCTCTTTTTGCCCGTTCTAAACCCGTCGACGTTGGTCAAATGTTCATCGATGCCGGTGGAATCGCTGACGTTGGTTATACTTAACCAAATTTTCTGACCCTTTGACGATCCCAATCACAAATCGACTAATCTCTGAGGCTAATCACGACTCTCGAATCCTCTTCCAGTGAAACAAAGTTCTCGTGCTTTTGCTTTTCAGTGTTCTGGGCTTCTTGGTGTTTTTACAGGGATCAGCATTCTTGGCAGCATTTTCTAGGCACTAAGGTCTTGCATCACACATTCTGCACAGGGACTGCACGATATCTCCATCACCAGCGACAACTGAAACATAGCTTCTGCACCTTTGCCAATTCATATCACAGCTAAGTATTGGTATTTTTTTTTCATTCTAATATCATTTCAAATATATTAGTATTCTGTCTATTCCAAGCATCCTTGACCCAACCTTCCCTGTTCTTCTCGGAGAGGCTAAAAAGCCTTCTCTCACCCCTTATTCCTTTTTCTTTGCCTCTGACACTCCCTTAGTCTCTTTTTAGGCAACATCCTCTATCCAATCAACCCAACATAAGTTATTAGAGACCTATAAACTTTCTTAAGACCCATCTAATCAACCTGACTAAATTGCTTTATGGAAAGGCCGAAAGGTCTTTTTCCTATTTCTCACTCCTTTTCTTGACAAGATTCTCAGTCCCTTAAATCCTAAATAGTCTCTCTAAATCCCTCATAGACCCTCAGACCCTCAGACGAGACCAAATCCATTCTGCAAACCAGAAACTAGTCCTGTAACCCGTCCCTGGCCAATTGCCCTGACTGACCTCATCCACTTCCCCTACCGACGTCGGCAGTCTAAGCATCGTCGGCGACCACCCTGACCGACGTCGACAATATCACCGATGTCGGTGATTGTGTTTAGCAGATTGTAGCTTATCAGGTACGCATTTGTTTGTAGTCTTTTTTTTTCACATCTTTCATTATTTCTCTTTTTTGCCTCTGTCATATTCTGTCTTAAACAGTGGATTGTCATCCTTTAAGAAGCCTTAGCACTTCTAGGACCAAGCTTTTGCTCGGCAATCCACCCTCTTATCAACTAACATTCTTTGTGTTTTTAGTGTCTATCTCTTTCAGGTGTCATTCCTCCAAAACAAAAGAGAAGTTCTCATAATGTCTGGATTACGGTGCGTAGACTATATCCAGGTACATACAAGTCTTGACCATTTCTTAAGTTTCTCATTTTCTCTCCTTTGAATGTGAAAGCGAAATTGCATAAAAACATTCTGGCATGCCTGGTGGGACCCCTTTAGGGCCTTCCTTGGGTTCCTTTCCTTCTTTGTTCATTTAGGTGCATTAGGTTTCTCCCTCTTCACCTCTTTCTTCTTTTCTAAAAGACATCATAAGCAGGAATAAAAAGAACTTTTTATTTCTTTTCTTGCATTTCTAGACTAGTCAAAAAATCATTTTCTTCAACCCTTTCTCAAACTTATTTTCATTCCAACTTAACATTTCGATTTGGGGCTTTAAAATATACTGCATTCCATTTCTTGCTTTCTTGCATTTCTTAGTCCACACTTAGTAATTAGTAAACCGCATATTGAATAAATCGTAGATCACTTGATGTTACACAACCAGACCACGTGCACTAAATTAAACATCAAACTCACTTGAGACAAGGCCCGACTGGGATTTCATCACCCAGCGGATACCTTACCCATCCCGGCGATCCTACTTGGATTTCACCACCAAGGGGAAAGCCCAGTCTGTTCTCTGGCAGAGTCTAAACTATAGGGAAAGTATATTTTGGCTAAGCGAAACCAGCTAACCACTAGAATCGTGAAGTGAGGGGAGCTTTCTCCTTAGCACTAGGCCATGTACGGAACCTAACACAGACTTTTGAGTGCCTAAACATACCTGAAACCATCTTTAGATTACCTATTCTAGGACCCTTCTAACAACCAACCTCCTCAAAAATCACATTAAGGCATAAGCCACACAATCTTAATAAAATTGTTTCTAGGGATTTAACGCTAAGATCTGCCTGTTTTCATCTTATTTTCTATTTTTATCTATTTTTTTTGAGCTGGTAAGGACGTCTTCTGCATTTCTAAATTTTTTTTTCTGAGTTTTTGGAAAACACAGTAACTGACATCGGTCCTGTAACCGACGTCGGTGACTTTTCTGTACCGGCATTGGTCATCTGACCGACATCGACAGTCTTCTTCACCGACATCAATTTTTATATCGACGTTGGTCACTGTCCATTTCATTTTTCCAAAAATAGCAAGCTTAAAAACCAACTTTCTTGCTGTCTAAACAACCATTTTGGTTTTTTGAGACTAAAAAAAAAACACAGTTTCCTGAAACCTGATCCTTTCTTGCCTTGAATGGTTTTGACACGAAGTCAAACCAAGGCCCTTCTTGACCACGCTAGTCAACAACCGCTTCCACCTACACCATCTATAACCAGTGTTATAATGGAGTTCCACTCGAAGACTGAAAGAACTCCTACTCGCCCAACCCCACCTCAGACTCCTATTGTCCCAAAAGGGGATGAAGATTTCACATGATTCTTGGACCTTAACGTCAAAGCCTTACAGCACTATCTCATGCATAGCCAAACGTGAGACTCCCTAGGCAACCTGATCTATGGGATGCCGACTTCCTTAGTCGAGACAAGAATCACATCAACAGCACCTATAATTCAGCCACTAGACAATCAAGTCAACACCTCCACCAATAACCCAACCGTGTCTTACCTTCAAAACATAGCCACTCCATCTAAACCTACCTCCATGGGGGTTCCAGTACTCCCTCAACCTCAAGCTACTCAACCTAACCCCACACCTTTCCAAAACCTACTAGTCTCTATCCCCCTACTCTTGCACCTATCAACACAAGAGTAACTGTTTACCCGTCAACAAGCGTGGCTACTCCTCAACCATCCTTGATGGCCCCTATCCAACTTGTGCCTACCAACCCCATAACACAAGTGCCCTTGGCTCCAACTTTTGCTCCAATAACCAGCTACCCATATGTTGCGTCTAGCAACCAACCACGTCATACGCCCCTCCCAATATCTTTCAAGCGCCTTATAATCTAGGGGGCACTCCACCTGCCAATCCATCAGTAGATATCATCAAAATGCTGATGGATAAGATGTCTAGCTTAGAGACCTCCATTTTCGACTCACGCAATACTCTCTCATACGAGCAGATTTGCAAAGAGCCCATTCATCCTTCCGTTCTGATTAGACCATACCCCAACCAGTGGGAGCTTCCCAAATTTTCTCGCTTTCAAAGCAAGGAAGACCCACAGCAGCACTTACGGGCATTCAGACATGCCTGTTACCTTATTGCCCATGACGATGCATTGCTCTTGCGCATATTTCCTATGTCTCTTTCTGGTGCTGCACTTGACTGGTACAGCTCTATTGCCAGCCATTCCCTCTTCACATTTACACAGCTGGCCCAACTCTTTCTTGATCACTTCTCCATTAACATCACCAAGAAGGTCTCGATCATAGACCTCTACACTATCTGCTAATTCGAGGACGAATCAATAGCTGACTTCATTGCTTGCTGGAGAGGCCTCATCAATTAACTCTCCTTTTCCTTACCTCAACCTGAACTTATTGAACTATTCTCCCGAGCCTGCGCCAAACATATTTCTTCCACCTTATGGGTTCATACCTTCCGCACCTTTGACGAAGCCTTCACGATGGCCCGTAAACTTGAATTACGTGCTATCGAGGAGAATAAAGTCATGTTACAGAGCAAGAATCCCAACTCTAAGACCAATGACCCTTCTTCTTCTAAACCTTCATCATCCAATCCTAAGTCTAAAGCTTCAGCTAATGTTGTAGTCATTAGACCTTCATCCTCTTTAACCAATCAACCTGAGCCATCCACATCTCAGAGCGCTACCTGTCAATTCCAACAGAGATACGTACAATGACAATATACTCCTCTTGGAGAATCATACGCGTCTATACTTGAAAAACTTATTAAACAGGGGATTCTCAACCTCCCCAAGATTCAACCACCGCCACAATTTGATCCCTCACATGCCATCCCTGTGTGGTATAGGGAAAATGACTTCTGTAATTACCACCGTGTCAAAGGTCATGACATGGGAAACTGTAAAACCTTTAAAAACATAATCCAAGACATGCTTGAAAAGGGTGAGCTTGTTCTAGATAATCCCAATGCACCTCCTAACCAGGGCATCGACATCTTCAAGCAACCATTCCCCAATCATCCACCAATCCAAAATAATGTCCAGACCTTGATTGACAACACTCATAAACATGACAAAGACTCAACCCCCTTCTTCAGAGGTGATCAAAGACTCTATGATAAAACAACTTCACCAAATGCCTGTGAAGATGACCCTATATGACCTTATCCAAAGCTCCCCCCAGCATCGCCAGGCTCTAATCAAAGCCCTACAGGTAGTGGAAGTCCAACCTGAAGACCCTCAACCACTAGCTGCCCTAGTCCATTCTTTATCTCCTGTCGCCTCTATCACTTTCAGTGATTCTGAAATTCCTACCTCTACCTTGGAAGATTAGGGCGCTGTTCTTTTCATCACAGCCTACGTTGATCGAACCCATATTAAATGAGTTATGATCGACAGGGGCGCCAGCATTAATATCATTTCCACCCATGCCTTTGATCAATTGGCTCTTCCCAAGAATTGTGTATCAAAAATCGACGCAATCCTTAGATCCTTTAATGACACCACCGCTAACACTATTGGCACTATTGTCCTCCATATCCGTGTTGGTCCACGCACAATCCCAAAGCTCTTCTACATCATTGAGGGAGAATTCCAATATAACATGCTATTAGGGCAACCTTGGATCCACGCCATGGCTTGCATCCCTTCAACACTTCACCGTTGTGTCAAATTTGAACACGACAAACAAGTCCATGTCATTCCTGCTGACCCATCCCCTTTGAAGACTTGTAACACAACCTATTGCCCAAACGACATTCTTATCCCTCTCAAGGCATCAACCCAAACATTGTCTCCATCTGTAGAAGCGTCAACTAGTACACAAACAGCAGTTGCCACCACATCATCTTCTCAATTAACAACCAAGGACCCCATGGACGATATCTTCTAGAGACTTTCACTGGGGGAATATCGCCTACTTACTCTAGACATGTTCCAGACTCCTCAAGGGTATGGACAACTTCATCAAAATCCAAGCTATGACTATCGGATCGGAATGGTCATTCCTTATGGTCCTCCTAGCCTTCGAACCAATCTTGTCTATGGGGGGCTAGATCAAGCTCCTACTGAATCAAATCCTTCCTCCTCACCTCAAATATTCACATCTGATTTCTCCTTTCTTGGCAACCCCAACTTTGCACATACTTACCTTTATAGGTGTGCATGGAAGGGTTTTGGCTTTGGGTGCTATGAACAAGGCTCCCATCGGCCTAACGAACCACCCAATGATGATAAAGCCAAGAAACGGTATGGACTGGGTTTCCAAGAACCCACTGAGGCTTCCATAAACCTTTGCCCCAAACCAACCATCGACCAATCTCTTCCAGACTCGCCTATTCTTCCATCCTCACCTATGAAGTCGGTGGTTTCCATCCCTCCTAGTTTTTTTTTTGCATAACCACCATCCGCTTGGAACCCCTAACCTATCAGCTCAATGGGGTTCCAAAGTCTCTCCCTCTCGTTTATCTTAGCATGATAGACGATGAATCAACAACCATCAACACAGTCCACTGCATAGACGATGATGCCATTCTTACCTATATGGGTGCCGATGATTCTTTCATTCAACGCCCCCTCCCCTCTGAAACACAAGTTATGTTAAATGAATCAACCATTGACATTAACCTTTCATCTTCTGATGTTCTTTAGGTCTTAAAGATTGGTCAGTCTTTAGACACCCAGGAGCAGATCGACTATACCACATTTCTCTCAGACAATCGCAAAGCCTTTGCCTGGACCTACGTTGACATGCCTGACATCGACCCTAACATTGCCACTCATAACATTGTCACAAATCGAGAGGCTAAGCTTGTTAGGCAAAAGCTTCGCAAAATGCATCCTCGTGTTGCACTTCTTGTCAAAGAGGAGCTTCAGCACCTTCTTTCTATCTCCTTCATCCAACCCATTGATTATCCACAATGGGTCTCTAACATCGTTCCTGTCACCAAGATGACTGGGGGGATCCAGATCTGCATAGACTATCGTGATCTTAACCTAGCTTGTCCCAAGGATGACTTTCCTCTTCCAAACATTGACCAACTTGTTGATCTTACGGCTGGCCATGAGATGTTATCACTCATGGATGGATTTTCAAGATATAACCAAATCCTGATTGCACCAGAAGATTAGCACAAAACCACCTTCATTACACCATGGGGAACTTTTTTCTATCGAGTCATGCCTTTTGGTCTGAAAAACGTAGGCACCACATATCAGTGTGCTATGACTTACATCTTTCATGATCTCCTCCATAAAATCATGGAAGACTATGTAGATGACCTGCTTGACAAGTCTAAGCTTCGTCGCAACCATTTAACTATCCTCAAAATCATCTTCTCTCGCCTTCTTCAGTACCAGGTCCGTCTTAACCCCAAGAAATGTGTCTTTGGGGTCCTCTCAGGAAAGCTCCTGGGATTCATTGTCTCTTTTCATGGCATCGAGATAGATCCTACTAAAATCCATGCTATCCTCAAAATGCCACCTCCAACTAATCTCAAGCAACTTCGCAGTCTACAAGGGAAGCTCCAATCCATCCGCTACTTCATTTCGCAGCTTTCTGACCATTGCCAACCCTTTCATCACCTCCTCAAGAAGGACGTCTCCTTTAAATGGGATAAAGATTGCCAAGAGGCTTTTAAAGCCCTCAAACGCTATTTAGTTTCTCCACCAAAAGATGACCAACCCTTCTACCTCTACATCTCAGCAACCAATCATTCGTTAGGTGCCATGATCGCGCATCGAGACGAGCAACACTGTGAGCAAGCTGTTTACTACATTGTTACTTGTTGACTATGAAACTTGGTATACTCATACTGAGAAACTCTGTTTGGCATTAGTCTTTGCCACTACCAAGCTTCGTCACTATCTTCTCAATCACAAAACCTTTGTCGTCACCCACACTGATCCCCTTAAATACATGCATTCTAAACCATATCAAAACCAGCGTATGGCTCATTGGCTCATGCTTCTTGCTGAATTTGACTTAGAATTTGTCCATGAAAAATTTATAAAAGGGCAAACAATCGCTGACCAACTAGCGGATGCCCCTCTTCCCGACAATCAACCTTCTCAGTGCGAGTTTCCTGATGAATCTATCACCACTCTCTCGACTGATGACACATTTTACCAAATGACGATGTTTTTTGACGGCTCTAAATGTCAACTCGGTGGGGGTGCGGGGGTCATTCTCATTCCACATGAAGGTGAACCCATGCCTCTATCTTTTAAACTCGACTTTGAATGTACCAATAATATGGCCAAATACGAAGTCTTAATTTTGGGACTTCAAACTGCCCTTTCTTTAAACATCAAGTCCATCAACATCTTTGGTGACTCACAACTTGTCGTCAATCAAATCAATGGTTCATATCTTTGTAAAAATACAAAGGTACAAGCACCATGTTGACACTCTTCTAGCATCTTTTGACCATCACTTATTGCAGACTATTCCTCGATCGATGAATAAGTTTGCTGACACCATGGCTTCCCTCGCCTCGCATATTCCTTCTTCATCATCATCCTCATCAAGAATTTATGTCATGGTACATCATGTGCCATTGCTTTCATACATTTCCACTGACATCAATCTCATCCATGCCATAGACTCTAGTTCACAAGATGTATGGTATAAACAACTTGAGGACTACTTGGCTCATTCTATCATTCCTCCCAACCTCTCTAGCAATGCGCGGCGGGCTTTCACTAAGCGCACCGCTCGCTATACCATGCTAGGAGGCCTTCTCTATAAAAGAGGTTTTGATGGCCTTCTTCTTCACTGTTTAAACTCCACTGAAGCTTTTCATGCTGTTAAACAAGCCCATAACGAGATTTGTGGTGGACACTTCAGTGGTAACTCGGTTGCCAAGCGCATCCTTCACCTGGGTTATTATTGGCCCACTCTTCATCAAGACTGTAGTGATTATGTTCAGCATTGCATCAAGTGTCAGCAGCATGCTAACTTGCTTCATCTCCCCAGTCATGCCTTATAAGTCACTTAAGATTTCTGGCCTTTTTCACAATGGGGCTTAGATCTCATCGGCGAGATTAACCCTCATTTGTCTCTTCGTCATCAGTCCATAATCACTGCCACCGAGTATTTCACTAAATGGGTGGAAGCTATTCCTCTTGTCTCCATAAAAGCTGACAAGATTGTCAACTTCATCAACACCCACATCATCTGTCATTTCAGTGTACCTCAAAAAATCATCACTGACAATGGCAAGTCATTTAAAAATAAGACCGTCCAAAAACTCTGCGACTCATTTGGCATCAACCTCAGCTTTTCTTCGCCTTACTACCCACAAGTAAATGGGCAGGCTAAGGCTTCTAACAAAATCCTAACTAAAATTCTAATGAAGGTGGTCAACGACACTGGAAGGGATTGGCATGTTCAAATACCCTTCGCTTTTTGGGCCTACCGCACTAGCATCCAAACCTCTATAGGTGCTACCCCTTTCTCTCTAGTGTACAGAATAGAGGCTGTCTTACCTCTCAAAGTACAGATCCCATCTCTTCACATTTCACTCCATGACATTCTTTCTAATGATGACTTTCATCAAGATCGATTAGCTCAACTTGAGTTACTCGACGAGTGTCGTCTCGCTGCCCTTAATCATCTCCATGTCTATCAAAATCGCATCAAGCGCGCCTATAATAAAACTCTGAGAGAACGAGATTTCAATATCAGAGACCTTGTCCTCAAAGAGAATGAACATCTGACCAATATGGAATGGAGTAAATGAGGCAAATTTGCTCCTAATTGGCTTGGACCTTATATCATCACGCACAAGTATGGGTCAGGGACTTATCGTCTATCTTCTCTTGAAGGCCGACCAAAACCTGAGCCCCTTAATGCTTTGCATCTGCGACCATTCTACTGTTAGTCAAGTACTCATCCACTTGACATTTAACTTGAGCTCGTCCCTTGAGCAATCCTTGTCCTTTAATCCTCAATCAAATCCACCCTTTTTCCCTTAACAAAATCCTCTACAATTCTTTTATGACGTACGGATGCTTTGTCTTAATAAAAGGGAGCCCTTGACCTTCTATAAGTCTTGTCCATGACTCAACATTCTATCAAAACTAAATCAAGATGTCAAAATATCCAAGGTCAAAAAAACAAATCAAAAAATAGACTGCTCCCTTGAAGGACAGCTCTAATATCATTGCTGTAACTAATAGACTGCTCCCTCGAAGGACAACTATTCAAAATCTATAAAACAAAGTATAGACCACTCCCTTGAAGGATGGCTATGACTAAATCTTGCTACAAAAAACACTTTCTTTGAAGCTTTCCACATTGATCAGCTTCACAAATGACCACCAAACAAATGACATCTTTTATGTGGACTTCCTGCATTGATCAGTCCGCTTAAAAAAAAAAAAAAAAAAAAAAAAAAAACGGGTCATGGACTTGACTTGTAGTTGTCTCAGGGTCTCTTATAAAAAGGGGCAAAATTATCCATACTCTAAAAATGGGTTACCCTTTTCCTCCTATCATATCACCTACTCAAGGGACTTCGAGCTCACTTTAATGTCAAAAGTGATTCGATTACCGCTCTAACATAACTATGGTCAATGATGCAATGTATAAATGGGGCTCTTGGTTCTAACAACCCCTGTCTATGTTGTCTTTTTGGTCCTTGTCAATAAAAGGGCGCTTATGCCTTTTACTTTCTACTTACACTTTGGTCACATTCAACCACATCATTTGTCAAACCAACTCAATCCGACTCTTTTCAAACCACTCACATAACCTACTTATTCTGGTTTTCATAGACATCATACACATGGAAACTATCAACCACATAATTTATGTCAAGCATAAACCATTACTTGCTGAAACATAAATCGACCTGTAATTCATTTTTAGCAAACATCCATCACGAATATGGATAGTTGCTAGGGATGAAAAACTCCAACCAATGTTACAGCTTACACCATTTGGAAAAGGCTGTAGCATCATCTCCTCCTTGTCATTTCAAGCATGTACCCTCAGACATATGGGAAATGCTATATCCTTATCATGACCAAAATCAACCACTTCAATCTTTTTTCCTCCCTTCTTGGGAGAACTACATTGGCCTGAGGCCCTAACGACAGGGGCTATGTAGGCAGGACTCAGTTGACATGGGGTCTTCTGGGGTTAGCTCGGCCATTCTCTTCGTCACTTTCTTCTATCTCCTTCTCTCGTCACTTGTCAATCACATCACAACCAATCACATATTTTCATAATCTTTCGCATAATCATTTTCATCATTTTCATCATAATCATTAATCACAAACACATTATCATCATCACACAATTAAGCATTCACATCATATAATCCGCAAGTCATAACATAAATATCACTATCACATAATCCTTACACATCATCATCTAATCTAAAAGTCATGACCATTCTCATTATTAGCATTATCACAACGCATCATTATATTAATCATCATCATTATAATCATTGACCATAACATTAATCATCATCACATTTAATCATCATAACATTATAATCATAAACATAATATCAAAACATGCATCATCATCATAATCAAAAATGCTCAATACATTAAACATTAAACAACATCCATAACACATCAATGATCCAAAACCATCATCATATATATATCAATGTTTATACAATTGCACAAATCTGTGCCTCTGTCTCTCTCTCATACATCTCGCATCAACGGCTTGTAGGCCGATATATACATCAAAAATAAATCTCAAGGTCTGCCCTCAAGGCTGTGGCTGTGGTGGTGGTGGTGGTGGCCGAGAAGATATTGTATCCTCTCCCCCCTCTGATCTGTGCCATCTGCGAGACCCAGAAGCCATCGCTCGAGACATAGACCTCTATCGTCTCTGCTCTGCCCTCATCTCTGAGTATCCCTGTATCTGAGGGAACCCCCTGATGTCCCTCTCATAATAAGCAATCTCATCTAGCGCATCACTATATCTAACTAGAGATACAGTCTGCGGTGGACCCATCTACCCTACTGTTGTGCCCTATAATGACCCCTGTGGCTGTGGCTGACCGAGTTGCACTGATGTCGACTATCTTGGCCCCTGTGAAAATGCTAACTGCTGTGATGGCTGCTGCATTGAACCATGTCCTCTATAGACCTGTCCTGTCGCTGCCTGTACCTGGGCTACGGTGAGCTATCCCTGTAGCAGTGTAACCTGATCTGTCAACACTGTCACTCGACTCGTCATCTCTGTCAACTACCCTATAACCCCTGCCAGTTATCCCTACAAAACTGTGACTTGGGCCTATGCCGCATCCCTCTCCTATCGTGCGGTGTCCCTCTCCTTGCAGACCGTATCCCACTCTCTGGTAATGGCCTGTGGATCTTGTTGCGACCCTACTTGCAAACCTGTGTACTACCCTGCCCACCACGCCATGTAGGACTTTATATAACCTAGGTCAACCACCCTAGGTCCTGCCAACAACTCCCCAAAATCTGGGCCCTATGTCTCCTCTGGTAGTGGGAGCGGTGCCTCAATGTCATCCCGTCTGTATAGTGGGAATGCGGGAGGTACGTCTTGTAGCAGCCCATACTAGCGCTGCACTCTCTCTGCTGGCACTCTCTCGAGCTCACCAGCTCGCCTACTCCTGACCCATCTTAGGCTCTAAACTCCAACTAGCTACTCTCCCTGGTCTCTGAATGCTGGATAAACCAAGTATGGTCTCCAGATAATGTCTGCAAGAATCAGGGCCTCCAGTACCCCTCTATAGTGGTCAATGTCTCTGACCACTCCGTCTACCCGCATCTGCACCTTCACCTCGCACCACCACCTAAATCCAACCTTGAAGCTAGCCAAAATCGCCACTGGGAGGCTAAGAGGATGGGTAACCACTAAGTGCTCATATGGCCAGCAATGTAGCAGGTGGCCCACGCACAAGCTGTATCACTGCCGTCGACTGATACCCCATAGCTCTTTATACACTTGGGCCAAAAACACTGGTGCCCAGGCGAACACTGTCTGCTGCTCTATCATCTCTAGCAAAACTCTGGTCATAGCGATTGAAAACCTACCACCCTCTGCATCTGGCAATGCGTATACCATAATGCCTATCATCATCAGCACTGCTAGCCGATGTGCGTCATCATCTGCAGCGTACAAAGGCTCATACACAAAGCTCACTGAGTGGTAGCTCATCTCTGTAATGTGCTCTCTAAACAACATAACCATGTGAATGTCATGTGCCTCTCTTGAGCATGCATAAAGGTCTGCTTCATGTACTGGCAGTCTCAAAATCTGGTACACATCCTTAACTATGACTGTCATCTCTCCCGTGGGCAGGAGAAAGGTGTTGGTGGAATCATCCCACCGCTCGATCAGTGCCACCATAAAACTCGCATCCAAAGTCAATCTCATATTAAAATTTTTTCCTATTTCACTATCTATGCCTGACCCAACACCCTTGAAGCCCTTGGCATAGCTTCGACCACTCCACTTAAACATTTTTCATTCCTCTTTTGACCAGGTAGCCAACCGACATCGGTTAGCATGCCAACGATGGCACTCACCTAACCGACGTCTGACGTCGACAGGTTAGTGACCGACGTCGATCGCTGGTCAGCCAATGCTAGCGAACCTGCTGATGTCGACGAATGGTTCGACCCTAGGGCCGAATGGGGCAAGCTCTAAAAATTAGGGCTTCCCCATTTTTAACTCCTACACCCCCTAAAACCCTCTCAAAGAGTCCTAATTTCTCTTAGATCTATTCCCCACCCTCCTAGCTACCCTCCCCCCTCATTTTGTGCCCTTTTCAACAAAAAAATTCAAAACACAAACACAAACAAAAATTTAACTCAATTAAGGCTTAGAGACCCTCTTACCTCATCTCGACGTCGCCGGCGTGGTGGCACAATGGGTGCCGCTGGTGGTGGACCTCCCGCGGGTCCTCTACTGCCCTCTACCATCACTTCTACCTTGAACTCCTACTATCCCACAGCTGACTCTTCAACCTCCAATCTAACTCCAATCTACTCCCTCTCTCCACCAATCTCACTCTGCCACCTCACACCGCTAGTTTGCTCACTATGAGTCACTTTCACTCCTCAAAATCCAGAGCACCTTTTTTCTCTCAATCAAATAATCACAATGACTTTTGGTGGGATGCCAATCCAATTTTGTCAGATTTGGCAGGCCACCGACGTCGGCATATGCGTACCCTAATTCACTAACGTCAGTCGATATCTGTCGACGTCAGCCGCTTTTCTCTACCGACGTCAGTTTTTGTCACCGACGTCGGCGTCTTTCCAACCTCCTTTTTTTTGTTGCCCCAAAATCATGTCTCCAATCAGTCAGTCCTCTAGACCACGTCATTTTGGCCCCCTGGGGCCCACTTGAGATCACTTTTGCCTCCATCCATCGACCACCAGACCTTGGAGATCGTGACCATCTCCTCTAACCACGACTACTTCCAAAGCAATTCTGCTTTGGTTGTTTTTGCATATATGCTACCTCATGATTGGTTAGTAAAATTGTGTGCACACTTTCAACCTTCACGAGTATAAGATTGCAAGCCAGTTGATCCGCACTATTGGTGACATTTTCATGTTTTCGAGAGCACTTCCTAAGCCTGGGATACCTAGAACACGATGACCATTGGAGCTTTAGCTTAGATTGAATAACCCAATCAGTAGATGACTAAATGCTGGGGCCCGGTTATTTCAATTTTGGCACTCCTTGACCCTCAACATGCGACAATTTGACCTGACCATCCTCGTGAAGTGGTGTACGCACAATCACAACTTTTGTAGCGTTCTCACTCTATCTTCACCCTTTTCATCCACTCTCTGTCAAATCAGCACCCAATTCCAGGTTCCCTTCTCTCATCTACTACTTTGAGGGGGGATACCTCATCCATAATCAGGGCAACCAACCCTCGCTTATTTTTGTCTTGCAGTTCACTTGAACAACCAACAAGACGAAATCAACTTTATCCCATACCTGGGGCAATCGACTCCTATTTTTGTCTTGCAGTTCGTTTAGAGCAACCAACAAGACAAAAAGGGGCAAATGTAGGCACCGAAATAGTGTCTAACCCTTGGTCACCTTCCCCCTTTGTCTATTCCTAACCCATTCCTAAAACATGCAATTACTAATTTAAAATAATAAACTTATTTTGAATTAACCCCCCCTCCTTGGACACATCACCCATGACACCTCGCCTAGGACACCTCGCCTTGGACTAATTCCCATCCTATGACTCACCCAAGACCTATTCTTACTTCTCTCTAACCGCTTAACCAACTCTCGTGCATATTTAACCCAACCTTTGACATTCTCCAATGGAGAGTGCACTTGGTAGATGAAAACCGGGCTTGGTGGCTCTTTTTGCTCATTCTAAACCCACCGACGTCAGCCAAATGTTGACCGACACCGGTGGAATCACCGACGTCGATTATACTTAACCAAATTTTTTGACCCTTTGATGATCCCAATCACAAATCAGCTAATCTCTGAGGCTAATCACGACTCTCGAATCCTCTTCCCACAAAACAAAGTTCTCGTGCTTTTGCTTTTTAGTGTTCTGGGCTTCTTGGTGTTCTTGCAGGGATCAGCATTCTTGGCAACATTTTCTAGGCACTAAGGTCTTGCATCACACATTCTGCATAGGGACTGCACGATATCTCTATCACCAGCAACAACTAAAACACAGCTTCTGCACCTTTGCCAATTCATATCACAGCTAAGTATTAGTACTTTTTTTCATTCTAATATCATTTCAAATATATTAGTATTCTATCTTTTGTCTATTCCAAGCATCCTTGACCCAACCTTCCCTGTTCTTCCCAGAGAGGTTGAAAAGCCTTCTCTCACCCCTTATTCCTTTTTCTTTGCCTCTAACACTCCCTTAGTCTCTTTTTAGGCAACATCCTCTGTCCAATCAACCTAGCATATGTTATCAGAGACCTACAGACCTTCTTAAGACCCATCTAATCAACTTGACTAAATTGCTTTACGGAAAGGCTGAAAGGTCTTTTTCCTATTTCTCACTCCTTTTATTGACAAGATTCTCAGTCCCTTAGATCCTAAATAGTCCCTCTAAATCCCTCATAGACCCTCAGACCCTCAGACGAGACCAAATCCATTCTGTAGACTAGAAACTAGTCCTGTAACCCATCTCTGGCCAATTGCCCTAACCGACCTCGTCCACTTCCCCTACCGACGTCGACAGTCTAACCATCATCGACAACCACCCGGACCGACGTCGACAATATCATCAACATCAGCGATTGTGTTTAGCAGATTGTAGCTTATCAGGTACGCATTTGTTTGTAGTCTTTTCTTTTCACATCTTTCATTATTTCTCTTTTCTGCCTCTGTCATATTCTGTCTTAAACAGTGGATTGTCATCCTCCAAGAAGCCTTAGCGCTTCTAGGACCAAGCTTTTACTTGGCAATCCACCCTCTTATCAACTAACATTCTTCGTGTTTTTAGTGTCTATCTCTTTCAGGTGTCATTCCTCCACAGCAAAAGAGGAGTTCTCACAACGTCTGGATTACGGTGTGCAGACTATATCCAGGTACATACAAGCCTTGACCATTTCTTAAGTTTTTCATTTTCTCTCCTTTGAATGTGAAAGCGAAATTACATTTTCTACAATTAGGGCAGTAAAGGACCCGCGGGAGGTCCACCACCAGCGGCACCCATCGTGCCACCATGCCGGCAACGCCGAAACGAGGTAGGAGGGTTTTTAAGCTCCATTGAGTTAAATTTTTGTTTGGGTTTATGTTTTGAATTTTTTGTTGAAAAGGGCACAAAATGAGGGGGAAGGGTAGCTAGGAGGGTGGGAATAGACCTAGGAGTGGTTAGGAGTTTTAGAGAGGGTTTTGGGGGATGTAGGGGGAAAAAATGGGAAAGCCCTAATTTTTAGGGCTCGCCCCATTCGGCCCTAGGGCCAAACCAGTCGCCGACGTCGGCCATTTCGCCAGCGTCGGCCGACCAATGACCGGCATCGGTTTTTGTCACCGACGTCGGCGTCCTTCCAACCTCCTTTTTTTTGTTGCCCTAAAATCATGTCCCCAATCAGTCAGTCCTCCAGACCACATCATTTTGGCCCCCTGGGGCACACTTAAGATTACTTTTGCATCCATCCATTGACCACCAGACCTTGGAGATCATGACCATCTCCTCTAACCGCGACTACTTCCAAAGCATTTTTGCCTTGGTTTTTTTTGCATATATGCTACCTCATGATTGGTTAGCAAAATTGTGTACACACTTTTGACCTTCACAAGTATAGGATCGCAAGCCAGTTGATCCGCACTACTTGTGACATTTTCATGTTTTCGGGAGCACTTCCTAAGCTTGGGATACCTGGAACACGATGACCATTAGAGCTTTAGCTTAGATTGAATAACCCAATCAGCATATGACTAAATATTGGGGCCAAGTTATTTCAATTTTGGCACTCCTCGACCCTCGACCTGTGACAATTTGACCTGACCATCCTCGTGAAGTGGTGTACACGTAATCACAACTTTTGCAGCGTTCTCACTCTATCTTTCCCCTTTTCATCCACTCTCTATCAAATCAGCACCCGATTCCAGGTTCCCTTCTCTCATCTACTACTTTGAGGGGGGATACCTCATCTATAATCGAGGCAACCAACCCTCACCTATTTTTGTCTTGCAGTTCACTTGAACAACCAACAAGACGATATCAACTTTATCCCATACCTGGGGCAACCAACTCCTGTTTTTATCTTGCAGTTCGTTTAGAGAAACCAACAAGACAAAAAGGGGAAAATATAGACACCGAAATAGTGTCTAACCCTTGGTCACCTTCCCCCTTGGTCCATTCCTAACCCATTCCTAAAACATGCAATTACTGATTTAAAATAATAAACTTATTTTGAATTAACCCCCCCTCCTTGGACACATCACCCATGACACTTCGCCTTGGACTAATTCCCATCCTATGACTCACCCAAGACCTATTCTTACTTCTCTCTAACCGCCTAACCAACTCTCATGCATATTTAGCCCAACCTTTGACATTCTCTAACGGAGAGTGCACTTGGGGGATGAAAAATGGGCTTGGTGGCTCTTTTTGCCCATTCTAAACCCGGTGACGTCGGTCAAATGTCGGCGGATGCTAGCGAAATCACCAATGTCAGTTATACTTAACCAAATTTTCACTAAAGTATATTTAGGATCTAAGGGACTGAGAATCTTGTCAAGAAAAGGAGTGAGAAACAGGAAAAAGACCTTTCGGCCTTTTCGTAAAGCAATTTAGTCAGGTTGATTAGATGGGTCTTAAGAAGGTCTGTAGGTCTCTGATAACTTATGCTGGGTTGATTGGACAGAGGATGTTGCCTAAAAAGAGACTAAGGGAGTGTCAGAGGCAAAGAAAAAGGAATAAAGGGTGAGAGAAGCTTTTTAGCCTCTCCGAGAAGAACAGGGAAGGTTGGGTCAAAGATGATTGGAATAGACAGAAGACAGAATACTAATATATTTGAAATGATATTAGAATGAAAAAAAAAGTACCAATACTTTGCTGTGATATGAATTGGCAAAGGTGCAGAAGCTATGTTTCGATTGTTACTGGTGATGGAGATATCGTGCAGTCCCTGTGCAGAATGTCTGATGCAAAACCTTAGTGCCTAGAAAGTGCTGCCAAGAATACTGATCCCTGTAAGAACACCAAGAAGCCCAGAACACTGAAAAGAAAAATCACGAGAACTTTGTTTCGCCGGAAGAGGATTTGAGAGTCATGATTAGCCTCAGAGATTAGCCGATTTGTGATTAGAATCGTCAAAGGGTCAAAATTTTTTTTCTGACCCTTTGACGATTCCAATCACAAATCGGCTAATCTCTGAGGCTAATCACGACTCTCGAATCCTCTTCTAGCGAAACAAAGTTCTCATGTTTTTGCTTTTCAGTGTTCTGGGCTTCTTGGTGTTCTTACAGGGATTAGCATTCTTGGTAGCACTTTCTAGGCACTAAGGTCTTGCATCAGACATTCTACACAGGGACTGCACGATATCTTCATCACCAGTAACAACCAAAACACAGGTTCTGCACCGTTGCCAATTCATATCACAGCTAAGTATTGGTACTTTTTTTTTTATTCTAATATTATTTCAAATATATTAGTATTTTGTCTTCTGTCTATTCCAAGCATCCTTGACCCAACCTTCCCTGTTCTTCCCAGAGAGGCTAAAAAGCCTTCTCTCACCCCTTATTCCTTTTTATTTGCCTCTGACACTCCCTTAGTCTCTTTTTAGGCAACATCCTCTGTCTAATCAACCCATCATAAGTTATCAGAGACCTATAGACCTTCTTAAGACCCATCTAATCAACCTGACTAAATTGCTTTACGAAAAGGCTGAAAGGTCTTTTTCTTATTTCTCACTCCTTTTCTTGACAAAAATCTCAGTCCCTTAGATCCTAAATAGTCCCTCTAAATCCCTCATAGACCCTCAGACCCTCAGAAAAGACCAAATCCATTCTGCAGACCAGAAACTAGTCCTGTAACCTGTCCCTGGCCAATTACCCTGACCAACCTCGTCCACTTCCCCTACCGACGTCGACAGTCTAATCGTCGTCGGCGACCACCCTGACTGACATCAACAATATCATCGACGTCGGCGACTGTGTTTAGCAGATTGTAGCTTATTAGGTATGCATTTGTTTTTAGTCTTTTCTTTTCACATCTTTCATTATTTCTCTTTTCTGCCTCTATCATATTCTATCTTAAACAGTGGATTGTCATCCTCCAAGAAGCCTTAGCGCTTCTAGGACCAAGATTTTGCTTGGCAATCCACCCTCTTATCAACTAACATTCTTTGTGTTTTTAGTGTCTATCTCTTTCAGGTGTCATTCCTCCATAACAAAAGAAGAGTTCTCACAACATCTGGATTACGGTGCACAGCCTATATCTAGGTACATACAAGCCTTGACCATTCTTTTTAGTTTCTCATTTTCTCTCCTTTGAATGTGAAAGCGAAATTGCATAGAAACATTCTGGCAAGACAAAAATAGGAGTCAGTTGCCCCCAGGTATGGGAAAAGGTTGATTTCGTCTTGTTGGTTATTCAAGTGAACTGCAAGACAAAAATAGGTGAGGGTTGGTTGCCCCGATTATGGATGAGGTATCCCCCCTCAAAGCAGTAGACGAGAGAAGGGAACCTAGAATCAGGTGCTGATTTGACGGAGAGTGGATGAAAAGGGTGAAGATAGAGTGAGAACGCTGTAAAAGTTGTGATTGCATGTACACCACTTCACGAGGATGGTCAAGTCAAATTGTCGCATGTCGAGGGTCAAGGAGTGCCAAAATTGAAATAACCAGGCCCTAGCATTTAGTCATCTACTAATTGGGTTATTCAATCTAAGCTGAAGCTCCAATGGTCATCATGTTCTAGGTATCTCAGGCTTAGGAAGTGCTCTCAAAAATATGAAAATGTCACAAGTAGTGTGGATCAACTGGCTTGCGATCTTATACTTGTGAAGGTCAAAAGTGTGCACATAATTTTGCTAACCAATCATGAGGTAGCATATATGCAAAAACAACGAAGGCAAAAATGCTTTGGAAGTAGTCACAGTTAGAGGAGATTGTCACGATCTCCAAGGTCTGGTGGTCGATAGATGGAGGCAAAAGTTATCTTAAGTGTGCCCCAGGGGGCCAAAATGACGTGGTCTGAAGGACTGACTGATTGGAGACATGATTTTGGGGCAACGGAAAAAAAAGAGGTTGGAAGGATGCCGACGTCAGTGACAAAAACTGATGTTGGTAGAGAAAAGCAGTCGATGTCGGCAGATATCGACCGACGTCGGCAAACTAGATTGGTGGCCCACCAAAAGTCATTGTGATTATTTGATTGAGAGAAAAAAAGGTGCTCTAGATTTTGAGGAGTGAAAGTGACTCATAGTGAGCGAACTAGCGGTGTGAGGTGGTAGAGTGAGATTGGTGGAGAGAGGGAGTAAATTGGAGTTAGATTGGAGGTTGAAGAGTCAGCTATGGGCTAGCAGGAATTCAAGGCAGATGTGATGGCAGAGGGCAGTAGAGGACCCGCGAGAGGTCCACCACCAGTGGCACCCATCGTGCCACCACGCCGATGACGCTGATATGAGGTAGGAGGGTTTCTAAGCCCCATTGAGTTAAATTTTTGTTTAGGTTTGTGTTTTGAATTTTTTGTTGAAAAGGGCACAAAATGAGGGGGAAGGGTAGCTAGGAGGGTGGGAATAGATCTTGGAGAGGTTAGGAGTTTTAGAGAGGGTTTTGGGGGATGTAGGGGGGATTAAAAGGGAAGCCCTAATTTTTAGGGCTTGCCCTATTCAGCCCTAGGGCCGAACCAGTCACCAACGTTGGTGATTTCATCGACGTTAGCCAACCAACGACCAGCATCAGTCACTAACCTGCCGACGTCGGTCACTAAGTGACTAGTGTTGATTAGGTTAGTGCTGTCGCTGGCACGCTAACTAATGTCAGTTGGCTGCCTGGTCAAAAGAGGAAAAAATGTTTAAGTGGAGGGGTCAAAGCTATGCCAAGGGCTTCTTGGGTGCTTGGGTTAGGCATAGATAGTGAAATAGGAAATTTTTTTAATATGAGATTGACTTTGGTGGATGCAGGCGAGGCTGACTTTGATGTTGCAAGATCACCTCTCGACATTGTTGACGCAGATGCACGGAGGGGTGACAGTCGAGGAGTGGGCATAGATGAGCGCAGTTAGACTCAGTGGGCTACGACGCTACTGTAGAGTGGTGCGAGATGCGAGTTTGATGGTGGCGCTGATCAAGCGATGGGATCATTCCACCAACACCTTTCACCTATGCACGAGAGAGATGTCGATCGCAGTCGAGGATGTGTACCAAATTTTGTGGCTGCCAGTACACGAAGTAGACCTGTATGCATGCTCGAGAGAGGCACACGACATTCACATGGTTACGTTATTTGGAGAGCACATCACAGAGATGAGCTACCACTCAGTGAGCTTTCTGTATGAGCCTTTGTACGCTGTAGATGAGGATGCACATCGACTAGCGGTGCTGATGATGATAGGCATCACGGTATACACATTGCCAAATGCAGAGGGTGGCAGGTTTTTGGTCACTATGACTGGAGTTTTGCTAGAGATGATAGAGCAATAGACAGTGTTCACCTAGGCACCAGTGTTTTTGGCCCAGGTGTATAGAGAGCTGTGGGGTATCAGTCGGTGGCGGTGATACAGCTTGTGTGTGGGCCACCTGCTACATTGCTGGGCCTATGAGCATATAGTGGTTACCCGTCCTCTAGGCCTCCCAGTGGTGATTTTGGCTGGCTTCAGGGTCAGATTCAGGCAGTGGCGTGAGGTGATGGCATAAACGTAGGTAGACGGAGTGGTCAGAGACATTGACCACTACAGAGGGGTACTAGAGGCCCTGATTCCTGCAGACATCATCTAGAGACCATACTTGGTTTATTTAACATTTAGAGACCAGGGAGAGCAGCTCGTTGGTGTGCAGAGCCTAAGATGGGTTAGGAGTAGGTGAGCCAGTGAGCTCGAGAGAGTGCCAACAGAGAGAGTGCGGCACCAGTACGGGATACTACAGGATGTACCTCTCGCATTCCCACTGTACAGATGGGATGACATTGAGGCACCACTCCCACTACCAGAGGAGATAGAGGGCCCAAATTTTGAGGAGTTGTCAGCAGGACCTGGGGTGGTTGACCCAGGTTGTACAGAGGCCTACATGGTGTGGTGGACAAGGGAGTACACAGGTTTATAGGTAGGGCCGTAGCCAGATCCACAAGCTATTACTAGGAAGTGGGATACAGATCATGAGGAGAGGGACACTGCGTGGCAGGAGAGGGATGTGGCACAGGCCCAGGTCACAGTTTTGCAGGGACAGCTGGTAGGGGTTATAGGGCAGCTGACAGAGATGATGAGTCGAGTGACAGTGTTGACGGATTAGGTCACACTGCTATAGGGACAACTCACCATAGCCTAGGCATAGGCAATGATAGGACAAGTTTTGAGAGGTCAGGGTTTGATGCAACAACCCTCACAGTAGCTGACATTTTCACAGGGGCTAAGACAGTCGGCATCGGTGCAGCTAGGTCAGCCACAACCATAGCGGTCAGTACAGAGCACAGTAGTAGGGTAGATGGGTCCACCGCAGACTGTATCTCTAGTTAGATACAGTGATGTGCTGGATGAGATCACTTATTATGAGAGGGCCATCAGGGGGTTCCCTCAGATATAACGATACTCAGAGATGAGAGCAGAGCAGAGCCGACAATGGTCTATGTCTCGAGCGATGGCTTCTGGGTCTCACAGATGGCACAGATCAGAGGGGGGAGAGGATACATCATCTTTCTGGCCACCGCCACTGCCACCACAGCCACAGCCTTGAGGGTAGACCTTGAGATTTATTTTTGATGTATATACCAGCCTGCGAGCCGTTAATGCGAGATGTATTATATTTTGTTGAGAGAGAGACAGAGACAGATTGTGTCATTGTATAAAAGATTTTGATATATATATGATGATGGTTTTGGATCATTGATGTGTTATGGATGTTGTTTAATGTTTAATGTATTGGGCATTTTTATTATGATGATGATGCATGTTTTGATATTATGTTTATGATTATAACGTTATGATGATTAAATGTGATGATGATTAATGTTATGGTCAATGATTATAATGATGATGATTAATATAATGATGCGTTGTGATAATGCTAATAATGAGAATGGTCATGACTTTTAGATTAGATGATGATGCGTAAGGATTTATGTGATAGTGATATTTATGTTATGACTTGCGGATTATGTGATGATGATAATGTGTTTATAATTAATAATTATGATGTAAATTATTATGTTAAAGATTATGAAAATATGTGCTTGTTTGTGATGTGATTGGCAGGTGACGAGAGAAGGAGATGGAAGAAAGTGATGAAGAGAATGGCCGAGCTAACCCCAGAAGACCCCATGTCAACTGAGTCCTGCCTACATAGCCCCTGTCATTAGGGCCTCAGGCCAATGTAGTTCTCCCAAGAAGGGAGGAAAAAAGATTGAAGTGGTTGATTTTGGTCATGATAAGGATATAGCATTTCCCATATGTCCGAGGGTACATTCTTGAAATAACAAGGAGGAGATGATGCTACAGCCTTTTCCAAATGGTGTAAGCTGTAACATTGGTCAGAGTTTTTCATCCCTAGCAACTATCCATATTCGTGATGGATGTTTGCTAAAAATGAATTACAGGTCGATTTATGTTTCAGCAAGTAATGGTTTATGCTTGACATAAAATGTGTGGTTGATAGTTTCCATGTGTATGATGTCTATGAAAACTAGAATAAGTAGGTTATGTGAGTGGTTTGAAAAGAGTCAGATTGAGTCGATTTGACAAATGATGTGGTTGAATGTGACCAAAGTGTAAGCAAAAAGTAAAAGGCATAAGCGCCCTTTTATTGACAAGAACTAAAAAGACAACATAGACAGGGGTTGTTAGAACCAAGAGCCCCATTTATGCATTGCATTATTGACCATAGTTATGTTAAAGCGGTAATCGAATCACTTTTGACATTCAAGTGAGCTCGAAGTCCCTTGAGTAGGTGATATGATAGGAAGAAAAGGGTAACCCATTTTTAGAGTATGGATAATTTTGCCCCTTTTTATAGGAGACCCTGAGACAACTACAAGTCAAGTCCATGACCCGGTTTTTTTTTTTTTGAGAGTGGATCGATCAATGCAGGAAGTCCACATAAAGATATCACTTGTTTAGTGGTCATTTGTGAAGCTGATCGATGCGGGAAGATTCTAAGAAAGTGATGTTTGTAGCAAGATTTAGTCATAGCCATCCTTCGAAGGAGTGGTCTATACTTTGCTTTATAGATTTAAGGGCTTTTGAATAGCTGTCCTTCGAGGGAGCAGTCTATTAGCTACAACAATGATATTACAGCTGTCCTTCGAGGGGGCAGTCTACTTTTTGATTTGGTTTTGTGACCTTGGATATTTTGACATCTTGATTTAGTTTTGACAGAATGTTGAGTCATGGACAAGACTTATAGAAGGTCAAGGGCTCCCTTTTATTATGACGAAGCATCCATACGTCATAAAAGGGTTGTAGAGGATTTTGTTAAGGGAAAAAGGGTGGAATGGATTGAGGATTAAAAGGACAAGGATTGCTCAAGGGATGAGCTCAAGTTAAATGTCAAGTGGATGAATACTCGACTAACAGTAGAATGGTCACAGATGTAAAGCATTAAAGGGCTCAGGTTCTGGTTGGCCTTCAAAAGAAGACAGACGATAAGTCCTTGACCTATACTTGTGCATGATGATATAAGGTCCGAGCCAATTAGGAACAAATTTGCCTCGTTTACTCCGTTCCATATTGGTCACATGTTGGTTCTCTTTGAGGACGAGGTCTCCGATATTGAAATCTCGTTCTCTCAGAGTTTTATTATAGGTGCA
Organism: Torreya grandis; assembly: GCA_037957365.1. Classification (NCBI taxonomy): domain Eukaryota; kingdom Viridiplantae; phylum Streptophyta; class Pinopsida; order Cupressales; family Taxaceae; genus Torreya; species Torreya grandis. The sequence goes on from JARHVA010004851.1 coordinate 765,458, forward strand.
CTTGATGCGATTTTGATAGACATGGAGATGATTTTGATAAACAACAAAGAAGAAGGCCATCAAAACCTCTTTTATAGAGAAGGCCTCCTAGCATGGTATAGCAAGTGGTGCGCTTAGTGAAAGCCCATTGCGCATTGCTAGAGAGGTTGGGAGGAATGATAGAATGAGCCAAGTAGTCCTCAAGTTGTTTATACCATACATCTTGTGAACTAGAGTCTATGGCATGGATGAGATTGATGTCAGTGGAAATGTATGAAGGCAATGGCACATGATGTACCATGACATAAATTCTTGATGAGGATGATGATGAAGGAATATGCGAGGCGAGGGAAGCCATGGTGTCAGCAAACTTATTCGTCAATCGAGGAACAGTCTACAATAAGTGATGGTCGAAAGATGCTAGAAGAGTGTCAACACGGTGCTTGTACCTTTGTAAAATTTCATTTTTACAAAGATATGAATCATTGATTTGATTGACGACATGTTGTGAGTCACCAAAGATGTTGATGGACTTGATGTTTAAAGAAAGGGCAGTTTGAAGTCCCAAAATTAAGGCTTCGTATTTGGCCATATTATTGGTACATTCAAAGTCGAGTTTAAAAGATAGAGGCATGGGTTCACCTTCATGTGGAATGAGAATGACCCCCGCACCCCCACCGAGTTGAGATTTAGAGCCGTCGAAAAACATCATCATTTGGTAAAATGTGTCATCAGTCAAGAGAGTGGCAATAAATTCATCAGGAAACTCACACTAAGAAGGTTGATTGTCGAGAAGAGGGGCATCCGCTAGTTGGTCAGTGATTGTTTGCCCTTTTATATATTTTTACTGGGCAAATTCTAAGTTAAATTCAGCAAAAAGCATGAGCCAACGAGCCATACGCTGGTTTTGATATGGTTTAGAATGCATGTATTTAAGGGGATCAGTGTGGGTGACGACAAAGGTTTTGTGATTGAGAAGATAGTGTCAAAGCTTGGTAGTGGCAAAGACTAATGACAAACAGAGTTTCTCGGTATGAGTATACCGAGTTTCATAGTCGACAAGTGTTCAGCGTATGTCGTAAACAACTTGCTCACGGTGTTGCTCGTCTCGATGTGCGACCATGGCACCTAACGAATGATTGGTTGCTGAGATGTAGAGGTAGAAGGGTTGGTCATCTTTTGGTGGAATAAGGACTGGTGGAGAAACCAAATAGCATTTGAGGGCTTTAAAAGCCTCTTGGTAATCTTTATCCCATTTAAAGGAGATGTCCTTCTTGAGGAGGTGATGAAAGGGTTGGCAATAGTCAGAAAGCTGCAAAATGAAGCGGCGGATGGATTGGAGCTTCCCTTGTAGACTGCGAAGTTGCTTGATATTAGTTGGAGGTGGCATTTTGAGGATAACATAGATTTTAGCAGGATCTATCTCGATGCCACAAAAAGAGATAATGAATCCCAGGAGCTTTTCTGAGAGGACCCCAAAGACACATTTCTTGGGGTTAAGATAGACTTGGTACTAAAGAAGGTGAGAGAAGATGATTTTGAGGATAGTCAAATGGTCGTGACAAAGCTTAGACTTGCCAAGCAGGTCATCTACATAGTCCTCCATGATTTCATGGAGGAGATCGTGAAAGATGTAAGTCATGGCACGCTGATATGTGGTGCCTGTGTTTTTCAGACCAAAAGGCATGACCCAATAGCAGAAAGTTCCCCATGGTGTAATGAAGGTGGTTTTGTGCTGATCTTCCACTGCAATCAGGATTTGGTTATATCCTAAAAATCTGTCCATGAGTGATAACATCTCATGGCCAGCCGTAATATCAACAAGTTGGTCAATGTTTGGAAGAGGAAAGTCGTCCTTGGGACAAGCTAGGTTAAGATCACGATAGTCTATGCAGATTCAGATCCCCCCAGTTGCCTTAGTGATAGGAACGATGTTAGAGACCCACTGCAGATAATCGATGGGTTGGATGAAGGAGACAGAAAGAAGGCGCTGAAGCTCCTCTTTGACAAGAAGTGCAATACGAGGATGCATTTTGCGAAGCTTTTGCCTAACAGGCTTAGCCTCTGAGTTTGTGACAATGTTATGAGTGGCAATGTTAGGGTCGATGCCAGGCATGTCAGCATAGGTCCAGGCAAAGGCTTTGCGATTATCTGAGAGAAATGTGGTATAGTCGATTTGCTCCTGGGTGTCTAAAGACTGACCAATCTTTAAGACATGAGGAACATCAGAAGATGAAAGTTTAATGTCAATGGTTGATTCATTTAACATAACCTATGTTTCAGAGGGGAGAGAGAGCTAAATGAAAGAATTGTCGGCACCCATATAGGTAAGAATGGCGTCGTCGTCTATGCAGTGGACTGTGTTGATGGTTGTCGATTCATCGTCTATCATGCTAAGATAAACAAGAGGGAGAGACTTGGGAACCCCGTTGAGCTGATAGGTTAGGGGTTCCAAGCGGATGGTGTTTATGTAAAAAAAAACTAAGAGGGATGGAAACCACCGACTCCATAGGTGAGGATGGAAGAATAGGCGAGTCTGGAAGAGTTTGGTCGATGGTTGGTTCGGGGAAAAGGTTTATGGAATTCTCAGTGGGTTCTTGGAAACCCAGTCCATACTTTTTCTTTGCATTATCGTCATTGGGTGGTTCGATAGGCTGATGGGAGCCTTGTTCATAACGCCCAAAGCCAAAACCCTTCCATGCACACCTATAAAGGTAGGTATGTGCAAAGGTGGGGTTGCTAAGAAAGGAGAAATCGGATGTGAATATTTGAGGTGAGGAGGAAGGATTTGATTCAGTAGGAGCTTGATCTAGCCCCCCACAGACAAGATTGGTTCGAAGGCTAGGAGGACCATAAGGAATGACCATTTTGATTTGACAGTCATAGCTTAGGTTTTGATGAAGCTGTCCATATTCTTGAGGAGTTTGGAACATGTCTAGAGTAAGTAGGTGATATTCCCCCAGTGAAAGTCTTTGAAAGATATCATCCATGGGGTCCTTGGTTGTTAATTGAGAAGATGATGTGGTGGCAACCGCTGTTTGTGTACTAGTTGACACTTCTGTGGATGGAGACGATGTTTGGGTTGATGCCTTGAGAGGGATAAGAATGTCGTTTGGGCGATAGGTAGTGTTACAAGTCTTAAAAGGGGATGGGTCAGTAGGAATGACATGGACTTGTTTGTCGTGTTCAAATTTGACACAATGGTGAAGTGTTGAAGGGATACAAGCCATGGCGTGGATCCAAGGTCACCCTAATAGCATGTTATATTGGAATTCTCTCTCAATGATGTAGAAGAGCTCTGAGATTATGCGTCGACCAACGTAGATATGGAGGACAATAGTGCCAATAGTGTTAGTGGTGGTGTCATTAAAGGATCTAAAGATTGCATAGGTTTTCGATACGCAATTCTTGGGAAGAGCCAATTGATCAAAGGCATGGGTGGAAATGATATTAATGCTGGTGCCCCGTCGATCATAACTCATTTAATACGGGTTCGATCAACGTAGGCTGTGATAAAAAGAGCAACATCCTGATCTTCCAAGGTAGAGGTAGGAATTTCAGAATCATTGAAAGTGATAGAGGCGACAGGAGATAAAGAATGGATTAGGGTAGCTAGTGGTTGAGGGTCTTCAGGTTGGACTTCCGCTGCCTGTAGGGCTTTGAATAGAGCCTGGCGATGCTGGGGGGAGCTTTGGATAAGGTCATATAGGGTCATCTTCACAGGTGTTTAGTGAAGTTGTTTTATCATAGAGTCTTTGATTGCCTCTGAAGAAGGGGGCTGAGACGCACCTAAGATGGAAATCTTGGGTTTTGGTGGTTGAGGTGCCTGGACAAAAGGATAGGTCCAAGGAATAGCAGCTTTTTCTTTTGCCTTGTCTTTTTGTGATATAATGGTTATATGAATAGCATTGATTTCAAAGATAGTAGGTGAAGAAGGGGTTATGGCCTATTGGTGAGATGTTGATATGGTTGAAGAGGTTGGATGGGAAGGTGTCGAGGGTCGGTCAAGAGTGTCCTCAAGGAGAAGAGTGTCTTTCTCCATATAGCGGCGAATGACTGCCTTGAGGGCACAACAAGTCTCGATATCGTGTCTTGGCATACGATGGTATAAACAAATCTTTGTATCATCGAACCAAGAAGGTTTTGACCTGAGGGGTTGGAATGGTTTGATAGAAGGAAGGGTAATGCTAGAAGTCTGCAAAATTTGGCGTAATATCAAAGCATATGAACCTACTAAGGGGTCTGCGCTTGTTGATGCATGACGCGCTGGTGACTTTTGCTTGGGGGATGTTGAAGAAGGTTTTCGTACCACCTTTTGGGTTGGTGGTGTGGTGACAAGTGAAGACAACACTTTATTTGTGAGAGGTGCCAAATTTTTGAGAGGGGGTTGACTTGTGGTTGGCAAAGGAAGTAATGGAGGTAATTTGTTTTGGTTAAGGGTCAGAGTAGGAAGCACGCCATTAGGGTAGAAGGATGAGGACCTAAAATGGAGGGTAATGTTGACTGTGGAGGAGGGGTTTGCTTCTGTGGTCTGGCAGTCTTCTTTGACTTGGTTGGAAGACTACTTTTGGTCGAGGTCTGGTCTAAGTCCACCTTCACTTGCGGGTGAGTGAGGGTAGAGACGGGGCAAATGCTGAGTGACTTGATCGATTTAGATTGGGTAGATGCAGGTTTAGAAGCGAGAATCTGGTCTTTATTGGGAGTCTTGAGAGATTCTGCCTTGGGAGGATTGGCAGCATGAGACGAGAGGGCACGGGAATATTGAAGAACTTTAAGACGCTCCCACAATCCTTGATGCTCCACTTTCCTTGAAGGGAGAAGTTTGATTTTCTCTACTAGTCGGGAAAATGGTTGAGAGGATGTTGGATGAGGTTTGGATTCTTGAGAAGATGTGTTAGGTTTGGCAGTAGTCTTGGACCCAAGGTGTGTTGGAGTTATAACTGGATTGTCGTTGGTCTAAGAAGATGGAGAGTCAGGTTCTTCTCTTGGTGGAGAAGGAACTAGAGAGTGTGACTCCTCAAGTGGGTAAAGGGCAGGGATTATGGTGCCCTCCACTTGCAATCGAGGAGTAGGTAAGGTCAGGTCCTCCATAGGTAGTAGGAAGGAGGATGGTGAGACTGGTGGTGCCAGTAAGGTTGAGGCATCCTCCAAGATGATAAAAGTTGACAGAGAACTAACCGGAGAAAGAGGTTCATCCACACGTGATGGACTGGTAGATGGGCTAACCTCTTGAGGTTGGTTGGGGATGAAGGGCAAGACCGTATTGACCGTTTGAATGTCGTGTTCATGAGTGTTGTCAATCAAGGTCTGGACATTATTTTGGGTTGGTGGATGATTGGGGAATGGTTGCTTGAAGATGTCGATGCCCTGGTTAGGAGGTGCATTAGGATTATCTAGAATGAACTCACCCTTTTCAAGCATGTCTTGGATTATATTTTTAAAGGTTTTATAGTTTCTCGTGTCATGACCTTTGACACGGTGGTAATTGCAGAAGTCATTTTCCCTATACCACGTAGGGATGGCACTTGAGGGATCAAATTGTGGCGGTGGTCGAATCTGGGGGAGGTTGAGAATCCTCTGTTTAACAAGTTTTTCTAGTATAGATGCGTAAGATTCTCTAAGAGGAGTATACTATCGTTGTACGTATCTCTGCTGGAATTGACGGGTGGCGCTCTGAGATGTGGATGGCTCAGGTTGATTGGTTGAAGAGGGCGAAGGTCTAACGACTACAGCGTTAGCTGAAGCTTTAGACTTAGGATTGGATGATGAAGGTTTAGAAGAAGAAGGGTCATTGGTCTTAGAGTTGGGATTCTTGCTCTGTAACTTGACTTTATTCTCCTCAATAGCATGTAATTCAAGTTTATGGGCCATCGTGAAGGCTTCGTCGAAGGTGCGGAAGGTTTGAACCCGTAAGGTGGAAGAAATATGTTTGACACAGGCGCGGGAGAATAGTTCAATAAGTTCAAGTTGAGGTAAGGAAAAGGAGAGTTGATTGATGAGGTCTCTCCAGTGAGCAACAAAGTTAGCTATTGATTCATCCTTGAATTGGCGGATAGTGTAGAGGTCTGTGATCAAGACCTTCTTGGTGATGTTAATGGAGAAGTGATCAAGAAAGAGTTGGGCCAGCTATGTAAATGTGAAGAGGGAATGGCTGGCAATAGAGCTGTACCAGTCAAGTGCAGCGCCAGAAAGAGACATAGGAAATGTGTGCAAGAGAATTGCATCATCATGGGCAATAAGGTAACAGGCATGTCTGAATGCCCGTAAGTGCTGCTGTGGGTCTTCCTTGCTTTGAAATTGAGAAAATTTGGGAAGCTCCCACTGGTTGGGGTATGGTCTAATCGAAATGGAAGGATGAATGGGCTCATTGCAAATCTGCTCATATGAGAGAGTATTGCGTGAGCCAGAAACGGAGGTCTCTAAGCTAGACATCTTATCCATCAGCATTTTGATGATATCTGCTGATGGATTGGCGGGTGGAGCACCCCCTAGATTATAAGGCACTTGAAAGATATTAAGAGGGGCGTATGACGTGGTTGGTTGCGTAGACGCAACATATGGGTAGCTAGTTATTGGAGTAAAAGTTGGAGCCAAGGGCACTTGTGTTATGGGGTTGGTAGGCACAAGTTGGATAGGGGCCGTCAAGGATGGTTGAGGAGTAGCCACGCTTGTTGACGGGTAAACAGTTACTCTTGTGTTGATAGGTGCAAGAGTAGGGGGGATAGAGACTAGTAGGTTTTGGAAAGGTGTGGGGTTAGGTTGAGTAGCTTGAGGTTGAGGGAGTACTAGAACCCCCATGGAGGTAGGTTTAGATGGAGTGGCTACGTTTTGAAGGTAAGACATGGTTGGGTTATTGGTGGAGGTGTTGACTTGATTGTCTAGTGGTTGAATTGTTAGTGCTGTTGATGTGATTCTTGTCTCGACTAAGGAAGTCGGCATCCCATAGATCAGGTTGCCTAGGGAGTCTCACGTTTGGCTATGTGCGAGATAGCGCTATAAGGCTTTGACGTTAAGGTCCAAAAATCATGCAAAATCTTGGTCCCCTTATGGGACAATAGGAGTCTGAGGCGGGGTTGGGCGAGTAGGAGTTCTTTCAGTCTTTGAGTGGAACTCCATTATAGGACTGGTTATAGATGGTGTAGGTGGAAGCGATTGTTGAATAGCATGGTTAAGAAGGGCCTCGGTTTGACTGCGTGTCAAAACCATTCAAGGCAAGAAAGGATCAGGTTTTAGAAAATTATGTTTTTTTCAGTCTCAAAAAACCAGAATGGCTGTTTAGACATCAAAAAAGTTGGTTTTTAAGCTTGCTATTTTTGGAAAAAATAAATGGACAGTGACTGATGTCGTTATAAAAATTGATGTCGGTGAAGAAGATTGCTGATGTTGGTCAGATGACCGATGTCGGTACATAAAAGTCACCGACATCGATTACAGGACCGATGTCGGTTACTGTGTTTTCCGGAAACTCAAAAAAAAAGTTTTTGAAAATGCAGAAGACGTTCTTACCAGCTCAAAAAAAATAGATAAAAATAGAAAATAAGATGAGAACAGGTAGATCCTAGCGTTAAATCCCTATAAACAATTTTATTAAGATCGTGTGGCTTATGCCTTAATGTGATGTTTGAGGAGGTTGGCTGTTAGAAGGGTCCTAGAATAGGTAATCTAAAGATGGTTTTAGGTATGTTTAGGCACTCAAAAGTCTGTGTTAGGTTTCATACATGGCCTGGTGCTAAGGAGCAAGCTCCCCTCACTTCACGATTCCAGTGGTTAGCTGGTTTGGCTTAGCCAAAATATACTTTCCCTATAGTTTAGACTCTGCCAGAGAACAGACTGGGCTTTCCCCTTGGTGGTGAAATCCAAGTAGGATCACCTGGATGGGTAAGGTATCCTCTGGGTGATGAAATTCCAGTCGGGCCTTGTCTCAAGTGAGTTTGATGTTTAATTTAGTGCACGTGGTCTGGTTGTGTAACATCAAGTGATCTACGATTTATTCAATATGCAGTTTACTAATTACTAAGTGTGGACTAAGAAATGCAAGAAAGCAGGAAATGGAATGCAGTATATTTTAAAGCCCCAAATCGAAATGTTAAGTTGGAATGAAAACAAGTTTGAGAAAGGCTTGAAGAAAATGATTTTTTGACTAGTCTAGAAATGCAAGAAAAGAAAGAAAAAGTTCTTTTTATTCCTACTTATGATGTCTTTTAGAAAAGAAGAAAGAGGTGAAGAGGGGGAAACTTAATGCACCTAAATGAACAAAGAAGGAAAGGAACCCAAGGAAGGCCCTAAAAGGGTCCCACCGGGCGTGCCGGAATGTTTCTATGCAATTTCGCTTTTGCATTCAAAGGAGAGAAAATGAGAAACTTAAGAAATGGTCAAGGCTTGCATGTACCTAGATATAGTCTGCGCACCATAATCCAGACGTTGTGAGAACTCCTCTTTTGCTATGGAGGAATGACACTTGAAAGAGATAGACACTAAAAACACAAAGAATGTTAGTTGATAAGAGGGTGGATTGCCAAGCAAAAGCTTGGTCCTAGAAGCGCTAAGGCTTATTGGAGGATGACAATCCACTGTTTAAGACAAAATATGACAGAGGTAGAAAAGAGAAATAATGAAAGATGTGAAAAGAAAAGACTACAAATAAATGCATACCTGATAAGCTACAATCTGCTAAACACAGTCGCCGACATCAGTGATATTGCCAACATCGGTCAGGGTGGTCGCCGACGATGGTTAGACTGTCGATGTCGGTAGGGGAAGTGGACGAGGTCGGTCAGGGCAATTGGTCAGGGACGGGTTACAGGACTAGTTTTTGGTCTGCAAAATGGATTTGGTCTCATCTGAGGGTCTATGAGGGATTCAGAGGGACTATTTAAGATCTAAGGGACTGAGAATCTTGTCAAGAAAAGGAGTGAGAAATAGGAAAAAGACCTTTCGGCCTTTTCGTAAAGCAATTTAGTTAGGTTGATTAGATGGGTCTTAAGAAGGTCTGTAGGTCTCTGATAACTTATGCTGGGTTGATTGGACAGAGGATGTTGCCTAAAAAGAGACTAAGGGAGTGTTAGAGGCAAAGAAAAAGGAATAAGGGGTGAGAGAAGGCTTTTCAGCCTCTCCGAGAAGAACAGGGAAGGTTGGGTCAAGGATGCTTGGAATAGACAAAAGACAAAATACTAATATATTTGAAATGATATTAGAATGAAAAAAAAGTACCAATACTTAGCTGTGATATGAATTGGCAAAGGTGCAGAAGCTGTGTTTCAGTTGTCACTGGTGATGGAGATATCGTGCAGTCCCTGTGCAGAATGTGTGATGCAAGACCTTAGTGCCTAGAAAATGTTGCCAAGAATGCTGATCCCTGTAAGAACACCAAGAAGCCTAGAACACTGAAAAGCAAAATCATGAGAACTTTGTTTCAACAAAAGAGGATTTGAGAGTCGTGATTAGCCTCAAAGATTAGCCGATTTGTGATTGGGATCGTCAAAGGGTCAAAAAATTTGGTTAAGTATAACCGACGTCGGCGATTCCGCCGGCGTCGGCCGACATTTGACCGACGTCGGTGGGTTTAGAATGGGCAAAAAGAGCCACCAAGCCCATTTTTCATCCGCCAAGTGCACTATCCGTTGGAGAATGTCAAAGGTTGGGCTAAATACGCATGAGAGTTGGTTAGGCAGTTAGAGAGAAGTAAGAATAGGTCTTGGGTGAGTCATAGGATGGGAATTAGTCCAAGGCGAGGTGTCATGGGTGATGTGTCCAAGGAGGGGGGGTTAATTCAAAATAAGTTTATTATTTTAAATTAGTAATTGCATGTTTTAGGAATGGGTTAGGAATAGACCAAGGGGGAAGGTGACCAAGGGTTAGACACTATTTCGGTGTCTACACCTCCTTCCTTGAGAAGCAATGGTCCCCATTGCATCAAGATTTCTCATCAAGTGTGGCAATTGTATTTTGATGTAATTCCTAATGCATACTTGAAATGGACTGTGCTTTATGGACCTATGTAGGTCTCAATTATTTACCATTTCTATCTGACCATTAGTCTATGGATGGAAGGCCGTGAACTTCTTCAGCTTGGATCTATTTGATTCTATTGTTATGTTGTTTGTGTAGTTAGGGTTGTAACATTAGCCCTTTTGGATTCTTGTGGCTTGACCACCATGAGAACGAATTTCTTAGCACTAATCAGAGAGACAGATGTAGAAGGTGGTACCTCTGGTACCCTGTAGCACCGTGTTCTAAGAGTGAGAGTGATCCTTCAAGTTCTTGATTCATAGATGCCATGTCAATCATACATGAATGGCTGACCAAAGAGTACATCACAAACATCTAGATTGACCACATCACATAAGACCTCATCTTGGAAAGGTTTTATTACATATGAGAGAAGACATTGGTGGGTGACACAGAGGTTTCTCCCTGGACTCAACCATCCAATACTATATGGCTTTGGGTGAGGCTTCATGGAAAGATTTAGGCTTTTCACAACATTAGCAGAGATAAAATTCTTTTGACTTCCACTATCAAGAATGAAATGCAAAGGCTTATCTCTCACCCATAACTTAGAGTGAAACAACCTTTCCTTATCATCTAGCCTCTCTTTGTGGGTCTATGATGAAGCAACAATGGCTTTAGGATCAACATCTACAATTTCTTCTTCAACCTCTTCGACTTTAGGGTCTGTATGAGGTAGATCAGTAGATCTTGAGGATTGTGACTCAAAAATAGGGACTTGATGGCTCAACATTCTTCTTTGGAGTGAGTTCTAGATTTATGATAATCACACCACTTCCTAGTCTTTCCTTCCTTTTGCTTCCAATTTTGGCCTCCTATTTGACCTTCTTTGTCACTTTTCCATTTTGAAGGTTGATTCTTCATATTCATTCTTTCATGCTTCTACTTAATCTTCACTGCGAACTCGTATGCCTCACTGATGTTTTCCAAATTAAAGAGTTCCATTTCTCCCTATATGTACCATTGTAGTCCACCACGATATTTGAAAACCTTATGTTTCTCACTTTCTTGGATGCCCATCTCACAGATAGAGAATGAAAAATGTCAGTGTAGTCTTGAACAAACTATTCCTTACCTTGGCGAAGTTGTTGCTACTCTATATACAGATTGTCATATGCTCCAATGGGGTAGTATTCTTCCTTTACAACTTCTATGAAATCATCCCATGTAGGTTCTGTCTCAAGGCCAATATCATCTGCACTGAATCTCTTTTTGTACACTTCCCACCAATTTTTGATAGGCAATGATGCTTTCAGAAGAGCAAAAGTAATCATCTCTTTATTAGTGAATTTATCTACAAAAAATAAGATGACAATTGATCCAGCCAATTTTCTACTGCATTAGCATTGATTTTGCCTTCAAATATAGGGATATCAAAATTCACCTGAACCTTGAAGGGTGTTGGGGCACTGAAAGGATGTGGGGGTGCAGATGAGGAGTTAGAATTTCCCATTGAGATTTGTTAGAGAATTTGAGTGAATTTTTGTAGCATCTACACTTGCTACTATTAGAGGGCTTCATTCACCATTTCCTTGAAAGGATTAGATGTCTCGGTGTTATTTGCCATTTGATGTTGTTTGGAGTGAATAGGTGGATAGTCTGCTAGTTCTATTTTCCACCCAAGCTTCCTGTAATCTGACCTCATCCTCGAGATCATACACTCTAAAGACAAACCAATATGATACCACTGATCCAAAACTTAAAAGCTTTGGCTAAAATATAATTGAATAAACAAGAACAACACAATTCAAATAATACTATCTCTAAGAAGAGATGTTTTATTGATCAAATTTGTAGACCCAAACATATGCCTATCTCTGAGAAGAGATGTCTCTTTTCCATTTTGGGTTAAATATTCATTTATACATGTTTTGAAGGTGTGGGGAGGATGTGTAAGGTCACCAATCTTGAGGGATATGAATTGGTTTGACTTCTACGATTTACAACAATACATAATTTGAGAAATTACTATTTTTAGAAACTTACTATTTTTAGACTACACTACTAAAATTGAAATTTAGGGCACTTCCATTGGGTTTTAGGGGTTTAAAATTCATTGAGTAAATCTCAATGCCATCTCATGACATTCCCCTCATTATTATCTTTCCAACGGTTCAAATGGCGAGTCAATTGGAGCTACGGTGCAAAAGTTATGGCTCCCAGAAGCTCCGTCATCAATTTGGGTGGACCCATCACCCGAATTGTTGCCCAGATCACATGAATTTATGAGGTGAATTTATTAAATGCACAAGTGAACTGGTTCATTCATTTTTGGATGATGTCCTAGATGGTCTATCCCCTTAGACTTGGCAATCTAAACTTTGAAGGCTTAGATCTTGAGATAGAAGACTAATCAATATATGGAACTAGTAGAGAATGATCTTGACACTAAGGAAATTGATCACACATGGTTTGATGGTCATGCAAGGCTTCTTGAGCATATTTATAAAATACCCAAGTGAACTTGTGCATTCTTGTTCTTCATGACATCCTAAATGGTTTGGTTTCACAAAGATTATTACTAAAATTTTTTAGCTCCAAATGAACTCCTTGAGGCCATGTGTGGATCCTTTCCATGATCCTAGCTTGCATTGATCACCATGAAGACATGAAACTTACATATATGACCCTAAAATGACCCTTGAGACACCAAATGACACAAAGACTAAGCTAGACTATGACCAAAGCTAGAATGACATATGAAATGACATCAAATGAGCTACAACATACCCTATGACATTATAAAAAGCCCCTATACAAGATTCTGACTATAAGGGGTTGACCCATTTTGGCCTAAGGTAAAATAGTCAACAAGGAGTGTACATAACATGAGTAGTCATATGAATAAATAAATTTTTGATATCAAGTGATGTTCCCAAACCAAAGGATGATAATATGGGTGTAGAAATATAAATGGATGCAATGGTGGAAGTATCAAAATTGGGAGTGTGGGATTTGGCAACCCAAAAAGGAAATTATTAGTGGAGATGTGGTAAATTTAGTTTGATGCTCAAATTTTTATGTTAGAAGTATACTAATGATCTTATTGACTTCATGGTGGTTCTCTTGAAGACCTTGATAAAATTTAGATAATTCTTGTATTTGATTTTGATCTACTCTATTTATCTCATGTGGATCAATATGGGTTTAGTTTTCATTATCATAGTTATATTAATTACTTTCATTAACAATTTTAATGTGAACTTAATTTGTAGGAAATTGAGGATTTTGATCAATAGCATTATTAGTTTGAGAAAAATCATCACGACTTCCCATTTTATAAAAAATCAAAGGAAGATACATATGTGAAATAGAAATACCACCTAATTTAGCACTATGCATTAGAGGCATATAATATAGTATAATTCAAACATTGCTAATGACTAAGAATACAATACAAAAAAAATCAAGGTATAAGGGTGATCTAGGCAAGGGTTTTAATGATTATATGGGTTCTCAAATATACTAGTTTATTCATTAATTAATGGTGGACTAATGTTATAGAGTACTAACTATAGAGACAAAACTATGCATGTACCCCACTAACCCTATTTCTAAGGGTACAATGAGAGTAACTTCCCTGGGTGATACATTTTTCTTAGGTGCAATGACAATCAAAAAACTTAAATAGGATTCTTATGGTATAAATAAGGGGATCCTGTGCGTTTTTGATATACCATGAGGTATGTGGAAATTAAATTTCATGTTTTAAAATGGTTATGAGTATTGAGGTAAAACCCATTATTTCATGATGTCTATAAAAATAAAATCACATAGCCCTTGATGACAGTCTCTAATTAGTTTGAAAACTATTGAAATGTAGTTTTTAAAACAAGCAAATGAAATTGAAAAATAAAATCAAAAGATTTTTGTGTATAAATATCAAAAAGATTCAACTTGAGGTCAAAATAAAGAGATTCTGTGTTGGATTTATCCAAGATGATAATATAAAATTATTTAGTGTTAGATTACATCAAGGTCAAATAAATTGAATCGTTATGTGTCATATTTTATTTAAGGTTGAAGGCTATTTTATTTTAGTGTCAATAATTTACAAAAATATGTATGAAATCCTTTTGAAAAAAATCAATCAAACAACATGCAATGTTCTAAAAATAATAGTTTCCTAAGAATGTTTAATTTATTTTTAGTTGAAGTGAATCAAATTAATAGATATTAAACTATTAAAATTTGAATGATGGAATATATAGATGTGATAATGAAATACAATATGTTATTTTTTTTTTTTAGAATTTGAAATTTGTTAAAAATAATAAATAGGCCTATAGATATGTAAAACTCCCTAAAACATATATTTTGTTGACTGTGTAGACTAAATGTGACAAACAAATGTTTTATAGGACCTATGTCCTATGCCATGATTAAATGCAATAATTTAATATGTGTTTGAAAAAGTCTGCAAAAGAGAGACATGGGTATAATGTGGCCTTATCTAATGACTACAACCACATCTTGGTTGGCTATGTGCCTGATCCTTTGATATGGGTCTATAAAACTACTTGTGAGGGTTGGCTGATAAATCATGTCCTTTGTGTTGCCATGTGAAAGACCTAAAAAATATAAAAACTTATGTTTTTAACAACAAACAAGATAGATATCAAATTTAAAGGGGGAAATATGTAAGGGGAATAGCTGAGCTATTCTTAGAAAACCTTACATAATCTAAGTGATGTCTACACAACCTAAATGGGCCTCAAGACACTGTAGTTATCCTTCCTACGGTGATTATGTGATCGTGAAACTATATGATATTAACTAGACTATTGATTGAAATTCTTGATAATGGATGCTCTTGACCTATAATAAAATAAATTTAGACTTAATTAACTAGAATATTGATTAAAATTCTTGATAATGGATGATCTTGACCTATAATAAAATATATTTATACTATAAAATGTTTCAAAATTTAAATTTGAAGAAATAATGCTCTTTTGCTTAGTGTGCAATAAAATTTCTAAGTGATTTGTAGATGTATTTGGAGAAGCCTTGAAGTGCTTATACAGGGGAATCTTTGGAATATTTTATCTTACCAAATTTTAAAAAAGTGTGAAGAGCCATTATGAAACTTCTTAATTTGAAAAAGTGACCATTAGAGTGGGTGAGACAATGTCACACTAGTGGACAAGGTCATGGTGCTATCCTATTGGACCTAACATAGACTTATCCCAAAAGGACATAAAATATTTTCAAAGGTGTGATAAGAACCTATAAGTTGGATAAGGATGAATAGAGTTGAAATAGGGATATTCATATGGTTTTTCTAAGTTTTCAAGATAATAGAAGTTCTCTTATAGATTGTGAGTTAGTGAAATGGAAAATTAATGAAGTAAGGTAAGGTTGTCAAGATTAAACATTTTTAAACACTTAATTATTAATTTCATGTGTCTACAATAGACAATTTGGGGCACATTCATGCATTATCACCCTAATTCACTTGAAATTCATGCCACATGGTGTGATTGGGGTAAAATAATTTGTATTGGTGATCAGAGCACCCCTAACCACCCTTTTATTCTTATTTTACTTATGATTATGTCCATTATAGGCCAAAACTAATAAACCCCCACTATATCCACTTGAAACTAGGGTAAATATGGATAATTTTGGGCACATTTATGTACAATCACTCTAATTCACTTCAAATAGGGACTAAGTGGTGTGATTATGGAAATGTAAGTCACACAAGTGATACACACACACCTAACCACCTCTTTATCCAATTTCACTCTTGATTAGGTTTGATTTTATACTAAAAGCAAGATAAAAACACCATATCCACATGTGACTAGGAAAAATGTAGATAATTTAGGGCACATTTATGCACGATCACCCCAATTCACTTTAATTTTAGGCTAAAGTGGTGTGATTGGGGAAATATAGGTTGCATTGGTGACTTATTTAGATAAAAGCATCCATTTATGCCATTTTTACTTGTGATTATGGGGATTATTCACAAAAAACAACATAACAACACCATATACCCATTTGTAACCTAGGAAAATGCCAAAAATTTGGGGCACATGTGTATGTCATCACCCAAATTCACTTTGGATTGAGGTCAAAGGTGTGCTCAGGGAAAATTAATTAGTATTGGTGAGCAATGAACACCCAGTGACCCATTTATTCTAATTTTACATATGATTAGGTCCATTATAGATAAAAATGACACAAAAACACCATGTCAACTTGAAACCAGGGGAAATATGAAAATGTTTTAGCACTTTTTTGCATAATCACATCAATTCACTTTGAATTTATGATAAAGTGGTATGATTGGTGAAATGTAAGTCACATTGGTGATCCATGCATACCCAACCATGAATTTATATTTATGTTACTTTTGATCAGGTCCCTTCTAGGCCAAAAGTGAAAAAATATCACCATATCCACTTGTGACTAGGAAAAATTTAGATATTTTAGGGCACATTTATGCATGATCACCCTATTTCACTTTGAATTTAGGATAAATTAGCTAGATTGGGGAAACATAGGTCACATTGGTGACCTACACATATCCAATAACCCCTTTATGTTTATTTTACTTGTGATTAGGTCCCTTATAGGCCAAAAGTGACACAAAAGCATCATATCCAGTCATGTTACCTAAATCACAACACTTTGGTCTAAATTAGAAGTGAAGTGGGGTGTTTTCACATAAATGTGTCCAAAATTTTCCATATTTTCTCTAATTCCAAGAGGATATAGTATTTTTTATTGCTTTTGTCCTATAAAGGATCTAATCACAAGTATAATTGGCCTAAATGAGTGGTTGGGTGTGCGCTAGTCACCAATGTGACTTAAATTACACCAATAAAACCACTTTGTCTAGAATTACTAGTGAATTAGGTTTATAAATCATGAATGTGCCAAAAATGTCTGCATTTGCCCTAGGAACAAGTGAATATGGTGTTGTTATGTTTCCCTTGACTTATAATCCACATAATCATAAGTAAAAATGAAATAAATGGGTGGTTGTGTGTGAGAGGGTCACAAATATGACCTAAATTACCCCATTAAAAAGACTTTGGCTTGAATTCAAAGTGAATTGGGGTGATCACACATAAATGTTCCCCAAATTATCCTCATTTTCCTTGGTTGTAAGTGGATATGGTGTTGTTGTGTCATTTTTTACCTATAAGGGACCTAATCAAAAGTAAGCTTGGCATAAAGGGGGTGGTTTAGTGCGCATAGGTCATCAATGAAGCCTAAATTTTCCCAATCATATCACTTTGTCTTTGATTCAA
Organism: Torreya grandis; assembly: GCA_037957365.1. Lineage (NCBI taxonomy): Eukaryota > Viridiplantae > Streptophyta > Pinopsida > Cupressales > Taxaceae > Torreya > Torreya grandis. The sequence continues at coordinate 782,713 of JARHVA010004851.1, forward strand.
GTGAATTGGGGTGACCATGTAAAAAATTGCCCAAAATTATATGTATTTACCTTGGCCACATAGATATGGTGTTGTCATGTTAATTTTAACTTATAATAAACCTAATCATAAGTAAAATTAGCTTAAATAAGTGGTTAGGTGTATGTTAATTACCAATGGGACCTCCATTATCCCAATCACACCAATTAGGCCTTAATTTAAATTGAATTGGGTTCATCACACTTGAATGTGCCTAAAATTATTTGTATTTTCCCTCATCACAAGTGGATATGGTGTTATTATGTTGTTTTTGGCCTATAAACCCTCTAATCACAAAAAAAAATGGCATAAAGTGGTGGTTTGATTTGTGCGGGTCACCAATGTGACCTATGTTTCTTTAATCACACCACTTTTTCATGAATTCAAATTGAATTAGGGTGATCACTCATACAATGTCCCAAATTAACTACATTTTACCTCATCGTTAGTGGATACAATGTCATTATGTCACTTTTGGATTATATTGGAACTAATTGAAATTAAAATAAACATAAATTAGTGGTTGGGTGTGTATGTGTCATAATGTGATTTAAATTTACCTAATCACACCACTTTGGCTAGAATTCAAAGAGAAATGGGTTGATCATGCATAAATGTGCTTAGAATTAATTGGATTTACCTTGGTCACAAGTGGATATGGTGTTTTTGTGTCTATTTTGGCCTATAAGGGACCTAATCACAAGTAAATAAACATAAAGGGATGACTAGATATACACAAGTCATAACTGTGTCCAATATTTCTCCATTCACACACTTTGACATGAATTCAAATTGAATTGGGGTACCCATGCAAAATTATAGTTGAAATTGTCCTCATTTATCTTGGTCTCAAATGATTATGGTTTTGTTGTGTCACTTTTGGCCTATAATAAACCTATCATAAGTTAAATCATCATAAAGGGGTGGTTGGGTGTGGACTGGGTTATACAATTTAATTTTGACAAATCTAGAACTCCTATAAATATTAGTAAGCAATCTGGAAGTCCCCAAAAAATTTAAAATAGACTATATGCTAGCCCAAAAAGGAAATTAGTTGAAAAATTTACACCATGAAAGCCTTAAGTTCAATATTGAAATCCTAAAAATGACAAAGTACATATTTTTAAAAACTATCTTTTTAATTGTAACTTATGGAGCTTTGAGACCAATTCTAGAAGATGTAAAGTGAGCCTATTTTATTATATTTAATAAAATATATTTAAATTATAAGTAAGTATAAGGAAACACATAATTAAAAAAATTAAACTATAAGGAAACACATAAAGTATAAGGAAGTATAAGGAAACACATAAAGTATAAGGAAGTATATAGAAACACATAATAAATACAAGAAATTATGATCACTTTACATCTTTTATAATTGGTCTCATAGCTCCATGGGTTAAGATTTAGAATATAGGAATATACAAGTATAAATGTCAACCTATACTTACTATTTATTGTAGTAAACACACACCCTACCTTTCGGTTCTTCAACTTACCTACTTTAAAAACCTTGGAAATAATATAATAGTAGTAACATGTAAGTGCTATAATGTGTACATGGTATAGTGTGTACTCGCTTTAGGTTTGAATATATTAACCTAAGGCTTGGACTTGCACACACAACTAGATCCATGTTTTTTCCCCTAAAAATAAAAAAATTTAAATTCAATCATGACTATCAATTTTATCAAGACATGTCATGAAACTATTATTATGATTTCAAGCACACTCTCATATTTAAATACACACATACATATATACATATATTTGATTAATTTAAGGTTTCCATCTATGTTGATTTCTATGTAAGTATATTTATGCTACTATATGACACAACTAGATATGTTTATATTTTGTTATGTATATTTCATTTCATTCATCCAAGTCCAGAAAAAATTAGATGGTTTCAAAATAGGCTTAGTTTTGTACACACACACACACACACACACACACACACACACACACACACACACACACACACACACATTATTGAGGTAGTTATGGGGCACATGGTCAACTATCCATTTTTAAAATTATTTTTAGGGTCTATTTAATTATATTTAAAACATAAATAAATATTTATTAAAAAATTAAAAAACAAAATAGGTTGGAAACTAGATCTTATGTACATTGACACTAAAGGATTTCAAACAATACTAAACGGTGATAAAAAAATGAGGGAGTGCATAAATGACTATCTACTATTTTTTTAATGAAAAATAGGACTTACTCTTGTAATTTGATACATTTGACTTGATTATACTTGACCATGTAAAAAAATATTTAGTAGTTTATAAACTACATTTAAAATGATACAATTCATGTTTTATATCATCTTAACTTTGAGTGTATCCATCTCAAATAATTAACACAAGTTGAGGTTTCTAATTTTTTAATTAAAAAATGTCTAATTAAGACCCCTTTTTACTCCCCCAATTCCATTCAATTACCCTTGATGAGATAATTCCTAAAAATTTCACTATAAATGAAAATTGAAAATCACGCAAGAATGTTATGTGAGATGTCATCATCACTAATACTATTTTCATGAGGACCTTTGAAGGTCAATTACTTATCTACCTTGGGTATGATGAAGCCAACATTACCTTAAAATAGGTACATGATAGGGAATGTGGTGGTCACTATAGTGGAAAGGAAATTCTATACAAGTTATTATAGATAGGTTACAACTAGGATTCCATGTAATAGGAATAGTGATAAGAAGTAAAAATTTACGGACAATGTTAGTGACATAGTAATTTAACACATGTGCCGTCATGATAATTTTAACCTATCATATCACCTTGGTTATTTTCACTTAAAGGCTTTCATCTAATTTCAAAACTAAAACTTACATCATTAAGTGGTCGTAAGTTCATTATTATAGCTATCCAATTTTTAAAAATGGCTTGAGTCTATTCCTTTAGAAACAACCATGGGTGAAGACACATGTAGGTTCCTCATGACACATATTATATATAGTTTTAGCATAACATCTAGAATTATATTTGATAATGGTTATTATTTTAAAAATAAATCTATAAAGCTTTTTTGTTAAATATAAAATTTGGCATACAGTTTCCACAACATATTACCACAAGAAAATGGCCAAAAATAAAAAAAGTCATTAACATTTTAAGTAAAATTGATACTAAACATAGTGAATACTGACATAACTCGATCATACACACCATACAGGCTTACCACACTAGTGTCCACATATTTATGAGGGTTTGTAACCCTAACTTAGATTAATGGGTTAGATTAATCTAATTAAGATAAAATTTTAAAATAGAATTCAGATCAATAGATATGGTATTCAAGCATACATCTAAACATAAATGATTGATATTTTATTCTTCTAATTTGATAAGGGAATAGGATAAATATAAAAAGTGATAAAGAGATCACAATACTTAGCTTTTTTGGTTGACTATTGATCTATAACTATATTCTAAAATTGGAAATCAAGAATAAGCATGCCTTTGTTTCACTTGGTTTAGGAACTAATCCACTACCTATGTTGGGTCAGTTATATAAGATTAGGTTAATATAATTAGTTGATACTGACCTATTATTTGGTAATGACTAGTGTGGAAATGTGGCACAATAAATGTAAAATCACTTGTGACTATATTTTCTTACTCTGTGTTTACAATCTTGAAACCCGACAATGCGTGTAGATTAAAAAAAAACCTCTTTTACCTTGAAACCCTAGATGTACTTATGAGGGATAAAAACCTATAAAAATAAGGGAAGTGTAATGGGTTGAGCTAACCCAATCACCCGTGCCTAATGATTTGTAATTTTTTATGTATCTAATACTCCAAGGAGGGAAATCAATCCACACATAGTTCTCCCACCTAATGTGATTGTGCAATTATGTTCCTTCATTATGTATATATAACTAGTGATTGGATTTAGTACTTAAAAATTCTTACTTTGAATTGGATTTTTAGTGATTCATAATTTCCTTATGACTTCTCCTAGTGATAGGTGTGAAATTTGGGAGGAATATGGAAGATTTTCTTAGTGTGTAATAGTGTATAAATGTATAATAAATAAGTTCTAGTCCATTTAAAATGAGATTGTGATTTGTATATATATGGATCTATTTGAATAACTACTCATGCCACCAGCATATTAAGCTGATGGGCTGACCTTAAGGATGTGTTTTATTTTGTAAAATAGTCATTTTTGTGAGTGGGTTGTTCTATCTAGTATGGGTCATTATTAAGTGGTGATAATGACCATAGTTGTTAGTAATAACACATGTAAAAATAGATTGATTTGAGATTTTGGAGATGTTTGTGAAATATATTTAATAGGTTTGAAATATATAGTGAGGTTATTGTAGGTGTGTAACATAAGAGCAAAAGGGTTGACTCCTAACATAACATACAAGTGTGAGAGGATGATGAATTTAGACCTTGTTTGGGTGATCAAGTAATGTGTGGTAAATGTGTCTCAAGCTTTCCATTATCAAGTAATAAATACCATATTTTAGTATCTCAAAATTTCCAAATTTTATTATAGAAATGGAATTGTTATAGTAAAAGGATAAAATATACCTAAGTGTGTATAACACATTTTCATTCTGGGAGATGGCTACAATATACAACTTTTCTCCATGTAAATGTGTAGTCAATGTGCACATGTGAAATTTAAAATATAAAAACTGAAAGAGAAAGGATTAGAGTACACCTGAGTGTTGGTGAAATCCATGTTTCCCTTACAACTTGTTGGAGATGGTGCTTCCTTATTAAAGCATTAGAGAGTTGGTATGATCATGTCCCAAACTTATGTAACTATGAAAGATCTTGAGTTGGGAAGGAAATATGCCCCAATGATCATTAATTTAAGGATAAGTACATAATTTAAAAACATAATTAACTATGTAGGAAAAAGATAGAGAGAACCATGCAACCAAGCTTAGCTCAAAGTGATCACTACACAGGTAAATGAGAGATAAAATCAGGTAATGTTCACTCAAAATGAATCAACCACTAAAAAAGGATTATAGATTCCAATGTTATATTTTGTTCCAGTTTAATCAAGTTTGATCCATGTAAAAACAAAAAATGATGATCATAAGGGAATGAATAATGTTTGTTCTCACATCATGCATGCATGTTTGATAAGTGTGAAGTGGAATGACAATTTTTTTACATTCAACTAGAATTGTGATGTTGTGTATATGTGCATGAACAAATATCATGCCTCTTTAATATGTACCAATTGATATGAAAGTTATGCATTTATATGCTAAATTTGAGAAATTTTAACTTGAATGTATGTGAGTGTGAAAATATGAAATCTTGTTCATGCAAATTTTTATACACATGCCCATCCATATACATTCAAGTATGTATGCATCTACACTCAAGTGTATGTAAAGCGAATGCATATACATGGAATATTCCTCTATATTCTATATCAATATTCTAGTGTTTATCATGTATCTAAAATAATCTGATAACTAAACAATTAAATCTCTCAAATATGTGAAACCAATTTTCTACTTTGATTTGATTCTCTTGGAGGCTTATGAATCTTAGACAATCCCAATGTAATTCACCTCTTTTTAGAAGAGGGATGTATCCTATAATCCACTCATCTCAAAATAAGAATGAACTATACCATGCCATGTATAAAAATAGTATCATATAGTATCATTTATTCATGCGGAGAATATGTCATCATAATAATGTATGTATCAATCAAGGCATGTATGTAACATATGGAATGCAAGGCATGTGAGTGTCATGTGTAGATAAGTATATCAATGAAACATGAAATATAAGTATCTATAAACAAGACTACATAGTAATAGTGCATGATATAGATCATGACACCCATAGATGTTAACAAGATTAGAAAATGCAAGTGTTAGTTGTTACACATAGGCCAAAAACCACATACAATAGTCACACATAAATAAACATATCATATTAAAGAGTATCAACATCAATAGAGCATAGAATAAATAACTAGTCTACACCAACCTAATGAGTCTAGTTTAGATATTCATAAATCTAACACAAAAATAATGGAGTGAATTAACATAGAAAAATAACTATAGAGCCAAACTATCTTGCATTCACCATATATTTAACTAATACATAGGCTATTAAATAGCCAAAATATACTAACAACTTCCTATAAAATAGGAAGGCAAACAAACAACTAACCTATTAATAGAGATACGGGTACAACTAGAATATATTGTTTCTATAAACAATATATTTTACTAGCTTGATAATAATAACCAACTACTATAACATAATAACTAATGTTCATACTAATATTTCCTAACACAACCATATATATTAATGTTACATTATAGTAAACTAGCATATCATGTGTCACTATGCAAAAAATGAGTAACTATCAAGGCATGTGTATGTAATATAGGTGGTTCAACATGGAATGAAGTTCATAGAAAGACATAATTTGTAATAGTGAAACTTGTGGAATAATATTCCCCTGGTATTAGCATGATCATTAGGTAGAGGGAAAACCAACATCTGTATGCCCATATGTAAGTTGTATGTTTTTCATAACACTCATATATTATGAAACACTTGTATACATGTAAAGGATATGAAATATACAAAACATGTGATAAATTAAATATGTAAAAAGCATGAACTAGCCATCATGTCATGCTTAGGTCTTGATTTTAGATTATTTGAATATTTAAATGTTTTTGATTTTTATGATTATTTGATTATTTTTGGAATATTTTTAACTTAAAATAATGTATCTAAAAGTAGGTCATCTTCATTAGGATTGAAATCATCATATCTTATTTTATCCTTAAGGTTATATAATCACATTGCTTCTTCTTCTAGTTACAATTGGTCAACTGATTTGTCTTCTATCATTTGAGAAGATTGTTCTTCTGGATGGTACACATCACCTTCATGTCAAATGTTAATCACTCTTTCTTTATATGAGAAATTGAGATGTTAGTTGGTCAAATATACTATAGCCTACATTTTTTGTAAGTAGTTTTGTCCTAATGTGAAGGGCAATCTATATTTAGGAGGCATGACCCATTTGGGTGTATTGAACACCTTTGAAACACAATTTATTAGTAAAAATATATATCTAAGAGGTCTTGACGACTTGTGTTAAACTATAAATTTGTAATTTTATGTCCTAACTAGTGTAAAACTTTGACACAATATATGGTGTGTTGTCTATTATCATCAATCTAAACATTTTTATGGTATTCACCTTCCATGAATATCATAATAGTCAATGGATCTTGTTGATGACACTTATTAGTTATGATTGTTTTAGGTTTCACATTTATGAGTATTGATGTCATTTTATCTACTTAGTCATGTAAAATATTGATAATGCCTTTATCCTTGTATTTTTGAATCTACTTTTTCAATCTTTCATAATGATTTGTATCATGTCTCATGATTATGTGATAGCCACACTATACCTTGGATTCTTTGTTTAAGAGATTCCCCATGGATAGATGTCAAGTAAATAGTAATGTGATAAGATTATGATCAAGTAATAATTTTAATAATGTACTCATGTATCCTGGATTTTTGTTATTTATAATGATGTTGGAGTCTTAAACTATGCCATCTCCACATTATTCACTAAATTATATGGTGACTTTTTTTATCCAAGGCTTGTTGATATTTATTGTTGGTTGGGATTGGTGTGTGATAGTGTCGCAACTATGTTACACATTTTGGATATACTCATGATATATCATTGATGTATTTCCCTTATCCACAAAAAGATTGTGTGTTTCTAGTAGTTTTTAATTTGTCTTGTTTGTTATGTATGAATCATATCAATATGTTCCAACTCCAATAAGTGTGAATAGGGTATAAGATAAGTACTCTTCTGAAAAATTAAAGTTTAAATTTCATATATGATCATTTGTCATTTATGACATGTTGATATATTCTTCATCACTATCATAATGATCTATGACCATGCCATTTTGATAGTTAGAGTTCATTAGTAAAGGAAGATCAAGAATAGGTTGTGGATATTCTAGATTAACCTATGATTCTTATTGTGCCATAACTTGTTGTGTTACAATTAAATCTTTATCTTTATCTATAGTTTATTCATACACCTCATACATATGCATCTAAGCTATTGGAATAGTCTATAATGGACTAATAATGGTATGATATTCCAATTGCAAGTGTGATTAATCCTCATTAGTAATTTAAGTGAAATTATAATGTTTGAATGAATCCTCATTTGATGGTTTTAAATAATAATAGCCTTCATGAATATATGTGATACACCTATGTAATGTTGATGGTATCAATTCCATAACATGAATCCATGGTCATCCCAAAGTAAGTTATAATGTAGCTGATTAGGCATGACATGAGAAATAATAGTTATTACTTTGGGGCCTAATATCACATCCAATGAAATGGTTTCAATTACTTTTCATGGAGTGTTATCAAATCCTTTTATGATTTGATCCATTTTTTTAATATTATCGATGTTGATCCCCAATATTTTTTGGAAGGTAGTGTTTTAAATGTTCAATCCAGACCCATTATCTACTTATACACATTTGACCAATATATGCTATATTTTAATTTGGATGAATAATGGATATTTTTCTCTATTAGATGTTGCGTGGAAAAATTTTATTTTTAAAAAGTGATAGTTGTGTTTTTATCCTCGAGTGTGTTCATAATTTAAATAATAATATAGGTAAGATATTATTAGGTCAAGTTATTTCTTGCAACACCTTGTACAATATATCTTTGTAAACTGTTGAGATTTTATGTAACTCCAACATAGAAATATTAGCATGATTATTATTTAGTTGATCTATGATGTCATAAAATTTATGTTATTTTTACTATCATTAAATAGGTAGAGGGGGTTGAGGTGGAGCATGTAAACTACCTTCATTATGCCACACATGGTGGGTGTTAGGAACCCATGTCCTATCTTTCTATTTGAATTATTAGTTTATTAGTCACTATGGACACATATGCTCTATAAGTTCTCTATTGAGAATATTTAAATTATCCCACATACATGGGAAGTAGTAGTAATTAGAATAGATTTAGTATTTTAGTAAGTGTTGAGGCCCAATGAAGGCATCCACGAATATTATTGTATTAAGCTTGCTTAAAGGAGGTTTCCCCTCGAAGTGGCATACAATCTAAAGTTAATTTTAGGTTATTTTCAAAAGTTAATTTCATTATCTATTTATTTTCTATAGTTAGTAAATATGTGTAGAAGGATCTTCACATCTGGTATCATAGCACTTTCTTAGTGTGTAGGTAGATTTTTGAGATTTTTTTCTAGCAATGGCTTTTTAAGAGCTGCACGATTTACAAGGAAATATTCATTACAGGTTTGGATAAGGGTAAAAACCCCTCCACATACTTATGGGAAGTACTCAAGTATAATCCCTAAAACTCATTGTGAGGAGTACTATAATAACCTCAAAGTAGTTGGCACATTGAGAGGACCTACCAGCGAAAAGGGCAATAGACTCATCCTAATTAACTAGTTTCCACCTGTGAGGTAAACCAATAGCTATCTCTAAGGGGTAAATATGTGGCCATAACTTTTTTAGAGAGTGGTACTCATTCATACAACATTGGTGGCTAGAGAGACTCCTTAAAACCCTTAGGCAATTGAATAGACTTGGGGCCCATATCTAACATAACAGTTTTATAAGACCAATAATAGAGTGATCACATCTTAGAATAGTTGGTACTTGCACACATGATTTTCATAGGAGCAACTAAGTGGCAATCAATTTTAAAAAAAAAGAGAAATAATTTCCATTTTTTCACCATATCTCTCCCTCTATAGTTCTGTTGACTCTCAAAATTTCTTGGAACACCTAAAATTCCATTCTACACATTTTTTCCTTGAGGGCCCATATCAAAGTTCTCCTTCTCTTAGCCAAAAATCTCAATATTTGATTTTTTCAAGTTTTACCATAACGTCTTCAGTTTTTTCCCTCTTGCTTCAGAACTTTTCCACATTATTCCTTTCCCTTTTCTTCTCCTTTGTCCCTCTTGGAATGTTTTTCCATTTTTTCCATTATGATTTTGAAATTATCCTTACCTTCGTCAATCCTAACTAGGAGGTGCCAAAAACTAGTAAAAGTACATTTACCCCTTTCAATTGAGGCCAAATTAAATTTTTTCCTTAATGACTATGTATTATAATGCATTTTTATATCTCTTGCCAAAAAATAAACAAACACTAGTTATAGTATCCACCCATGCAGGGACAAATATCATGGAGGAATAAATCACATCATTGAAATCCCATGTCACTGAGTTAATCAATATGATATATGGATTGAATCAACAGAATAGACTTTTGATCAACAAATTTAAAAAGGAGTCTTATTCATATAATAATATCTCTTCTCTCCACACATCATGTGGGACCAAGATGGACTTTCTAAGGTTTAATGGTAGAGATCCTACATGATGGATATATTGAGCCAAGCAATTCTTTAACATTCACAACACTTATTCTGTCAACAAAGTCCCAATTGATTATTTATAATTGGAACAATAATAAATTCAATGGTATAATTGGTATCTCAATTATAATGATTAACTTGATTGGTAAACCTTTACATCCTTACTTCTGGGCAAGATTGGTCTCTCAACATTCAAGGACTTTACAGGAACTCTCACCAAATTTTGCTAGACAAACACCATTCATGATTATCAGATTGAATTTGAGAAATTTTATAATCACACTAAAGGGAGAATTTTTTTATTAGTGGCCTCAAAGAGCCAATCCAATTAGAGGTGAAACTATTTTGTCCCAATAACATGATGGATGCCTTGGGTCTGGCTAAGTTTAATGGAACCAAAAACTAACAAGATAAATAAAATTACCAATAGGCTAAGATTTTGAACAATAACTTGTATTGATTTGTATTAAATGACTTGAAAAAATTAAAAACCCAAACCATGCTTAAATAAGCCTAAACTCAAGAATTAGAGTTTACATGCAAAATTCAAAAAAACTAAAATCTAAAAAAGACATCTATTTTTAGTAGCCGCTATTTATAGTAAGTTTCACATGCAAGTGTGCACAACTCTAAAAATATCCCTAAATATCATAAATGCTAAAATTAGCCTATGAGACTAAAATTAACTAAACTTGACATCTAGTTTTAAAAATATACAATTTTTAAAAATAGGAAATTCTTAAAAAATTATTAAACATTAATTTTAGACCCTTAGATGATCATGTTTAGCCTCTAAAAAATATCAAAATTAAACCAAGGGGATAAATCCCTTAGGGCAGAATATAAATTTTTGATATGATCATTTTGGCATGTAGAAGAGCTCAAACGGAGTTACATGTCAAAAGTTATGGCCTTCAAAAGGTTGGCCTATTTTTTTTTTGCATCATTCTCCTTTGGTTGAAAAAAACTCAACTCATATGAGTTGGCCTAATTATACTACTTCCATTTGTCTTTATCAATCTTCTTCAACTCCCATTTTTAAATCTAAGTGTTGTCTTCTTGCTGAAATCCTTCCCACTACACCAAATACCTATTATAATTTCTTTGCCTTGTGCCCACTATCTTCATCTCTAAAACTTGCACTATTTTTTCTTTCTTCTTCTTTGGAACCTACTGTTTCCAATTTAATTATTCATATTCGTCATCTTCACTATCTTCTCCATGGAATTCATATAAATATGAAACATTAAATACTAGAGATATATGATAAATTCTATGGTACATTCACCTCATAATCATTGTCATTGATTTTCTTCTCAATTCTATATGGTCTAATTTTCTTGTACTTTAACTTGTTGTACATGTATTTTAGAAATATTTCTTTCCTCAAGAAAACCATTACCAAATCTCCTTCTTTAAATACCTTGGATCTTATTCTGACATCTACTACTGATTTATATTTCTCATTACTTTCATACAATTTTTTTCTTACTCCTTACAACTGCTACATATACTCCACAAATACTTCTACATCATCACTAATTCAATATACAATTGACAATTGTAACAAATCTAAAATACCCATAGGACTTCTCCCATAAACAATTTGAAATGGTGACTTTATTGTTGATCTATTCACTAAAATATTATATGTGAACTTAGCTTGTGGTAAAGCCAAGTCCCATTTCTTGGGCTTCTCTCCCACTATGCATATCAAAAAATTTCCCAAGCTCCTATTCAAAACTTCTATCTATCCATCTATTTGTGGGTGATATGCACTACTGAATTGTAGCTTAGTACCCATCTTCTTCCACAAAGTCCTCTAAAAATGACTTAGAAATTTCATGTCCCTATCTAAATTAATCTATTTTAGAACACCATGCAATCTCATAATATCCTTAAATAATTCTGTAACTCTAGTGGCATCATTAGTTTCCTTACATGCAATGAAATGAACCATTTTAGAAAATCTATCTACAACAATAAAAATTGAACATTATCTCTCTGTGTGTTTGGCAATCCTAACACAAAGTCCATACTCAAATCTATCCATGGTCCTCTTAGAAATGGTAATGGCAATATAGTCCAATATTTTTTGCATGTCTTTTAGAAACCTGACATATTTTTCACCTTGAAACATACCTTGTCACATCTCTATCCATCTTTGGCCAAAAATACTTTTCCTCCACCAAAGCTATTATCTTCGTTTTACCAAAATGTCTAGCCAAACCACCACTATGTTATTTTCTTATTATATTGTCTCATAGATACCCAACTAGAATGCACAATTATTTCCCTTTGAAGAGATAACCTTCTTGTATAAGATACTCATCATGAATAACATTTGTCCCACATGTTAATGGATTCCTGCATTGCTCAACTACCTTGCTAAAATATGGACCAATATCATATAATTTTTTAATAACTTCAAATACAAATACTTCACTCACCATAGTAGTTAATAATGCTATCCTCTTTCTCAATACATCAACTACTTGATTCTATTTTTTTGATTTATGCTTCAACACAAAAGTATACCCCTACAAGAAAGAAACTCACTTTGCATGCCTACTATTCAACTTCTTTTGTGTATTCACATACTTAAATAAACTCACTTTGCATGCCTACTATTCAACTTCTTTTGTGTATTCACATACTTCAAAGCCTCATGATCTATAAATAGTATAAAATCCTTAGGTGCCAGATAATGCCTCCAATGTCTTAATGCTTTTACAATTTCATAAATTTCAACATCATAAGTAGAATACTTTGTTCTTACCTCATTCAATCTCTCACTAAAATATGCTATTAGCTTTCCTTCTTAACTCATCACAACACCGATTCCCACAAATGAAGCATCACAATCAACCTCAAACACTTTGTTAAAATATGATAATGTTAATATTGGTCTTTTTGTAATCTTCTTCTTCAAAAATTCAAAACTTTTTGTGGCTATTCTAGTCCATGTAAATTCCTTCCCTCTCATGCAATCTATTATTGCTGCCATAATACTACTAAATTTTTTAATAAATTTTAAGTAAAAAGTTTCTAAACCATGGAAACTTATTACCTCTGTAATGCTTCTTGGAATAGGCCACTTAACAATTGCTTTTATCTTTTCTTCATCCATTTTCACACCATCTGCTAAAACTAAAAATCCCAAAAATCCTAAACTATTCTGCATAAACTTGCACTTCTTCAAATTTGCATACAAATTCTCCTTTCTTAACAAATCGATTATCATTATTAAATGCTGTAAGTGTTCTTATGTAGTCTTACTGAATATCAAAATATCATATAAATAAATAACAATAAACTTACCAATATATTCTTGTAGCACTATATTCTTGTAGCACTATATTCATCACCCTCATAAATGTGCTAGGTGCATTAGATAATCTAAATGACATCACCATCCACTCATATAATCCATCCCTAATCTTGAATGTAATTTTCCACTCATCTCCTTCACAAAATTGAATATGATAATAACCACTCCTTAGATCAATATTGGTAAGATATTTTGCTCTTATAGGCACATCCATCATATCATCTAAATGAGATATAAGAAACCTATAATTTATTGTAATTTTATTAATTTCTCTACTATCCACACATATTATCCATACTCCATCTTTATTTAGAGTTAGCAAAGCTAGTGTTGCACTTGGATTCATACTCTCCCTTATCACATTTTTCCTTAGCAATTTAATAACTTATTTATTTAATTCTATATGTTCTATTGGACTCATCCTATAAACTATTTGATTGGGTAGAGATGATCCTAGAATCAAATAAATATGATGTTGTATATCTCTTTTTAGTGGTAAACCATCTGGTAACTCATCAGGCATAACATCTACATATTCTTTCAAAACTTTTGTTTCTTTTATTAGTATTGGCACCATTTTTAGTTTTTCATTCTTTGCTACTAATGCACATTAACAACCTGCTACCTTCATATATTAGATAAATTCTTTAGTAGAGAACATGATTTCTATCTTCTCTTCCTCTCTAAGAGGTAACAAAACTACCTTTGTACCACCTTTCCAAAAAGTGTACATGTTCTTTGCTCCAGCATGAATTACTTTCCTATCATATTTCCATGGTCTTCCCAATAACACATGACATGCATCCATCAAAATAACATCACACCATATTTCATCATTATAACTCTTTCCTATAGAAAACTTGATTAAGCACCTATTATCTACTGTAACTTTATTCCCTTTCTTAAACCATGAAATCTGATAAGGATTAGGATGCTTTTCACATTGCAACTTTAGTTTCTCAATCACTTCTTTAGAAACCATATTTTTACAACTACTACCATCTATAATTACTTTTCATACCTTTCCACCTGAAGTACATCTTGTTTAAAAAATATTTGATCACAGCCATGCATTACCACCTTATTTATTCTACACTTGTTCCTTCTTTGGAGAGATCATAATTCTTCTCATCATGGGATTCTCTCCAACATCTACTAGTGTAGCTTCAGTATTCTGCTTTTCTATTTTAGCCTCAACTAGATTTACTCTTGGGTGATCTTCTTGCCTCTTTTCTTGATCTTGATAGTGTGGATACTCAAACACTCCATTCCCTTATTTTCCACATCTATAATATACATAAGATCTACACTAATTTGGAAACCATCCTCTAACACCATCATAATCTCATCCTCTCTAAAATTCTCTTCCTCTTTGTTGGTATTGTAACCCTTGCCTATTATCATCTTGTCTTTCTACACCATATGATGGTTCACCTTTATTGAAATTAAAGCTACCTATAGTGGTATTAAACCCATCTCATCCCCTTATTGGAGGGGCTACACCTATTTTTGGACAAGGAGATGTCATCTAAAATTTTGTCTATTTTGTTTTTCTTCTACTTTTAAAGCTAATCGATAAGCCTCTTCCATGTTAAGTATTATATGCATGATTAATTCATCTTGAATAGAAAATTTCAAACCATTTACATACCTTAGAGCCATCTACTTTTCTATTTCATCATGTTCCACTCATATGGAAAGCTTATAAAATTTATCTGTATACTCTTGTATATTGTGCTATTTTTGCCTCAAATCTAAAATCCTTGGTATAGAATTTATACATAATACATAAGAAGAAATTTCTCCCGTAGCTTCTTCTCCATCTTTTTATATGAATTAATATTCTATTTATCTTTTCTCTATCTCTCTTTTTGTAGGTGATCCCACCAAATCATTGCATGACTTTTCAATTTCATGCATGCAAACTTTACCTTCTTGTCTTCTCTTACAGTCTTCCACTCAAAGAACTTCTCCATGCTATTTATCCAATCTATCAACTCCTCTAGTTTTGAAATACCTATATAATCTAGAACATCAACCTTGATTCCTTCATTTATTCCTTCTAAAGATTGAACCATCATCTCTTCCATTAATGGTGGCTGCTCTTGCTATTCTTCTTCTTGTTAAACTTCATCATGATCTCTGTCTTCCTCATCACCACCTTATCTTCTTTGCTGATTGGTGATAAGCTTTGTTAATTTTTAAACTTACCTCTACAACTCTTGTATAGTCCAATTCATCTATGCAACACCTCCTCATCCTCTCACCATTCTTTACTCCTCCAAGATTTAAACTTGTTTTGATACTAGATAATGAAATAAAAAACTAATAAGACAGATAAAATTACCAATAGGCCAAGATTTTGAACAATAAATTGTATTGATTCATATTGAATGACTTGACATTATTACAAACCCAAACCATGATTTAGTAAGACTAAACTTAGAAATTAGAGTTTATATGCAAAATTTGAAAAAACTAAAATCTAAAAAAAATGTCTATTATTACAAGCAACTATTTATAGTAAGTTTTGCATGTAAGTGCGCATGGCTCTAAAAATTTCCCTAAATATCCTAAATGCTAAAATTAGCATATGAGATGAAATTAAATTAAATTTTATGTCTAGTTCTAAAAGTATATAATTTTTAAAAATAGAAAATTCTTGAAAAAATCATTAAACATTAATTTTGGACCCTCATATTATCACATTTAGCCTTTGAAAAATATCAAAATTAAATCTAAGGGGATAAAGCTCCTTAGGGTAGAATATTTTTGATATAGTTGTTTTGGCATGTGAAAGAGATCAAACAAAGTTATTGGCCAAATGTTACAGCCTCTGAAAGGTTGGTGTATTTTTTCTACATCAAAGTTAGCAGAAGATAAACTCTCAGCACAACATTGACTTTGTACTCTACTACCTATAAAAAACATAGCAAACTAGTGGCCATCCATAACTACACTGGTTAAGTTCCTTGCTGAGGTAGAGATGTGGGATCATAAGGAGAATGGATTATGTTATATTTATGATGAAAAATAGGTTAAGAGTCATAGGTGTGTCACACAAAATATTTACTTTCTAGATGTGAAATCATTACCAAATCAAGATAATGAGCTCGATATCTAAGAATTCTAGGATGCTCAAGTAGATTAAAGCCCCTCAAAGGACCTAATGGCTCAAGAGACTCAACTTGAGATATCTCTACATGAACTAGAAGGTGTTACTACCCATCAAACCATGAAGGTTAAGGGTTTCTTTAAAAATATCCCTCTCACAATCCTCATTGACTTTGGCAACACTCATAATTTCATCTATCCCCACATTACTAAGTAGGTAGATTACTTTATACACCCTTATTCTAGTTTTGAAGTCATGATTACTAATGGGGGAACATTTCTATGTAAAGGGAAGTGTCTAAATATGTGTATCATGAGAGACGATTACACTCTTCACTTAGATATGTTTGCGCTACGCTTAGGAGGATGTGATGTGGTCTTAGGGGCATAGTAGATCCATACATTGGGACCTATTCTATGGGAATTATCCAAGATTTGGATGTAGTTCATAGATAATGCCCAGAGTCAAACCTTAAAAGGGTTATTGCCTAGATCTAATCATATCATCACATGGAAAAACTTCTCAAGAAAGGATCACATGGGGTCATTACCTAGTTATAGTCTATCCAACTCTAATTCCCCATTGCTACTAACTACCCTTTTAATTTACAAGCCATACTCAATGAGAATGTAACCATTTTTATAGATCTAATGGGTTTGCACCCTTCATGCCCTAAAAATCATCGCATTCCACTCCTTTGAGGAAGCATCCCACCCAATATCAAACCATACCACTATCTCCATCTATAAAAGACTGAGATTAAATAGCTCATCTATGAACTCCTTAAGTTTAAATTTATTTACCCCATCACTAGCCCATAATCCTCCCAAGTACTTTTTGTCCATAAAAAGGATGGGCCATAACACCTCTACATTGACTTTCGTGTCCTTAACCACCTCACTATCAATGATAAATTCCCAATTTTGATCATTGATGAGCTCCATGGGGTAAAAATTTTCTCCAAATTGGATCTTCATTCAGGCTATCATCGATTTATGTCCATGATGATGAAATTCAAAAGATAGCCTTCCACACTCATGATGGTCACTATGAATTCTTGGTCATGCCATTTAGACTTTAAAATGCCCCTTTAGTATTTTAGGCACTAATGTATAAAATCTTTCAACCTTTCCTCCATCAATTTACTTTGGTTTTATTTGATGATATTTTGATCCACAACTGTACATGAGTCAATCATCTATATCATATTAATAGAGCATTACAAATTATAGTAGGCAATTAATTATGTGACAATCAATCTAAGTGTTCTTTCAGTCAAGAGGAAGTTGAATATCTAATGCACATTATTTCAGCTAATGGGATCCACGTGGATCTAGAAAAAATTAGTGTCATGCAGTATTGGCCTTAGTCAATAATCCTCAAGATCCTTCATTTTTTCCTAGGCCTTACAAGATACTACCAAAAGTTTTTCAAGGATTTTGGAAAGATTGTAGCTTACTTGACTTCCTTATTTAATAAATATGCATTCACATGGGATGTCATAGCTGACTAGGCATTCATGGCACTCAAATAGGCTATGTGTAGCACACCCTTTTTGGCCATGTTGGACTTCACCAAAACTTTCACCATCAAAAGTGATGCATGTAATAATGGCCCAAGTGTTGTTCTTCTCTAATAGGGTCATCCCATTATTTTCACTAGTAAAGCCCTATCTAGATGAAATTTGGATTTGTCTACATATAAAAAGGAAATGATGGAAATTATACATGTAGTACAAAAATGGTAACCAAACTTACTTGGGAATCATTTTTGCATCAAAAGTGATCACCAAGGTTTTAAATATTTATTGGAATAATGGGTTTCATCATCAAAATAATAGAAATGGATCAACAAAATCATGGGCTATGATTATGAGATAACTTACAAGAAGGGTAAAGACAATGTCGTGGTGGATGCTCTTTCATGCACATTCAAAGACTAGACTTCCCTTTCTACCATCTCCATTCCCATTATGAACTGATTGGAATATGTACACCAATGGTATAAAAATGGTCCCTCTTTACACTACCTCATTCAATAATTGGCCACTAACCCCTTTGTAGTACCATATTATTCATGGGATGGTGATTTAATATGATACAAGGGATGTCTAGTGCTTCCCCATAGCACATACCTTCATCAAGCCATATTCTATGAAATATATTCTTATTTATTATTAGGGCACTCAAGATTTCTTAAAACATATGAGCAAACACATCAAAACTTATTTTAGAAGGGGATGAAAGGGGATATTAAATAGATTATGGTCGAATGTGATATCTATCAATGCAATAAAGGTGAAACAACAATAATTCCTAATTTGCTTGAAACCTTTCCCATTCCTAATAGGATTTGGATAGATATTTCTATGTATTTCAATAAGGAGATCCCTAACTCTAGAGGAAAAATAGTGATCTTGGTCATGATAGACTACCTCCCCAAATATAGTCATTTTTGTGCCCTCAACCATTCTTATATAGCCTCCATAGTTGCACAAGTTTTCTTGGATTAGATATTTTGTCTTTATGACATCCTTTCTTTAATCATCTTTGATTACAATGCAAATTTCACTAGTCATTTTTATACGTAGCTATTCTGATGCATAGACACATAACTCAATATGAGCTCTATGTATCACCCTCAAACATATGTCTAGATAGAAATCATCGATAAATGATTGGAAACATTCTTTCATTACTTTACTTCAGAATAACAACAATAGTGGGAAAAATGGCTTCCACTCATAGAATGTTGGTATAATACCTCCTACCAAACTTATACTAAAATGACTCCATATGAAGTGGTTTATGGCCAAGCTCCCCCACACTTCTCCCATTTACTCCATATAGTTCACTAGTTCAATTTATTGACACTACTCTCTGACATTAGGATTAGATTCTCAGCACCCTGTGGGATAATCTCCATATGGCACATAGTTGAATAAAGCAATAAGCTAATCAACACTATACCTTTTAACTTGATGATATGGTTTTTATTTATTTTTAGCCATATAATAAATCATCCCTGAAACTAAAATGGCACCATAAGCTTACTCTAAAGTTTCATGGGCCATATAAGGTTGTTCAATAGATTGGATCTATTGCTTACAAATAATTCCACCTTCCTATTGACTTCACCTAGTCTTTCATGTCTTATGTTTGAAGAAGGTTCTTGGAACCACCATTAGAGTGTAAATAGTTTTACCAAAACTTAATAATCAAGTCTATATCCTTATCAAACTAGAAGTTGTCTTAGACAAGCACACCTACCAACTTAAATCCTAATCAATCACAAAACTCTTAATCTATTGGCATGACATGCAATCAGAATATGCAACATGGGAACCACTATTAAAAATTTAGTAATGATTCCCATATCTAAAGCTTTGAGGACAAAGATTTTTTGGAGGGGGGGGAGGATGAGGCAATGTTAGGAACTTGTGTCTTACCATTCTATTTACATTATTAGTATATTAGTCTCTATAGATGAATATGCCTTGTAAATCATCTTTTGAGCATATTTTAATTATCCCACATACGTAGGAAGTAGTAGTTGATAGAATAGATTTAGTATTTAATTAAGTGTTGAGGCCCAATGAAGGCATCCATGAATATTATTGTATTGAGATTGCTCAAAGGAGGTTGTCCCCTTGAAGTTTTCTAAGATCTAAAGGTTATTTTCCAAAGTTCATTTCATTATTAATTTATTTTCTATAGTTTGTAAATCTGTGCAGAAGAATTCTCATAGTGGGGCATCCTACCTCATCTAGTGTTAACAAAATGGACCAAAAAATATAGAATAAGCTGTGGGTGAATAATGGGAGTGGTATGGTAGATATTATAACCTTGATATATTGAGGGAGGAAGAAAAAAGGTATTATTTCATGCCATTTGATGTCTAATGGTAATAATAGGCATCTCAGATTGAATGTTACAATAATAGGATTAGAGGAAGGCTTAAGATTATTCATTAATTAGCTTAGCCTTATTAGTGAAATTAGACTTGATCTTTGTTACCTATTTACATATTATTGATGTGGTTTTTATGTACATAAGAGATCCTGACTAGAAATACCCTCTCATTTTAGGACCAATGAGAAATCACTCCAAGGCATGAGTGTAGGTATTTAGTTTTGTAAATAATTATGTGGTGGAATAGTGGTGACTATAGTTGTTATTTACCTCAGGTGGTTTGGATATGACTTGTGTCTAATGTCTTACCTAAATATTCTAAAAGTTAACCTATAGTGGGTAGATGATCTAAATCAAGGTGAAGCAGAACAAAAAATATAGAATAAGAAGGGTAGGTAAAAAAGAAGGGGTTATATGATTCAAAATTGAAGAATAAACCCTTCTAATTTGATTGATTGTATTAAGATGAGTAGGTATCAATATATAATGTATATTTTAAGCTTGATGCAAACAAAAAACATAATGAAGAGTGTGGAAATAATTGAAATATAACCCAATGATCATAGTCAAATGTAATATCAGTATTGAATTGATATTATAATAAATCACTAATAAGATGTAATATGTTCTATAATCATAAATTTGATAGTACTAATATAAAGTTCAATCCAACCACTGCAATAAGACACATACACAACATTTATATAGTAATATTCAACTTAATGGAAATTATTCAAACAAAACACATAAATTTGAAAGAGAAAAAAATCATTACAAACTCATAGAATAATCATGAAACCTTCTAGATTGCATTAATTCACCAAAATTTTTCATTTCTTTATAATGAATAAGTATCATGTATAAATAGTTTTGAATGGGCATAACCTCATCTTCAAAATTTTGTTTCATGTACAAAGTCTAGAAATAAAACAAGTCTTAATTTATCTCACAGGCTTGAATTTATAATAGGATTTATTGATATACAATAAAATACATAAATATCATGACAAAATTAGACTTAATGTTACTTTATGATGCTTGGGAGGAACTACTAGTGGTAAATAGACTTGAAATAGTCAGGCCTCCATTTAAAACTACTTGATTGGTTAGACTCAAAATAAGGGGGCACTGATTTAGTAAAAACTTTATATGAACTTGACATCACTGAAATATAGGATGTAATGGTAATAGCCACTGGGGTGGGACTTGTTGGTGCATTTAGAGGAATTAAAGTAAATTTAACCTGAGAGAATACTACTCTAACTAAAGTGTAGACCAATGTATATGCTAAGGAATAAGAGGAAGTTTTAGATGTTTAAGTTGATGATGAAGATCCTTTATGAGTAGGTAATTATATCTTTTACTATTTCCTCTTCTTATATGATACCAAGCATTCTATTAAATTTGAGTCAATGACACCAAAATTAATCATAGGAATTTTGAACAAAATTGGGGTCTTGCCTAGTAGTTTCTTGTTGATGCCTTGTGAAACTTGAAAAACATCATTAAGCATATGTTATTGATTTTGTCTCCATTTAGTAAATGTAATAAAGTATATAAATTGATCACCAATGCAATAAATATTATTGTAAATTCTTATTATAAGTTTACTCAAGGAAGACTAAAGTTGGATATCAAATGAATCCTAGTTAACCAACTAACCATGTGTCTCATACACAGTGAAAGTGAGGATGTACCCTAAAAATTAAGGTGATTTAATTTCTTGAGTTATCAACTAAGTGACCAACTCCATTTTATTATGCCATTCCATGAGGTCATCTCTTCTGTTGTTTACATGGTTTTGAGCTAAATTTATATATTTGAGAGGTAATAAGTTGAGCTCATGATATGATTTATCTATAAAAATATTAGTTATGTGATACAATTATGCATCTATGATCCTCAAAGATTATTTTAGATTCACCACATTTTTCCATTATGGTTAGGAGTCTATCATAGCCTTATGCATAGAAAGCACTAGGTTGTAAAGAGACTAGGTTTTACTTTTTAATTTGTCTAAAATATCATTAGGTGCCTCCATTTTGGGTTAAGAATGTAGTCTATTATTTTCTTATTGAAACCCTTACAACATTTTCTTTATTACTTCACTGGTAGCATCCACTATAAAATTGGATCTTCATGAAGTTCATCATGCCCATCATGTGCTATCCTCCTATTCTTAGTGAGAGTGAGGAGTTAATCCTCTCTTATAAATTCAATTTACTTGTCTCCTTTTGACATTTCTACCTTTCTTAACATTTTCATCTAGTTGGAGGTCTCATCAAATTCAAGGACCAATTTGTTCTCCTCAATAATGACCAAGTCTTGCCTATATAACTTCTCTATTTGTAACTATTGCATCTAGGATACTACCAAAACTAGCCTAGTAGGGGACATAGGCTTAAAGGATGACATGGAAAAGGATGAGGTGGACTGTGGAAGTGGCATAAGTATGGAGGTATTAAATAAATTAGATATGTTGAGGGATGTAGGGAATGGATATGTATCCAATTTTAGGGTTGGCCATTGTTTCTTATAAAATTTTCCCTAAGCTAGGCTCTTAATCTTATAATTTATAGCCTGAGGGGAATCTTTGACAATGGTGATCATAGGGGATTCTATTGTTGAAGTTCTTGGAGGCATAGGTACCCCAATCTGGGTGGAATCATGACCATGTATTAGATAAGTGGAAAAAATTGATTGAGACACAAAGTCCTCAAATCTAGGGATTTGAAATACAAATGATAAAGAACCTTGTGGGGTTCTGGGTGTAATGTATTCAATAATTTTAAAAATGGGATGTGTTATGGTAGCCTTTATTAGGGGTTTCTAAGCTTAACCAATTAGAAATAATTTAGTGCTAGTCAAATAATATAAGCAGTCAATTGTGACTATATGAATAATATTAGAATTAAAAGCACAAGAAATTTTAATAATATAAGTGATAGGAATATCAATTGAACTAATGTAATAGCAGTAGATAAAGTAATTGTGTGTCTTTTGGTAGAATAGGAGTACCAAGAAGAGCTAAAGGGATGTTAATAGAGTAACATAAGTACTAATTATAACAAGACTCGGAATGCCTTGTTTTCCATTTTTAATATTTATAATAGGACCTATGTCCTCTTCATTTATCATGTATTGTTCTATTTTATAAACATTTTAAAGAATAGGGTTAGAAATACCAAAACATACATGTGTAAGTACTTTCTTGAAGACGTCAACTATATGCTCTTCTTCTAAGTCCTATGAATAATCCTTTTTTGAATTCTAATAAATAAGGTTCAATGATGCCCCTTGATATTGTGATGGCCTCTCCTCTAATGTGACCTTGGGAGCTTGTAAGGTGATAGAGAGAATTTATTAACTTGTTAAATTATTGGAGATCCTATTGTAGTTTTCACATGAGGAGGAAGAGGTGTTTGAATTTCCACTTGTGATGGATTTGGTTAAGATATAACAACTATCAATGAAAAATCAAATGTGACCTAAGGAATGAGAGGAGTTCCCATGCATATAAGAGGAGTTTGTTTCTCTATGGATTTATATGGTGAGAGTCCTTTAAGTATCCCCCTCTTTAACCATTCAACAATCTCCTTTGGAGACTTATATTTCTCAGGATGATCGATTTTCAATACATATAACTTTATGATATAAGGATCATATTGTATCCTTTGTGTAACTTGAATGGTCATTTATGTATCTCTCATCTTAATATAAACTTGGAAATCATCAAGCATTTAAGAAAATATAATCATGGTCATACTGTTTGTGGCCATAGTTAACTCTTAATCTGCCCTAAAAACTATTTATATGTCAAACTTATATGCCAATGGGATCCCAATGTCTAAATTTTTCTAATTTCAAATAGAAAAAGGACGTGTTGAGAAGACTTGGATAATTATTCCCAATATTTAAATTATTTCCTACCTATGCTAAGAGGAATCATATGTAGGACTCCTAGTTTTACTCTTTTTTAGTTTTCAACAATGTTCCTAGATGATTGATAGGCTATCTCTTATTCAACTAATTTGTCTAGGACTAGTCTTGGAAAATAGAAGGGTGAAACTAATATGTCTTATACCCTTATGACTATGTGGTTTGAGTAATACCAATATTTCCTCTAATAGTTGAGTGATCTTCAAATTTCCTTAGACAATATTGGCATAGGTTGTGTATTGACAACTCTATAGACCATAGGGTAAAAGGTGTATGCAATTATATGTATATGGTTCCTAAACTTATGAATGTGGAACATATTAAACTATTCACATATTACATCATATAGTGCCTCTTCTAAGGGTTCCCATGAATATACATTTTAAGGGATCACTATAGTAGATACTGCATCTAATAAATATGACATGTAAAAATTTCCATTTGGTATGTTTTGAGAAAGTATTTGATGTTTTAAATTAAAGATTATAAATTACCCAAGTGCAAGGATGACCCTACCATCTAAAATCATAAATAATATTGGGATCTGAACCTCATTGACATAAGTAATGAAGAGATCCCCATGAGGTATGTTTAGTAGGGCCATCATAATTATGACCCCTAACTTGAACTATGAGATGGGGGTGGTGTAATTTCCTAGTATTTTAAAGTGTCCTTAACTTCATTATATTTAAACCATTCAATAATTAATCTTTGATTATAAGGTTGTTTAGTGTAGGTCATCTATAGTATTTTAAAAAAATAAAATCAACTATAAAGGCCATTAGTATTTGACTATTTATTTTATAAAAAATATCATTCATTCACATACGAATAATGAACAAATAATAGAGGACATCTATATAGGGAAAAACCTCTAGTTTGGCTACCAATTTGTGAAGTTTTACTGCTTTGATAGAGATTAAGTCATTTATATATTCTATATCTTGAAGATATAGGTCATCCTCATCACTATATGGTCAAATAGCTTTGAACTCTGCATAAATGGATGAGCAGTGTTGGAATTTATTTCCTAGTGAATTTGGGTTGAATTCAATATCCTTGAACTCCATTTGGTGCCAAAATAAAAGAGAGATGGAGTAGGCTTTGATCTTAAGCTACCATTATAATATCTTGTTGAGATTTTTGTTTGATTTTAAAAATTAAGGCCGAGGAAAATGAAATCTATTGATTTTAATTTGTAGGGTAGAAATTTACAAATGTCATCGAATTTAATTTGGAAAAAATCATATAGACTAGTATAAACATCAAATTCATTACTATGGTCTCTCATTCATGAAAATTAATTATAGTGAAAGGGTCCATGTCAACTATCTTTCCATTTAAAATTTGATTTTATGATGTACATTTTCATGGGGCATTATTTGACATGTGGTGCCTTGTCATAGATTCCAAGAGCTTAGTAATCTTCATTATATTTAATATACCCATTAGCCTTTATGTTTTTCACTGTATCACTTAGTCATAATATGTTTTTATTTGTATTTGTAGCTGACTGTGCTAGTAATAATACATGGCCTTTTATCATTTCAAGTTATATTATACTTTAAGCACATGGGGATCACGTCATTATACTTGTTCTATATCATGTTTGATTGTGTCTATAGGAACACATAATAGTATGTTGATTTATTATTGATATGACATTTAATCTATCTTTGACCCTGTAAATGTATAGATTTGTGAGGGGATGACACTTGGCATGACATATGGTAGATAATAATTTTAGGAAGGACACATGGAGGAATCTATGAATGACATGTGGTTGCTGACTGTGTAGAGGTTGATACCTAGTAGCTTGTCTCTTAGGTGCATAGTTGTGGCTTTATACTCCATTGTCTTTAGACCTAAGTATGTGGTGTTGTGAGATGATGACACATGGTGTAATCTTGTGCATTAGCATAGTCATAGTGTTTAGAGCTTATCCTTTTTAATAAACATATGTGATAGAGTGAAATGATGATACATGACATGATATCATGAAATCATGTATCACAAACATTAGTGACTTGGAATAATGAGCAAAGGCCTATAGAGTTATGAGATAGAGACACTTGACATGATCTTGCTCAGTCACATAGTCATGATTCCAAATAAATTATCACATTTTTCCAAATATTGATGGAGTGATAAAGAGACACGTGGAATAATCACATGGAGTCAGGTAGTCATGAGCCTTTGAAACTTTATAACTTTGATCTATTTATTGAGATGCTATAAAAACAAGGCATGTGAAATATTATTGTAATATCAAGATGTCATAGGTATGCAAAGTTAATTATATCATCTTAAGGGGTCTAAGTACCTAATTTAAAATGAGTCATTTTATTATTTATATCTCAAAAAGAGATCGATCATCATTTGAATTTGAGCGAAGAAGTGACACTTAGAAAATTTGAAGTTTATTTGTAAAGTAAAGCTAACCTTTAAATCAACTCGATAATCTTAGCAATAAAATGTTATATTAGTTACTTAAATGAATAAATTTAAAATTAAGTTATGATTTTGATTAAATTTAGGCATGATTTTAAGCTAAAATTTTTTAAATAAAAAGTGATTATTAAAACTTAGTTTTATGCAAGTTTGGGGCTTGAAGTCGATTTATGTCTTGATGGGGATCAACTATAGGATTTTTAAGAACAACTGGGTCCCTATTTAAAATTTTGAAAATGGGGCATGTTGGTCACAAAAAATGGTGACTCAATAGGGAAATAATCATGAGTATTTAAGAACCCATAATTTTATGTTTAACTATCACACATAATTTTAAACCTTATAACAAAGAAATAAACAAAATAGAGAACTGAAAGAAAATTAAATGTAATCATGAAACATATTAACCCTCATCATTTTTCTAGATTTGTTATGATTACGTGTAGATTATTTACCATTTTTATGAGATTTTTAACAAATATTAGACAAAAATTTGAAGTCTCTTGGCTTTATATTTTATCAGGTTATCTTAGCTTTCAAGCACAAGTTTATGGGAAGTTAGGCATTGTTCTATTGCTAGTCAGATGTCCATAGCCTCAATAGCGATACATTTGATTTAAATCTAAGAGTTTATTTATATATATCCAAAATTCCATAGCCCTAATAGAGATTACTTTAATCACTCCTCTTCCTTGAGATTTTTTTCAATAATAATTTTTGTAGAAGAAGGGTTAGGAATCACCATTGGCTAGGTGTATGGGAGTGAATTTTATTAGATATTTCAATCATATTTTATATTTATTAATGTTTATTATATCTTAAAAATTATTAATCATGTGAATGTGTAATTGATATTTCAAAATGAGAGGTCTTTCTAAAATTTGCATGGAAATATCAGAGTGACTTTTAATAATCTGATAAGCTTATTTGGTTTAGATATATTTTTTCATTTATTCATGATTCATACCTTAATTACAAGAATCACATAGATCATGAGAAACCCATGAATATTAATAAACATGAACAACTACCATTTATGAGGAATTTAAGAAAAATGTTTGCAAGTGGTCATAATGTCCTTATTCTTAGCATATGAAAATAAGAAATCTAATCTAGGAAATAAGGAAATTTACTCTAAGAAATTAGGAAATTAGGTATAATAAATAAGGAAATATGTTATCTAAAAGTAAGAAATATAATCTAAGAAAATAAAAAATCTAATCTACCCGCACCACTAAATTAGGACTCACAATCAGTTTAAGATGCTCCTAGTCAGAGTAGACATAACATAATGCTTTAAGAACTAGGAAAAGGCAAGTCATTACCTTAGAAATATTTCAATTAAAAAGTATATTTACCCAAAATTTTATAAATCTAACATGGCCAAATCCATAATGGAGTGAACTTGTCATGCTATACTTTCTTCTCATTTGCTTTGTCCCATAGGAGGACTAAGTCTGCATATTTGAAAACCTTGAATTTTGATATTTTATCAAACTATCATTTGACAATATATTTATGTTTACAAAAATTATGTAAGGTTTCCATTCATGCATATTCCATTTGGACAATGTTAAATAATCTAGATTGAGTCCTTTCATCATCTTCCATATCCTCTTGCATGAATTGTTACATTGGTAACTTGACAATGATGGGGAAAATAGGTTGATACCTATATATTAACAATAAAGGTGAATATTTAAGGGCTTGTTTATGTTTGGTTATATTTACCCATAATGCATACTTCAAAAATAAATTCCATTCTCTTGGCTTGTTCTCTATAGATTTATTTATGGCATCAATCAAATTATTATTTGTTGACTCAACAACTCAATTTATTTATGGATAAAAATTTGAAGAATTATTTTTAGAAATCTGATTGTTATATGCCCATTTAGTGAAATATATTTATTGAAATGTAGGACCATTATCACATACTAAGGAAACGAGTGTCCTAAACTTGGTCAGAATGTTTTCTTCAAGGAATTTAATTATATATTAATCGATACAGTTATTTTAATTAACAATTTTGGTCCATCTTGTGTAATAATCTATGGATGTAAAGATGAATTTGTGTCTAACTAATGAATTGTGATTAATAACACCTATGAAATCTAGAACCCATTATGTAAAAGGATGTCCCTCAATCACAGGTTGTAGATGCATAACTACTAATAGTTATCTCTATTTAAATACTTGAGATTAGTGACAAGTTCTAACATGACTATGTGCATCCTTGAAACTGCTAGGCCAATAATATCCCATTCTTATAAATTTATGGGTAGTGGCATTGCTTAAGGGATGTGCACTTCCTATATTTTGATGGAAATTATCAAGGATGTATGTAGCTTCTTCTTTCAAAATGTACCATAAGTAGATACCTTCATAATTTTTTGATACAACACTCCATTTTTATCATATAATATGTTGATTTAAGCCTAAGTGATCTTATTTATTCTATGTTTAGTTTAAGAAGACATGTGTTGGTAAGTAGGTTGTGAATAATTTGGCTATACCAATCACCACCAACTATCTAAGACTAATTGACTTATTTGATTAAAATGTGTAGATTAGTTTATGTGATTAGCTAAATGAGGCCTTGCCCATGTGCCATTTTAGTAGGTCTTATTTATAAATCAAATTATTATAATTTAGCCATCAATTTTCCACTTCACTTGCCTAATTCATTATATCCAAGTGTGATCTTGAAAACTAGATCTGATACAATAGAAAATGTCTTATTACATAAGATGCAGTGTCTAAATTTCCTCACAGCATTGACCAAAGCATAAATTTTGTTGTCAATCATAGAGTATTTCAATTCTACATCATTTATATTGGTGCTTATGAATGAGATATGATGTTCACTATATTCAACCTTTTGAGTGAGTACTATTACTATGGTGTGTTATGATGCAAATGAATCTAGGAAGAAATATTTGGTGAAGTTTAGGCTAATAAAAAATGGGGCCTGAGCAATGGAACTTTTGATGTCTTGAAATGATTTATTTTCTTTAGTTTTCGATTGCACCTTTGCATCCTATTTTAAAATTACATCTAACAGTTTTACAATTTGTGAAAAATCCAAAAATAAATTTTTGAACAAAATTTATCTTACTAAATAAATATTTGAGTTCCTTTTTACTATTAGGATATGAAATTATTGAAAAAGATTAATTTTTTTTAGGGTCAATATAGATAAATTTTTTAGTGATAACATGGCTCAGTAATTTACCTTTTGTGACTCCAAAGTTACCATTTTTGGGATTCAATGAGATTCCCTACCTTCTACATCTATCAAAAATTTTATGCATGTGGGAAACATGATTTGTCCTATCTTTAGAAAAGATAGTTAGGTTATCCATGTAAATGATGATGCACTTACCCATGAGTCATTGAAATATAAAATCCATGGCATGCTAAAAATTAAAACTTTTATTGATTAGTCTAAAGGCATTATTTTGTATACAAAAGTTCCTCATTTAATGATGAAAGTAGTTTTCATTCAATCATAATTTAATACTAACACTTGTAGATGATATTTTGTGATTATATATCACCTTAGTCCTATACACATGGAAAACTAATACCTTGGTTATTCCTCCTAGTTCTATACCTTTCTCACTTTTGCAAGTCTCACATCTACTCTATCCTTGTGCCTCTTGGCCTATATCTCTTAGTTTGAATAGTCTTATATTGATGACCCAGGTATTCTATCTTACCTAAAATACTTAAAATGTACTTATCTTCCATCTCTATAAGTTATGAACATGTACCTATTCTGTTATTCCCTAGACACTAATGTTTGGGTTTGATAGTAACAGAGATGCTACTGTCTTATCTTGATGCAAGTGTCCAATACCCTAAAGTCATGTAATTTGAAAATGAAATGTACCTTAATGATCAGAATAAGTAATTTAAAGTGAGTTATTACTCCAAAGGGACTGATATAAATACAATATCAACCCTCATTCATTCTTCACCTATAAAAATACCAAAGAGACCAAGGCACTTATAAAAAAACACTCTATCAAGCATTTAATTAAATAAAAGCTTCCATATTTACATACTAGTCATAAGTACAATAAATATATAGGTCTAAAGTACTAAAGGATCATTTCAAGAGTCTAATTCACCAATTTAAAAGCTAGGTCATTGTTGTACTTGCTTTGCACATAGTATATGATTCACACACAAGCCAACATCTAAGGGAGAACTACATCAGTCTAAGGCCCATTTCAGTGTATCAGCTATGTAGGTAACATCCTTTGATAGTAAGTGAGTTATTACTCCAAAGGGATTGATATAAATACAATATCAACCCTCATTCATTCTTCACCTATAAAAATACCAAAGAGACCAAGGCACTTATAAAAAAAACACTCTATCAAGCATTTAATTAAACAAAAGCTTCCATATTTACATACTAGTCATAGGTACAATACATCTATAGGTCTGAAGTACTAAAGGATCATTTCAAGAGTCCAATTCACCAATTTAAAAGCTAGGTCATTATTGTACTGGCTTTGTACACAGTATATGATTCACACACAAGCCAACATGTAAGGGAGAACTACATCAGTCTAAGGCCCATTTCAGTGTATCAGCTATGTAGGTAACATCCTTTGATAGTACAATTAGTAGGGTCATCTCAACACCCTATGATAATTAACCCATTTTTACCAATATCATATTAAAGATGGAAATATAAGGTCTTTCCAATTCATAATAAATGATTATACATGACCTAGATATGAATGCACCAGAGCAAAGGTGAAGTATAACTCAAAAGCATCTAGGTGGTTGCATCTTATTCCTGTAGATATTCCATATAAGAAACTAGCATCAAATTCAAATAATAACATCATTGTAGCTATCTTAGGATGATGTTACTATATAAAGAGCTAGAAGTGTTAGATCTAGACTCTGGTGATTGTTCTAGAATCTAATTCTCACTTGCTTTCAACTTGTTCTAGATCCATAACTGCATTAGCATTAGAATAATATAAGTACTTTAATTCTTTATCATTTACATATCTATCATAGTTGTACTTTCCATATTTAGACTATCTCAGCATAATAAATTTAGTGTATGTTTATATCTAAGTTTAACATCTAATTGCCCTACTATAGATCTGATTATCACCCTTGTGCTATTTTATTTATATATACCCCTTTAATTTAATCTAGATAAAATCAGCCTATATTTCAACATTTTAGGGTTAAACATTTGGTAAACCCAATATTTGAACATCAAAACCCTAAGCATATCCTTTGGGATTCTTATTACCTGATTTGTGCAAATCTTTATATACTTCATATCTCTTATCATGGATAATATTGATTACTTTAATGACTATGATTATGAAACCATATAATTCTCCCTCAAGCAAGGAATTAAAATTGACTACTCTTGTATTCTTTCAAGCACTCAAACATTTAATATAAAATCCTTAAATGGTTTAGTTGTTATCCCTCTAATTAGGTCCATGCTCCCACCACTTCAAGAGATGAGTTCATCCATCTTAAGGAACATGTAAAGACTTTACCCATACTTCCTATACCACCATTATATCACTTTGGAATTTGATACTTGAAAAAGTATGGATACCAAGGCCAAGGATTGGGCAAACATGAGCTAGGTATAACCCACTTTATATCCATTAAACATAACAATACAAATAGGCAAGGGTTAGTATTTTCCCAAACATCCTTGACTCAAAAATAATTATGGCCAACTAAACATGGACATTTAACCAAAATAATGGGTACATATGACCAAGAAGTTCCTTCATTTGATCTTAAAAAATTTAGATAATTACATAAAAATACTATGGGTAATGTGCAAACAACTAATAAGGGGGAAATTTCTTCAATAAAATTCATTAAATCCCCCAACATTCCTAAATTTACAAAAAATATCCATTTAATCAAGGGTGATGGTTTTTTCATACCTTCATTTAAAATAAATTTATTTCAAAAAATTTATCCTTACCAAACTTTTCCAAAGTTAAAATTGTTATACCCTTACAAAAGGAAAACAAAATAAATTATTCAAATGGTACAAGCTATTAAAATGATATGCAAAATGTATCAAAGTTATAAGATCCCATACCATTACCAAAATGTCCTAAATTTAACGATCATTAACTTGCACTCATTATACATAGGCATTACATTTTTAATTTATTTTGAGTGATCTTGTGTGTGTGTATTTGTTTTTTTATTGAGCTTGTATGCTACTATCTATATATTTCCATGATCTTTATCATGCTTCTTAGGCTTGCATGTGATCACATTGGTTCTATACACTTCAATGCTATATCTACCTATACATGTTCCTTTTATATGTGACATGGCTACATTCATAGTGCATACATTTGTATTAACCTTTTGAGGAGAGGTAACCAAAAATTCTTATTTTTACCTCACATCAAAGGGGGGGAATATTAGTGGGGGCATGTCTAGAGACATGTTATCCACACTTGGCATAGTTTGTAAATTCAGTGGGGGCATGCTTTGGAAGCATGTTCTCTACATTCATTCAACACATTAGTAATTATATTAATTTTTAGATTAAGTTAGGGCATGCCATAGTGACATGTATTCCACACATTCATAGTTTCTAGATTTAGTGGGGTCATGCTTTGGAAGCATCTTATGCACATTCATTCAATATGGTACTTATATCAATTCTTAGATTCAGTGATGGCATAATTTGGAAGCATGTTCTCCATACCTATTCAATATTTAACATCTCCAATTTATAGTGGGGACATGTTTTAGAAACATGGCCTCCACATTGGTACTTATATCAATTTTCAAATTTCTCCATATATAGTGGGGGCATGCTTTGGAAGCATGTTCTCCACACTTACACAATTATTTGACTTGGCCAAAACACATAGTTTTATGATTCAAATTTATAGTTTTGACAAGATTCTATACATTGGTACTATTACTATACACAATTTCAGCATGAGACATATCTAAGGTGCATATGTTATGGAACATGTGCATAATATTGAAAAATCCAAATCAGTTTCAAATTTCAAAACTCTTTTATGGATTGTTACCATATCATGAATTTTTTTTGTACTGATATCTCAAAAATATTTATGGACTTTTATTGAGCCAATTTATTGTAGTAGTTGGTTGATCTTTTGGTATGATTGAGGTGATAGAATCACTCAATCTTGCCAAGTTTTTAGGTTGGATTTGATCATACAACTTCACTAGGTTATAAGTATCATTGGGTTGCATGGTTTATCCAATCTTAATTTCTCAGTGATAAATCACTTTTTCTCCAAATTTGGGGGCATGTGCCTTCCAATCTCTCTTTATCTCCTTGGTTATATGCAATTTAAATATTTATCTATATTTATCCTAATCTCAATTTTTAGAGCCCTAAAATGATACATCTTTTGTAAAACAACTTTTTAATAGGAAATGTAGTTACATAGACACACAGGTGTACTCCTAAACTTTGTTTTTTAAATTTTAATCTACTTCAAGTAATTTTAACCTAGATTATATGCACTGATTTTATACTATAACATGCTCTTGGTTTTAGGTTAGTCACCAAAAAATCTCTCAAGTTGGGCACATACAAAGATAAGGTGTGCATACACACCCATGTACACATTCATTTACTTTAAATTAGTAATTTCATTACTAGATTAAGGGGGGAGTGTAGATGATATTTTGTGATTATATAGCACCTTAGTCTTATACACTAGGAAAAATTAAACCTTGGCTAATCCTCTCAATTATCTACCTTTCTTGCTTCTAAAAGTCTCACATATACTCTATCCTTGTGCCTCTTTTCTTATATCTCTTAGTTTAAATAGTCTTATATTTATGACCTAGGCCTTCTATCTTTCCCATAATGCTTAAAATGTATTTATCTTCCATCTTTACAAGTTTAAAACCTATACCTATTCTCTTTCTCCCTCGACACTAACATCTAAGTTAGACAATAATCTTGATGCTATTATCTTGTCTTGACATAAGTATATAGTGCCCTAAAGTCATACAATTTAAAACTTAAATTTACCCTTATGGTAAGCCTAAGTACTTTAATGTGAATTATTACTCCAAAGGGATATATAGAAATACAAGATCAACCCTCATCCATTCCTCACCTAGAAAAAGAACACAGAGACCAAGACACTTATCAAAAGAAAAATATATCAAGCATTTAATTGAACAAGAGCTTTCCTATTTCCATACTAGTCATAGATATAACACATTTGTAGGTCTAAAGTACTAAATGAGTAACCAAAATTCTTGATTTTGTAAGTTACAAGCTACGTCACTATTGTATTTGCTTTACACACATTATATGATTCACACACAAACCAACATGTAGGGGAGAACTACATTATTTTGAGGCCCATTTCAAAGTATTGACTATGTAGGTAGTGTCCTTTGACAACATGATCATTTAATTAGCTCAACACAATGTGCCTAGTAACCTATTTTACCATTAATCCATTTTACCCTAAGGTCATATTGAATATGGAAAGTTAGGTTTTTTCCATTTCACAAGCAATGACTATCCATGACCCAAATATGAATGCACAAGAGTGAAGGTGAAGTAAAAATTAGAAGCATCTAGGTGGTTACATCTTATTTTAGTAGATATTCTGTAAAAGACACTAGCATCAAATATAGATAGTAGAATTGACATAACCATCCCAGGCTAACATTACTATCTAGAGATCTAGAAGCATCACATTCAAAATCTAATGATTGTTCCATAATATACTTCCCACCTACTTTTAGCCTATTTTAAATTTATAACTACATTAGCATCATAACAAGCTAAGTAATTCATTTATTAGTCATTTATATATCTAGCATAGTTGTATTTTCTATATTTAAACTATTTCAACATAATATATTCAATGTATTCTTATATCTGAGTTTAGGATCTAATTGGCCTACTATATATCTGATTATCACCTCTATGCCATTTAATTTCTATATACCCCTTTAATGTAATCTAGATAACACCAACCTAGATTTCAACATTTTAGGGTTAAGAAGTCATCTAAAATGTCATTCAATGTAATGAGTGTCACTTAAGACCACCTTATCTTTAGCTTAACCCTAGACCTATATTAGGGCCTCTTTTGATCTTTTTATAACTTTTATACACATTTAGCCCATGCCTAGATATAACAAGAATTGCATTGAGCCATCACCTAGGCATCCCCGATCCTCTTTCACATGTTCTAACCACTTGGAATGTAGTATGGCCCCTTTGGTATATATCATAAAACACTATTGGAAAAGGGGGGAAGTAGTATTGACCCTTAGATTATTTCACCCCTAACATATATATTTCCATTCCCCAAAGCATCTAAGAGTTGAACTAGACTCATTTCATGTCTCGACAAGCATCACAACACTATATAAAGACCAATCTCACTCATTTATCAATTAGATGGAAATTTTCATGAACAAGCTCAGAAACAGTTGTGCAAATTAAGGTTATTGATACCTATTTACCCTTATTTATGCATACATCCATATAAAACAACCTAAAGCTCAATTTTACTTAGATTTGTAATTTCAAGTCACACTCAAAACACTCAAATTGGCATTCACACTTAGGAATACTAGCATCACTCTCATTTGTACCAACACTTAGATTAAGAGAACTACATCAAGATTGATCCCATTTCAAGGTATTGGTATATAGGCAACATTCAACACATGGGGTGTTGAGGTCATGTCCAACCTACCCTGCTAATGCAAATATTATTACACTTATGTTCATAAAAACCCTAGGAATCATAGAGGCTTAGGGTTCCATTATGAAATTAAATAAAATGAAGTACAAACAAAAATCCATGTCTTGATCATGCAAGTACAGGATTCCCAAAACAAAATGAAGGTTTGCCCCAAATTTCACTAATTAATCTTCATAGGCTAAATAATGTTGCACAAAAGGTCAATAATGTAGTACCTTATTAGAAAATAGGGTCATGCTACTGTCAAAAGTGGGGTTTGACACCTATTCTCTATTGATGACACCCTTCCCTAATTTTTCATCACTTTCTGGCTTGCCACTTATCTATTTCAGTCATATTTTCCATCTAATTACACCCTTTTAAATTCATTGATATTTATAGGCTAAACAAATAAATCAATTATTGTACAAATTAGTGGTTGTTGGTATTGTATTATATTATTCCTTGATTTACATACTCAACTCTTTTTTTCTACTTAGGGTTTTATGTTAATTCTCAAAATATTTAAATAATTTGGTGAACCCAACTGAATTTGAATAACATCCAAACCCTAGATGCTACTAGGGTTTGTATCCTTATTTTTATTGTTTCCATTTATTGTGTTATGATTTTTAGTTTTAATATATTTTGTTTTAGTGATACTCTTTCATTTTAATTATTATATGCCATATAAGAAAGTTATATCTCTTCCTTTAAGAAGAAGTGCTAGGATTAATGGTAATCCTATTGAGAATATCTAGATTCCTTACATTCAAGCTTATACCATAGATAAAGGACTAATTACAACTCTTCTAATGGATCCTTCACATCTTGATTATGTGGACTTCAATGATAATACATCACAACATGAGAAAAAAATTCAAGTTCATAATGATACACAAGAGGGGACTCAAGACACACTCCCCCTCCATGATGATAATATTATAAACAATAAAAATGAGATCTTAAAAAGTTTTAGATATAGACTTCGGTAACATCCCAATGATCATGTAATTTATTTTCAAACTATATTGGAAATAAAGAATACATCATTTGGTCAATCCTCTAACCCCACATATGGTAATATTGTTATACCTAATATGGGTTAAACTCATATTATACAAAAACATGCTATAACAAGCTAACCCTCACTAGTGGAAACACCTACTATGATTAGTACACATCCCACCTCTCTAGATGTATAATCCTTTAGGCAATAGATCTATTATTTATAGGCCAAGGTGTCACATCTTGAGTAAGGTGCCACTAGACCATCTCATGCCTTAGACTCTCATGTTATCCTACATACACTATTAACACAACATATTGATGTAGATATGCTACCTAAAATCATACACCATGATTCACTTAGAACAAACATACCACCTTGCTCTACTCCCTCTATCTGGCTCTGATTTCCTTTAATTGATACCTGTAATAATTTTGAATCAACTTGTATCTCCTATACTAATTCATTGAATTCATATGTTTCTTTGATCTAACCACCATTTTGTTTGCATGAGAACTCAATTCCTTCATTTTTTATTCATCATCCTCTCACTTCTTCTAGATTCTACTTAGCACATTAAACCTTTATCAATCTTCTTTGAAAGCCCCTTCTAGATTCTACTTAGCACATGATTTAAGGTTTGACATATTGTTTCATATTTTTTAGAATATTTATTAGGCTCATGATAGTCATATTGGTCAATTTAACCAACTCACTAAAACCCTCATTCCTCCTTTCACAACCTACATAATTTCTACTACTTTACCAGACAGTCCTAGTAGCTCTTTTTTACACCTTTTTTTCTTGTACAGACAAGTACAAGCTCACCTTTGGAAACCAATCCTACTTGTAAATAACCTCTATCTAATACTATCTATTCATGACATTTTAGGCTCCAAATCATCTCTTAGATTACTCTTCTAGGCTATTTTTAGTCTCTGTTTAGGCCTATTAGGTCTCCAACCCTTGTTTAAACACACAATCCTCTAATATCATTTATTACCATACTGGATCAAATTAAAACCCTCAAAATAGTTTTTTATAATTTAACGCTATCAAATGACAAATATTTAGGAATTTTTACCAATTGGAAATTCAAATAAATGAATTTTAGCCTCAAAACCCTAATACAGGGTTTCCTCAGTCTGCAAGTCCCCAAGAACTAATTTCTTATGATTTTATGAAGGAACAAGGGTTTAAAATTTTTGTAAAGTTTTGTTAATCTCTATATTTAATCCAAAGACATCTTTCAAACAATGTATTTCCACATTCATGCCACTATTCAACTTTTATCTCACTTTCTAGATCAGACTATGTAAGAACACAATTTTACACAGGGTTTGAACATTCTACATATTGAAATATATACTGAAATGCATTGAAAATTAACAATAAAATTTCAAAAACATTTAAATCAATAACTTATTAATTAATATAAATAACTAAAACATTATTCCACTTAATCTTCTTCCTGTTGGTTTACACACATGCTCATGACTTGACCTCAAAACTCAAGAACACAAATCACAAACAATATATTGTCAAGTTGAGTAAAATTCCTTTATATACTTGAAGTTAAAATCCATTAAATTTTTTAATTCATTATATAATATAATCTTATCATTATTTATGACATTATAAATGACAAAACAAATCTATTTATTCCCATTGTACTCACAGTTTACCAAAGACATAATATAAATAATACATGGTTTGCAAGTAAATCCTCATGAAAGAATTTGTAAACAATCTAACCAATTATTTATAAAATTTTAGAAACATGTAACAAGCATAAAAAATTAATAAAAAACTTCAAATACATTTCATTATTCTACCTTTCACCATTACTCTATATACTTAGTCCTTGTTATTGCACATGTATAGAAAAATAGGGTTTACAATCTTTTGTTTTCAAACACAAGGAACTTTATATTATATTTATTAGGGCTAATATACATTCAATTTTAAAATTCAACCCAATAAATAATTCAAAAAAAAAACTAAAAATATTTATAAAGCATATAACTAAACTACTCTAACCTGTTTTTGACCATCCAATGGCCATAAAAGGCTATTTAGATCATTGAAGGTATATACTAAGTGAATTGGACCATGCATATATGTTCTAAAGCCCATAGTGGATTTAGTAACATTAATTAACAAATTAAAGGTTGATTCATCCTTAAATTCACTAAAAAATCCTAAACCAAGTTTCACAAATTTAAATATTCAAATTATGGAATTTGGCAAGAAATTGCCAAATTTGAAATTTATCCTACCTAAGCACTCCTAAACACTTGGAAAATAATCCAAAGTGTGTAAAAAGACTCCCAACCATGAAAAATATGTTCCATATGAATTATACTAACTAAAACAACTCAAAATGGAAAACATTTGAAGATGTCCCTATATCATACTACCAAGGGGCAAAAAAAACTTTCCCTAAAAGTTATAATTAATCTTGCTTTATGTGCTTCACAACTACTCTCCTTCTTTCTAATTTCTCATCTTCATTGCTTAGAATCTTGGATCCCAATGAATACTTGAGGAATTTATACCTCCTTTTCTCTTCTCTATTACTATAACTAATCTCTCATGCATATGTACATGCTCTCCTAATCCACACTTGTATTTCTTCCTTCCTCTTGCTAGCTTCATCCAACTTGAACCTGTAATGAACAATAAATAATTAAAGAAAACATATGTATGCTCATGCCATTGAGGCATAATCCAACTAATTTACTTTATTATATTTT
Organism: Torreya grandis; assembly: GCA_037957365.1. NCBI lineage: Eukaryota > Viridiplantae > Streptophyta > Pinopsida > Cupressales > Taxaceae > Torreya > Torreya grandis. The sequence continues at coordinate 823,457 of JARHVA010004851.1, forward strand.
TTCCTTACTACCAAGCACCTTCATGTGCCCTAAATGGTTCATTCTTACTCTCTACATCAACCACCAACTCATCTTATTCCTCTTTTTGTATGGTTTCTTCTTCATTTACAACCTAGTCTTAAAACTTAGCATCTAAAACTTCATCTTATAAAGTGTTTAATTATGCTTGAATACTCCTTTAATTCATAACTACTCTTATCTTAGAAACCACTACTTCATGCCATAGGTTTGTGTTCTCCCTTATCACTTCCTTCACCATCTTTTTATACATTTGATGAGGATTAAAGTCATATTCTTTCTTCAAGACTTCATAGACACTAGCTTAGTCCTCATACCTTTGATCTTTATGTTGTCCCAATATTATTTTTCTTTCCTTTGCATACTATTGAGTGAGGATCACTTCATGTTCCATGATATCTTGCTTCATAAATGGCTGACCTGCTTGTTCTTCTTCTAACATCAAGAATCTATGATGAGCCTCTCCTTCCTATTGGTTCTTCTCAAACACTACTTTATCAAATTCTTATTCTTCTTTTTTTAGCCTTTGCATTGGACCAACTATCTCATTTCCTTCATCCTCTATTATTTCTCCTACATTCACACATGCAAAAACATCATTAGATTGTAAACCATGAGGCTTTTTTGCCCCCATCTCCTTCTTCTTAGGCTACTTATTCAATTATTTCAACTATGTCTTCACTTTACCAATATTTTCTTATCTTTTCCTATTATTTATCATATATTTAAGAGGGAATCTCACTCTTATTATAATTCCAATTGAAAAATTTGTTCTAATTTCTTGTAAAGCTTGCTCTAACTCTGCCAAGACTGTCTTCAACTCATCAAACTATCTCTTCAAAAAATTCTCTTTATTTACTTCCTTGTGGCAGCCTTCTTGTTTCAATCCCTCATCTTCCTTTAACTCTTTTATATCTTCACACTATATCTTCACTCTCTCTCTCTAGGTCTCTCTTGACCTATCTCTTATTCTTGACAAGCCTACCTAATTATCCATTTGACCTTCACTTTGTCTCTCTTTTCTATCTTCAAGCTCTCCTTGACATTTCTTTTTTTGAGCTTTCACTAGCTCTTTCTCTCTTCTCAAAGACTCTTGTATTAAGGGATTTACTACACAACATTTAATTTTATACCTCTCTCTAATATACCTGAAACTTTATTTATCAACCTTTCAAGTAACCTTCATCATTCTTTCATGAACTAATCAAATATACAAAATGAAAGCAAAATAAATTTGCACCTTCTTTTGCTTGCAGCCTTATTTATCTTCTTCCTAATTAAATTATAACTCTGATACCAAATGATTCATATATCCTAGATAAAATCATACACCATGACTCAATTAGCAAAAACATACCACCTTGCTCTACTCTCTCTATCTGTCTCTGATTTCCTTCAATTAATACCTACAATATCTTTGAATAAAATTGTCTCTCATATACTCATTCATTATCTTCATATTTTTATTTGATATAATCACCCATTTTTTTGCATGATAAATCAATTCATTCATTTATTATTCATGACCTCATCCTCTCACTTCCTCTAGCTTCTACTTAGAACATTAAACCTTTATCAACCCTCTTTGAAAGCTCCTTTCTTTTGACTCATAGGCTATATGGATAGTACATGATTTAAGGTTTCATATATTGTTTGATAGTTTATATAATCTTTCTCAAGATCATGATAGTACTATTTGTTAATTGAACCAACTCACAAAACCCCTCATTCCTCCTTTCACAACCTACACAATTTCTGCTACTTTACTAGGCAATCTTAGTAGCCATTTTCTACACCTTTTCTTCTTGTACAAACAAGTACAAGATTTACTTGGGAAACTAATCCTATTTGTAAATACAATATATCTAATAATTCATATTCATGAAGTTTCAGGCTCTAAATCATCTCTTAGATCACTCTTCTAGGCCCCTTTTAGGCCTGTTAGGTTTCCAACCCCTGTTTTAACACACAGTCCTCTAATACCATATGTTCCTATACTAGATCAACTTAAAAACCTCAAAATAATTTTTTAGACATATAAAAATATCAAATGAAAAATATTTAGGAATTTTCACTAGTTGTAAATTCAAATAAAATAATTTTAGCCTCAAAACCCTAATACAAGGTTTCTTTAGTCTATAGGTGCTTGAGAACCAATTTCTTATGATTTTATGAAGGATAAAGGGTTTAAAAGTTATATAAAGGTTTATTAATCTATATATTGACTCCACACACCTATTTTAAATAATTTATTTCCACATTCATGCCACTGTTCAACTTTTATCTCATTTTCTTGATCAGACTGTGTGTAAGAACACAATTTGACACAGAGTTTGAACATTCTACATATTGAAATATATACTTAAACACATTGAAAATTCACAAGAAAATTTCAAAAAAATTTAAACTAATAAATTCATAATTCATATAAATGAGTCAAACATTATTCCACTCAATCTTATTATTGTTGGTTTACACACATGCTCATGACTTGACCTCAGAACTCAAGAACATAGATCACAAACAATATATTGTCAAGTTGAGTAACCTTACTTTATATAATTGAATTTAACATCCATTTAAATTTATAATTAATTAGATAATATCATATTATAAATATTTATGACATTTCAAATGACAAACAAAACTCTTTGTTCCCATTTCACTCACAGTCTACCAAATATAAAATATAAAAAATATAGGGTCTACAAGTTAAACCCCCATGAAAGAATTTGTAAAAAATATAACCAATTCTTTATAAAATTTTATAAACATGTAACAAGCATAAAAAATTCACAAAAAACTTTAAATACATTTCATTATTCTACGTTTCACCTTTACTCTGTATACTAAGTCCTCATTGCACATGTACAAAAAAACATGGTTTACAATCTTTTGTTTTCAAACACAAGGAATTTTATATTATCTCTCTTGGGGTTAATCTCCATTATCATTTTGAATCCAACCCCATAACTACTTCAAAATAAAAACTACCATGATTTATAAATGCTATAACTAAACTACTCTAACTGCCTTTTGACCCTCCAATGGTCACAAAAGGCTATTTAGATCATTGAAGTTATACATTAAGTGAATTTTACCGTACATATATGTTATAAAGAACATGGTGTAGACCCATGGTGGCTTCAGTAACATTCCCTAACAACATCAATGTTAATTCATCCTTCAATGCACTCAAAACTCCTAAACCAATCTTCTTAAATTCAAATATTCAAATAATGAAATTTGGCAAGAAATTTCCAAATTTGAATTCTATCCTACCTAAGCATTCCTAGACACTTAGAAAACATTATAAAGTGTGTAAAAAGACTCCTAACCATGAAAAACATGTTTTATATGACTTATACTAACTAAAATAACTCAAAAATGGAAAACATTTAAAGATGTCCCTATATCACATATAGTGGCAACTGCTTTTCCATCCAGATTTGTCACACCTAATCTTACTATGTATGATGATAAGGGTGACCTAGACCATTATCTACATGTTTAGACTATGTGTCCAATGATTGGATCCTAATTAATTTGTTCCCTCATAGTTTAATGGACTATGCATTACAATGGTTCTACGATCTCCCTAATTAGTCCATTACAACATTTAATCTACTTGAAAATATGTTTTTGGTACATTTTTTGATCAACACTAGAGAATTTTTTTTGTATGCTCAAGTTGTTTAACTAAAACAAAAATATAATGATCCAATAACTGAATATGTATTGTGCTATAAAACCATATTAGAAAAGATGACTAGCCCCATGAAAGATAGATAACTCCATGACATATTCAAGCAAATATTATTAACAACATTACATGAATCTATATTATTCAAAAGGCTTCAGTTATTTATAGATTTATGCCATACAATGAAGTAATGAGAAGTCAAAATTATCTTCATGGGAAAGTTAAAGTACATAGTCAGATTGGATTCCACTAATAAGAGTTTAAATAAGCTCCCAATAAGGTGAAGCCCAATGAAAACAAGAATGAATAAAAGATGATAATCAACATAACCTCAAATCTAACTCTTCATATGGTTTTATTAGCTCCTCCAAGGATACCTTTTACAAATCTTCTTGAACCACTAGCTTGTGTTCTCCACTGACTTTTAAAATGTAATGTCATATCTCTCCCTCCCATCAAAGAGGTTGATATGACTAGGCCTCTTCCAAATAATTATAATTCTAATTAATTTTGTGATTATCATAGGGCCCTTGACCATACTATGAACATATGTATTATCTTATGACATAAGATCCAAGATTTGATAGAAAATGATATCATTAATGTGAGCACGCCTATGAAAACATCCAAATCACAACCAATTGAACCAAACGTAATTAAAATGTTTTTTGATCCATTTCTAAAGCATGTGGCTAATGAGACAATAGACACTTTAGGTGTTCATTATACTTATCAGGCATATCCACCACTAAATTATCATACTCATAAAATAGACACAAACCTTCTATATAATATCATTGGTGTGTATCATAGTGCCAGTTAGGCCTCTTATCACTTTCTTAGAATAACAAATCATTGACAATGACTCAAATTTATATGAACTCTTTGTATGCATTACATTGATCATCATATTTCAGATCAGGGTATTTCTCTGATAGATAAAATTATTCATGGCTTCAGTGGTTATGTTTAGAGCTTCATTTGGGAGATTGTACTTCCATTAGAGGTTAGTCATGGTCAAACATATGGTCACTAGATTCATAATTATACTTAGTGATGGAACATTTAATATGTTATTTGGTATGCCTTAGATACAATAAATTCAAGCCATCCCCTCTACCATACACAAATTTTTTAAGTATACAGATGCTAACTAGGTTGCTACTGTTGAGGGCCTTCCATATGAGTATCCTTTACTGAATCCATAGTTATCTACATAGAAATCACTAGTAATAGTTACATTCATTAACACACGTCAAATCTCAATTGATCCACTAGTGTAGGTGAGGTCTATTTATACAACATTACCACATATACACACTCTCCCACATAGATATTTATTAGAGAGACCCCTACATTAGAGACATGCTATGGTTTCTAGAGATCCTTTCTCTAACCCATCCCCATGAAAATCAATGTTATTGAGTCCCCAAAACACTCTACATATAACATCCATGCTAGTTATAGCCTCTTCCACTAGATGCATCCCCAACAACTCCATAGTTCATAGGCTAGTTCAATCAACTCCAAAGATTCATAGCCACACTTCACAGTTAGATTTAGATACAAATTATTCAGTACATATGGTTCCTAGATCTCAGATACTTCATCACACACCATGTGTAGTCACTCTTCCTTTACTTGATATAGGTCACCATGATAGTGAGTCTCTTTCAAGAATCATTGGTTAGTATGCTCTCTTATTACTTATACATAGTTTCCTCTATATTTATCCTTATATATAGTTTCATTTTCATGTTACTTGTGCATAGATTATAATAATAAAACACAAAAATAGTATAATATGTTCAAAAATACAAAACAATTCAAATATTTTTCTCAAAAAGTACAAATTTTAGATTGTATGCATTTACATGTTTACATTCCTTCTATTTTATAGGTACTACATATGTTATTTATGTTAGTATAGTCAATTTTATCATACATACATGCTCTAATTGTTTGATTTGAGTGTTTGTATATTATTAAAGACTCAAGTGCTCCTCCCAAATTTAAATTTGATACTATTTTCCCATTGGGGGCACATACATAGATATAGAGATTCAACATTGACATATTATCCCATTGGGGGCATCGTACACATAGCTCTAGGTTTGCTAGGTTATATCTTTCTATACTCAATATCACAAATTTAACATTGATTATATCCTGATATTGATCATCTTATGCTACACTGATATTTTACTAACTAAAACTAATATAGACTTGGTTTATCTACATCTTACTCTTATATAGATTTGTACCACATGATTATGCATATTTTCATTTTTAGTTTTACTAGTCTATATTTGATTGTGTATCTTTGCTTCTATATCTATTCAAGGTTATTTGAATATGCCATTGTTATATGGCTATTAGCCAAATAATTTTAATGTGTGTATGCTTTGAACATATTCCCATGTCCTTGTGTTTCTTAATGTTTATGTATGTAGACATTTGAATATGTCCTTACATATGGATCTAAGACAAACTTGATTGATCTTTGCATATGTGGAAATTTGAACATGCCCTTATATGTATTTCTTTTCTAAAATTTGGTGACATGTAACCATGTCCATTGTATTATGTCCCCTTGGCCTAATTTACATGCATCATGTGTTTGTATGTATGATTTCATTTATACATCATGGCCATGACACTTATCTCTTGCTTGTTGCATTCAAATCTAATTTATGATGCCATGAGGGACCTCATGCATCTCCCTTTCCTACTCAAGTGCCTTGATGGACATCATGCCCCATACCACCAAGTAGTTTACTTCGATTATATTAAAATTTTCTATTCATATACATGCTTACATTATTATATCTATCTTGATAACCTTGTGAATGCTATATTTAACATAAATCATACATTTCCAACTTATGCTCAAATTATTTTACATTTCGATGTCATGTATACACATTATATTGGTTTATCATGCATATATCATATATTTTTAGTCTAACACACATGATTTATATCTTTCCTTTTGAGGATAGTTATTGTAAAGGTTTAATAACTCCCATAAAAAGTGGGGGCATTCATAGGGGTTTATCACAGACATCAAGCCATCCTAGTGCACTCATTACACAATTTTTAGTATGCAAACATAGATTACATAGCTCAGACTCAAGAAAATATGGTGAAATACATCACACATAGATCAATCTCAAATTTTTCCAAAAATAACACTTTTATACAATAGTATAGTACACTACTACAAGTTTAATGTGTTATAGTCCACCCACCATGCTATTGACTAGTAGCCTCAAACACAAAAAATATTAGAATTTTTAGAAAGGTACAATAGTTACAATTGATTTGCATAGTCTCAATCACAAATTATTAGATATTCTTAGTGTAAACTTAGTTTTTACATAGAATTATATAGGTGTGCTCAAATTAGGGGAATCATGTGTGGCATGATCACTCCCATTTTAGTTTTATATATGCACAGACATATATTACTATGACTCAATCCAAAATTCATATGCACAAATATTAGAATTGGGGGCATGTGCACAACACATTGTTCCTATATTTCAGTTTTGAACCAATTCTCTCATATGGAAAGACAACTCCATGTTATTCTCCACATTGTATACTCCAAACACCATATGCACCATTTTTGCACTAAGATTACACTAGATTGATGACTTATTCCATTTATAGTGGTTGGCATTATTGAGTGGCCCATAGTTATTTTACATTCTTGAGTTCCTGAGTGGCCCTTGAGAGATTTTACATTTTAGAGTTTCCATGTGGCCTAGATTCATATTTAAAAAGTTTTAGTTACATCACATATTTTTAATTTTATATTCATCTATACACATGGGTAGGTAATGATGGAGTCATAGCCTACTTAAGTTATCAAGCCACCTACATGAGATGGCTAGACAAGTCATCAATCCAATCCAATTTATTCCTAGGTTATGATCCACTAAATAGGGGTGGGCAATGATGGAGTCAAGGCTAGCTTGAGTCCTTAACCCACCCACACATAGGGGTTGGTCAAACCATCAGCCTAGTCAAAGCTATTCACCATTTGACCACCATTTACATGCACACATAGGATGTCACTAGGTTTTCACACTAGTTCGTGTACCCAGTGAGGTGTATTCATTAATTTCCTCTCTCTCACATATTTTTACTTAGTTTTGTATTTACTTTTGATATTTATTAATTAGGGACTGATATATACATGTTTCATTTATAAGACATGCAATGGAGCATAGTTTACAGAATAAGACCCACATTCATAGGCTTCACCTCTTATGTAAGTCTGGATACATTTCTCTTTCTTTTATCCTAGTCATTTCACTTTGATGCATTTATATAATAAAGGGGGGAAAATATATAATCTAAATTTTCATTTAATGTAATGGGTGTCACTTGAGACCACCTTATCCTTATCTTATCCCTAGACTTATCTTAGAGCCTCTTTAGATCCTTTTCTAGCTTTTATGTGCATCTAGCCCATGCCTAGATATACTAAGAACCACATTGATCCATCACCTAGGCATCCCTGATCCTCTTTCACATGTTCCATCCACCTAGACAATAATGCATCCCATTTGGTCTATGGTGCAATGCACTATTGGCAAAGGGGAAATTGTTATTTATCCTTAGCTTCTTTCACCCCTAACGGATATATTTCCATTCCTCAAAAAATTATTAGGGTTGGCCTAGACTCATTTCATGTCTCAATAAGAATCAGAGCACTATATAAAGACCACTCTCATTCATTTATCAATTAGATGGAAATTGTCATGAACAAGTTATAAATAATTGTGTAAATTAAGGTTATTGATCCATATTTACCTCTATTTATGCATACATCCATCTATAGCAACCTAAAGCTCAATTTTAATTAGATTTCCAATTTCAAGTCACACTCAAAGCATTCAAATTGTCATTCACACTCATACATACTAGCATCTCTCAATTGAACTAAAACATAGATTGGGTGAACTACATTAAGCTTGACCCCATTTCAAGGTATTGGTATGTAGGTAATTCTAAACACATGATGTGTTGAGGTCATGTCCAGCCTACCCTAATAATGCAACTCTACTTACACTTGTGTTCATAAAAACCGTAGAAATCATGGAGGCTTAGGGTTCTATAATAAAATCAATTGAAACTAAGTATAGATGATGAGCTAGGTCTTACTTACATAGGTATAGGCTTCCTAGAATAAAGAGAAGGTCTACCCCACATTTCACTACTTCATTTATAGAGGGTCAATAGCACTAAAAAAAAGGTAAATAACATAGTGTACTATTGGCAAATAGGGCTATGATACTATCTGAAGAGGGTTCTAACACCTATTTTATGATGATGATAACCCGCCCTACTTCTACATCAATTTATATCCTACCACTTGTCTATTTCAATCACATGTTATAACTATGTACACCCTTTTAATTCATTGTTATTTATAGGCTAAGGAAACAAATCAATTATTGTAAAAATCAATGGCTATTGTAACTGTCGTATTTTAGTTCCTAATTTACATACTCAGCTCTTTTATCTATTTAGGGTTTTATATTAATTCCTAAAATAGTTAAATTATAAACACACCTAGTTATAGCCTCAAAAATCCATCCAAGAAGGACATCATTTTAGATCTATAGACTATTTGAATAGCCTCATCTAGGTAATGTAATGAATAGTTATATTTATTTAAATCTGTATTGGGGTTTCTAAAATCTACACAGTTTGATTTCCCCATTCTTTTTTCATATAGGAATTAGATTAACAACCCAAGTAGAGTATTTGATTGAAACTATGATCTTATCATTCAAAAATTTATAAACTTCCTTCTAAATAAGGTGTTACAAAATGGGATTAATTAGTATTTTTATATTTGAAAAATCTTTGTGTCCCTCTCTAAGTGGTATAGAATGTGTTATGACTCTGGGATAAAAAATATTTAAGTCCTTATAAGACCAATAAATCACATCCTTGTGCTCTATCATCAAATATTTAACTTCTTGCCTCTCTTATTTAGAACAACTCAATTCAATATTTATATGATGGGGATGTTCATATGTTCCTAAAGTTACCTTGGAAAAATTAGATTCAATCATTTGGAATGTTTCTGTTTATCAACTTGGTAATCTATGTCAAAAACTCATGCTAATGACACCATTCCTTTTGGTATTCTATTTTTTTGTTGGGTGATACCATCATCTCCAACTTCCTATATATTCATTGGATCATAATCATTTTTATCAATAATATGGGATTGAAAAGTACCATAGCTATTCATGAATTTCATGATCTACATGTCATCATCAAATACCTAAAAATTATCAACAATATAAGGATGACACCTACTCTATAGAATTTATTTTCAATTTATATTCCTAAAGTGGGGATAAATTTTTAGCAAAAGAAGCTAGATAATTTGTCACCTAGTAATTCTCTCTTGGGATTAATTTTAAGTTAAAGGCTTCAAATAGAAGGATCAAATCCTAGGCTATATATTTATGCTTCTTAAGATAGGACAATTCTCATTGAAACTAACTCCTAACTTAATTTAAAAATAGCTCTAAGTCTCTAAGCATAAAATCTATTTGACATTGTGTTTCAAAGTAAATTGTAATCTTGTGATCAAGGCCTCATATTATACACAATTTTTGGTGTATGGAAACTATAGTATGTAAGCAAAAAGGTACTATTTATCATCAAGGTAAATTAGGGTTAACCATATACCATAATCTTATTTAGATTGAACACCATCAAAATATTCCATAACTATGAAGGGCCTTAGAATTCTTTCTCATTATTCTCAGGCTTCATGGTGAATGCATAAACTCCTACATCTGATGAGGCAAAGTTAAATCTTTCATTTTTAGCATTATATTATATAATTACATATTTTATTTTTGGATCTCTATCAACTCTAATCCTAATGGCCACTCATTTCTAAGGTAGACATGTGTGAAAATCCATTTTCCATGTAACCATTTATTGTCTTTGACCAATCATGACTTAGGAGTAAATTATAAGCCTATAGAATGTCCATTACAATAACATAAATGTACTATTTGATAAGTGTCTCAAAATAAAGTTACATTTGGAGATTTAACAATTCTCTTATGACCAGGATAAAATATGTATCTAATTAGAGTACCACTTTCTTGGATTTGTTTGGGGTTGAACCTAATTTCTTGTAAATTTTTTTGGGCATCACATTCCCTAAATCTCATGAGTCAACTAAGGAATTATACATGTTTTTCCCAAAAAATTTGATATTTAGAAGGAAAAGTAGGACTTCAATATTGTCTTTATAGATGACCATATTGATATGTACAACTTTTGATTTTTCAAAATATGGTTTGTTGGTCAAATTCTTTAATAAAAATCTTCTTTGATCTATAATCTAAGCCAACTCATGGAGGATGATGTTTGATTTTATTTTATTCATGCCCTCAACTATATTATATTCACTTTTTCTAGTTGGATTAACATGTTGGTATTGGTCATTTTATTTTTGGGGAGGTGGGTTATTATTGGACTTTAGATCAAGAGGAGTAATTATGTTAATGTTTGGAGGTGTGGAAGTTGTAACAAGCTATTGGTTCTTATTTATGAGATTATAATTATTTATTTATATTTTTTTAATAGAATGAACTTTAATTGTGTTATCTTTTAATTCATTCTCATCCTCAATAGGGAATGAGAAATTATATGTTTCAAACATCATTACAGTACTAGAGAAAATAGGTGTACCAAATGTAGATGAATCAAGTTGATTTGAGATAAAATCATACCCTTTCATATCCTTTTATAATATTTCAGAGGGAGTAATTTTTTTTATGTAGATTAACTCACCATGTTGTGCAATATTGTGAACTCTGCACTAGTTGGGCAAATCCACTTCACCAATGTTTATCCTAGGGAGCCTATTGGGTGATGGTTCTAGGTTACCTGTTTGGCCTATCGAAGGGTATGTTATATCTTTAGAATGTGAAATTCATAGTGGATGTTTCCCTTTCTATGTTCCTCAAGCATTTTGGCATACTGAGAAACTCATTATTAAGTTTTTGTGCCATGCATTATATGGTGTCCAACTCGATCTTAGTGGAGTCAGAGGTTGTACTTTGTGTATTTGAGGTGCTAATTGGAACTAAGGTTTGGATTTGATTCTCTTGGTTAGAAATGGGGATAAAACCATTCACTAAACCTATGTTATAGTGTAGTGCAACATGAGCCAAAGGTAATTGATTAAAGACTGAATTTTAATTATTATCTATGACATTCCAATTGGTGTTTGAAATTAGATTTAAGGACGAGAAATTTGGATCAATGTTGGGTATGTCCAGATCTTATAATTGAGGATTCAAATAATGATACATATTGATGGATTAAACATAGGCCTCTTATAAATTATTGATATTCCAAGCTATATGAATAAATATTGCATTCATCATATCTAGGGCATTTTTATACATTTCTAAGGCTAGTGAAAAATAGGTCTATTATGAAAAATAGGTAGTTATTGATGGTTGAGTCTATGATGAAGCTCCTATATGAGTAGGTAATTTAATATAATGATGTTTACTCTTATTGTGTGTTACGAAACATGTTGTGAAATATGAGTCAATGACACTAAAATTAATAATAGGATTTTTTAACAAAATTGGGATCTTTCTCAATAGTTTCTTGTTAATGCCTTGTGAAACTTGAAAAACATCATTAAGGTCCTATGTTTAGTATTATCTCTCATTAGTACACATAATCAAGCATATAAATTTATCACCATTGAAATGAGCATTATTATAAATTCTTATTCTAAATTTTCTCAATGAAGACTGTGGTTGGCTATCAATGGGAGCTTGGTTAACTAACTGATCATGTGTCTCATACACAATGAAAATGAGCATGTAACTTATCATTTCAATTGATTTGATTTATTTATTTGTCAACTAAGTGACCAAATTTATTCATTTGATTATGCCATTCCATGAGGTCCTCTCTTTTCTTATTTACATAGTTTTGAGCCAAATTTATATCTTTGAGAGTGAATAAGTTGAGATCAGGAAATGATTTATCTCTAATAGCCTTATTTAAGTGATACAATTTTTCATCTAGGATCCTCAAGGATTATTTTAAATTCACCACATTAGTCTATTGAGGTTGGGGTATATTGTAGCCTTATGTATAATAGACACTAGGTCATACAGAGACTAGGATATACTCTATACTTTGTCTAAAATGCCATCAGGTGCCTTCATTTTGGGATAATAATCAAATATTTTATTTTCTTATTACAACACTTGGAAATTTTTTTGTGTACTTCATTGGTGGTATCTAATACAAAAAATGGATCTTCCTTAAGCTCACCACATCCTCCAAGTATAATCCTCCTTTTCTTGGTGAGAGTGAAGAATTATTCCTCGCTTAGAAATTCAATTTGGTTGTATCCTTTTGAAATATTCCTATTTCTTACCCTTCTTATCCATTGTGAGGTCTCATCTAACTCATGGATCAACTTGGGTTCTTCAATGATGACCAAGTCTTGCCTAGGTAACTTCTCTATTTGTCGTTGTTGTATCCATGATACTACAAAAATTAGCCCAATAAGGGAGGTAGGTTCAGAGGATGAAATGAAATGGCATTAAGTGGACTGTAGATGTGGAATAAATATGGAGAGATTAATTAAAGTGTATATGTTGGGGGATGTAGGGAATGGATATCTATGGAGTTGTGGGCTAACCTTTCTTTCCTAAGAAACTTTGCCCTATGTTGGGCTCTTAAGCATATAATTTATGGCCCGAGGGGAATATTTGACAATGGTGACCATAAAAGAAATAATTATTGAAGTTATTGGATGAATATGTACCCTCAACTAGGTGGAAGCAAGACTATGTAGTGGATAAGTAATTTTTTTATTGAGACACCAAGTCCTCAAATCTAGGGCTTTGAAAGACATATGATAAATAAACTTGTGGGATTATGGGTGTAATGTATTTAATAATTGTATCATAAATGAGATATGTTATGATAAACTTTACTGGGGTTTGTTGATCTTAAAAAATTAGAAGGAATGTAGTGTTAGTAAATGAATTTAATGAGTCAATTGTAGTTATATGAATGATAGTAGAAGTAATATTAGTATAAATTTTAACAGTAGAAGTGATAAGAACCTCAACTAAACCCAATATAGTAGTAGCTAATGTATCTTGTGTGTATATTGGTAGAACAAGGGTACCAATAGGAACTTAGGGATGTCAATATAGGTAAAACAAGTACTAACTATAACATGACTAGGAATGTCCTCTTTTCATATTTTAATATTTAGAATAGGACATGTGTTCTCTTAGTTTATAATTGATTGATTGTTATTATAAAAATGAGGACTAGTGATAGAAATCCAAAAATATACACGTGTACAAAATTTCTTAAATACATCAACTGTATGATTTTATTTTAAGTCCTCTATAAAATCCTCTTTTGAATCTGAATAAGGTTCAATTATGTGTCTTGATACTATGATGGTCTCTCCTATAATATGACTTTGGGATATTGTAAGGTGCTAGGGAGAGTTTTCCTAACTTGTGAAATTATTGGAGGTTCTATTGTCATTTACACAAGAGGAGTACGAAGTGTTTGAATCACCACTTATGATGGAGTTGGTTGAGTTGTAGCACCTGTTGGTGTAAAAAAATTTGACTTTATGAATTAGAGGAGTTCCCATATCTATAGGAGGAGTTTATTTATTTGTGGTTTTATATGGTAGGATCCCTTTAAGGTCCCTTATATTTAACAAATCAATAGTCTCCTCTATAGACTTGTATTCATTAGGTTGATCTATTCATCTACATCCAACTTTCTCATAGAAATATCACATTATATCCTTTGTGCAACTTTCATGGTTATTTTTTCATCTCTCATCTTAATGTAAACTTGGGAATCATCATCAACATGAAAGATAATATAATCATGGTAATACTATTTGTGGCCATAGTTAGCCTCTTTTAATCTACCATGGAAACTATTTATTTGTTGAACTACTATGCCTCTGGGATCCCAATATATGAATTTTGCCAGTTTGAGATGTAAATAGGACATATGACAAGAAGATTTGGGTAATTATTCCCAATATTGAAATTGTTTCTTGCATATCTTAAGAGACATATTATGCAAAACTCCCAGTTTGGCTCTATTATAGTTTTCATCAATGCTCCTAGATAATTGATATGATATCTCTTATTCAACCATTTTGTATAGGATTAATATGGGAAAATAAAAGGGTGCAACTAATGTGCCTTATACCCTTATGACCATGTGGTTTGGGTAATACTAATATTACCTTAAATACTTGAGTGATATTTTAACTAGATTAGATAAACTTGGAATATGTTGTGCATTGAAAACTTTATAGAGCATAGAGTATAAGGTGTATGTTGATGGTGGAAATAGTTATGCCAATAAATAAAATCTTTCACCTATCAAGAAATTCATGATGGAATCAAATCAGTTTAATAACAGGGGGTATAAGGAAGATGAATTGATCCTAATATGCATAGAGAGGGGTTTTAATAATTTTATGGATAAGTCAACTAATCAAACATTTAATTATGCATAATTATATTTCATAAATAATATAATAATTCAATAATAAAATTATAATCAGATTAGAAAGATATAATCTAACCTCTAAACACCTAATTCTGGCCACTAATGACCTCCAACCAGGCTTTTGACCAATTTCCACCTAAAATGCACAATTTGGCCTAAAAACACTAAAACATGCTAAATGATGTGAAACTGGCATATTCAAATGCCAATTTTGGCCAAGGTATCCCTAAATAGGGTAATGAAATTTATGGGCCAACTAACTTTGATAAGATCCATCTGAGTCAAAATGCCAATTTTACACCTAGATGCTCTAGATTGATCTTTCCTATCAAATCTCTTTCACAAGACATGTGCCTTCATTATTTTTTTTGGTAACATCCTAAATGGGATAATAGATCCAATGCATCTGACATAAACTTCCAATTCCAATCCAGTCAAATTTTAGGCCAATAACAAGGCATTCTGATCAATTTGAGTAATTTATGCACAAGGTGCTTAATCATGCTTAAGAGATAATTAAACCAAATTAGATCCTAATTAAGAAATCAATGGAAAATTGTTGAATAATTTATTTTGGAAATGAATATTGAATATATGTATCATCAGGTGACCTCATTTCTTGGGAAGACATCCCTAGGCCATAAATGCCACAATTATCAAGATTCATGCCTCCCATGCCTCATCAAAGCCCTCTATGCCTCTTAATTGATCATACATCCCAAATATTGATGAGCCTATTTATAAACTTAATTGAAAAATTAGATTAATCATTAGACACACATCTCAATCTTGAGAGGGATGGTTTAGGTTGATTCTGATCAATCTCAAAAATCTATAAATAGGAGGCCTTATCACATCATTTCTAAGTCTTGATAATGCAAATTTATAATGCACAAATGATTTGAAAAGCCATTAAAATTAGTGTTACCATGCCAAATTAATTCCAAGCCAAGCCAAGCCAAAGCCACAAGGTGCCAAGGAGAAGATGAGATAGCCAAGCCTCTTTTGATGAAGACTTCATGAGCACAAGCTGAGTAAGCCACTACAACGAACATTTTGGAGCATCCAAGGAAGGTAAAAGAGGGTTTATTTTGCATTTTATTTGTGTGTTTTATTCATGTTTGTTAACTAAGCTCTCCCTAGTGTATAGGCCTAGAGATGTTATGCTAGTTAGTGTGTTTATTTCATTTTGTTTTCATTTTGAAACTAACATGATACTAACCATCCTCTCTTGAGTCAAATTCCTAGATCACATAATGGCATGCTTGGTGGGACCAACTGCATCCCACACATGAATAAGACCATTTTGCAATTTTAAAATCTTCATTTGGATCATTAAAACTTTCACAATTTATTTTTTTAACTTTCTTTTGCCATTTTTCTTTGTTATAGGTTTACACAGTAACTACCATCAGTTAGTAAAACCATCATCGATTGGCATAGCTATTATTGATGACTATTGGTATAACTATTGTCAGTTAGATAAATATCATCAGTTAGTAATTGTAACTATCATATATTAGAGAACTGATGTTGGTCACTATGTTTTTATTAAAAACACAAAACCCAAAAGCTAATAGGCCATTTTAAAATGCTTGGTTTGGGGTCATATAGAATTTATTTTGGGTTTTTTTTTAAAACCACATGTTTTCTCATAAATTTTTAGAATTTGACATTAGTTTAGCTTCAAGTTTCATATATTTTTCACAAAATTTTGAAAATCTATTTAAAATGTTTCTAATCTAATATATTTTCTTTTGGGGTGATTCCTTAAGGGTAGACAGGTAACCCGTGGACTTGGAACTTGTTAAAACATGCTATTAAGACATCTTTGGCATGATTTTAAAATGAATTAGGAATCTTGTTTTTGGTGCTTAATGAAACATTTAGGTTCTTAAGTGAATGTTTTCATAAGTTAGGCTTTCAAAGTTCTCAATCTTAAGAACAAGGGGTCAAATAAACACCACCCACTATTTTGAATTTGGTATTTAAAAGTGAACTCATCTTTCTAAAAGTTTTTGGTATTCAATAGTTGCTTGATCTAATTTTGTTTAGCAAAGAGAGGGGTGTTGTATGTATTCTCTTCCATTTGTCTCCTTTAAGGAACCCTTGGAATCAAAAGTGTCATTCCTACTGTAAATAACTTAGTCCAAGCTTAGAAATAAAGTCATCTAAAGCACTCCCCAAAAACTCGTCAAAGTTTGGGTAATCTTGAAAACTACCCTAAAGTATTTTTATTTAATGCTTTCTTTATTTTTATCCAAACTTGGCTTGCGAGGGGGACTTAATAACCTCTCATGAGTTATTTATGGAAGGTTTGACCTGGGGATTCACCTCCTGGCATTGAATTCACTTACTCCTTTGGAGTTGCACATGGAATGTATCTACATTTGGACATCACACTACACTGAGTGGCCAATAAGATGTAATGGTTGTAAAAAGGACTAGACCTTTTTACAACTAGCCAATGCCATGGTCACCTAATTTCCATGCTTGTCTTTTACATTGTTTGATGTAAAAGTCATTGTGTAATTGATTCCCCTAGAAATATTCAAAATCTTGATAGTTTAGTCAACCCCATATTGCCATACCCTTGTTAGGATTTGGACAATTATACTTAGTGTATTTTGGTCATTTATCTTAATTGGTACTTTTGAGACTAAAACTTATTTGTTTGTGTATAAACCATGTCCAAACCACTTTATTTATATGTCACTCTTTTATCTAAAGAGGCATTATGTTGGCCATTTTACACCACACTTATGCCTTGAAATTTTTTAAACTTGTTTATGTGTGTGTCAATTTGAGTTGTAGAGGGTAGTGTTATGTTACCCAAATCATGTCAAACCATTTTTGCCTTTTAGTCTTTTGAAACATAACATAGATCACGTCATTAGAGCATAGATACGTTTTTAGGCTACTTAATTTGTTTCAAAAATATTTTACCTTGTATCAAAAATCGTTTGTTTCAAACCATGTCATGTATACCATTTGGACCTTTGTCTTGTGCCATTATGCTATCCGATCTTGTCTAGATTTTTTGGTCAAATCCAAGTTTTCAAATGTTGAGTTTCACTTATCTTTGACAAGTTTAGATTCAAAAATTTATTGATTTTTGTTTAGGCCTTAATTCATGGGGCCGATACACCAATCTTTCTCTTTTGGGTTGCATAAATTCTGTTAATTAGTTACCCAATTTTTAAAACTGTTGATGTTTTTGTTTGTTTAATGCATATCCTTGTCATTGTTTGTGCCTTTATTTGAGAAAACACAATTTTTCTTCAAATAGCCTTTTGTCTTATGCCTTTTGCCAATTGATCATGTTTATGTTTGATTCCATGTGTCAAGTTTATTTCAAAGTTATTTCCAAACTTGTTAGATTAAATCAAATCACATTAGCCTTTGTTTCAAATCTATCTTTTGACATCATTTGGCCAAAAGTCCTAGCATATGCTTATTTGTTTGAGCCTAGCTTTTAAATCCGTATTTGGACAAAAGACCTAGTAACTCAACTTTTCCCTTTCCTAGTTTAGATCTTGTTTGGAAAACTTTGACCTCGACCTTTGACATGCCAATTTTTATTCAGACATTTGACCTTTTATGTGTATGACATTTGAAATTTAACATTTGATGTTAGACTATTTTATGCCAAGTCTTAACTCAAATCATTTTAGAGATACAACTCCACTTTTAGACCATATTGGAGATACAACTCCACCCCTTTGACCAAGTTAGACCAAGTTTGAACCATGTCCTTTGGACATATTTTTTTTGGAGTTTGTAAAACTCTAAGCCTTTTTGTTCTCAGAGATTTCACCACTTATGCGGATATGTCTAGCTACACTTATGTTGAAGTCATGTACAATCCAACTTATGATAGAATTGTTAGGATCTTTTAGCTCACTTTGATACCAATTATTAGTACCTTAGAGCTCAATTGATTACTTTTGTATAAGGAACTAAACAAAGAATTAAACCAGAAGTAATAAGTAACTAGAAATCAGAAATAACAAAGAATAGGAGATACGAGAAATAATACAATCTATATTAAACTCTTCCAGAAAGAAATACAATGAAGAAATCTCACTCTTCCCACACCTTTTGGGTGTACAGTAATTCTCCCTCAAGAGTTTTCTCTCTCTCAATTACAACCAACTCGACACTGAGTTGTTCCCTCCAGTGACAATCAACCCAATGGTTGTTGTTGCCGACTTCAAGTGACAATCAAACCAACCATTGTTGCCTCCTTACAGTAGATCTTCTTGATCTTACACCGTGCAGATCTAATTGACCTTGCTGACAACTGATTACAATACAACCCCATGGGTCTCTTAAATAGAACCCCAAACAAATAATAATTATAAAAGTGGACTCAAGACTAAAATTAGTCTTTACATGCAAACTAATTGTTCTCCTAAAATTAGAATAGTTTTGGAAATGCACAAATGACCAATGCCGATCTCTGTCTATCTGGAGATGACCGACATCGGCCAATGTATAACCGATGTCAGTAGCTATCGGTTGACCCCTAACCAATGTCAGCACCTTCAAACTAACATTAGTTACTGTGTAACCCAGCAACCTCCACATTTACATATTCAGTGAAGCTTTTAGCTCCACAACTCAACAATCTCCCACTTGGAGATAAATAGCTGCACCTGTACCTATACCTGTATAACAACATCCTCTAATTTGTTTTTGGCTTGTATCTCCATCTTCAAGTTCAATTTGGAAGACCAACAAAAGTTGAATGAAGATTCAACTTCTCCTTTGTTACCAACTTTGTTAACATATTAGTAGGGTTTTTATCCATATGGATCTTTTCCAGCTTCAACTGTCCATCCTCCAATACCTATCTAATGAAGTGGTACCTAAGCTGTATATGTTTGGTTCTTAAATGAAAGGTTTAATTATTTGCCAAATGAATTGTACTTTGACTATCACTGTACAATCTACAACTCTCTTGCCCCTTTCCCAACTCTTCCATGAACCGTGTCATCCATATCATTTCCTTGCTAGCCTCTGTGATTGTAATGTTTTTTGCCTCTATAGAAGATAGGGCAATAACCTTCTGTAACTTTGAAATATAGCTAACCACCATTCCACCAATAGTGAACACATATCCTATGGTGCTTATCCTGCCATCCAAGTCACCTGCCATATCTGAATCTACATACCCATGTAGAGAAGTGTTTGACCTTGCATAGCATAAATGCCTACTGCTGGTCCCTCTCAGATATCTGAGAATCCACTAAATTGATTTCTAGTGCTCCTTTCTTGGATTGGCCATAAACTTGCTGACAACTCCCACTATTTGGGCAATATCAGGTCTAGTACATACCATGTACTCAACCTCATCATGTGATTTAGGACACTGTTCTTTGCTTAACTTGAACTGTCCAGCTATAGGTGTGCTTACCAATTTTACATCCTACAAATTGAACCTCTCCAACACCTTATTCACATAATCCTCTTGAGACAAAATCAACCTATGATTTTCCCTGTCTCTAGAAATACTCATGCCAAGGATTGCTGCTCCCAAATCCTTCATGGAAAATGTGTGAGCTAATTTTACCTTTAGCTCAGTAATTATCTACATGTGTGACCCTGTAACAAGCATATAATCTACATATAGTAACAGGATAATGTAGCTACCATTATCCAACCTGGTAAAATAAACACAATGATAAGATTGACATTGACTAAAGCCATGCTCTGTCATAAACCTGTCAAACCTCAAATACCATTGTCTTGGAGCTTGCTCAAGACCATATAACCTAGCCTTATGTCTCACTTGTCCATTCTCTCCTTTATTTAACCTATATATCCATTTATGTTTTAGTGCTTTCTTTTCGACTGGCAACTCTACCAAATTCCACATTTGGTTCTCTTCCAAGGAATCAATTTCCTCATTCATGCCATGCTCCCACTGTTTCCTAGATTCTACCTGCATTGCCTCTTCAAAACTTCTTGGTTTTCCACCATCAGTGAGGAACAAGTAGTATAAAGAAGGGGAATAATGAATTGGAGGTTTACTTACCCTTTCAGACCTCCTCATGGGCGTTTGAGACTCATCTACAGCTTGCTATCTGCCCAAATTTCATTCTGACAGTGACCGATCCCAATCATCTCTCAATCTACACCCAATTGAAGTCAGTTCCACTTGACCAACCTGACCAACGTCAATTCTTACCTGACTAACATCAGTTTCCACCTGCCCAACATCACCGACTTTAGTCTTCACCTGACCGACATCGGTTCCTGCCTGATCAACGTCGGTCTCTGCCTAACCGATGTTGGTGTTTGTGTTTTTCTGTGAGTGATGATTTTTACCTATGAGCTCATTTTGGATCATATCCTCATCCAAATTTCCCTACTTAGAATTATTCAACCTCTTGAGCTGATCACTATACATCACCTTCTCATTGAAAACCAAGGCTTTCCATTTCTTAAATGTGTCAAAAACATCAAATTTCCACTTCCTACAATAAACCCATACTTTTCTTGTAGCATCAAAAACATAATACTGTGATCCTCCAATAGAAGCTACCTGAGTTGGTCCCCACACGTCTGCATGAACAAGCTCCAACTTGTGCTTCTTCTTTGTTGACCTAGTTGTGAGAAACTTCACTTTCTCTTGTTTCCCAAAAATATAATGCTCACAAAAATCTACATCTATGCTTTTCAAATCTGAAAGCTTACCATTTGACTTAAGAACATGCATTCCCTTCTCACTCATGTGACCAAGCCTACAGTGCCACATCTTTGCATCTACATCTGAAGTAGATAAAATAGAAGGAGAATAATCAGTAATACAAGTAGATAGATAAATCATACCTACTTTCTTACCTCTTGTTAATACAAGTGCACCCTTGGAAACTTTCCAAGATTCTGCTGTGAGAGTTACTATGCAACCCTCATCACGCAACTTTTCTGCATAAATTAGATTCCTATTCAGGATGGGTACATGCATGACATCCTTCAACACCCATGCATTGCCATTCTGCAATTTCAGCTGCACTTCTCCTTTGCCAACAATTTGACAAGGCTCACCATCCCCTAAATAAACTTTTCCAAAGTCTCCATGGACATAATCATTGAAAAATTCTCTATTTGGGGTTGCATGGAAAGAGGCACCAGAATCTAAAACCCAATATTCTACTTTATCCAAGGAAAATATAAGAGCATCTTGTGCAACAATACCTACAACATTTACTTCTTTATTACCTTCATGCTCATTTTCTTTGTTATCCTTCAACTAATAATCTTTCTTTGCATGCCCTTTCTTTCCACAATTCCAACAGGTGATACTTCTATTTTTGGATTTGGATCTACTGCCCATCTTTGACCTTGATTTCCCTTACTTGCCCTTCTCTCTTTGCCATCCCCTACTTTCAACACTTAAAACATTACCCGATGTTTCCCCTGTGCTTTTCCTGTGAATTTCTTCATTCAAGATTACACTAAAAACATCATCAACTTTCAAGATATTTGAAGCAGATGCAATATTACTAACTGCCATTACCAAACTATCCCAACTTTCAGGTAAAGAGCATAAGATTAAGAGAGCCTTAATTTCATCATAAAAAACTATTTTGACTGAAATTAACTGATTTACTAATCCATGGAAATCACTAAGATGACTATATATCGATCCACCTTCCTACATTTGCAAATTAAATAATTGCTTCATAATAAATACCTTATTCAAAGCTAAGGGTTTTTCATATAAATTTGCCAAAGTATCCATTAACTCTACCATTGTTTTTGCCTATGATAAGTTGGAAATCATAGAAGATGTCATGCTCAACCTTATAGATCCCAGAGCCTTTTTATCAAGAACATTCCATTCTTCATCTTGCATATCTATGGGCTTTCTTGAAACCCCACCCAACGGTAAGTATAGATCTTTTTGATACAGATAATCTTCTATCTGCATCCTCCATAATTGATAATTCTTGCCATTAAATTTCTCCTTTCTTAGTTTACTTTCTTCTACCATTGCTTTACTCCCACTTAAACAAAAACCCCTATGAGTGAACCTGTAATCAAAAAACACTAACCTACTCTGATACCACTTGTTAGGATCCTGTAGCTCACTCTGATACCAATTATTAGTACCTTAGAGCTCAATTGATTACTTTTGTATAAGAAACTAAACATGGAATTAAACTAGAAGTAATAAGTAACTAGAAATCAGAAACAACAAAGAATAGGAGATATGAGAAACATTACAATTTATATTAAACTCTTCCAGAAAGAAATACAATGAAGAAATCTCACTCTTCCCACACCTCTTGGGTGTACAGTAATTCTCCCTCAAGAGTTCTCTCTCTCTCTCAATTACAACCAACTCAACACTGAGTCGTTCCCTCCAGTGTCAATCAACCCAATGGTGGTTGTTGTTGCCTACTTCAAGTGACAATCAACCCAACTGTTATTGCCTCCTTACAACAAGTCTTCTTTATCTTGCACCTTGTAGATCTAATTGACCTTGCTTACAACTGATTACAATACAACCCCATGGGTCTCTTAAATAGAACCCCAAACAAACAATAATTAGAAAAGTGGACTCAAGACTAAAATTAGTCTTTACATGCAAACTAACTATTCTCCTAAAATTAGAACAGTTCTGGAAATGCACAGATGACCAATGCTGGTCTCTGTCTGTCTAGAGATGACCAACGTTGGCTGATACATAACTGATGTTGGCAGTTATTGGTTGACCCCTGGTCGATGTCGGCACCTTTAGACTGACATCGGTTATTATGTAACCCAACAACCTCCACATTTGCATATTCAGTGAAGCTTTTAGCTCCACAACTCAACAAGAATGGCTGCACAAAATCCCACTAGGAACCCCTATAGAGAAAGATTTTCTATGGATTTTTATTATTCTCCCTAAAATACTCCATATGGGGAGCATAGTCAAAATCCACATGATCTAACTCAAAACTTGGATTGGTATGAAGAAGCTTGTGAGGTGGACTTTGAAGACCCAACTATAGATAATGTTATTCGGGATACGTATCCATACCCTCTTTACAATAATCAGTATGTGGAACATAGTCAAGAACCAACTTATGAACCAACTCACAATTGAGATGATATGGTTTATGAGGAAGACTTGGATGCTTTGGCTTATACAAGTAATCAAGCTCCCCCCATCATACCATTTTTATTCCAAGACTACAAAATCACACCATTTCTATTCCAAGACTTTATCTTTTGGCTTGTGTGAGCAATCAAGCTCCATAATGCCCCTTTATCATACCAAGACCTAGTCCTTTAGCTTGTGTGAGAAGTCATGCTCTCCAAGGCCCTACCATTATCCAACCATAATCCATTCCTCATCTAGTACCAATCCCATCCAACTCTCAACCCATCCAATCATTTGAAGACCAAGCTATATTCAAAACTAGTATTTTCCATCTCCTTAGAAACCAAGGCCAAGAGAACCAACCAATCCAAATGTTTCTATTGAGTAAACCATTTGTGATAAGTCAACTTATGACAAATTGTCTATTAATCCTATACCAGTTGTTGAAGAGTCTCACTCTGACAAGCCAATCTTTGTTGAGTCACTTCTTAATGATTATAACTAACTTTAGGAAAATCATTACCTCAACCATGTGCCTATTTTTCAAGAGCCTCCTATTGACAAGCCAGTCTCTAAGGAGTTGTCTCTTGAGCTATTTCCCATCCTAGAAGAGTCTCATTTTGAAAAACTAGTTTTTGTGGAACCCATTATGCCATCACAGGCTATTACTTGTCTAATACCAAATATTCAAAAAGAAATAATTGTAACAGATTACCCATCAGATGAAGAATTAGAGTTAGAGTTAGGTTTTATTCTTGAACTAACATCAGATTTAGCATCATAATCACAATCAACATTAGTCTCAATATCAAATTCAGAGTCCCTTGAGTTAAAATTAGATTTAGAAGAAGAATATGTTCATGGCTATTACAACATTGGTTATGCATGCCTTTCATATCAATTTGCATACATTTGTGATCCTTCTATAGTTTTTGAGGATGAGTAATTTATCTTCGACACAAGCTATCCTAGTATCTTCTACAAGGGTTTTACAACCTCTCCCCATTTTATTACCATTACATAGTCCATTAACATCAACCAAAATAGCCGTATCATTAATATTTCATCTCTCATAGGTGTTGATTGGGATCGATATAATCATACTTTGTTAAACTGCATCTATGGTGACATAGTAGTTGAAGAAGAGCTAGGAGGCCAAGACCACATTAATATATCAGAAGAACACTCTCTTAGTGAAACCTTTTTGGAGGTGCTATGAGATAATCAAAGTCACAACTTAGCATCTTCTAGTGAAACTTTTTCAAAAGCGCTAGAAGATAATCAAAGTCAAAAGTCAATATTCCTTAGTGAAACCTTTTAGAAGGTAATATAGGAAAATCAAGATAACTTCATTGGTGAAAACCTCTTTGAGGCACCAATAGCTGAGCACAAAAGTTTTTCACTACTTGATGAAGATAAAATCAAAGATAAAATCAAAATATATTCCAATCTACAACCTAATCAGATGGTAGCTACTCTCAAGATAAAACAATAGAAAAATTTGGTGGTCTTATTGAGAGAACAAGTATTTGGCCCTACCACAACCAAAGTTATGTTGAATTTGACATCAACAATATTGTGTATGACTAAAATTCCTAATCTTCATTTGTTTCCCTACCATTCCACATTCCATTATCATCTACCATTCCATTTCACAATCAAACCTACAATCCATTATTTGTCCCTATTTACCATCCATGATCACACTTTCCTTTGTAAGACCATACCATTCTATCATCATTATCAAACCATCATTATCAAACCATCATTATCCTTAGCAAGACCATACCATCCTATTATTCCATTCCTATCTAAACCAAACCTATTTTTAGTTGTCCTATCCAATCCTATTTTGATATTGGTTACTTTGGTTCTTCTTACACTTTTTATGAGGGGATTCTGATCAAGTTTTAATGATCAATCCAATCCATGTTTACAATAATAGTCTATAAAAGTAATGTGATAGTTGATTTGGCAAGATATCTTTGATCCTATCAAGTTTATTTATGTGAGCTTGATTATAACCACCTATGCAAAAATTAGTGTCTCACTAGTCTTGATACTAATTATAACTACCTACGGGAAAATTAGTATCATTGAACTATACCATTATAACCTAGTTATAACCACTTATGGGAAAACTAAGGGAAACACTTGTTTACCATGTATTACCACATCACCTTGCCATCACTATTTTCATTTGACTAGCCATTTGTCAGATTTGAGAACTTGTTGGGGCCTAGTTGGTTTTTTTCACCTTTTGTGTGGATGGAATAACTGTGACTTGAGGTCATTTCAGGCCTATGTGGGTCATGCTCAATTAATGATGAGGTCACCTCAGTCCCCCTTTCCATAAGCTCTCATCATTTTGTGAGTAACCTAATCTAAACGCTCTCACCATTTTGTGAGCATGTATCTTGTCATTCTCTAACAGGTTAAGATACCTCAAAATGCTAAAAACGTTTGTAATATTTCAAAATTCAAAAATATTTGTCCTATCTAAGCCTAATTAGTTATCCTCAATCCACCTTACTGGAGCATGGTCATTATTAGGATGCTTTCTTTTGTTTTGATTTTCAAGGTTTATGTTTGGTTTGTTTATATCAAGTTGTTTTTTTATTTTTCTATTTATTTGTTTGTTTGCTTTCAACATTGTTGCCTCGAATTAGTCTATATGTGTTCATTGGGTGATTCCTCAAGCACATTATTCTCGAGTCTATCCATATTCATCCATTAACATTGTCATCATGGTTTTTATCATTGGTGCATTATTTTTGAGTATTTATTGGATCAGGAGTTAGTCCTAATGCATATTTTGGGATAGTCTTCATGGTGTTTTATCATGATGCCTACCATCATATGCTTCAATAAAAATTACCTTCAAGAAAGTCTATAATTAATGGAGCCACATAAGTTTCTCCTTGACACCTTGGTAAATCCTTCCATCCCACCCTTGATCAAATTAACCCATTAGCCATTTTAGTTGTATAATTGCTAAATAGGATGAGCATATCCTTGTTAACAGTACAACTAAATCCTTATAATGATCAATCTTATTCCTCCTTCCATATCTTTCATCACTTTGCACCCACTCATCTTTAATCTATATTTTAGGTTATATCCTTGAGTTATGCTTGCTAATCATCCCAAACTGGGGCACTATCAATTTTAGCCATTTTAGGTCTGCTTAATGATTATAACTACCTATGAGTAAATAATTATTTTGACTTTTATTCTTGATTATAACCACCATTGGGAAAATTAGCATCCTTTTTACATCAATGCATGCAAGCATTTTCTTATTTTGATTAATCTCAATGATGAGTTAATTCCACCTTTCTTCTTGTTTCTTTTTGAGGGACCACCCATCAACAAATGTGATGGCCACTCCCTCAAGGGGGCATCATCATAGGATTCCCACAACCACTTGGAGCTTTGTTCTTCAACCATCATCTTATTTTTTGCATACATGCCATCTCTCATTATTTGAGAAGATGTTACTATGCCTATAGCTTGTAATGCCTTTTCAAATAGGGGCAAAATATAGACATCTAATTCTGGCCACCAATGACCTCCAACCAGGATTTTCACCAATTTCTACCTAAAATGCACAATTTGGCCTAAAAACACTAAAACATGCTAAATGATGTGAAATTGACATATTCAAATGCCAATTTTGGCCAGGGTATCCCTAAATGGGGCAATGCAATTTATGGGCCAACTAACTTTGATCAGATCATTCTGAGTCAAAATGCTAATTTTGTACCTTGATTATTTGGATTGATCTTTCCTATCAAATCTCTTGCACAAGACATGTGCATTTTTTAATTTATTATTGGTAACATCCTAAATGGGATAACAAATTCAATGCATCTAACATTAATTTCCAATTCTAATCTAGTCAAATTTTAGGCCAATAACAAGGCATTCTAATCAATTTGAGTAATTTGTGCACAAGGTGCTTAATCATGCTTAAGAGATAATTAAACCAAATTAGAGCCTAATCAAGAAATCTATGGAAAATTATTGAATAATTTATTTTGGAAATTAATATTGAATATCTGCATCATCAGGTGACCTCATTCTTGGGAAGACATCTCTAGCCCATAAATATCACAAATATCAAGATTCATGCCTCCCATGCCTCATCAAAGCCCTCCATGCCACTTAATTGCTCCTCTACCCCAAAAATTGATGACCCTATTTATAAACTTAATTACAAAATTGGATTAATCTTTAGCCACACATCTCAATCCTGAGATGGATGGTTCAAGTTGATTCTGATCAATCTTAAAAATCTATAAATATGATGCCTTACCACATCATTTCTAAGTATTGATAATGAAAATTTATAATGCACAAATAATTCTAAAAACCATTGCAATTAGTGTTACCATGCTAAATTGATTCCAAGCCAAGCCAAGCCAAGCCAAAGCCACAAGGTGCCAAGGAGAAGAGGAGATAGCCAATCCTCCTTTGATGAAGACTTCATGAGCACAAGCCGAGAAAGTCACTACAACAAGCATTTTGGAGCATCTAAAGAAGGTAAAAGAGGGATTATTTTGCATTTTAGTTGTGTGTTTTATTCATATTTGTTAACTAAGCTCTCCCTAGTGTCTAGGCCTAAAGATGTTATGCTAGTTAGTGTGTTTCTTTCATTTTGTTTTTATTTTGAAACTAACACGATACTAACCATTCTCTCTTGAGTCAAATTCCTAGATCACATAACCTATCCAATTGAGTAAAGCCTATGAAAGAGAAAATATATTGAAGGAAAAATTTAATATCTATATAATTTATTAACAATCTCTCTCTCTTATCAATCACTTAATGCCACAAGGTCTAAAACAAGATAAGAAAAGAAACAAAAGTAACCAAACAAAAAAATACAAGAAATAAAACTAAAAATTGAACAAGGAAACAAAAACAAAAACTATCATACTCAATTAACACTATCAACTAAAGACAACATTAAATAAGGAACTAAGAAGGAAGTAAGAAAAAACTAGAGAATATAAAACACTATCTCTAATGATTTAATCAATTTATAATTGAAATAAGATAGACAAAACAACAAAGGAAATTAAAAAATAGACATGCATAAAATTTAATAACAACTAAAATTACACAAGAAATGGTAAATAAAAAATAAAAGATAATCTAGAAGACTAAGTTAGAAATATGCAATAAAAATTAATACTATAAAGATTAACAAATGCAAATAAGTAAAGAATATAAATATAAAAAAATGAAATTGTAATCTAAATAAAAAACTATTTAAAAATAAAGGTAAACAATTAAATATTAACAAAATAAAATAAAAATAATCTATTTATAATAAAAATCAAAGTCTAACTATAACATAAATAAATAGAATTTTAACCAAGAATAAGAGAAATTTGTGAGACTTTTAATAAAAAATGAATTAAAAGTGTAAAAGAGATAAATTTATTGAGAGACAAATGAAATTGTTCTTATTACAAATATAATGTTCAAAAGAGAATTAAATTATAATTAATGGATTAACAATTTATCACAAAATACAATGAATTCATGATTATTCAGGTCAAGTATAGAAATTTATACACATATGATTGTATATCTATAATAATTAAATGATATTAATACCTGATAATATTTAGATAATCAGTTAATAATAAATCAAGAAACATGGATATACTTATGTTATTCAAACAAATTAATTCAGTATCAAAGAATTCCTTTTTGGTTTATCTACAATTGATTATTTGATCTTAGAGGTGTTTGCATAGAAGAAGAAAGGATGAAAAAATTTCAAACTTAGAAGAGCTCTTGATACTTGTGTGTTTATCCATTCATTATGTGTCTTCAATCTCTTTAAAAGTAACCCTCCTTGAGGTAATTGTGAATCAAGCCACAACTTATTTTTAGTTAAATTTAATTGACCTTGAAAATTAATTAGTTTATAAGTTTATAAAGTTATATCTTAAATTTATAATTTGAATTTAATAAAGTCCAAGAGATTAAATAAAAAATTACACCAAATTAAAAATTCTGATGAATGGGGGCCATTTTTTTAGACATCGATTTAAACAATCATTTATCTAAGCATACATTAAATAATCAATAAATACCAACATTTAAAATAACTTAAAACCCTTAACAATAATATTTCATAAATAACATTTATCCATTAATGATCAAAGTTAAATATAATAAACTAAAATATGCTAATATTCTATTTTGATAAAGAAAACTTATTGTTGTTATGCAAAATCAAACATATCATCACCAAAAGTTATCTATCCACAAACTCAAAAACGTAAAGACCAAAAAAAAATATATTAATGTATCAAAAAAATAACATAAAATCCATCAAATGAAAAACAAAATCACTTATAATCACCATCATAAACCAAATTGATTAATGGAACACTCTTACCTATTTGGTACTCAATATACTCCATTGAAGTGGTAAATAACTATATTAGATTCATGCCTCCCCAGATATCATCAACATCTAACTTGACTTCATTTAGCACATGGTTTACCAAGTGTTAAAATGTAGGATTGATAGAACACTTATTATTGGAAGAGGTAGGTTTATTAGGTATAGGTGAGAAAAGCCTGATAATTAGTGCCAAAGAAGTATTTGCATCAAAAAGTTTAGGACTCAGTCTAGGGATTTTCTAAGGCTGTGTGGGAAAAAAACATCATGTGGAATGGATTCAATGATAATGTGCATTTATTGGGAAGATTCATTTAGAGTACCTCATCTATAAGGAACACATATCCAAAGGGATCTCCTAAAACATTTGGATATACCATAAAAATTCAATGAATATGAAAGAATATTATCAAGTAAATACTATAAAATGGGGTCAAATACATTAAAGTGAACTAAAATATGAGTTCTAAGATTCAAAGGTTGAGAAAATATGTTAGCAGTCCTACGACCATGAAAATTTCTCCTACGAGAGCTACCCCATGAAGGAGTATGATTACATTACCTATCATTCTTTCTTCTCCATACATTTCTCTCTAAATCTTGGGAGTCCGGGGTCCACCGGACATGTTTTTTGAAATAATTTAAAAATAATAACTCAAAACTAAATTTTATACAGTCACATATCTAAAAATATTAATATTTTTTTATTCATTCATATTCATTCACAATAAATTGAAAACTATCAAAACATTTAAAAATTGCCAAATCAACTAAATTTTGCCATAACTTGTAAGTTTCAATAAAATAACTAAATATAAATTTTAGGTCAAAGTGAATATTTTCTTATAACATTAAATTTTAATTATGATTATAGGTCAAAATTCATACCAATATTATCAAAATATTCAAAAAAAAATTGAGGTTGTTCACTATAACAAATAAAAACCTCAACCACTAAAATATTAATGATCACATACTACACATATTTCCACATGCAACTTTAACAACTTGTAAAATATGTCAAAACTTGTCTTGAATTTTAATACCAAAACTCTTATAAAAATCATATGAACTATAATATAATGAAAGGGTCCTCAAAATCATGAAACTTATATCACTATATGAATTTACAATAATCATTTGTGTATAAACAACCAAAACCTTGCATCATAGAACTGCCACTTAAAACTTTTTTTCCACACAAAATAGAAAAATATACCCACACAATTGATATTTTATCAATCCAGAATAATTATGAAAACAATTTGAAATTAGAAATCAATGAAATGTTTGTATAGGAACCTTTGATACTCATTATATCAAATGACTACAAACTATATCTTAAATGCATATAAAATATATACCATACATATTTCAAAATAGACACCTTCAAGTATGCAACACTTATTTTCACATATCATCAAAGCCATATTAATATTTTATGCCTAATGAACACATTGAGCTCAAATACATACAAGTGTGAAATTCAAAAAATGAATATGAGATATAGTTTACCCAAGTGATTTCCAATAGGACCAATAAATATATTTGCACTAATTAAACTTCAGAATCCCTTGTACCCAATAACCATGTGTTTATAATTTTCACACAAATAATTCATATTTCATGATCATACCTATATTGAAAATAAGTAACTGAGACCTTCAAAATACCAAATAGTAATTAACTATCCAAGTTCATGTAAAGTATATCAAAGATTTTTGTATTTAGAATTCAAATATCTAAAAATCACTTTCTATCCCAAATAAACCGACTTCATATCTTTTAAAATAAACACATGCCATATTTTGACTACATGTAAATGTGCCCACCAAACATTTATATAGTCAAAACCCTCAAAATCACAAACCATTCCTTTATGAAAGATAAAACCAACTAAATTAAATTCACACCAAAAGAAAATAATCAAGATTGAATGTATACAAAATGTCATTTTATGACTCAAAATCTATGCAACATAGTGATATTTCACATAGTCCACTTGAAAATTTTAAAAATGACTTGAATAAATGATTCATAACCACATTAATCAATGTATTATTTGAGTAATGACAAAAGATTAAAAAGTTTGACCTTAACAAAAAAATATGCAACATAGTGATCATACTAGTTGTTTGAAACAAGTAGAGCACCTCAAATCATGTATATGTCTTAGATAGTGAAAATGTCAAATGTATTTTAAAGAAAATATATCATGCAAGCTAGAAAATAATCATGCAAGCAACAAAATGCCTATAAAAACCCATTTCTAAGAGTACAAACAACTGTATGAAATATTCTTAGATATTCATTCTATATAACCCATTATGTACATGGACAAGTCCATTAAAGGAGTGAAAAACAACAAAAAAAATATTAAAATATGTAAATTGTGTATACTACCCAACTAAAAAAATAAAATAAACACTTGCAATACTTTTTATCCTTCTCAACTAGTGTGAAACTTTCATATTGTCCATGTTATTTATTTTAACATTCATTTAATAGGCATGTAAAGATTTCCATTCCATAGGAGTTTGATAATAGATGAATATAGTAGAAAATAAAAATATCTTATTTGAATGGGAATAATATTTCATACCTTAACAAGTTAAAAGCTTCTTCAAGACGCTAAAAACAATTGTAGCTGAATGTCCTCACCAAGCAACACAAGTTATATAGAGCTTCACTTTTGCCAACTAGCTTGCCTAATGATATAAGAAAAACTAAAACCAAGACATTTTATTGTAAGATAATTAACGTAACTAAATATTGAATTAATTTAGGTGACTTACCAGTATCTTAGTGGATAGTACCATCACTACCAAATAATCAAAGGTTCGCTAAAAAAACACAAGTAAAATATATTTATAAATATATTTAGATATATTCTATGCTCATTGAATGCCTTTACTATATCTTTGCACAAAAAAATATTGAGGTTGAGAACCAATTTACAAACATATATTAAACAACAAAATTTTAAAATGAAAGGAAACCCCTAGATTTATGCAACAAGACATATATTGATCAACTTATATCCATGTAACAAACCATTGATCTTGTTATATATGCATATCATATATTATTAATGGATATAAAATTAATGTTTATAATTGATGCTATGGACTATATCATGCCAATGATGTTTGATAACAACAACAAAATAAATTAATATGAACATATTAACCACCACACATCTTGTTAATGAAACATGTTGCCTTGAATAGGCATAAAATATTTTGATGGTGCCAAGAAACATGTGATAGAGTGGCAAATATATCATTTTCATAAAATATTCTAGTTAGATAAGTGAAATGACATACAAATCTAACAATACTTATTCTTATTTCTTACCATGAATCATTATGTTCAAGAAAAAAACAAATCTTGTAGTTGGGAACTGAATGTAATTGTCATTAGATCACACACTAAATAATATACAATTAAAATATTTATCATGTGACATTTATATCAACCAATCATATTTCAACTGCACTGAAGACTACCACCAAGATGAACTCATTATAACTCTTATGAAATCATCACCTTATTACCATCATTAGGTCAATGTTTTGTTTATCAAATTATGTTCAACTTCTACAAATTGATAGTTTAGACAATGATCAAATTCAAGTTTATAATAATCAAAAGTCCACATATATTGATCTGTAAAGATGTGAAACCATAGTGACTTTCTAAATAGGACATATACTTAAATTATCCATATTATACTACATAATATCTTAAATTAGTGTTAGAGTAATAAAATCATTTCAATGCAATAATATCTCATATTCACATATACATAAAAAATGACCATTCATACTGATGTAAAGAAGTTGCCCTCCACAAGAAGAGTTAAACATTATGATAAAAGTCACCATATGGAAGGATTGATCATGCCAAGGCTTTTATAAAAAGAGCTGGTTACTAAAAATAGGCATAAAATTAATTACCTTATTAACTAGTTTCACTTGTGAAATTGGGTTGAAAATAAAATTATGAATGCAAATAAAATTAGGAATGTGATCTAGATAAATTGTTTCCAAAGTAATTACACATGAACACCTTTAAAATTAAAGTATCCATGAATAAACTGTTTAGCAAGTGTGGCATGAAGAATATGAAATATTATAACATAACAATTTAGGCTGGATGAATGCCTAATGCATAGCCCAGAATAAAAATTCTAAAAATTTTCATTACTCTTCATCCTAAAAGATTAGTCCAAAAATGTTGAAGTAATTAGATCTTGATAATGACATACTTATAGTGATATAATAGATCATTCTATATTTTTATTGTAATGATGAAATCCTATAATTTTTGACAAAAGTCAAATAAAAATAAAAGAAGAAGAATGGGAAAATAAAAGGAAAAAAGAAAGAAAAAAATAACAATAAATAAGAAATAGCAAGCTAACTGAAAAAGAGTTTCAAATGATGACTGTTGATTGAATGGACAACTAATTACCATCAATATCCTATATGTAAAAAACATTATTTATAATGACAACAATTATTTTATAAAGGCCAAATCAAAGTG
Organism: Torreya grandis; assembly: GCA_037957365.1. Lineage (NCBI taxonomy): Eukaryota > Viridiplantae > Streptophyta > Pinopsida > Cupressales > Taxaceae > Torreya > Torreya grandis. The sequence continues at coordinate 858,848 of JARHVA010004851.1, forward strand.
AATCAAATTTATGATACTTACCTGGCTCTTCATGAGATTTATCCCAATATAATACCAAATCACCAACTTTAAAATACTATTTTGAAACTTTTTATCAAATATTTTTTTAAGTTTGTCCTTAGACTTTTATAAAATTTTCAAAGAAATAGCTATAGTATCATAAAGGGCTAAGATATAATAAGTATTTACTCAATAATGTTAGTATTTTTGATTAAATATTTAAGAAAATTTCTAGCGAAAGAAATTTAAAGTTCTATTGGCAAAGTAGCTTCAAAGCAATAAGCTAACATGGATGAAAAATAATATCTTGTAGACTTTACCATTGTGTGATAAACTTATAATTATTCAAATATATTTAAATTTCAATCACATTTATTATCACACACTAGTTTTTTCATAATTGAAATCAAATTCTCATTAGTGGAATTGGCTTGTCCATTCCCTTGAGGATTGTATTTTGAAGAGTGACTAGAAATAATTGAATAACAACCCAAAAATTATAAGTAATCATTTAAAATAAATTGAGAACCATTATCTGATATTATTTCATAAGGAACATTAAATATAGAAAAAATTGATTTTAGAAAAATGAAATAACTTTAGATGTGATAGAACTTTTCAAAGCTATTACTTCAGAATACTTATTGAAATAATCGTTAGCTATCGAAATATACATGTGACCAATTGAAGAATTAGGTTGGATATAAAAAATAAAATCAATACCCCACCTAATAAAATGTTTATCTAAAATAATGATATTTAAAGGTATTAAATGTAGTCTATTTCTACCTGTAAAATTTTTAAAGGGTATACAAGCACTAACTTATAAGAATCTTGAAAAAGAGTAGGTCAATAATAATCTCCACGTAATATTTTGTACATAGTAGTTTTTTTTCCATAATGGCCACCAAATATACCTTCATGACATCCTCTAAGGACCTTTTAGGTTTGATCATGAGTTACAAAATGTAAAAGAACACCATCTATGTTCCCATAAAATAGAAAATTCTATAATAAAATAAATTTTAAAATTTGTAAACGTAGTGATCTTATTATTTAATTTTTATCTAAGTTATTAGGAAAAGATTAATTTTAGAATTAATAAATTAAATATGGTGAAAATCATATTGTGAAAACAAACAGTCTCACTCACGTATTTCATGACCAAATTTGAACTATTTATAAAAGTCAATAGCCTTGAAATGAAGTTTAGCATGAAGAGAATCTATATTAGAGTTTGAGTTTTTAGCCAAATGTTTTTATAAGTGATTTATCTTAATGGTTTTAGTTATTTAAAACTCAAGATAAAACTCTTGAATCTTAAAAATCCACTTGGCTAACTTTTATTGAATAGTTGGTTGCTTTAAGAGATAAGAAAAGATACACATTTGATCAAACAATGAGTTTATTTCCCATTAAAATATATCTAAATTTAGTCAAAGAAGAAATAAATGATAAAGCATTTTTTTTGATCAAGGGATACCTAGTATTGGTATCTTTCAAAACTTGGCTCATATAGTCAATAGGTCTTTCTTCATGATTATCATCATGTTGAGTAATAACAACACCTATGGATGTCTCAGTAGCATTAACATAAAGAATATAATGCTTGTTTAGATTTAATTTAGTAAGTAAAGGTGTAATTTTAGTGGCATATTTTAAACCATTAAACACTGCATCAAAACCCACATCCCAAACATAACACTAATTTTTCTTTAAAAGAGCTTGTAAAGTATTAGATTTATCAAAAAAACCAACAATAAATTTACAAAAAAAGTTAATTTTATCAAAAAAGGATCTAAGAATATATTGATATTTAAGATTTGGTAAATATTTAATATTTTTACTATATTCATGATCAATATATATGCCATTTTTGGACATGATATGGCCTAATAGTTTCCCTTCAGTTATTCCAAAAATTAATTTTTTAGGATTAAGATAAATACCATATTTTATACATCTTGTGAAAACTTCCCGAAGATGGTCAACATATTTTTTATATTTTTAGAATGTATGGTAAGATCATCAAGGTAGTCTTGAATAACAATGCCAATTAAGTCATTAAAGGCTGCATGCATAGCCCTCTAAAAAAAGACACCTATATTAATTAAAACAAATGAAATTTTGTTAAAAGTAAAAGTTACTCTTCATGTATTAAAGGTAGTCTTATTTATATCCTCTAGATTTATAAAAACTTGATTATAACTAGAAAATCCATAAATTAGAGGCATCATTTCAAATCTTACAACCTGTGGTAAAATCTAATCAATACTAGGTAGAGTGAAATTATCTTTAACACTAGCTTTATTCAAATCTCTAAACTCTACACATAATCAAATATCACTATTTTTATTCCCCATAGGCACTAATTTATCTACCCAATAAAAATATCTTATAGAAAAACTGATACCACCATTTATCTTATCAAGCTCCTTATTACTGGTGTCTTTCAATAAGGGGCTTATTATTATAACCTTCTACCTAACAGATTTTATACAAAGTTTTATAGGTATATCATATTTAATAATTTTAGTACCATAATATTTTAGATCTTTGTATGACCAAGTAAAAATATCAATACAATTTTTAAACACTTTAATGAATTAAATTTTTTCTTCGAGTTTACATTAAATTCTTAAATAAATAAATTTAGGATCTTCCTCGATGCCAAGGTTAATAGGAATAGTCTCACCTATTATTATCCTAAATGGCTCTTTAATACGTATAATTTTAGGCTAATCATTTGGAATAAGCATTGATTTTAAGCTAATCAAACCATCAAGATATTTATTAGTGATTAACTTCAAGTAATCACCATAATTTAATACATAATCATCATGATCAAAATAATTATCTTGTAAAAATGAATCAATATATTCATAAAAATAAAAATTAGGCTAAATATCATTAAGAAGATTAGGCACTATAGATCTAAATATATCATAAAAATAAAAATCTACTATTGACTCACTATCACTCAATGTCAGATTAGAAAATAATAAAAAGCTTATCAACATGAGAATTGAATTATCTAAGTATCTATGTGACATTAAAAGCTTCAATTTTTTGAAGAAGTGACTGAATTTTTTGAGTATACCTATGGATATGGGTCTGATTTTTTTTATATATCTTTATAACTTGTTTAATTATCAATTTAAAATCTTTAAATACTTACAAATATTTAATATTAAGTTCTATAGCCTTTTCAAACCTAAAAACTAAAGATTCAAATTCCACTGTATTATTATTATTATTATTATTATTATTATTATTATTATTATTATTATTATTATTATTATTATTATTATTATTATTATTATGTATGTGCACATAGTTGGGGGACAATTCTATGGACATAACCCACTACACATACGCATTATAACATAACACGTACATATTATTACTATAACACATATGTGTTATGGCTCAGAATACGCAAGCCATAATGCGTACGTGTTATAAAAATAATGCATATGCATTATGTTTAAATATAGGAACGTGTATGTGTTATAGCAATGCGTACGCATTCCTATATTTAAACATAATGTGTACACATTGCTCAAACTACAAAACAAAAAAGACCCTCAACTCCTCTTATTTTTTTGCTTCTCATTCATGTTTTGGTGCTTTCCAATCACATTTTGGCTTGTAGATCTTCCTTTTACTCTCTAGCTCACATTTTGGCTTGCATTCATGAGATCAATGGTGTCATTGTGAATAAGAGTTAGGTTTGTAGATTAAATCATTTTTTTGATTTTTTGATGAATGTAAATTACATATTTTGATTTTTAATTTTTCTCCAACAAGCCGGCATGCTCCACCTAACCCTCTACCTAATCCTTTTCCTAACCCTCCACCCAACCCTCCTAACCCTCTTATAGTTCCACTAGATCCCCCAAAAATTTAGGAGGATATAGTTGTTTACATAGTGGAGAATAAAATTGAAATTGAGTAGATAATTAAGAGAATGAGGGAGCCCATTTTCATGAACACCCAACACACCTATTTGGACAGTACCCTAGAGTTATTATTATGTCAAGTTAACTTGATAATCAGTCAAATTGATAGATGGAGATCATATAAAGATAAATGTAGGGCTTACTACGCTAAAAAATTATTAGCATCTGAGGTGAAGAAGAAACATATAATAAAAGATCAAATTTGTGCCTTATTTATCGACCTAGCCACTAATGCCCCATTTCCCATAACGACCAAAAATTTCCCAATACACTGATGCCAATATGATTTGATTAAAGCCAATATTTGGGAGTGATGGTGGATGGTGTTTAACTATCCCCCTTGTAATAACCATGAGTTACCATTGTAATTTTTAAGAAAACTCTATTGTGAGTTTGTCCTCAATCAAATTTCAAACTACTTTGACTATGGTGAGTTTCAGGGCTGAGGGAATGGCTCCACACAAGATTAACTAGGTGCACATTATGCACCTAATTATCCTACAAGGATCCCTACCTAAAAGCCACTTCATCCAAAGATTCCTTGTATGGTGAAGAAGGTTGTGGAGATAGACACTTTTCATGTGCTTAGTGTACTTACTGATACACTTGTTCATCATATGAGTAGAATTTCATAGACAAATGCTCTAGATACTCTAGTTAGTAGATGTACCGAACCCCACCCATGCATATGTTATGGTGATATATGTACTAGACCTTTAGATGATGACGGTGGTGCTTTAAGGGGCTTGGAGGATATGGTCTTGATTGATGAGTTATTGACACACATATTTGGTTTGGATACATTGGAAATCTCTACACACATGCAAGTATCTTTTATATAAATTTAATTTTAAATTATTAAGTTATATTTACAAATTAAAAAGTAAAAATTAATTTACATGTTTAAATTGAATAATATATATGTATTTTTTTGTGTTCTAGGAGGAGACATTGCCTTCGACATCACAACTAGGTAGTGCACCAACCCCTACTACATTTATCCATGTTATTAAGACACCATATACATTTATACAGGTAAAATTTCAAGTGAATCTTATATATTCTAGATGTACATTCATATATCTTAATTGCATCATTGGTAGATTTTTTTAAGAAAATATAAAATACCTAATATAATTTTGTTAGAATTTTTATTGTTTGATGTATTAACATGGATTAACATAGTGTTATAAATTCATCGTCCATCTCAACTATGTTTTCAATAACCAAAATAGTGAGTTAAACATTTCCTTGATATCCCATTATATGTAGTTCCCATAGCGGGTCAATCCCAATCAGTGAGATTGGATATATATATATATATATATATATATATATATATATATATATATATATATATATATATATATATATATATATATATATATATATATATATATATATATATATATATATATATATATATATATATATATATATATATATATATAGAGAGAGAGAGAGAGAGAGAGAGAGAGAGAGAGAGAGAGAGAGAGAGAGAGAGTTAATTTAATAAAATTGGTACAATATATTTCTATCAATTTCCCAATTGAGCATAACATGTCTTCATTAATATGCACACCACTCCTATCTTTTAAATACTAGACTCATATCCAAGAAATTGATTCCTTGTTATCCTAATCACATATAAAATTTCAATCTCTATATTTGATATCCAAAATGATCATAGCTAGAAATTCAATTCCCATCTTGATTCCATCTGAGCATAATAATTTCATCTCTATATATGGAGTTATAAATTTAAATGGCATAGCCTATTGATCCAATTATGCCTATTAACTTCCATTAGTTTCTTGGGAAAGCATCCAATATATCCCATTGGTTTATTGGGAGAGCATCAACTATAAACTATAGCCTATATGTATAGGCCTAGGCCTTACGACCATATATAAATAGGGGACCTCAACCCCATATACATAAATGGGGTTGAGTAGTTTTTTACCACCACCTACTTAGGGGACCCAAAGACCTACTATATATAGTTCTATATTCATGAAATTTCATCACTCAAGTGACATGTCGAATCTATAAGACTATAACATCTTTCATCAAGAAAGTCCCCCTAAAATGAATATTGAGTGTCGACAAGACTATAACACCCTTTGTTGACCTTAACCTACTTGCATTGTATACATATATACCTTCCCTTGAAAAAAATGAGGGAAATAAAAGGATAGATAGTCAACCTAATGTCACCTATAGGGAAACCAAAATCATTCACTTCTAAAGAAGACTATCCACTCACTCTTATCTCTACAATATTCAGGTCTATTTTCTAAATGTTTCTTTAAATTTTAACAAGACCTATTTTATAAAGTTCTAGACACTCTTAAAAGGCTCAATTATATATGTACCCCATAAAATCAACCTATAACTCTAGGTGTCTTAACCTGATTAAATCTCAATTTAAAAACTTCTCAACAAACACCTATACAGGTTAGTTGTCTTATCACAATGACTATTTCTAAGGGCTTTTTGATCACACCAATATTCATAGGATTGCCCTTAAATATACCAAGTCATTACCTTATTATAATTAGGCTTAATTACCAAGTAATCAAGTTAAAATATGAAATACACCTTATCAAAGATATACAAGAATCTAAACAAGTGTATATAAGTTCATATCAAGGATGTTTCAACACCTAACTTGCATTCAATGACTCAATTTCACAAAAATCAATAAAAAATCCTCCCTTATTTTCTTGTCAATCTCCCTCATGAAACCAAAATTTATTACCTTTAGTGTGGTGTTACAAGTCACATGTTGCACATATCCACTTGTCACATTCATGCTTCCTATGACTTCATTAGATTTTTTCATATCTCATGCAAGACTAAGTTTTTTAGCAACATGTTTAATCAATGAATTTCCCAAGTTATTAATTATTAGGTTGTTTGTTCATTTGATGACTAGGGTGGACACTCCTCCATCATTGCGAGTCAAGACAGACTCGAGCATTTTTGTTACAATATCATCTGCATAGGTACTCACCGAGGTATGTATATTCACTTGTAATTTAGTAGTTTTGTTTTAATAATTTTACTATATACTTTGGCAAATATAAATTAAATGCATAAATGTATTATGTATGTAGGGATACCATATGACATTTCATATTTTGATTCAGATGACTAATTTGATATCTCTTCATGTTTCTTCATCATTTGACATGCCTATTCAAGCAACTAAGCTTGGCACTGACCCAGTCGAGCGCCAATGACAAATTGAAGAGGACTTGTAGTAACTGCATGTTTAAATATATATTTTTATTATGTCTTAAAACATGAGTTTATTAAATTGGTTTGATATATTATTTTTACTTTTATAATAATTTTTATATTTGAACAAGTTTGGCTACAAGTGAGTTATGAGTGTAGTACCCATAGTCGAACCTTGGAGCAATCCAAGGCATTCAGGATATCTCCATCTACAAGCAGGGCATCCCAAGGAGAGTCTTCTTAAAAAAAGGCAAAGAGAGGGAGACTATTCAATGATTAGGATGTTGTAGATGATGTACTTTTTTGTATGCTTATATGGTAATGTATGCATTTTTGGCATTATACATGCGTATATGATGTATTCACCCAACATTAAATACTATGTTGTTAGACATGATGTAATTTTTTGTATGCCTATATGGTAATGCATGTATTATTGACATTGCATTCCAATATATGGAATTTTTACAGGGCATTCTTATTTTGTACATAAATATTTAAGAAAACCAATGAAGTAAATCTTGTTTGAATTACTTGTGTTTAGAGTATTATAAATGATTGGTTTTGAAATATTCTTAAGGATTAAAAATGTTATGAGATTGAGAATAACTTGTTAGGATAATGTTGAAAATCACACCCTTATAAGAAATAAAGAATATCAATTATTTTATTTGAATTATGTTTATATGCTGATGCAAAGGTATGGAGGAGAATTCTACAAAAACATCATTAGCTAGTTCTAAACCCAACTGATCACATTCACTTTCTATGGTTTGATTTGAATCTTCTTTCACAAGCTATTTCCTCTTTTGACTCTTTGGGATTAATTTAGATTATTACACCTAGTATTTATTTCTTATACTCTTAATAGTACCTCTTTGATGGCATTGACATTTATCCATACATTCTTTACCTCATTCCATTCATGTCTCATTCATAAACTTCCTCTCAATATCTTTGTAGTTTCTTCCTAGGCACCTTCTTTGGGTCTCAAGGACCAAATCTTGGTCTATGTTTCAAGATCTCAACCTGTTGTCACATATGGACTTAGATGATCATAACATACATGGTATAACCCCCTTCAAGTAATCAAATAATAGCATACTTTTATTCCACACCTTATGGACACAATGCTCTCTCAAGGCTTGTACCATTTTTTATTGTATTTGCCTTGTAAAATTTTTTTATTATTGATCAAGAGATTACAATGTAATTTTTAGGTACAATCTATCCTTTTCCATGTCTATGTTAAATTTCATATCCCAACTCCACCTCTACCTATCACTTCATTAGCCTACCCTCATTTAGGCCTAATTAGCCCTATTCCAAAACCTCAATCCTATAATCCATACACAACCATACAAATCTCAGGTTAAAACCTTTTGATTCACTTTTTAAATGTATATGGAGAAATATTACAAAGTTTCATTAAATTCCCATGGTTAAATCTCTCAAAAATGCCCAAAGCTTGCTAATCTAGGGTTTCCCATGCCCTGTACATACTCTCCAAAGGACCAATTTGACCTTTAAAATGATATTATTTTATTGAAAACATCCTCATGACATAAAAAACATCTTATAACACCTTTAAAGTGATCAGAAAACTAACTCTGCCTTTATGCCTTTGAGACTGCCTATGGGGATTTGAACCTACATATGGGGATTACATGAAGTTTGGAGTGTGAAAAACATTTAAATATGTTTAATAGGTTTAAAAACATCTTAAAATACTTCTCAAATACTTATATAATATTTTAACCCTCAAACACATCTTAAATCTCCAAAACGTATGCATGCATGAATATTGAGCATTATGAGACATGGAGGGGACTGTGACAAAACACTGACAACTTAAAATTGTCATATTACATTAAAAATATTATGTATTGGTATATTATGTTATTAATACCAATTTTACCAAGTTTTAATTCATTTGGATATGTAATTTGTCTTGTAGATATTTTTTACCACAATTTACCTTGAGGTGCTTGCATGCTTCCTTCATGCCAAAACTTGTCTTTATTCAAAATTTTGCATGAAAAACCTAAATTTTATCACTTATATAGGAAAATATAAGTTTAAAAACTCATATTATATGGTTTTAACGCCTCTTCAAGGCCTAAACTACTTCTTGGCATCTAGAACTGACAAAACTTCCAAAAATCTCCAATGGTTGCCTTTTTGACTTCAAGAGGACTGTGTCAAGCATTGGATAACTTAAATATTTATAGTAGATTTATAATATAATGGTATTTTTTTAAGGTTATTTATAGCATTCATACCAAATTTTGTGCCTTGAATCAATCTATAGATGCCCCAAGCTGACCAATTTCTCCAAGGCAGGCTCCAATGTTGACCGTGATTTGACATAGGGTTGACTGTACTAAAATGGTGAATATTTTACATTGTAAAAAATCCTAAAAAATATGTGTAATGGGTATATTATGTCATAATTATCCTCTCCACCAAATTTTGTGATTTAAATCTGATATGTTTTGGCCTATAGGCCCATTTTGGCAAAAGCTAGTGACACATGTTTGCTTGGTCAAATTTCAAAAATGAGTCATCATCCTTTTTTGACTTGGTTTTTGATGTATATATTTGAGGATAATTCTAAAAATAATCATTAAAACTGGTGTAAATTTACATGATGACTTGATCTTCAATATTCCCCTACTAATTGAAAATTGAAAATTGCTCTTTGATTCTTGGGCTTACTAGTCACTTAACACATATAGCTATTTATTGAATATATAGAGACACTTTACCTAATGGTTTTATAATCTTAATTATATTTTTAAATCATTCTCTACCTCCTTACATTATTTTATTGACAAAATTCCTTGTAGTTTCTTCATTAGTTTTGACTAGGCATAACCCCTTGGGTTCCAAGGACCAAATCTCACTTTAGGTTTCAAGAGTACAATCCCAATGCTTGAATGGTCTTAAATGGCTATAAAATTCCTACTAAAAAATATTTCAAGTTTCCAAACCTAATTCACCTTTCAATACTTCTCCTTGGGTGTTCATTATCCTTTACACTATATAGCCCATTAGGTTTCTAGGACCATTCCTTGGTTTAAGCTGTGATGGGACCGACATACCCCATTTTTTAAATTGGGAACCTTGAGAAACCCTTAAAATAAAACATGAAAATTTCAGCATTTCAAGATCCTTTATAAAATTTGAAGATCATCCACTTTTTTAAGAAACAAGCATATATGGTTTTGATTTTCTTTATTTAGATTAACCTTGCTAATAAAGTTTATTTGACTATAAGTGTGGGTTACATGACATGCATCCTTGATAAGCTTGCATTCCAAAACCCTAGCATACCCTCAGTTCAAATTTGAATAAAGGAAGGAACCCAAATTGGTGGGGATCAATTTTATGGACTTAGATATAAGATGCATATCTTAGGATTAGTCATGTTTCTTAACATGACCTGACTAAAAAACTTGACCCCTTCATTATTTTCCCATTTTAAAGTTCCTTATGGCCTAACCAAATGTCATTATGTAGGGTCCTTTTACATTCCCCAACTTAGCCCAAGACCTTAATGCTAAAGCCCCAATGTATTCATTAATACCATCATGACCTTAGTCTTAACACCTTAAGCCTAAGTTTTTATTACCTCCACGATCCTAGCATTAACTTCCTCTCACTTTGCAAGATCCTAAAGTTGTCACTTTATCATGAAATTCAATCAGACAAAGTGAAGATAACAAAAAACTTTGGTTTAAATATCCCATATCTTGGATAATCTGATGATCTACACTTACTCACAAAGACTCGATTAGATGGAGTGAAGCGTAGTTAAAAAGTCAAAAGGATACATGGAGCCTGAAATATGGACACATGACACCATTACATTTGAGGACTAAAAGGAAAAGGGACCCACTTAACACTACAACCAATCAAAAGCAAGTGCCCCAGACTATGATCAATGACTATCACTTTATCATAACATTTGATCTAATGAAGTGAATTAACACTGAAACCCTGGGAAGCCTTGTAAAAATGCCAAGTGGTGTCCTTGCATTTGACCCTAAATATTTTAATGAACTTAAAATTTACATTCGCATGACCATCATTTAAATTCTCAAAAAGGCTAACTTGACACCTGTATGACTATAAAATTTAGGTCCATTAAAATCAAAACTTCACTGGCTTAAACTTGATGTCCATACAACTATCAATTGACACCCGTGATGATATATTTGATGTCCGTGAGATCATAAAATTTAACCTAATGAAAATATCTTGATTAGTGTTCAAATAACATCCCTAAACCCATTTTTACTCTAAAATGGCTCACCAAGCTGAGGGAAATGCTAAAAATATGCCCAAAATGGAAGGCCTCAATCTACAAAATCCAAATATATGCAAGAAATATATTTAGCCTAAGTCTATGCATTTAACATCCACATGGTATTTTTCATAATGGACTTTAAATCATAGACTTATCCTATGTAAAATTCATTTCATGTTGAACCTATTTTGAAGCATGTTTTATGACACATGGCATAAATATTTTAGCCTAATGTATTTCATCATGTTTACTAAACACAACACATACATTAGCCTAGAGTGCTTATGCCTTGACCTCCTTTTGAATCATGAATTAGATTTAAATTCTTTAGCTTGAGGTTTGTCTCGTGCTTAATAAACATGAAGCAAAATTTAGCCTAAGCGACATAAGCCTAAGTCTGGACTTTTAAGAGTATACTAACTTAATGTTCAAGCATGTTTGTAGATCAATGATCCATACTTTATCATTAGATTTAATATAATGGTGTAAATTTCCCTAGAGACTTTTCAAAAAAAACCTAAGAACCCATAGACTTACCACATGGCCAATGATTATTTGACAAGGGACTAACATAAGATTTGGAATATGGGGAGGATGTGTGAGCATGCCAAGTGTCATGACCATAAAGCTTAAGGCCCAAGAACTAATTAAAAGATAAGGGCCCAGATTATGATCAATGGCTTGTGATAATCTAGGATTTTGATCTTACAGTGTGAAAAGAAGGAGGTATTTTTAAATACCAATGGCTAGTGTTCAAATAGCATTTATGAAAAATGCTGGAAAAGATTTAATCTAGTGCCACATAAGCTCTACACAAGTATAAAAGGACAAAATTGAAAATCTTGTGGGCTCAAAAACACAAAGGTATAAAGGTAAAGGTCCAAATCAAATCTAGAACACATATAAGCCAAAGCCTGGATATCTTCTTCCCTTAAAGCTCCAAACCCTAGACCCTACATATAGGCAACCTAAATGGATGTAATTTACTACAATTCAATCAAGATATAAATTAATTATGTTTCTGAGCATGAAGTATCTTTCACAAAGATAATTTGTAATCTAGCATAATAATTAGCAATAAATAGAGACCATGGCAGCTAGTAGACAACAATTAAAGGAAGAAGCCAAGCTTTATTTGATGACAGATAGTGAGGGCCAGGTATTCAAGGATACAAAACTAGACCTAAAAGAATTGAACATCCACATCATTAGGAATTAGTTTAATATTTTATTTATGATAGAGGATTTGAAACCCATCTCAAAGGAAGAGCAGATAAATGCCACTACCAATAGATGACATAGTGACCTGGTTGCAGTCTAGATGGTTGGCCTCCACCATGCCATGATAAAACCATAGGTATTGCACAATATTGATGTCCTTACCCCCATTTTTGTTGATTTCAAGATTGATGGTGAATGGATTATTATGAATGGTAACTTAAAAGAGGTAGCATATATTTCCCTTATTTCTTTTGAAAAGTACTACAATTTCCCTCTTCCCCATGTGGACCTTCCCAAAATGAGAGAATGGACAAATAACCAAGATCTAGAATATATCCTAAGACCCTAGTTCCATCAAGGGCCTCACATCTTTAGAACCCTTGATGGTAAAATCCCTATAATCTAGTTCATAGAGGGCATTAGGGTGATCATGACCTTGTTGAATAGAGCTTTTGGTGCCTCTTTGACCACTTATGTAAATAAGGTTTGGGTCTCATAAGTACACTTTCTAGTGAAATAAAAACTTACCCCTCTAATTGGAGATTTGATCAACGTCTTTCAGGCCAAGCAATTCATCACCATCAAGAAATAGACCTCCAAAATTTTTTACATGATGTCTTATCTACTTGATGCCCTTATTGCTTCAATCACCTTCCTTGGTATTAATAATTGGTGCCTAGAGGGTAGGACTACTATCTCACACCACTACTCCAAGTTGTACATCTTCAAGTATAGGAGTCAAATGTAGTTTATCTATGACTACATTTTCCTAGCAATATTTGAGGCCATCACAGGTGTTGCCATGCCTAGGCTTCACCACCTCATCAAAAAGTGTGTGGAGATGATTGGGGATGTATGGTATTATCCTAATTGCACAGTCACCAGGATAGAAGGAATCATGTCACAACCTATAGACTACTAGTGTATGTCCTAAATAAGCTTGTTGAGTAGGAGATTTCCTCCTAACTCATCATTGGCATTGACAAGGCATGCAAAGAAAAAAGGAAGGATCTGCATCACCCCTTACTCTTAGACATTGGGAAAACCCTAATTAGAGAATGGAAGCAAGTGGAAGTTATGGTCACACATAGGAATTAATTTGGATTTTAGCTAGATGAACACAAAATGTGGGATCCAAAGAATAAGGTGGGGGATCATCTAAAGGACAAGAATATTAAGCTTGAGTATGTATCCAACTGGGTGTCTATGACACCATATACATCAGATCCAAGAACTATGGGGAAGTGTTGGCTAGGGTCCAAGGTCACAACATCAATCTAGAGTACAGCTTGGTTAGAGACAACAAAACATCTAGGGAAACATGGAAAATACACTCCTTATAATACCATTTACTACCCAAGCCATCTAGGATAGCTCCTGAGTAACCTCAATTTGAGCAACCACAATAATCCCAACAACAGGTTGGACCAATTTAGGATGATCAAGGTAAAAGAAAGGAGAAGGTTAGGAAGCAAGATTATAAGAAAGGCTTGGAGAAGGACCCTTACCTTCAACCATGCAATAGAGACCACCCTCTCTAATCTAGTACATTGACATGATAGCCTTAGAGCTAGAACAGACACTGGAGGGTGCCCTCAAGGAACTAGTAAAATCCTATGGCTCAAGAGGAGAGGAAAACCCTTCAATGGAGCCCAAAGAAGACAAAGGGAGGGAACTTATCCTAGTGGCCTCCCTCACATAAAAAGAGGGAGGAAAAATTGGCCTTGGCCCTAGTAGAACCAATAAATAAACCTAGATTGACCTTCCTCATCCCACTAGTGAAGTCAATCTCTTTAGTGATGAATTTCCAATCCATAGACTAGTCATTATTGACTAGTTCAAATATGGAAAATTGCAAAAAATCGCATCTCTCTCCCACTCATGGGCCATAACAATGGTTGATTTAGATGTACATGATGATGTGATGCCCTGGATAAAGGCCATCATGAAGGAATAAGAAGAGATCAGAATCATGGTCTCCCAAGGCTCAAGAAGTAAGAAGATAGATGATATAAAAACATCTAATAGATTAGGAGTGGAGTTTAAAGACATCCCCAATTCAAAGAACCAATTACCATATTTCATTTCAATCTTGAGACAATAGGCTTAAAGAGAATAACAACTAGGATAGCCATGGTTGGGATAGAAGAATTCACCTTTCAAAAGGTAGAACCTTTTATAGGTTTGACCCCTATTATAGGACAACAACTTGGTGAATCTACAATACATGAAGAAGATGTGGAAAGATTTATAGAATCACATTCAAAATAAGCCAAGGCTAGATTCTAGGGTCTAAAACAAAGGATCTAGAATTTGGAAAGAGAAAAGGAGAACTTGTAGACTCAAGAAATCCTATAGGTCTTAGATGCCATGATCAATATGTTTGATGAGTCATTATCTGACATGTTTGAGGAATTAAAATCAATTAAGATGAGGTCAAGTGCATTAGAAGGCAAAAATACATTAGCCAAAGACTTGGTCACCTGATGGCAGGCCTTAGAGGATAAGATTGCTCAGCTCCTCAACATTCAAGCAAAGAAGTAGATCCCAAACTTTAAAACCATAAGTATGGGATGCCTAAGCACAATATTGAGGATTGTTATCAATAAGGTTTAAAACTTGAGTACCTAACATACCAAGGTAATGGGGCTTCTAAAAGATGACAAAGGGCTCATTAGCAGAATTGAGAAACTTATTGAGACCATGATTATCAATCATGTCCAACTTACTTCCCTTGGCCTCATCAGTGATGAAGAGTTCAAGCATAAGGCCACTTTGATGACCCAAGAAATCCAAGGGAAAAACAAAGGCCAGTCTAGAAAAGACAATAGCAAGATCTTGGATATGATATTTAATGTAGGTGAGAGGATAAATGAAGCTAGAAGCATCAAGGAGGCCTTGTCCAGAAATGATAAAGAATTCGATGAGCTAGCAGACCAAGATGATGACTGCATCATGAAGCCTATTGTGGATCTTGAGTTGGTTGATGAAAAACATGAGAGGGCCATGAACATCCTGCAACAAAAAATAGAGGCCCCACCAACAAGTTAGAATAATATTCTATTATAATAAAAATTAGGTAACATTTTATAATAAAATAGTCCAATATAAAGGCATATGCTAGTTTCTTAGCATATTTTCCTCTAGGTCAATATGATTTGAAAAGGCATGTGTATTATAGAGCTTGTAAGGATAACTATCCTTACCTTTGTACACCTATATTTTGTAACTGACTGGTATACTACCTATTCTTCCTATAAAGGCATGTATCACCATTGTAAAAAGGGAGAGATTTTTGAGCAACTTTGTATACTTGAAGCAATTAATAGAATCAAGGAATTTTTCAAGGATTGTCCATTTTTGATGTGTTAATTGTTGATATAGATTTTCTCTCAATTATTAGTAGAGGTCTTAAATTTGAATAGTATATTTGAATTCTGAATAACATTCTTTAATCATAGGGTTTCTGAATTGTGCATATGCTAGATTAGTTGTAAGATCTTAGGTTCTTCTTCATTTCATTTTTGCTCTATATTTAGAAGTTGAATATCTATTTGATATTAGTATTGAATCCCTTGAAGTAGACCTGGTTCTTACTTTTGATTCTCAAACCTTTTCCTCTGAAGTTTGCCTGATATATAGTGAGA
This sequence comes from Torreya grandis, assembly GCA_037957365.1. Classification (NCBI taxonomy): domain Eukaryota; kingdom Viridiplantae; phylum Streptophyta; class Pinopsida; order Cupressales; family Taxaceae; genus Torreya; species Torreya grandis. Next base: position 875,233 of record JARHVA010004851.1, read on the forward strand.
TTTGAGATTAGGCTATGTTGCATTATATATTTATTAAATGTGTATTTAGTGGCCATTAATACTTTGTGATAATGTTCATGACTAAAATTATCAATAACTTGTTTCTTTTCTACCCTACCCTTCTCTTTGCCTTCTTTTACACCATGATCACTTTAGTTTAAGACACATTATAAATATCCATTTAGATTAGTCTGTAGCTTAAATTAGGAATGAAATTCACCAATTATCAACAAATGTTCACAAAGAATGGGCCAAGATGGATCCCAACCACCAAAATTATATGAATATTGTGGAACAATTATCTTACTCTACTACTATACCACATTAGACAACTAGATTGTCAAAACCTACAACTCATGCTTTAAATTTTATAGATTCTAAAATGTAAAGTGTTATTTAAACACTAAGGGCACTTGTGGTATAATTAGAAGCATCAACAAGACAACTCTCGTTGGTGCTAGAAGGAGGAACAATTCTTCAGACCTTAGGTGATCTTATTTCACTTTACCTAAATATCCCTATATCTTTGTGTTTTGAGTAAACTCTTTGCTTAGAATATATAAAGATACTTGATATTTGTTGTTTGAAACACATCTTTGTGCTTCCTTTGATGTTCTTTGAGAATCAATGATTGTTTCTAGTAAATTTTCCTTTAACTTAAAAAATCTATAATAACTAAGGTTAGAACAATTTGTTTTGATCAAAGGTGGGCATATCTTTCATAGATATGAGTTCATTTAGTCTTATACTTGCAAATATAGACCATACTTATGTGGTTGAATGCATATTTGAGCCAATTCAGTCAAAGATCAACATCCTTGCAAATTATTTATGCCACCTTTATAATTTAAGCTCAATATTTAGGTATAACTCTCATTATTTATAAAAGTTGACTCGACACATTGTATTTTAGGTAGGATCTTTAAATTTTAAGCTAGAATTGCATAGGATTAGGACAAGATCACACTCAGAAACTAGAGAACCTTTACTTGAACATAAGGTTCATAAAAAGGCTAGATGTGATAAAGGTACACGTAGGAGATCTAAATCTCTTCCAACTTCAACAATTCAAGGTACCTATGTCTTCAACCATCGTCTAGGTATGGCATGGTTAGGGATTACTTGATTAATGTGGTAGGGGTAGTTCATGATCTTCTAAGAAACCTTGCAAAATATATACTTGCATTTAGTCCAATAAGTGTAGTGATTTTTGAGGAACATATAAAGTAATTTAAGGCTAATTTAAGATTCTTAATGTTGTGCATGAAGATGTGGCTTGTAGGTTATTTTCATTTACTTTTAAAGATGTCATTTATGAATGGTTCTTAAATTTTCCTGGTAACTATATCACAGGTTGAAATGATTTTTAAAATGTCTTTATTGATCAATTTGGTAAAATTATTAGTCCTTGTGTTATTTACCACCAATTCACTACTTTTAGAAGGGATGCTAGCGAGCCCATTAGGTCCTTCAATTCTATATTTCAAAAGGTGTATAACAGGACCATGGAACCCTACAAGCCCAATGAGGTCCTAGACCTATATATCTATAAATATGCAATATATCCTATGACCTCTATGTTCCTAAAGAGCTCTATCATAGTTATAGATTAATTAGCCCAAGCCTATTATAAATTAGTAATCGTTAATGATCAAATGTAGCCCCAAGGGAAAATGGCTTATTTAGTCCCAAATGTAAACCCACACTGCATATGATGAACTTGTTACCAAATAATAACCAAAATCTCCCAGCCTTAAACCAACTCCCAAGTCTGACCCAGTTGCCATTAAGTCATGCAACTCCAAATCAAAGTCTAGGGTTCTTGACTCATCCCACTAGTAGCTACAACCTAAGTGATCAAAGGGATTTGGTATCATTTACTAATAATAACTAGGGACATAATTGTAAAACTCAAAAAAATGAGAATGAATCCATCTTGAAAATGGTTCAAAAATTAAGCACTGATTTCATTCACTTATAGAAATAAGTGGGCAATATTAGAGAAAAATCTGATAGGAATTTCTCATTTCAAAGGTTTACTAGGCCAAATAATAGATTTTAGAATGATAATTTTCATAATAACAAGGCTAATGAACAATCTTCTAGTAATAAGAATATGGACATTAATCTTATTGACATTGCATTACTAAAATAATATAGGGTACATTGCAACACCAAGCATGGGGAAATTGATTCTATAGAATTATGTAAAGCCTTTGAGGCCTTTCAGGAAGAGATAAACACATTTTAATTCATCTCTAATAAAGAAAGTGGTGTAGGCACCTCTGGATCTAAGCCATTTGAGTAGGCCTTCATGGTGGACCCTTTGATTTCCCCTTTCAAAAGGAAAATGAACCTGATGAGGTCCTTGAAGAGATCCAAACCTTGAGGAATAGAGAATACCTCAACACCTCAAAACAAATTTGGAAATCCTCCTGACACCTCTTCAAGCAACAATCTTGAGCCACCAAAAGGGAGTAATTCTAAACCCAATATTGATATTCCTAGTTCTTCTAGAAAAATTGGTTATAACATAGTTGAGGACATGAAGAAGATAAAGGATAATATAATATTTCATGAACTCACACAGATTATAAAGCAAAGGGATCACCTATTGGAATCCTTGTCAGGAAAGCATAGTCCCTTTAAGACTGATCATGCTAATGTAGTAGTTCATAAAACCAAAGCCGAGTCTCATCCTTTCTTGCTCACTATCAAGATGTTTGGTAAGAACTTGCATAATTGCTTATTAGATTCAAGAGCATCTAATAATTTCATGTCTATAAGAATATGCAAGCAACCTAGTTTACACCTATAAATTTTGATAGGGTTGTCACCCAATTATATAAATCTAGGGCCAAAGATGTAGGAAAATTATTAAATGTTCATATGCAACTAACTTATGAGCCTAGGGTGCAATAATTAATTGATATTCAAGTGGTTGAAATACCTGATGTTTATGGAATCTTATTGAGCAAGGAATGGACTAAGGCTTTGAATGGTTACATGTTTATAGATTGTTCAAATCTATGGTTACCTTGGAAAGGTGTCCCCAATCAGATCAAAGCTGAGAGAGAACTAAGAATGAAGCATATGATAACTTAATACAATGCTATGAATGAGTGGGTCAACATAATAGACTCAAACTTGGGGGTCTTCACCCTAGAGGCTGATAAGGTATGTGATACCAAGGATGCTTATGTTGTTCCTGGATTGTGGAGATTGCACTTTGATGGTGCTAGGTGTAATTTTGGCTTAGGTGTTGTTATTATTTTAACTATCCCCACTAAAAAAATGTACCATGCTTCTTATAGATTCAAATTTCCTTGTATTAACAATTTTGCTAAATATGAGGCCCTTATCCTTAGTTTACAATTTACTATAAAAAACAAGGTCAAAGAACTACTAGTTTATGAGGATTCAAAACTAGTGGTTAACTAGGTTAGAAACAAATACCAATGTAAAATTTCATATTTAAAAATGTATAAATTTAGAGTTTGGAATTTAATTGAATCCTTTGATGCCTTTGGAATCACTTCTATCCTAAGGGAAGAAAATCAAGCAACTAATCAACTGGCCTTTGTTGCAACTAACCTCAAGCCCAATCATGATTCCCCTAATTTTAGCATTAAATTGATCCCTTGTCCTTCAATACTATAAAATATCAACCACTTTCAAGTCTTAAATGATGATCAATAGATATTATATTTCATGAATAATTCTATAACATTTGATGCTCATATCATTGATGAAGTTGATGGAAGTACATCTAGGGAAGATAAATTTAATGGTAAAGTCATTCAACTGAGTGACAACAAGATACCAAATGGAATGATTGGTTTAGAGAGACTATTTGATAAGGACAAATTTGCTGAAGCTTCTAGGGTTTTCAATATAAATTAGGACTATAATGATATTGATCTATGCTTCATGATCAACCCCAATTAGTAAATGTTGGCAAGGCTTGCACAAACATTGAAAATAAGAAAGCTAAGGAACTTCTTGGCCAATACAAGGATGTCATAAAATGGTTTTATGATGACCTAAAAATCTTTGATGCAAGGTTCATCACATATACTATACCCCTTAAAGAGAGTTGAAAATCCTCTAGGAAAAAATAAAGGCATGTAAACCCAGTCGTAGAGCCAATGATCTTTAAGGAAGTCAAGAGACTTTTTGAGGCTAGGACAGTATTTACCATCAGGCACTCTATTTGGGTGGATAATTTGGTGCCAATTAGGAAGAAGAATGGTGAAATTAGGATTTGTATAGACTGCAAAAATTTGAACAAAGCATCAAAAAAGGATAAATACCCCTTTCCTTCCCTAGACCAAGTAATTCAAGTTGTTTCAGGATCAACTATAATGTCTTTTCTTGATGGCTTTTCAGGTTACAACCAAGTATTAGTTGATATAGAGGACATGATGAAAATAGACTTCACAATAAAATGATGAACCTTTGCTTACAAAACAATGCCCTTTGGACTCATCAATATAGGAGCCACCTTTCAAAGATCTATGGACCATGCCTTCTAAGGCCTAATTCGTAAGCACATTATCATTTATATGGATGATCTAATAATTTTTTCTAATAATAGGGAAGATCACTTCATGCATTTAAAGCAAGTTTCTGAAATATGTAGAAGCTTTGGCACTTATTTGAACCTTAAGAAGAGTATCTTTTGTGTGACTGAAGGGAAATTATTAGGTCATGTTATAACCAAGGATGGGATCTCTATAGATCTTGAAAGAGTGGAGGCCATATCTAGAATAGAACCTCCAAATAGTAAAAAAGAGTTAAAGTCATTTTTTGATAAGATTAATTTTGTAAGAAAGTTTATTTTTGGTTTTTCAAAAATTGTCAAATGACTAAATGACATGCTAAAAAATGATGCCAAGGTCACATGGAATAAATATTTTAGAAAAACATTTAATGACATCAAGGAAGCCATCAGTCAAGATCTAGTCCTTATAAGTCCTAATTTTTCAAGGGACTTATATCTCTATTCCTTTACATCTGGCCACACTATGGCTATAGTGTTAACTCAAAAAATTGAAGGGTGTGACCACCCAATTGCTTTTATGAGTACCAATTTTAAGAATTTTGAGTTAAGTTATTCATTGATTGATAAACAAGCATTTACATTAGTCAAGGTAGTTAACAAATTTAGTCATTACATCCTTAGAAATAAGGTGTATGCCATCTTACCTAACACTGACACAAAACTTATGTTAAGTTAGAATGAATTGGGAAAACGTAGAGGTAAATGGATGTCAATATTGTAGGAATATGACCTAGAGATGAAAATTACATAGTTGGTAAGGTGCCAAGGTTTGATTCAGATGATTGTTAATACTAACCCTAGATTAAGTATTATGCAAGTGGATTAACAAAAATTTCATGCTAGTGAGTGGTATGACCTAATCATACATTTACTAATCAATGGTACTTGTCTTGTAGGTTTATCCAAGGAGAAAATAAGGGCCTTGAGGATAAAGGAAATCCATTACTTAATCAAGAATATAATCTTGTACAGATTGAATTTTGAGGGAATTTACTTGAGATGTGTCTCACAAGAAGAAGCCACCCAAATCATGAACACCTTTCATGAAAAGCTAGGCAATAGAAATCGATTTGGGAAAACCACAACCCACAAAATTCTTACGGCTAGCTATTACTCGTGAACTATTTTTAAAGATGCTTACAAACATGTGAGGGAATGTCATTCATGCCAAATTTTTAGCACCAAGGAGCCAAAGGTAGCATTGCCTCTATAGCCAGTGATGATTGACAAACCCTTTGCTTAAAGGCGGTTGGAATTTTTTGGTGTAATCAACCCCAACTCATCTGAAGGTCACAAATATATCCTTACCACCAAAAACTATTGTACAAGGTGGACTGAAGCTATAACCACCAAGCACTATAGAATTGAGGAAGTGATCAACTTCTTATAAGAAAACATCTATACCAATTTTGGGACCCCATTATCTCTAGTATGTGATAATGGATCTGCCTTCATATCCATAGAGATGACTGAATAAGGATATGATAATGGCACACTCTCAAGTTTTCATCCAACCATTATCCCCAAGGGAATGGAGTCTCTGAGTTAAAAAATAAGAATGTAATGAAGGAAATCAATAAGTCTATTGAAGACAAGCCCAAAACTTGGCACAAACTCCTTAAATTTGACCTTTGGGTTGATAGGATAAGGATCAAGAAACCCTTAAGAGCCTCACCATTCTTGTTGGTGTATTGACAAGAACATATCTTTCCTACCACTCTTAAGTTTCCCACATACAAATTTATACAAGAATACATGGAGGAGAGCCAAGAGCTGGCCAATTCTAGATTGCTAGACATAATTCAGATGGAAGATGCAAGAGAGAAAACCTTTGTTGACTTTAGCAGACATCAAACCATAATCAAGAGATGGTTTGATAAAATATCCAAAATCAAAGTGTTTAGACAAGGAGACTTAGTTATTCTTTGGGACAAGGCATCTGAGCCTAAGGGTAAACATGGAAAATTCACACCCTTATGGATTAACCCATATCAAATTTCAAAAACATTGGGAAATAAAAATTTAAAACTCAAGGACTTACAAGGAGCAAAGTTTACACTGCCCACCAATGGGCAATATCTCAAGCACTATTTCTCTGCTACTCCTCTTGGGGTCTTCATGGAGTAAATTGTAAGATGATTAGACTAGTGTAGATAGGTTAGTTAGTTTCATTTTAGTTATTTCTTTCTTGTCCCTTATTTGTACATAAGCATGCACATATTTGTTTATTTTCCTTTGTTGTTGTCTTTCTTTCTATAGTGTGTTTATTTCATGTTGCTTGGTTCCTTGATCCTAGTAAGTCCTTAGGAATAATATTGAGCTCAGAAGTTATGAAGTTTGCTTAAAATATTCCCCCCAATTTAAGAATGAAGGTATGAATCCCATACATAGAGTAACCATGGATCTAAAATATAAAGCATAATGTTATATCTTAGAGAAAATGACAAAGACCAATGGAAAGGCCAATCATTTCATTGGACCTTAACCATTATCTCATCCTCAAACTAGTTTTAAGAAGACTTACATTTGGGGAATAGAGACTCAAATTATCATTGTATACCTCAAACTAACACTTAATTAACATCCTTGCCTGGGATAAGAGTTACAACCATAGATGATTTTCTAAAGATCAAGTACTTGACCAAATATTAAAACCTGGCTATCCTAGTTCCCAACCTTGCTGAAAGCATAAAGGTCTAAGAAAATACAAAAATAGGATACAATGTAAAATCTAAAGCTTTCAAGTAAGGGAGATTCTGATAATATTCATTGGGGATATAAATGCCTAATTGGTAGTGGAGAAAGGCCATGAGTGGAGCCAAAGGCATCTTTGTCGATGCTATGGATGCCTAGCTAATAACAGAGCCATGCCCAAGCCTTCCCTAAGTTAAAACATGGTTCATATTAAACATTTTTGTATACTATAAGTCAATTTAAGTGATTGAGGACATGAAACTAGAAGCTATTTGTTGAATCCCATGGAAAATAGTAAGTGGAATCAAAGCACACACATAGTTTGAGTATGTCCTATAATATAACCTTAATTCTACAAGTACAAGGTTTGTTTTAACCATAATCTGATCCATATGGTGGTTTTGATCAAGTGAAGTGGATGACCTAATAATTTGTCTAAACCTAGAGTCTATAGGTTCTAATATATTATTATATTCCCCCATGAGTGGTCATTTGTTGGGACCAACGTACCCCATTTTTTGAATTGGGACCCTTGAGAAACCCTCATAATAAAACATGAAACTTTCAGCATGTCAAGATCTTTTATAGAATTTTAAGATCATCCACTTTGTTAAGAAAAAAACATATATGGTCTTGATTTATTTATTTGGACTAACATTATTAATAAAATTCATTTGAATATAAGTGTAGGTTCCGTGGCATGCATCCCTGATAATCTTGCATTCTAAAACCCTAGCAAACCCTTGGTTCAAATTTGAATAAAGTTGAGAACCCAAATTGGTGGGAAGCATTTTTATGGACTTAGATATAAGATGCATATCTTAGGATTAGTCATGTTTTTTAACATGACTTTACAAACAAACTTGACCCCCTTTGTTATTTTGCCCTTTTTAAGTTCCTTATGGCCTAACCAAATGTCATTGTGTAGGGTCCTTTTACATTCCCAAACTTAGCCTAAGACCTAAATACTATGGCCCTGCTGTATTCATTAATGCCATCATGACCTTAGTCTTAACACCTTAAGCCTAAGTTTTTATTACCTCCACAATCCTAACATTAAATTCATCACACTTTGCAGGATCATATGGTTGTCACTTTATCATGACATTCAATCATATGGAGTGAAGATAATTGAGAGCTTTGATTTAAATAACTCACATCTTGGATAATCCAATGATCCATGCTTACTCATAAGGACTCAATCAGATAGAGCAAAGCATAGTTGAAAAGTCAAAAGGATAAAGGGAGCCCAAAAGATGGACACATGGCACTATTACATTTGAGGACTAAAAGGAAAAGGGACCCACTTAACACTACAACCAATCAAAAGCAAGGGCCCCAGATTATGATCAATGGTTGTCACTTTATCATGACATTTTATCTAATGAAGTGACTTAACATTGAAACCCTTGGAAGCCCCATAAAAATGCCAAGTGGCATACTCGTATTTGACCCTAAATATTTTAACAAACTTAAAATTTATGTTTACATGACCATCATTTAAATGCTAAAAAAGACTAACTTGATGCCCATGCGACCATGAAATTTAGGTCCATTAAAATCAAGACTTCCCTGGCTTAAAATTAATGTCCACATGACCATCAATTGAAACCCTTGAGGACGTATTTGACATCTATAAGACCACTAAATTTAACCCAATGAAAATATCTTGTTTAGTGTTCAAATAACGTCCCTTAACCCATTTTTACTCTAAAGTGGCTTGCCAAGCTGAGGGAAATGCTCAAAATATGCCCAAAATGGAAGGCCTTAATATGCAAAACATAAATTTATGCAAAAAATATACTTAGCCTAAGTCTATGCATTGAACATCTACATGACATTTTGCATAATGGACTTTAAATCATAGACTTATCCTATGTAATATTCATTTCATGTTGAACCTATTTTAAATCACGGTTTGTGACACATGGCATAAATATTTTAGCCTAATGTATTTCATCATGTTTGATAAACACAATGCATACATGAGCCTAGAGTGCTTATGCCTTGACCTCTTTTTGAATCATGACTTAGATTTAAATTCCTACACTTGAGGTTTGTCCCATGCTCAATAAACATGAAGCAAACTTTAGCCTAAGGGATGTAAGCCTAAGTCTGGACTTTTAAGAGTATACTAGCTTAATGTTTGGGCATGTTTACAAATCAATGATCCACACTTTGTTGTTATATTTGATCCAATGGCATGAAGGTTCCTAGAGACTTTTCAACAAAACCTTGAGAACCCACAGACCTGCCACATGGCTAATGATTATTTGACAAGGGACTGACATAAGATTTGGATCATGGGGAGGATGTGTGAGCACACCAAGTGTCATGATCATAAGGCTTAAGGCTCAAGAACTAATTAAAATACAAGGACCTAGATTATTATTAATGGCTCATGCTAATCCATGATTTTGATCCTATAGATTGAAAGCAAGGAGGTATTTTTAAATACCAATGACTAGTGTTCAAATGGAATTTATGAAAAATTCCATGAAATATCCAAACTAGTATTGCATAAGATCCATGTAAACAAAAAATTTCAAAATTGAAGACCTTATGGGCTTGAAAACATAAAGGTATAAAGCCAAAGGTCCAAATCAAATTGAAAACATGTATAAGCCAAAGCTTGGATATCTTTTGCCATTAAATCTCCAAACCCTAGAACCTATATAAAGGTGACACAAATGGATGTAATTTTCTACAGTTCAATCAAGAGATAGCTTAATTATGTTTTTGAGCACAAGGGAGCTTTCACAAAGATCATCTAAAATTTGACATGAACAATTATCAAGAAATAGAGACCATGGTAGCTAATAGACAATAATTGAAGGAGGAAGCTGATCTTTATTTAATGACAAATAGTGAAGGCTATGTATCAAGGATACAAAACTAGGCCTAGTAGCATTAAACATCCATATATTTAGGAATTGGTCTAAGCTTTTCTTTATGATAGAGTAATTATCACCCATCTCAAAGGAAGAGTAGATAAATACCATCACTAATAGACAACACAGTGACCTAGTTGTAATCTGGATTGCCAACCTCCACCATGCCATGGCCAAACCAAAGGTATTACTACATTGATGTCCTTTCCCCCATTTTTTTTGATTTTAGGATTGATGTGAATGGATTATTAGGGAGGGTAAATCAAAAGAGGTAGCATACATTTCCCCTATTGATTTTTAAAATTACTACAAACTCCCTCTTCCCCATGTGGACCTTCCCAAAATGAGAGAATGGACCACTATCCATGACCTGGACTCCATCTAAAGACCTTGGCTCTATTAAGGGCCTCACATATTTATAACCTTTGATGGTAAAATCCCTATCATTAAGTTTAGAGAGGGCATTAGGGTGATCATGACCTTGTTGAACAGAGCTCTTGGTGCCCCTTTTACCACTTATGTAAATAAGGTTTGGGTCTCATATGTATACTTCCTAATGGAAGAAAAACTTACCCCTCCAATTAGAGATTTGATCAACATATTTTTGGCCAAGCAATTCATTGCCATCAATAAAAATACCTCTAAATAATTCTACATGATGTCTTATCTACTTGATTCCCTTCTTACTTTAATCACCTTCCCTAGCATTAAGAATTGGTCCTCAGAGGGCAAGACCACTATCTCACACCACTATTCAAAGTTACACATCTTCAAGTATAGAAATCACATATAGTTTATCTATGACTGAATTTTCCCAATAATATTTGAGGCCATCACGAGTTTCCCCATGCCTAGGCTTCATCCCCTCATCAAAAAGTGTGTGGAAATGATTAGGGACATATGGTATTATCTTAATTGCACATTCATCACGATAGAAATAATCATGTCACAACCTTATAGACTACCAGTGTATGTCCTAAATAAGCTTGTTGATTAGGAGATTACCTCCCAACTAATCCTTGGTATTGATAAGGTGTGCAAAGAAAAAAGGAAGGGTATGCTTCACCCCTTCCCCTTGGACATTGGGAAAACCCTAATTATAAATTAGAAGCAAGTGGAAGTTATGGTCATACATAGGAATTATTTTAGATTTCATATAGATGAACTCAAAATGTGAGATCCAAGGAACAAGGTGGGGGATCATATAAATGATAATAATCTCAATCTTGATTATGTATACCAACTGGGTATCCATGACACCATATACATCAGAGCCAAGAACTATGGCGAAGTGTTGGCTAGGGTCCAAGGTCACAACATCAGGCTAGAGCATAGATTGGTTAGAGACAACAAGCCATCTAGGGAAACATGGAAAATGAACCCCTTATAGTACCATTTACTACCTGGGCCATCTGGGACATCTCATGAGAAACCTCAGGTAGAGAAACTAAAGTAGTCTCAACATCAAGTTGGGATAATTCAAGATGATCATGGTAAATGAAAAGAGAAGGTTAGGGAAGTAAGATTAGAAGAAAGGCCTAGAGAAGGACCCTCACCTTTAACCATGAAATAGAAACCACCCTCTCAAATTTAGTGTATTGACATGATAACCTTGGAGCTAGAAGAGACACTTGAGGGTGCCCTTAAAAAACTAGCTAAATCCTATGGCTCAGGAGGAACGGAGGACCCTTTAGTGGAGTCCAAAGAAGACATAGGGAAGGAACTTGTCCTAGTGAACTCTCATGAAAAGAGAAAGGTAGAATTGGCCTTGGTCACAGTAAAACCAAGGAAGAAACCTAGATTGACCTTTAGTCATCCCACTAGTGAAGTCAATCTCTTCAGTGATGAATTTCCAATCCATGGACCAGTCATTCTTGACTAATTCATCTATGGAAAATTGCAAAAAATCCCATCTCTCTCCCACTCATGGGACATAACAAAGGTTGGTATGGATGTACATGATGATGTGAAGCCATTGATAAAAGATATCATGAAGGAACATAAAGAGAGAAGAATCATGGTCTCGCAAGGCTTAGAAATTAAGAAAATACATGCTTTAGGATAATCTACTAGCTCAAGAGTAGAGTTCTTAGAACCTCCTCAGTTCAAATAACTAATTACCATAGTTCATTTCAATCCTGAGATAATAGGCTTAGAGAGAATAACAACTAGGACAACCATGGTTGGGATAGAATAATTCACCTTTCAAAAAGTGGAACCTTTTATAGGTTTGACCCCTGTTTTAGGACAACAACTTGGTGAAGCTACAATACATGAAGAATAGGTGGAAAAATTGATAGAAGCACATTCACAACAAGCCAAGGCTAGAGTTTAGGGTCTAAAATAAAGAATCTAAAATTTAGAAAGAGAGAAGGAGAACTTATAGAATCATGCAATCTTATCGATCGTAGATTCCATGATAAAGATGCTTGATGAGTCATTATGTGACATGTTTGAGGCATAAAAATCAATGAAGATAAGGAAAGTGCATTAGAAGACCAAGATACATTATCCAAAGACCTAGTCACCTGATGGCATGCCTCAGAGGATAAGATTGCTTAGCTCCTCAAAATTCAAGCAAAGAAGTAGATCCCAAACTTTATAACCATAAGTATGGGACACCTAAGCACAATATTGGGGATTGTTATTGATAAGGTTCAAATCTTGAGTACCTGGAATACTAAGGTAATGAGGATTCTAAAATATGAAAAAGGTATTATTAGAAAAATTGAGAAACTTCTTAGGACCATGCTTCTCAATCCTGCACAACCTACTACCCTTGGCCTTATCAGTGACGAAGAGTTCAAGCATAGGGCCACTTTGGTGACTCAAGAAATCCAAGGGAAAAATAAAGGACAATCTAGACAAGACAATAGCAAGATTTTGGATAAGATATTTAATGTAGGTGAGAGTATCAATGAAGCTAGAAGCATTAAGGAGGCCTTAGCCAAAAATGATAAAAAATTCGATGAGCTAGAAAACCAAGAGGAGGAGTGCATGATGAAGCTTGCTATGGATCTTGAGCTAGTTGATGAGAAAACATGAGCATCCTCCAACAAAAAATAAGGGCCCCACCAACAAGTTATAACAATATTCTATTCTAATAAAAACTAGGTAACATTTTATAATAGAATATTCCATTATAAAGGCATATGCTAGTTTGTTAGCATATTTGCCTCAAGGCTAGTATGATTTGATAAGTTACATGTATTATAGAGCTTATAAGGACAACTGTCCTTACCTTTGTACACATATACTTGTTAACTAACTAGTATACTACCTATTCTTCCTATAAAGGCATGTATCACCATTATAAAAAGGGAGATATTTCTAAGAAACTTTGTATACTTAAAGCAATTAATAAAATCAAGGAATTCTGTAAGGATTGTTCATTTTTGATGTGTTAATTGTTGATACATCTTTTCTCTCAATTGTTATTAGAGGTCTTGAATTTAAATAGTATCTTTGAATTATGAATAGCATTCTTTAATCATAGGGTTTCTAATTTGTGCATATGCTAGATTAGTTGAAAGATCTCAGGTTCTAGTTCATTTCATTTTTGCTCTATATTCAGATGTGAAATAACTATTTGATTATAGTAGTGAATCTCTAAAAGTAGACTTGGTTATTACTTGATTATAGGCTATGATTCATTATATATTTTTTAAATGTGTATTCAGTGGCCATTAATACTTTGTGATAATGTTCAAGACTAAAATTAGCAATCACTTATTTATTTTCTACCCTACCCTTCTCTTTGCCTTTTTTTACACCATGATCACTTTAGTTTAAGACACATTATAAATATCCATTTAGATTGGTCTATAACTTAAAGTAGGAACACAATTCACTAGGTATCAACAAAGGTTCATGAAGAATGGGCCAAGGTGGCTCCTAACCACCAAAATTATATGAATATTATAGAATAGTTATCTAACTCTACTACTATATCACCATATATAACCATATTGTTAAAAACTGCAACTCATGCTCTAAATTTGATAGATTTTAAAATGAGAAGTGTTATTTAAACACTAAGGACACTTTTGGTATTCTTAGAAGCATTAAAAAGATGATAATGATTATATTCATTACATTAATGGTCTTAAGTGATCATGAGACACTTGTCTAAACCCTTCGCAAGTGACCAAACACTTTGTTCCATTCTTGCTACACCTCAAAGTCACAATACTTTGTTTGGGCTTGTAGCCTTGTTTTCACTATTTTTCCTTTTGTTTGATTAGCATGTGTCCTTTCTTGAAGATGTAAGAATACTTTAGGGCACTCTCTAGCACCGTTCAACTCCTCATAAAGTTAAAACACTTGAATCTTCTCCTGGTTATCACTTTCTTTGATATAAACCCCCAAACTAGATTAGAGAACTCTCAATACACCTTTCAATACTCTTAAATTCCCCTTATCAAGTCTTAATTACTTTTATTCATGGAATGACACATTTAATGTCATAGTGTTTCCTGTATAATATTTAAAAGTTAACATTGTTACCTTAGGGTGTCAAACAATGGTTTATTCCTCTAAGAGTATAGACTTTCATCTAATTAAAAACTCCACACTTTTTCCTTTATTAGGCTCTTCTTGTAATATTCTTGATCATTTTTCAAGCATAGGTTCACAAACCTATCTATCACAACCTACCTATGTGCAAGAATGCAAGATTTTCCATCATCTACCATCATTTACACTTAATTGAGAGTTATTAAACATTGTTCAAGGGATACTCTAATCCAAATTATCTTTATTAGTTATCTTCATGCCATCATATACTTACTACCATGCACTATTATACTTCTCTCCTAAAATGCACCTTTTTGATAGTGAAGAGTTAACTTGTTAACCTCTAACTAGAAATTTTGCCTCTATAACCATTAGGTGAAAGTAAATCACTTTTATCACATATAAATAATTAAATTACATGTTTTTAAATGACTATAACACCTAATTCCACCCATAAATGTATTTTCAACACTATTTCAGAGCACGGAAACATTGACAACAAATGTTGTCAAAGTTAAAGCTATAATCTGAGAACTCAATATTTGGTGCTTGTTCACTAAAAATGGCACTAAAAACATGTAAAAATTGGTGTATAATGTATATTATTAGGTTCTTGGCCTCCCATCTAGCCTGGTTGACAAACCCACCACCCATTCTGGGCTCAAGAATGCCCTTCTTAATACAAGAAAGATGCTAATTTTTAGCCTAATTTTAGGCATGTATAAAACCAAAATTCTAAAGCATATGAAGGAATCATAAGATCCTCAATGTGCATGGGAAATTATTATAATTACACCTTGAATGTATTCTAAATCACCTCTAAGAGCAATCCCTGTCAAAATTTGTAGTAAAGGGTCCTAAAATGTAGCTTTTGACAGTGAAGAGACAAGTTGTTGACCTCCATCTAGCAACTTTGCCTCTGAGACCAATAAGTGAAAATACACCACTTTAGAAACATATAAATAATAAAATTATGCATTTTTCAATGACTATGACTCTCAATTCTACCTGCAAGTGCATTTTCACTACTATTTTAGAGCAATGAAACACTAACGATAAATATTATCAAAGTTGAAGTTATGGTCTAAAAACTCAATTTTTGGTGTTTGTAGGATGAAAAATGGCACTACCAACACATTCAAAGGGATATATAACATCTAATACCATGTTTGTGGCCTTCCATCTGGCTCGATCGACAAACCCACCACCCATTATGGGCTCAAGAACGCCCTTCCCAATACAAGAAAGATGTTGATTTTTAGCCTAACTTTAGACATGCATAAAACCAAAAATATAAGTCATATAAAGGATCCATAAGATCCATTATGTGCATGGGAAATTACTCTAATTTCACCTTAAATCTATTCTAAATCATGTCTAAGAGCAATATATGCCAGAATTTGCAGTAAAGGGTCTTAAAATGCAACTTTTTGGTAGTGAAGAAACAACTTGTTGACCTCTAACTAGCAACTTTGCCTTCAAGACTGACAAGTGAAAATATACCTATTCAAACACATATAAATAGGTAAATTACATGTTTTCCAATTACCATGACACCTAATTCCACCCGTAAGTGCATTTTACTACTATTCTAGAGTATGGAAATATTGGCTATAAATGTTGTCAAAGTTGAAGTTATAGTCCAAGAACTCAATTTTTATTACTTTTTGGATTAAAATTGACACTACCAACATTTTTTAATGGGTGGATAACATTTAGGACTAGGTTCTTGGCCTCACATCTGGCCCGATCGATAAACCCACCACCCATTCTAGGATCAAGAACACCCTTCCCAATATAAGAAAGATGTTGATTTTTAACCTAACTTCAAGCATGCATAAAACCAAAAATATAAGTCAATTAGAGGAACCATAAGATATTTCATGTGCATGAGAAATCCCTATAATTAGAATTTTAATCTAGTCTGAATCACCTCTAATAAAAATCTATGTCAAAAGTTGTAGTAAGGGGTCCTAAAATGCAACTTTTTGGCAGTGAAGAGACAACTTGTTGACCTCCAACTAGCAACTTTGCCTCCAGGAGCGACAGGTATAAATCCAATACTTCAAGCACATCTATATAGAAAAATTACACTTTCTCAAATGAATATGATAACCAATTATACTTGTAAGTGAATTTTAACTACTATTTTGAAGCATGGAAACACTGATAACAAATATGTTTGGAAGGCTACAAGGAGAAATAAGCTTGTCATGAGAAATTGTTCAGGAGCATAGAAACACAAAGTTATTTTATTAAGCTTCTCTTAGCTTCAAGAATATAAGATTATTTACTAAAGGTGCCAACCATGTGAAGGTGGAAGCTGATTTGTCACCACTAACCTACAAAAAAATGTTAATAAGTAATTAAAGATGAAATTTATGCATGTATTACCTACAAAATAAAAAACATTTGGTAAAATTGATTACATCTACATTTTACAAGTCAACATACCTACACATTTCAATCCAATGAGCCACTTGGATTTTCTCTAATCTTGATAGTATCAAGAATAACTTCATGGTCTAACTTGTGAACTTTCCATAGATTCTTGTTTCTTAGCCTCCCATGATATTTTTGCAATTGAATATTCATTACAAGAACCAAATTTGAATACTATAGAATCTTCTTGTGAATTTCAAAGTATTCAAAAAACCATACATTTTAATTTTTTATAGGCTATCACCGAAGCTAAGTTCCAGTGACTACCATAGACCTAGTGGGATAATTAATGTTTTCTCCATCTACGACTGGGGAAGTCAATTTTTTATTTCCATCTACACACCAACATAAGTAGTAATTTTCTCCCTCTTCATTTTCCTCATCTGTAATACTTGAAAAAACATGGTTTGCATCATAAAAATAGTTTTTAATGACATTATGAAGATAGATTATGAGAATAAATAGTACATAAAGATTAATCTTCTACGTGACTATACTAGCTTAGATATATGGTCAAAGTCATGTGACTATGTCATGTCTGTAAGTTGTAATGTTAGTGGAACCTAATATGTGTTGATTGGAATTAGAGGTTGGGAACTCCAATCATCCACCCACTCTTGTGACTCACACTCATTCCAAACAAAGTCCATGCATGTAGAAAAAAATCATGGCAAGTGTCACATACGAATAGTCTAAGAACCTACATTTAAGATATAAAATGAGTGGAGCTCACTTGGACCTGTTAGAGTCATACAATCCTCATAGTTTGCAAAGTTTTTTTCCTCCATTGACCAAAAAAGTCTATGAACATTAGAATTTTATTGAGGACCATGACATATGTTCTCATTACATCATTAAACCATAGTTTTTGCATCAATCAAATTAGTAACATTGTCATATTTTAACTCCTCCCTTAAAATGACTCTTTTTACACATCCTTCAACACCATCATAATCCCATTTTCCATGGCTAGTCTTAGTGAAACTCCAAATATGTTCTACACCAGTGGTAATATGCATCCTACTCAACCAATAAAACATCCATGCATTCTTGAACTATGATGTGCATATATCTAACCAAATATAATAATGTTTGAAAATAATATTCCTCTCAATTAACTATCCATAAAACTTCTTAAAACAACCTTACACATACTCTATACAATGTGATTGGTTGTCACTGATATAGAAATGGTACTCCCTTAAAGTTTTGTGATCTTCCTCTATACTATCAAGTGCATGCATGAATGTTATATGCATGAATATGGAAATTTGTGTTGATTTGTAATATTGTGATTGAATTTCCATTTGTGGTTTGAATGTGTAATTTTTAGCAAAGTCAACTACCGAAACAATAGAATCAAGAGGGAATGTGTCCTCGATTAGCTTGAAATATTCATCCAACCATTTATCCTTATGTGTGTTCTCATACTCATAAATAATTTTCTTCATGAATTTGACCATAAATTTTAAAATATGTATCTCTTTCATAACAAGCTCACACCTTTTAGATTCTTTTCCATATTTTACTTGATAAGTCATAGACTTGTATTCGCTAAAACCAACTAATTATTATCCAATTACACTTGTACACTCCTCATGGATACATTTTTTTAATTTTAGCAATCCATCACAAATGCTAAAATTTCCATCCGAACATGCTTTTCTATAAAAGAAATATCCATCTGGTCTTTCATAAAAAATATTTAAAATAATTCCTTGACTGATTTTGGTAGAACTTCTATGCCACATTCCTAAAAAATGTTGTTAGTATGCAAAGTACAATGAATATGGCAAAAAACATCATAGTACATTAAAAATTCAACATGTTGCCTATAACAAGTGGTGCGTGTGTGATTTATTTTTACATAAAAAGGTTAGGCCATCTCAAAAAATCTTTGACTAATAGCAATTTGTAGATGTTTTTCCAAAAACTTAGAGTGCAATTATGTTTGATTCATATCCAAGAAATGTTTTAAATTCATTTCATGATTATGAGAACCAACTCTTCTTTTCACTACATCTCTTGCATTGTGTGAAAGTCTTGTATTATCTTTCCAAAATTGTGCAAGTCTTTCAAAACATCGGCTATATCCTTGTCCTTTTGTGGAAGTCTACTAGAGAATTCCTAGAGCTCTTTTGTATTAGGTTCATTAAGTCTTTCATGTCTTGCAATTTCTTTCATTAATGTTTTACTATTTATATCAAGTGTTTGACTTGTTTTTGAAATCAATCATTTTTTTCCTATTTCATAATTCATTGCACAAGTTGTCATTATATGTCGAGCATCATTACAATATTTTTTGCATGATTTCAGGCGTACAATATGATATACATCATGTAGATTTTCAAAAATTTCATCATTTTCATCATCCATGTAAGATGTTCTTAGTCTTAATGTGTACATTGTAGGTCTCATATTAAGAAAATTCATCAACTAAATAAATAATTGACATCTTTGACTACCATACTCCAACCTATAAAAGAAACTATCCCAAATTTCTTGAGCCCATCTTCTTCAATGACGGTTAGACATTTTGTTATGCATTGGTTTAAAAATATTTTCATCAACTTAAATTAAGTACTTATATTTTCTATGCACATTTCTTGGAGGTGTTGTTGTTGGTGGAATCCATTTAGAGGGTGTTTCAAAATCATTATATGTTTCCATGAAATTTTCTTCATTGTTTGTTTCTTCATTATATGTTTCTATGAAATTTTCTTCATTGTTCATTTCATCATTATTTTAGTCCATTAAATTTTCTTCATTGTTTGTGGGTAAAGTATCATGCATAGGCTCTTCATCAATAAAATAAAAAACTCTAAACTTTGAATGTGAATTTCCAACATTATCTAATTTTCTATTGTCAATTTCATCATAATTCAATTCATTATTGTGAATTTCATCATAATTTAATTCATTATTGTAAATTTCATCATTATTCAATTGATTATTGTCAATTTCCTGATTATCTAAGGCATTTGGCTCATTAGGGTTAATGTTTATACCTTTTCTAGAATGAAATGCTAGTATTCATACCTTGTTTTTTCTCTCAACTCTTCTAATTGCTCTAGTGTTTTATTCTTCAACTTCTTCCTCTTCACTAAATGTGAACTAGAGACCATTTTGACAAAATCAACCAAGAAAGTACTTCAAATGTGGGATCCAAAAAAAACTACAACCAAGAAAGTACGTAGAGTACGTAGGGAATGTCTATGGGAACAATAATATCAATTAGGGATAAAAATAGATATTGAAAAGTTAGTTTTTGTTTTTACTTTAAGGAACATGTATGCATTATAGGAACACATACATGTTCCTTGAAGTATAAGCATATACTATAAAAATAAGCAAAAAGGTTCATATTCAATGCATTTTTTTCACTATAATATTATAATATGATGCAATAAGACTATAATATGATGCATAAATCCCTAATAGGATGCAATAAGACTATCATATATTGCAATAATGCTATAATATCATGCAATAATGATCAATATGATGCAATAAGACTATCATAAGATGTAATAAGACTATTATACGATGCAAGAAATCTCTAATATGATGCAATAAGGCTATCATATGATGCAATAAGGCTCAATATGATTCAATAAGGCTCAATATGAAGCATAAATCCCCAATATGATGCATAAATATCCAATACATGATGCAATAAGACTCTTGATAAGATTATGAAGTAATAATACTAAATATTAATAAGGCTCAATATGTAAGATGAAATGAGCTAATTTTGCCTAAAATCCCATCAAAGGTCCTTACAAAACTAGGTGGATAACAAATTCACAAATTGACACTAATTACATTTATGAATTTATACATTTGTGATGAACTTAGGGAACTTATGGGTTGTGTTTGTTATAAAATTAGGATTTAGGTTTATGGGTTTAGTGTAACAAGTTTATACATGTGTATATGTCATGAAATTAGGGTTTAGTGGAACTGTACATGTTCAAGTGATAAACTTAGGGTTTATGATTCACATGTCATGAAACATGACCTAATTTAGCCCTTTTAATCACATCATAAACTCCAATTTAAGTTCAATGGGTTGAAATTGGCCACATTTGCATTTGTATTTGCATTTATGATTAAATTAGGGTCACTTAAGCCATACATGTTGCATCTAGATTATAAAATTGATTTAGCCATAAATTTGGTTTAGGGGTTTAATTTTACCCAAAGCATGTCACTAATTTAACCAATCAACTAATTAGTTCAATTCATGATAGATAGAATCATTCTTAATTTTGTCCCAAGTCATATATCATGATATTATAGTTATGTCAAGAACGGGTTCAAATTGTCCTCCCATGCCTCCTCAATTGAATTGACCCTAAAATTGAACCTTTTTGTGCCATGTGTGTACCTCATACACCCAAAAGTGTTAAATCTATCATAGATGCATCAAGTCTTGGAACTTCAAGAGTTGACAATGCCTTGGGAGGCCAAATTCAATTACATATCACCATGTGTACCTCGTACATCCTCAGAAGTGTTAGCACTATTAGAGGTGTCAATTCCTAGAAGTGTTAAAGAGCTCTATAAGATCCATGTGAGGCCTAATCTAATTAGATACATCACCACATGTGTATATTGTACACATATATTTGTGTTAGAGGTCTAACCGTTAATTGTCCTAGAAACATTAGATTTGTCAAATCCTTAGGAAGATTAATACAATCAAAGATTTCCACATGTGTAGGTCTAATATACCTAGAAAAGTGTTAGAGTTGTTAGATATGCACATATTTGATACTTAGACATGTTCCATCACTAAGCCAACCAATCTAACTAAGACCTATTCAATAATTTATCATACATACATATAAGCCAATAATGTTTAAATATTGACATCAATCCAATCAACTCATGTCTAGTAAATAATTCACATGATACGAGCCTCCAACTTGCCATTACTATATGAAAATTGTCATGTAGAGCCCTTTAAGGTCCCATACGAATTGAGAAAGTACCAAACATTATTAGTTTTTTACATTTTTGTATTCAAATTATTTATATTCCTCTACCTTGAATTGCCTTTAGATCCCAAAGTAAATTCATATTAAGTCCTACATGTAGGAGAGAACATAATTCATCAATGGACAAGCCTCAACCTCAAATCCCAAGCCAAAGCAAGAATTCTGAGTCATGTACTACTTTCTTGCAGTCTAAATCATAAGGTTTAAGCTCATTACAATGAAATATAAACAAGAAGATTGAAGATATATGTACATAATAAATAATCTTGAAACCTTTGGTGAGGGGGTGCATACTGGTATTCAATTATGATCAACCATCTATATGAGGTGAGCATTTCATCATCCACATGAACAATTATTGGGTCTCTTTACTCAGCATCATCCTTGAGGGAAAGTAGGTCTCAAATTTAGGGGACATGAAAGAGTGTGACAAGATCTCTAAATAGATTTCACATAATCAATTTTGAATCTTGTGAGGTAGTGTGAGAGATCCAAAATTCCAAGAGAAGGAAAATAATGCATTACCCGATTATTGTAAAAAGTGAATGAGTCGATTGATTGATAAATTCTTCATTAACCTTCTAAAAAGAAAAAGTGGAGTACATATAGGGAAAGTTAGGGAAACATAAGGAATCCCCTAATTTTCCTAATTAACTAATTAAAATTAAATATAATTAGCATATAGACCCTTTATAACTAACCTAAGGAAGCTTAAATAATATAGAATGGCCATATGACCGTGTAGGCAAAACCTAGTGGGAAAAATGCACTACACTAACACCCCCCTTAAGCATAGCTTAGGTGAGATGAGAATTGGGTCCTAACATTGAAATCTTGATGAGGTACCTAAGTACATAGTGATGAACCTCCATATGAGGAAGAAGGTGGAACAACCCTAACTCCAATGAGAGTTTGTAGATGAACAAATTTACTCTCTATGAAGGGCTTAGTTAGAATATCTACAATATGCTCTAATGTTAGACAGTATTGAAGATAAATAACTTGATCATTGATAAGCTCCTTAATGAAATGTATGTGAATCTCTATGTGCTTAGTCATTTTATTAGTGCTTTGGTTGTCATAGTAGGTGATTGTTGGCTTTTGAAACTAGACACCAAAATCAATGAGAATCCCCTAAAGATAGATTAATTTAGTGGTGGCATTAAAAACCACTATTTTTTATACCCCTATGGATGATAAATTAATTTCATGCTACCTCTTTCTTGACCAACTTATTGGACCTAAACCAAGTGAGAAACTATAGCCTGAAGTGGACTTTTGATTTTGAATATCTCTAGCCCAATCTAAATCTTGTATCCAATCAAATCAACCTCTATTCCTAATCCATAGTGTATCCCATAGTTGTGTGAACCTTGAATATAGTGAAGAATCCACTTTGATACTTTCCATTGAAACTCATGTGGCTCTTGCATAAATTGGGAGACCAAACCAATTGCATAGGATATGTTAGGTCTAGTGTGTGTGAGATAGATAAGACTACCCATGAGTTGTTAATATAGAGTTACATCAATGAGTGGTGTAGGATAATCAGCCTCAATCTTCATACTAGATAAGAAGGGAGTAGGATTTGGATTATAATTATCCATGTTAAACCTCATAAGTAAATCAAGAGAATACTTGGATTATGATAAAGTTATCCCAGAATCTGATTAAATGATTTCAATCTCAAGAAAGTAGTACAATAATCCCATGTCTATCAGTGAAAATTTATCTAAAAGTGTAGTTTTCTTTATTGAGATGGATGATCATGAGCTCCCTATAACTAGTAAGCCAGCTACATAGAGAACTAGGATCAATAGATAATCATCTTGCCATAAGATGTAGATATTCAGATCTGAGTAGCATCTGGTGAACCTGACTATGAGGAGAAAGGAGTCCATCTTGGCATACCATGCCCAAGGGGGCTATTTGAGTTTATAAATAGATTTCTTAAGTCTGTAAACCAAGGAGGTATCTTTCATAAAGCCTTGTGGTTGTTCCATATATATCTCTTCCTTGAAGTCACATGTATAAAATCACTCTTTACATTCATTTGGTGAACATCCCATCGATGTGTAGCTATGATGGATAGAGTGAGTCTTATAAATGTCATCTTGGCTATAAGAGCAAATGTCTCAATGTAGTCTATGCTAGGCACCTGAGAAAACCCCTTTGAAACTAGATGAGCTTTGTACTTATTGATTGACCCATTTGCACCATACTTGGTTTGATAAACCCATTTAAAATGGATCAATTTTTTTCCTTTCATAAGAGGGACCAAGTCCCATGCTTCGTTCTTGATTAGGGAACTGTACTCTTCTTGCATAGCAAAATCCCATTTTGGAATGCTAGATGCCTCATGAAAGGTTTGTGGATATAATGTAATGGCTAGGTAGACAGGTGATGTCCCTTAAAATTGTGATCATGTTTGCCTTGTATCTGATGGATTTCCAACCTATTTCCCAACACTTTAAAGTGTCTATCTAGCCCAAATAGGACCAAAATTATATGAGATTGGAGAATCAAGAGGTGAGTCCTCATCATATGTAGTGTGAGTGTGAGATTAAGGAGGAGTATCCTCATCATTTCTCTCATCACTTGAACTTGAAGAAGAAGAAGAGTCATCCTCATCATCAGGAAGATCTTGAGGTGGATATATGTCACTTTTTGAAGTGGAATCAATGTCCAGTGAGACTTTTGAAGAGTTTGGAGTGCCATGATTGTGTTCAAGTGGGCTCTCACAAAAATTGACACTCCTTTTAATGAACAACTCATGCATTTTATGATGGAGAAGTCTATATCCCTTACCACCCTCTGCATACCCCACAAAGATGCAATACTAACTCTAAGGGTCCATTACCTTGCATTTATTATTAAGAATTTGGGTTAATGCTAGTGAT
The DNA here is from genome assembly GCA_037957365.1 of Torreya grandis. Lineage (NCBI taxonomy): Eukaryota > Viridiplantae > Streptophyta > Pinopsida > Cupressales > Taxaceae > Torreya > Torreya grandis. The sequence goes on from JARHVA010004851.1 coordinate 900,242, forward strand.
CCAAACACTCAAAATTGATCTAATATAGGCTTGTGACCATCCCAAGATTCAAAAGGAGTCATTCCCTTCAAGGATTTATGTAGAACTTGGTTTTAAATGTAGCATGTATAATTGATTTCTTCTACCCAATACTGAGGAGCAAGAGACTTTGATTAAAGCATATAGTTTACCATTTCTTTTAAGGTACAATTCTTGTGTTCAACCAAACCATTATATCAAGGATTGTATATAACTATGTGTTTAATCTGAATCCCTTATGATGTGTAAAACTACTCAAACTTGTTATTGACATACTCCTTTCCATTATCAGTCCTTAAGATTTTAATGGAACATTCTAACTAATTCTCCACAAGTGCCTTGAAGTCATTAAAGTGATCAAATAATTTAGACTTATTTTTGAGAAAAAACACTTAGGTGTACCTTGAAAAGTCATCAATGAACGTGATCATGTATCTTATCTTTTTGAATGAAGGCTTTAGAAATGGACCTGCTAAGTCACTATGGACTATATCTAGCTTCTGTTCAGCTCTCCTTGCTTTTCCCTTATCATATTTTTATTTTGTATGCTTACCAAGAATGTACCCATTACATAGGCCATCCAAGAATTTGACTTTAGGTAACCCTAAAACCATGACCTGATGACTGAGTTACTCTAGGTAACAATAGTTTAAATGGCTAAATCGTTCATGCCATAGTTTGCTCACTCCATCTACATGAGTAAGTAGTACAATTGAGGGCTGATATGGGGAAAATTATGAGAAGGTATATGACCTAGATTAATGATTGGACTTCCCATAAGCCACTATGCTATCATTATATATCTCCTTAATGACCACTGAATCAGGTGTGAACTCAACTCACTTCCCTGCACCTATGTGAGTGATTTGATATACTGATAGAAGATTGGTGGATAGTGAAGGAACATACAAAAAATTATTGAAGGTCCCATCACTTACTTATACCAATCCTTTACCATTGACTTCTACCAAAGTGTCATCACCCATGAGAATTAAAGGCACAAAATATGGCTCTATTTTTGAAAATAGATCCTCTAACAAGGCTATATGATAGGAAGAACTTGAGTCAATAGCCCAAGTCAAAGGTTGAAAAGTTACTTCAACCAGTGCCTTGCCCTTGTTTTTGCCCTTTTTGCTATCTTTTTCCTTTAAAAAATATTGTGTGGGCATGTTATGAGATGAGGATTCAGTAACACTGATGTTGTTCTTCTCAAGCATCTTAGTCAAGGTGTCAATCTTCTTTTTCATGCACTGAGATTCATCATGCCCAAGTTTCTTACAAAATTTACATTTGAGTTTCTCCTTCTTAGGTTTCCCACTTTAGGAGGACTCATTTGATGATGCCTTAGGATTGGCATCTATTTTTTTATTCTTCTTATGCTCATGTTTTGGTTTAGACTGTTTCTTCTCCTATTTGCCACTACTAGAAGGATTTTTCTTGTCCTGATTGACAATCAAGGCATGTGATTTAGAAGACTTCAGTGCACCCATTTGAGCTAACTTATCTTGATCCCAAGTTATATCAGGAACAAACTCATCGAATGATGGAATTTTCCAAGTGGATCCAAGTGCATGTTTGGTAGCATGAAATATGGAGATGAAAATTGAATAGTCATGACCCAGTTTTGCAAGCATAGATAGAATCAACTAGTCATCTATTTTCTCAATGCCACATTGTTTCAACTATAGTCTTAGTGATTTGATCTTTGTAAAGAAGTCTTGTTGGGTGTCATAGTCATCTGGGCTCAATGTGATGAGCTCATTCTCCAACTCATAACCCCTCATGATGTTTTACACTCCAAAAATATTGTCCAAGATTGTCCAAACTTTGCTTAGAGTTTTTGTAGATTCAACATGAAATAGGAGGTTGAGAGACATTGATAGGCATAGGAACCCATAGGCCTTATCACACTTATTTTAACTGTTAACATTTTTTGCATTTGTAGATGGCTCAATTTCCTCACCCATAGTAATCTGATAGAGTCCTTTACCTCTCAAAGAGAGCTATATTTTAGACTTCCATTTGAGATAATTAAATGGCGTGAGCGGTTTAATGTTTAGATCTATTAGTGTAGATTAGAATGAAACAAATTTTTAGAATTGAAATGAAAGCCAAAAATAGAAATCACATAGTAAAAATACCCCCTAAACTATCAAGAATACCCCGATAAAGTTACAATGCACACACACTCAGTCTTAGATGTTGGGCATAGTCGAGAATTCATCTATGAGCAATCATTGTGAGAAATAATGAGAGGGACATTGGGCACTACTGATAATGCATCCAAGAGGAAAGGTACAAAGGTTTAAAGAGAGTTTTAATCTATTACACCATGTGAGAAATGGATGTTATAAAAGTCCTTAAAAATGTCACTAATGTGTATATCTTGAAAAAATATACACTTTTTAAAAAAATGGCACCCAAAAAGGAGCTACAGATTGAATGTTATAGCACTTACTAGTTCTTACTCCCACATTCTTCTGGACCTTTTCCAAACATGGAATTTATTTTCAGCATTGTGTTTTTTCAACCAAAAATCCAAAGGTTACTCTATTTCTTCATTACCTTTCACCTAAAATTTTATTCCCTCCTAAATGTCATGCGAGGTTTCACAACTGCTTTACTTAAGGATTTTGAAACCGCTTTACTTTAGACTTTTAATGCAGTAAGACTACTCCAAAATCTTGATTAGATCTTGCAATGTTGATCAAGATTTGTCAACTAATTTACTACTACCGAAGCTTAGTGATGCCACTACTAAATCCTAATTACTTTAAAGTAGTTGAGGTTGAGAAGCTTGATGACTTTATGTAGTGTATTTCAAGTTACTTAGGTTGTTTTACTTACTTCATGAGTTTGAAGTAGAGTAACTCAAAAAACTTGATTTGGTATATGATCAAATTGTTGGGGTTGAGAAGATTGATTACTTTCAGTTGTGGCATTGGAGAATCCTGATTACTTCCAAGTAGTGTAATTCAGGTTTCTTGGATTACTTTACTTAACTTCATAAAAATGAAGCGAAGTAATGTTGAAAGCTCGAATAGGTCTAACAGAGAAGTTGTAGTGCTTATAAAACTTGATTTGGTCTGAAATCAAGTAATGGCCCTTCAAGAAATTGATTTGGTCTACATGTTTGTTTTTGAGGTTTGCAGGATTGATTACTTCATCCGTATGAATATCTGATTATATGGAAGAAATTGATTTTTTTAAAAATCTATTAACTTTCTCAAAAATATAAGAAAAACCCATTTTAGATCTCAAAAAACCCATAAAATATATACAAATGGATTTTTCATCAAAGGCATTTTGACATGACTTTAGAGGTAGATCAATAAAATTCCTCTAAGGTCAAAAAATGGTGGCCAAGATAGAAGAAAAATCAGCAAGGTGAATGCATAGAGGATCTTACTAGGGAGTCTAATGCATGAGGCTGTTAGGAAGGCTCTGATACCATGAAAGAGTGTGCCAAGATATCTAAAAAGATTTCATGCAATCAATGTTGAATCCTATGAGGTAGTGTGAGAGCTCCAAAATTCCAAGAGAAGGAAAATAATGCATTATCTAATTATTGCAAAAAGTGAATGAGTTGATTGATTGAGAAATTCTTCATAACCCTACAAAAACAAAAAGTGGGGTACATATAGGTAAAATTAGGAAAATATGAGGAATCCCCTAATTTTCCTAATTAACTTATTAAAATTAAATATAATTAGCCTATGGAACCTTTATAAATAACCTAATGAAGCTTAAATAACATAGAATGGCCATACGACCGTGTAGGCAAAACCTAGTGGGAAAAATGCACTATACTAATAAGACATTGTCACAGGTTTAATGCATCTTGACTAAGCTCAATAGAGTTTGAGCTAGGGTAAATTATACATATGTCATACTTGGTCAGTGCTAGGTCTACACCATCCCTTAATGGTTTTAAATAAATTCCCTAGTGCATTTAGATATTTTCTAAGCTATACATTCATCACTACAGGCATGACATCTTAAAACATCTTAAAACCACATCATCACTAATGGATACATGTGACCATTTCAAGTTTATTGAGCTCAAAACCACATCTTATATAAAACAAAATGTGTACCCAACTTGACCAAAATATTTAAGAAAAACATGTACATACCTTGTACCCATCATCCTACTTTCATATCTTACCATCCCATTTACATAGTAAATTATAAAACTCTATACTATTGATAATAACTAAGTGTTGTCTATCTTGTTTTTGAGATTGAAATTATTTCATCCATGGTCCCCATGTTAAAGACACACTCTTCAGATGACATGGGAATGGATGGAGTGGTTGATGGATGTCCTATGTGTGATGGAAGGGTAGATGAAGGAGGTGCACAGAATGGAGGATTAACAATATTTTCACAAGAGATCTCAATTTTAGGCAAAATTTGAATAATGTATTTGATTACATTAGGGGAATCAAGTGAATAATTGTAACAATAGAAGATTCTTGTTAGACTTTCAATTGGGACCTCAAAATGCACCTATTGAATTAAATGCACTAAGTGACCTTGGAGGAAACTTAAGGGACTTTATTCAACACATTTTAGGAATGTTTTTGGGAAAATCAAATGCATGATTCATAGGTATTTGGATCTATTGAATATCATTCTTGAAATAGATATCCAGGAGATGCACTGTTATACCAAGGGCTCAATTTTTATTTCTACTTACACAAGATTATCTATACTACATAGTCCAATTCAATGGGTTTTCCACTTAAACAAATTAGTTTAAAATTTATAAATAAAGGGGTATAGTCAAATATATCAAAGAAACAACAAAAGGGTAAGATAGGATTCTAGGCAAGTAGGATAATATCAATAAGAAACACAAAATTTAAGGGCAAGTAGGATTTTAGGCAAGTAAGGTGGTAAGGTATATCCTTGCCCTACTAGGGGAAAGGTCCTAATAGTTATGCATGTTTCAATTGTTGAACAAGGCTTTTATTAACATGTGTTCTATTGACAAAACATATTGGTGTAGATAAATATTAAAGAGCACCAAAATTTGAACATGTAATATCAAATACTTGTTCAACATTTATTCTATAAAATTAAAAGTAATCAATCACATCTTCACAAGTAAAAGTCAAGTATTGATACTCTAATGCACAATGATTGGTACTCTAGAGGTTAAGTTTGAGTCATAGGTTTAGAAAATGCATTTTATGACATTTCATGATAAAATTAGTTATATTGTAAAATGTGTTAGACCTTGAAACCTTAGTTATAAGTAGTTAAGATAGAATATTGAAACGGGTAATTTTTTTGAATTCTAATGTGATGTTATGGCACCTTAATTCACTATCCAAATCTAATAGGACCTTTCCCTTATAAGAAACATGAAATTTGACATTTCCCCTATAAGGATGCATGGATAATAGGACCTTTCCCTTATAACAAACATAATTTTTGTTTGTTTTGTGTTATTTTAAAGTAACTTATATACATTGTATATTGTGTTATATAATGTATACGCATTTCATATTGTATTATATAACATGTACACATTATTTTAATTTGAATTTAAAACCAAGCCTTTAGGCTTGGAAATGATTTTGATTTTTGAGCCAAAGGCTTGTGACTGTGCATCTACAATTGAGACTAAGAGTTTTAAGAAAAACCAACAAATTTTAACTTTAATCATCAAATAAACTATGGATTTCAACATCAAAATTCAAAAAATTATTATCGTTATGATGAGCATGTTGTCCTCTTTCTAAATATACATTTTTTATAAATTTTAGGCTATTTTAAGGGTTCAAACTATATTTATTTCTAACAACACATTTTTTAGAAAGAAGAGAACATCTATATTTATTTTTAACAACACATTATTTAGGCCACTACATGTCACACCCATACATGCATATTCATGTTTATCTAATTTGTTTTGTATTGATCCTAGTACATAACAAATTATATCGTAAAAAACTAGGCCTAATTATACACACATTAAAAAAAATCAAATTTCATTTTTTTGAGGTAGTTAGGGTGGGCTGCACAACTAATTATCCATTTTTTATCAGTTTTTAGGATATACTTAATTGAAAAATTAATTTAAAAAAAATATTAATAAAAAAATATTAAAAAAATTTATGAACAGACTAGAATATCTTATCGAAATATTTATTGAAGGGTTTCTAACAATATTTAATGATGCTCAAAAAATGGTGGGCTGCATGGCCATCTATCTACTATGTTTTCTTAAGAATAAATAGGAGGTCCTATTCAAATTTTAGATGTTTGACCTATTTATACTTAAAACATTTTCAAAAAAAATAGTTTTTTTGGAAACTAGACTTGAAATTCTATAATTCATGTTTTTATATCATCTTCAAATTTTGAGTGTAGCCATCTCTGCTTATCTACAAAAGTTCACATTTCTAAAACTTTAGAAAAATCATGTCCACAGGTAGGCCCTTTTTTGTCCCCCAAATGTGTGCACTTACCCTAGTATAAAATAATAATTTATAAGAATAATAAATTATTTTACCAATAAGAGATATTAAAACAATTTCAACACCACTACCATGTTGTGAATAAATTCCATCAAAGAATAAAGACCATATAGTATCTCTAGAAAATACTATATCTTACTATTTTTACATGTTCATCTAATGTCAACATCTCATAAATACCAATTCCAATTTGTACATAATAAATGTTATGTGTTATGGACTCTAAGAATACTATTCCATTCCTCTCTATGTATACATATAATTTTTTTCAATAGGAATCCATGTTGTATCCTTACCTAAAAAAGTGCCAGTTGATTTAGACCAATCTATGCCTAATAGCATAGTGTAATTAGAAAAGATAATTAAAATATGAATATTAGACATACATATAATTATTTCATCTTCGGATATCTTGATAACAATATAATTAAATTTACCATAGCTCCTGGTTTGATGAGAGTCAAAGTTAATAAATTTTTTGTTATTAGTTTCATAAGATATGCCTAATCAATCAACAATAAATTTAGGCATTATGTTTTTAAAACCTCCTGTATCAAGGATATAATTATGAATAAATTTATTAGTGATTTTAATCGATACTTAAAATGGAGGAATATAATCATAATGAGGATCAATATATTGAGAAAAATTAGAAATTTGTTCATTATTACTAGATTCATTTTTACATCCTATTACATTTTTTGGATTTAGAATTTTAATTGCATCATTTATCTTATCAAGTTGTCTAGGTAAACTAACATCTTATAATAAATAAAAATCAACTTTGATTGTATCCAAATAATCAATAATGTTATAATCACCAACATTAGGTTGATGAATATAAGTATAATTTTATGCTCATAAAGAGGATACTGAGTATTATTGATTCCAGTAAACGAAGGGTTATTCCACTAAGAATTTAAAATAACACCATATGAAGTAGTAATAGTATGCATAGTTTACCTTTGTCTTGCATATATGGTTTGGAAGAAGAATTTTTATTGTTAACTACATTAAAATTATCTTTTAGGGCAGATTTTAATCCCTTTGCCTTGTTTGCATAGTATAAACATTAACAGTTTAATGTTATTCGCAACTCATTAGAACCACACATGTTTATATTTTAATCCAAGTCAATGATAATAATATCCTTTTCATAGATGATTTTTCTATATTTTTGAATAGTTATACAAGTATTACGGCCATAATCTAATTGAAAAACATTACAATAATGAACTTTTTCTTCATTTTTAATTTTTTGAGGATTGTATGTCTTACCTAATATAGAAGGATTGCCATTTATTTGTCACTTGATGGTGACAAACTCATTGCTAAGATTATGACTGATTTTTTAATTTCTTGTATTATCATAATTTAAACCTGTGAAAGATTTATCTTTAAAACTAACACATTTTAATTTATTTTCATACTCTATGTAAAAATTAATAGTTTCATCATAATCTGATATATTGATGCAAGAGCATCAGTACAAACATGTAAATATATAAATTAATACTTAGTCAGGAGTTAAATCCATATTTTTATGGTTTTATTAATGTCTTATAAAGGAGCTTAAAGTGTGGTAAATATATGTTATTCACTCATCAACATGTTTGAAAATATTAAAACTATGTTATTCACTTTTGTAAGTCATAATCCAACGTAATAATAAAGATAATGTTAGTACGAGTCAAGAAATAAGGAGAACAAGTCAAACAAGTTTAGAAGATCAGTTATGAGTTGATAATGTTTAAAACAAGAGAATATGAACTAAATAAAGCAATAGAACAAGTATAATATTGAATAATCTATTATGACTAAATAAGAAGATTCATAGAATAGGGTGGAAGGATATTTGTAGTAAATAACAGAAGATTAAAAGGAGCAATGTAATGGTCATCTTGGTCAATAAAGAGATCCATATTCTATTATAATAGCATGATTTTAGGGGTTGAACCATGAATATAGGATGATTTAAACCACAAAGAGTCCTCAGATTTGTGTCCACAAGTAAGTTCATGTGATAACATCTATATGCATTAATTTTAAATGTTTGGATTATCATACAAGAAGAAAAAGATCTGCTAATAGTGAATTGGTGATATGGTTTATTCATAAAGTATACATAGTTTATTTATATTAATAGAGGTATATCCTTTGAGATATGTGAATAAAAAAAGTTTGGATTGATTGGCTGAAATAGTCTTGTTCAAATGATCGTAGATCTCTTATTTTGGATGATAAACCATTAAGAAGGATTGAATATATTTGAATGCCCAATTGGAGACATTTTATGGTAAGAGGCAAACTGGGAGTAAATTCATGCTAAATAGATGTTTTTATTGGTGTTTTAAATCCAAATATATAATTTCTAAGGTCCATATCCTACACATAATTATATAAATTATGTCTAGATTTTGTTAACGGATAATATAATGTGAGTAGCACAATCTGAAATCAGAGAGGAATTTATGTATTTTCTAATATTTATGAGTAAAAGAAAGTCAAATAGATATCGATCTAGTTTAAAGGACCATTATTTGAGAATTTAGAATAGTTCCATCAATCCATTATAATTATTATGATGATTAGATTGGTGTAATATTGTGAGAGTAGTCAGAAAAAAAGATAAGACCTCTTGGGCTATATCTGTAGAATTGTAAGGACATTTGAATAAAAATAAAGTCATGCCTTAATATTTTCCAAGTCTTCTTAGATACGTAAGTCATGCTAGTGATTATATTTGATCATAATTAATGCTTTTGTGATAGTGGAGAACTTGCAAATCTAAGAAACTAGGTTTGAGCTAGGAATGCTCGAGTTATCATGTTTCTCAACAATCAAAGCCCATCAGAGTTGAATTGTTTCATAATATGATCTTGTAATATCAAATAAAAACTAAAGCCATATTAGATGGTTAGATATGAATGGACATCCTTAAATGATTGTCTATTGTTCTAGTAAGTTAGGATTTGAAAATATTTAAGGGCAATCATATGTTTAACTTAATGGTTTCAATTTTCAAGGTATAGATCATATAAGACTTGAATTAGATTAAAAATGGTAACTAGTGTGGATGGAATTGAAATTGATTATGGATCGATCTTGTCAACAAGTTTTATGCAATAACAATAAGGATATTTACTATTCCTATCTCTAAATTATTTTAAATAGTGCAATTTCAAATTGATCTTGTGAGAGATCAATATAAAATCAAGATGGCTAAGATCATGTTGTCTGACCAAGGTTGCATCCAATTTTGTTTGTAAACTTGATTTGATATGTATAATACTGACTGTTAATAAATGTTATGTGAAATCAAAGGTTTACATAGAAAATAAAAACCTTGAATCAAATTGGGAGATTACATGAGGAAAATTGAATTGGATGGATAAATCTAAAAAGACAATGATTAATGTAAGTTGAAACTATTAAGATTAAAAATGAGATATATCAACACCGGTTTATATGAAATTATACGTACAAGCCAGTGGTAGTGAATCATGCACAAATCAAGCCTAGTGTTATATTGATTGCTTAATAATTATTGCTGAAATTAATAAGATTGCCATCATATATCTTTGTATTCTAAATCCATTTTATATTTTAAATGAAAAGTGCTAAAAAAATATAATCTAGATAATTTTTTAGATGGTCTAACATCATGAGCAATCTTTTGATGCAACTTAGTAAATCTAGTTATACAATGGTAAATTATCTCACTTGGATCAATAGAAATATTAACAAGTTTATTGACCAACTCCAAATATTAATTAGTCTTTCCAAAAAAATTTCTAACCAATTTTATATCTTTTCAAGTACTAAAAACACTAGTAGGAAGGCTAATGAAAGTCTAATATGCATTACCTTCAAAAGTTTATGAAATGACTCTAAGAGAATTTTTTTATGAACAATACCAAGAGTAACAAAAAATAATTTGAAAGAATCTAAATGATCTTCCAAAGACTCACCAAGACTTCCTAAGAATTTAGTAACATTAAGTGACCCTTTAAGCAAAGGTAATTTACTAAGATGAGTACCAATATTAATAATATTTATATGAATCCAAGAATTTAATGGAGGCTAGTCATTATCTACATCAAAATTCACTTCATTATCAATGACTTCTGCTTGATTTCTATTGTTATACAGACCTAAAATCTAGTCTCAAACTCTATATTCCATAAGTTCTTCTATTGGAATTTCTAGTAGGTTCTACTACTTGAATATGTTGATTTAAATTTGTAATTGCATTAGAGTTAGTAAGGGCAATAAAATCATTGGAAGGAAAATATTCAGAAATAAAAAGAGTTCTAAGTTGAGGATTAATAATCAAAATTTGCTCCTATTCTCATTGAATGTGATGTTTTTTTTTTCTAAATATAAAACTGAGTTTGATGGCTAAGATTAATGTACCAATCTAGTTTGAACACTATTTTATCCTCTTCTTTGGCTATAACTTCAAGAATGTGATGCAAATCATAAGTTCTATCATGCTAAGAAAAATAAATAAGATTAGAAGTAATATCTACTTGATCCTCAACAATATCAATTTTAAGTTAGATAATATAAAGGGGACCACCAATGGTCATGGGTAAGAAAGATTGAAACAAACAAAAAATATTTATAGAATAAAATAAAAATAGAAAAATAAAGATAAGATTTTTGAAAAAATCCTTAATAGAGTCACCAAATTTGTTGAAGGTGAAAAAAGTTATGTCAATGAATTAACATTTTTGCCTATCATGAAGGTCAATATGAAATCAAATCAATTTAATTGTAGGGTGTCTAAGGAACAAAAATTGGTCCAAATATACATAGAGGGTTTTTTTTAATAATTCTAAAAATAAGTTAGCAAATCAAATATTGAATTATGCATCATTATATTTCATAAATCAAATACTAATTCACTAATAAAATCAAAATCAAATTAGAAATATATAATGTAACCTATTCAATAGAGTAAAGTCTATAAAATAAGCAATATCTTGAAGGAAAGATCTTTGATCTATATATTTGTTTAATCAATTTCTCTCTCTTATCAATCACTTAATGCCATAAGATCAAAAACAAGATAAAAGAAAAGAAAAAAAAGAAACTAAACAAATAGAAGAAATGAAAGCGAAAACTAAACAAGAAAATAAAAATTAAAACTATCATACTCAATTAACACTATCAACTAAAGACAAAATTAAATAAAGAAATAAGAAATAACTAAGAACAATATCTGCGATGATCTAATCAACTTATATCTAAAATAATATTAAAAAAACAAGAAAGGAAAGTAAAAAGCAGACCTATATGAAATATAATAACTAAAAGTACACTAAGAATGGTGAATAAATACAAAAATTAATATAGAAGACTAAGTAAGAAATAAGCAGTAATAATTAATACTATAAAGATTAACAAATGCAAATAAGAATATGAAGAAAATAGAAATGAAACTATAATCTGAATAGAAAACTAATTAAATAGAAAGATAAATAATTAAAGATTAACAAAATGTTAAAAATAATAAATCTATAATAAAAATCAAAGTCTAACTATAACAATAATAAATAAAAATCTAACTAAAAATAAAATAAATTTATGAGAGTTGGAATAAGAATCAATTTAAAAGTGTAAAAGAGATAACTTTATTGAGAAATAAATGAAATGAGTCTGATTATGTAAACACATTTTTCAAATTATAATCAATTGATTAATAATTTATTACAAACTTTGAGGTATTCATCATCATTCAAGTCAAGTACAGAAAGTTCTATGTATATGGCTACACATCTGAAATTATAAAATGATGTTAATTCTTGATAATATTTAGATAATCAATTATGAATAAATCAATAAACTTATATATACTTGACTTATTCAACCAAATTATTTCATCATCAAGTAATGTATTGTTTAATCTATCTATAATTGATTATTCGTTCTCAAAGATGCTTGCACATAAGAAAAAAAAATGATTTTTTTTTAAAACTTAGAAGACTTCTTGATACCTATGTTTCTCCCTTCGTTATGTGTCTTCAATCTCTTTATAAAATAACTCCCATTGAGGTAGTTATGAATAAAGTTACAATTAATTTTAGTTAGTTGTATTTAGATTTAATAAAACTTTAAAAGTCAATTAATTTAATTTATAAGTTTATAAAGTTACAACTTTATAATTTAAATTTAATAAAGTCTAAGAGATTAAATAATAAATTAGAGAAATTAAAAATTGAAATGGGTGGGGGTCTTTTTTATTATTCAGACATTAACTCAAATAGTAATTTATCTAAGTATAAACTACATAATCAATAAATACTAACATTTAAAATAATTTAAGACTCTTAACACTAATATTCCATAAATAGATGATGAGATGTAGAAGGCTTGGTAAAGTGGGTTGGTTGTGTCTAGCTCCACCTAGGTTCAAATTTTACAGTTCATGTGTAATCTAGATGTGGTTGTTTGAGTTGGTTTAGTCGTTTTAGTGATTGGTGGTGATCATTTGTGTTGGTTTAATGGTTTTTAGGGAGTAAACCCTATTATTGTGTCCCAGATTAGGTTTGTAGTTCTAGTCAAAAGGGACTATATATATATATATATATATATATATACATACACTAATGATCAAACTTAAGTATAATAAAATGTAACATGCTGATTTTATGTTCTGATAAAGAAAAGTTACTACTGTTATGTAAAATTAAACATATCACCAAAAATTATCTATCTAAAAACTCAAAAATATAAACTAAAAAAAAAAATGTACTAATGTATCAATAGAAAACTTATCAAATGAAAAACCAAATCACTCAGAAGATTTCATTGCTAGAAACCAAATCAATAAATGGAGCACCCTTATTTGTTTGGTACTCAATGTACTCCATTGAAGTGGTAGGTAACTCAAATAGATTCATACCTCCCTAGCCATCATCAACCTCTAGCTTAAACTTATTCATCACACGGGTCACTAAGGTTTGATTTATAGGGTTGGTAACACTTATTATTGAAAGAGGTAGGTTTATTAGGTATATGTGAACAATGCTTAGTAATCAGGGCCAAAAATTTATTTGGATCAAAATTAGGATTCAGTCTAGGGATATTTTTAGGCTAAGTTGGAAAAGGAACATTATGTGGAATAGATTTAATGGTAATGTGCATCTAGTGGGAAGATTCACTCAGAGTACCTTACCCATAAGAATGAGATATCTAAGGGGATATCCTAAAACCTCTAAACATACCACAAAAATTCAATGAAGATGAAATAATATGATCAAGATTATACAGTCACATATCTAAAAATATCAACATTTATTTATTCATTCACAATAAATTGAAAACTACCAAAATATCTAAAAATTGCAAAACCATCTGAAGTATGCCATTACTTATAAGTTTCAATTAAATAACTGAATGCAAATTTTAGGTCAAAGTGAAATCTAACATTAAATCTAAATTTTGATTATAGTTCTAAAATCATGCTAATATCATCATAATATTCAATAAAAAACTAAGGTTGTTCACTATAGTAAACAAAAACCTTGACCATTGAAATATCAATGATCACATATTACATAGATTTCCACATGTAACTTTAACAACTTATCAAATATATAAAAAGTTGTCTTGAATTTGAATACCAAAACTCTTATGCAGTTCATATGAGTTACAATAGAATTATCAAGTCCTTAAAATCTTATAACTTATATCACTATATGAATTCAAAATAATCATTTGTGTATAAACAACCAAAACCTTGCATCATAGAACTACCACCTTGAATTTTATTTACACATAAAATATGAAAAGATACCCAACATTTTGATAATTTTATTAATCTTATTTGATTCTCAAAACAAATTGAAAGTATAAATCATTGAACTATTTTCATAGGAACCTTTGATACTCATTATGTCAAATGACTACAAGGAATTTATTAAATGCATATAAAATATCTACTATATGGATTTCAAAACAACCACTTCAAGTTTGTAACAATTATTTTCATATATCAACAAACCCAGAATCATATTTTATGTCTAATGAACACATTGAGCTAAAATACATGCAAGTGTATAATTATAAAAGTGCATATGAGATATTGTTCACCCAAGTGATTTCCAACAAGACCAAACAATATATTTTCATTGAATACACTTCAAAATACCTTATACCTAACAACCATGTGTTTATAAATTTCACCCAAAGCATTCAAATTTCATGCTCATAATTTTATTAAAAATAAGCAACTGAGACCTTAAAAAGACCAAATAGTAATTAACTATACAAGTGCATGCAAATTGTATCACAGATTTCACTATTTATTAGTCAAATATATACAAATCAACATATTTATATACTAAATAAACTGACTACATATCTTTCAAAATGGCCACATACCATATTTCTAATGCATGTAAATGTGCTTACAAAAATATTATACATCAAAAACCTTGAGCATGTAAACTATTCCTTTATGAAAAACAAAATAAACTGAATTACTTGCATACCAAAAGGCAATAAATAAGCTTGAATGTATAAAAAATATCATTATGTGACTCAAAATCTATGCAACATAGTGATATTTCACACAGTCTACTTGAAAATTTTGAAAATGACTTCAAAAAATGATCCATAATCACATTAATCAATGTAATATCTGAGTAAGGACAAAAAATAAATAAGTTTGACCTTATCAAACAAAATATGCAACATAGTGATCATACTAGTTGTTTTAAACAAGTAGATCACATCAAATCATGTATATTACTTAGATAGTGAAACCTTCAAATATATTTTTAATAAAATATATCGTACAAGCTCAAAAACAAAAAATGTGAGGTAAAGATCCATTTCCAAGACTAAAAAACAATTTGATGTAATATTTTTAGATATTTATTCATATAACCCACCATACACACAAATGAGTATATCATTGGATAAAAAAACAATAAGCAATATTCAACTATCATGACTATGTATACTACCCAATAGAAACAAACAATCTCAATCCTTTTCATCCTTATCAATTTATGTGAAAATTTCATATTATCTATGCTATTTATTTCAACATCCATTTAGCAAGCATGTAAAGATTTCCATTCCATAAGAGTTTGATAATGGATGAAAACAAGAAAGCAAAATATATTCATGGACTAGAAATAATATTCCATACATTAACAAGTTTCAAGCTTTGTAAAGACATAAAAAACCTAGAGTTGAATGTCCTCGCCAATCAACATTTTTTTTGTCAAGATCCACTTCTGCCAACTAGCTTTCCAAATGATGTAAGAAAAACTAAAATGAAGACCTTTTATTTTAAGGTGGTTACCATAATTACATATTAAATTAATTTAGGTGATTTGCCACTATATTAATGGAAAGTTCTGTCATTACCAAATAAGTAAAGGTTTTCCAAAAAAAATCACAAGCAAAATATATTTATTAGGATCTTTAGATATCTTACATATTTACCATTGAAACTCCAAACTTGAGGTAAGGAATAACTATTAACTCACCACCAATAAATACTATTGATAAAATCCAATATTACTTAGTTGAAGCTATATGATCATTGAATGCCTTTACTACATCTTTGTATGAATCAAATTTTGGGGCCAAGGATCAATATCTAGACATATATTAAACCCCAAAGTTTTAAAATGAATTGAAACCCTTAGTCTTATGCAACAAGACATATATTTATAAACTTATATCCATGTAACAAACCATCAACCTTGAAATATATACATACCATATATTATCAATGGCTAGAAAATTAATGAACTCAATGTTTATAATTTATGCTAAGGCCTATCTCATGCTAATGATGTTTGATGATCATAACCAATGAATCAAAATGAACATAGTAACCACCAAATCTCTTGATAATGAAACATGTTACCTTGAATATTTACAAAATATTTTGATGGTGCCAATAAAAATATGATAGAGTCATGAATATGTAATTTACATGAAATATTTTAGCTAGAGAAGCAAAATGACATACAAATTTAATTGTACCTATTCTTATTTATTACCATGAATCATTATGTTCAAGAAAAAACAAACCTTGTGGTTAGGGCTGAAGGAAACTATCATTGGGTCACAAACCAAACAATATGTAATTAAAATATTAATCCTATGAAATTTATACCAACCAATCATATTACAAATACATTAAAGACTACTACCAAGGTGAACTCAATACAACTCTATTTTAATCTTTACCTTATTCCTGTCATTAGGATAATGTTTTGTTTATCCATTTTTTTAAAAAACTATGAAAAATTGATTGTTTATATAAAATGATTGAATTTAGGGTTATAACAATCAAAAGTCCACATATATTAAACTACAAATAGGTGAAACCATAGTGACTTTCTGAATGAGACATATACTTAAATGGTCCATCTTATGCTACATAGTACCTTAGATTAGTGTTCCGAGTAATAAAATCATTTCAATATAGTAATATCTCATATTCACATACACATATACAAATGACACTTCAAACTACTGCAAACATGTTGGCCCCCACCATCATATTTAAACATTAAGAAAAATGTCACCATATGGTAGGACTAATCATGTTAATAATTTATGAAAAAGGGGTACTAAAAATAGGTATAAAAGTGTCTACATTTATTTGCATATGGATATTAAACTTATGAATGTGGAATATATTAAAATATTCATATATTTTGTCATTTGGTTTCTCTTCTAAAGGTTCCCATGAAGATATATTTAATGGGTCACTATAGCACATACTATATCTAATAAATATGACAATGTGTAAAATTTACCATCTGGTCTATGTTGAACAAGTCTTTGATGTTTTAAATCAAACTTTATAACTTATCCAAGTGTAGGGATGTCCTTGACATCTAAGATCATAGATAAGAGTGGGACCCATACCTTATTTACATAAGTATTTGAGAGATCCCCATGAAGTTTGTTTATCAGGGCCATTGTAATTATGACCCCTAACTTGAATTGTGAGATGGGTGTAAGGTTGACCTTCTTTTGACAAAATTATCTCGGTCAATTGCCTAGTATTTCAAAATTTCCCTAACTTCATTATCTTTATACCATTCAATAACTACTTGATGATTTTAGAGTGTGTTTGACATAGGCAATCTATAGTATTTCTAAAAAGTAATACCAATTATAAAGTCCACTAGTACTTGAATATTTATTTTATGAAAAATATAATTCATACACATACCATAAATGAAAAAATTATAGTGGACATATATAGATGAATACCTTTGGTTTGGCTGATGCTTTGTGTAGTTCAAATATTTTTATAGAGAGCAAGTTATCTATGTATTCTCCATCTTGAAGAGATAGGTCATCTTCATCACTATATATTCAAATTAATTTGATCTCTCCATATATGGATGAGTAGTGCAATAAATTATTTCCTAGTGCATTTGGTTCAAATTCATTATCTTTTAACTCCTATTTGGTGCCAAATCATAAGAGTGATGGATCAATGTCGTACTCTTTAACAACCATTGTAATAGCTTGTTGAGCTCTGTATTTGATTTTGAAAATTAAGGTTGAGGAAATTGAAAGCTCTAAATTTTAATTCATAGGTTTAAAATTCATAAATGTTACTGAATTTGATTTGGGGTAAATCATATAGACTAGTATAAGTGTGGAATTAATTTCTATGGTCTCTTGTTTGTGAGAATTAATTCTAGTGCAATGGTCCATGTTAACCATTTTTCAATTTATAATTTGATTTTACAATGTATGATTTCATGGGTTTTTATTTAACACATGATACCTTGTCACAAATTATAGGAACTTAGTCATTTTCATTATATTTAATATGCCTATTAGCCTTTATAGTTGTCGCTATATCACTTAGTTGCAATATATTTTTATTTATATTTGCAACTAATTATGTGAGTAATAATACATGTTCTCTTATTAATTTAGGATCAATTGGATTATAAGCACATGGGGTTCGTGTCATTATTATCTTTCAACATTATTTTTGATTATGTTTGGAGGAATATGCATAAGTATGCTAGTTTATTTGTTGATATGAAATTCTATTTATCTCTAACCCTGTAAGTGTATGGAGCAACAAGGTGATGAAACAAGGTCTGACAAATGAAAGTTTATTATTTTGGGAAGGATGTGGTGACATTTATGAGTGACATGTGGATGATAACTATGTAGAGGATGACATGTGGTAGTGTGTCACTTAGTCACATAGTTTTATCTTCTTAGTTTGTTATCTTTGGTCTTAGCTCTAACATGTTGTGAGATGATGACATGTGGTATGATGTCATGAAATGTAATAGTTATAGTGTTGGGAGATTAGCCTTGAATATAATTATGAGTTAGAGAGAGATTATGACACATGGTGTGATATCACATAGTCATAATAAATAGTGACTTAGAGCATTGAGCAAAGGCGTGCAGAGCTACAATATAGATAAACTTGGCATGATTTTTGTCAATCACATAGTCGTGAGTCCAAATCACTTAGCATAATTTTCCAAATACCTATGATGGAGTGATAGATAAACACATGGAAAAATAATATGTAGTCAAGTAGTTACAAGCCTTTGAAACTTTAAAACTATGATCTTTTTATCGAGATGGTATGAAAACAAGGCATGTGGAACAATCTCATAATTTTAATATGCCATAGGTGTGCAAATTAAAGTATTACATCTTAATGCAAATGAAAATTAAAAGGGTATGAGTACCTATTTTTATATGAGTAATTATATTATTTAGAGCTCAAAAAGAAATTGGTCATCATTTGAATTTGAGTGAAGAAGTGACATTTGGAAAATTTGAAACTAATTTGTAAAGTAAAACTAAACTATAAAACAACATGATAGACTTAGTAATAAATATGTTAGCTTGTTTCGTCGAGTAAATAAATTTAAAATTTTGATTAAATTTAGTCATGATTTTAAACCAAAATTTATGAAATAAAAAAATGATTATTTAAACTTAATCTTATGCATCTTCTAGTCCTAAAGTCATTTTATTCTAGATACAGACTAAATATAGGATTTTAAAAATCAAATGGGTCCCTATGTGAAAATTTGAAAATGGGGGCATGTTTGTCATAACACCTATATAATTGATCCAGAGAATATACATTATCCATGTAGAATAATATGAAAAAGGTAATTGCATTAGTTGTGTTAACCAATAATGTTCATTCAAATTGGTCATGATTAGTGTGCATTATTAAGAAAAAATTAAAAACCCTAAAGCTGAAATATGAAATCACATAAAGATGAATCCCTAAGGGAAAAACTAAGGTTTTTCATTGTTCGATATGTGTGTGGGTTCACCAATATGTTTTACCTTAATTTAAATTAATAATATTTATTACTCTAATTAAGATATAACTTTAGAATGTAATTTAGATTAGTAGATATGACATTCAATAATATATCTAAATGTAAATGATTGACAATTTACTCTTTTGATTTGATAATAAAATATGCTAAATATATAAATTAATAAAGAGGTTATGACACTTAACTTTTCTAGTTGACTATCTAACTATGATAGTATCTAGAAGTAGAAATCAAGGATAAGCACACCTATGGTTAGCACAGTTCAGGGACTAATTTTGTGCCTACATTGAGTCAATTTCATAGGATTGGGTTAGTATCATTAGTCAATAATAACATACTAGTCAGTATCAATCTACATATAAGTGTGTAATAGTGATTATATGGTCACCTCTTACTATCTTTGCTTCTTTTATGTTTTCAATCTTGTACCTTGATGATATATGAAGATCGAGAAATCAACCTCCTTTTCCTTAAAATGATAGATTTAATTGTGAAGGATATAAACCTAAAATAATGGGAGAGGTGTAATGGGTGGAGCTAACCCCAATCTCCCCCACCCGATGATTTCCTTCCACCTACATATCTAATACTCCAAGGAGGAAAATCAAGCCACCGTAATTCTCCCACTTAGTGTGATTGTGAAATTGTGTTCCTTCACTATGCATGTACAGTTAATGATTGACTTTATTAATTGAAAATTCTTGCTTTGGATTGGATTTTTAGTGCTTTAGACTTGGCTTGTGACTGATCCTAGTGATAGGTGTGAAAATTAAGAAGAATAGGGTATATTTTCTCAATTTGTAATAATGTATAGATGTATAATAGATAAGTACAAGTCCATTTTGAATGAGACCTTGATTTGTATATATATGGACACATTTTAATAATTCATCATTCCATTGACATGATATAATAATGGACCAACCATAAGGATGGGTTTTATTTAAAAAATAATTGTTTATGGGAGTAGGTTAGTTCTGACTAGTGTGGGTTGGTATTGACTGGGGATAATGACTGTAACTCTCTAAACTGACTCATGTATAGGTGGACTAAGATGAGAGTCTAGAGATGTTTATGTATAATATTTAATAGGTTTTAAAAATATAATGAGGTTTTTATAAGTGTATAAAAACAAAATGTAAGGGTTGAATCATAAAATAACATGCAAATGTGAGAGGACAATGACTTATGACCTTGTTTGAATGCTCAATTAATGTGTGGTAAATGTGTGTCAGGCTTGCCATTATCAAGCACCAAAGACTATATTTTAGTACCTATTGAGAGAAACATATATTCATTATTATATGGTGTAGAAGTAGTCCTCCCGCTTGATAAATAATTTCTTTTATTATATTTTCACTTAAACATAATTATTGATGATGATTAGTATAAACAAAAATGATTACACTAATTATAAGTGCTTGATGATGACACATATGTTATCTTGATAATATTTGAGTTTATCAAAATTGTATAAATAAATATCATATCTAAAATATTAATCCATGAGAATTTCACATTAGATATTTGTAGTAAAATAAAATCAAAAGAATAAAAATGTAGATAAATAACATAAGGGAAAATTAAAATCAAATTGGTCAAGTCCATTTATCATTACATATAAACTTGGTATAGATGCTTATCACCTCAAAATTATAGGAAATAAATTTAATAATATAATAAACATCATACACATATGAAAATTATACACATGTGACTTAGCTTTGCCTATGTAGGCATTGTGCTTGAATTTGGGATTATCAATACATATTTACTGTATCATAGTCTTTTACATATCTTTATTTTTATATATATCATGCTTGACATGTGGTTACCTACTAGAGATTGATTGAAATATTCCATATTCTTTATTTCACATTAGCACTTGGTTTTTATTTTCATCGACATTATTCTAGATACTTATTTCATGTTTTTTTTCTATGTTTCATTGGCCTTGCCCATTTGATTGGTGATCCTACTATTAAAAACTTGCATTATTTTTTGATAATGATAGTATATTAATGGGGCCTTAAATATAATCATGAATTGATTATTTTATGATAATTATAGTATAAGTTTCTTAGAATCCTCTTCATCTTATTCTTATAGTTTGTGAGCCTTGTTACTTTATTTTCATATGCATCTTAGTGCCTTCTTGTGTTATTCTTTAATATTTATTCTACATATATTACTAAAAAATTAAAAAACATGTATTCATACATGATCATATATATTTTTATGGGGGAATAATATCTGTAATGGTTACTTATTGATTACAATTATACACATATTTTCCCAATGGGGGCATGCTACCCATTATTTCAATCCTATGAGTTTCATTGATCAGATATTTTCCCAATAGGGACATGGTACCCATGATTTTTATCATATAACACATATTTTATCATGGAGGCATCTTACCCACATATGCTTCTTATTGACATATCATACAGATGGAGTCTATTGGACACATTTTTATTATGAGTCTACATTAATTAGTCATATTTCAGATCCTACACATATCGTGACACATGATAGGTATATTGTGACAAATGCTCCCCCATTTAATTTGGAAGTGGAGACCTTATTTTGTTAAAAAATGAGATTTGTATTTGATTAAAAAATTGTCTTATATCTAAATTTACTCTTTTAAAGTCGAGTTTACATAAAAACCTCTTTAGATTTAAATAACTATTCACACAAAAAATAATTTTTTGGTGGCCACATTCATATCCCAAGTCTAAGGTTCGCATACCACATATATATTTCTAAAAAAGTGGACCTAATCATAGATTAAACACAAATACATATTCCAATGCATATGTTAAGGTCACTTCAAAATTTATGTCATGTTTTGGGAATTTTGCTAGTCAAAAAATGCATTTTAAATGCCAAGTGTCATTTATTTAAAAGTCATATTTTCAATGATCAGATGTATTGTTTATGAAAATATGTGATCACTATGTATTATTTTATTGGGAGTATGGAAAAGTGAATAATTGGGGAAATAAAGTTAATTTGATTTTTTGATGGATCAACATATTACATTTATAAATATTAAAGAAAAAAGGGAAATTTGTGACTCTATGACTTTGTGGTTTTTATATGATCACCATGCATATTTGCTTTTATTGTAGTTTGTTTAAAATAATTCATGCACTTTGTTACTACTCATAAATATAAATGTATCATATTTTTTTTAATTACGTAGTAAAGAAGTAGATGTCAAAATTTTATAAAGTGAATTTAATTTTCCCACCATAGATTTTGCATAAGGAAATTGACAGGCCTGGAAGATTTTGGACCTCATGAATGCAAACCAATCAGTGACTACCCCATATTTCCTTTCCACTACACATAGTAAAGGACAAAAGGCGATGAAAACCTATAACCTATGCAAAGTCATTTCATATGATGTTGCCACATGGTTATAAGATATGTAAAGGAGTGAAGTCATTTGGACAAGTGTGAATGTAAAATAAAATTAATAAATATAACACATCTTTACATTGTAAAATATCATTCAAAAGTCAAAAAAGATTTATTTTCTCTATTATTACTACTTAATAAAAACACACTAAATGTGTCACTCCTATTATCCACAATAAAGTGAAATGGCAATGAAGGATCACACCTTAGTGAAGATGCATTGCAGGATTATTCCATTTAGAAATGATAGATGTAAGGTGGGAAGGTCTCTGAATCTAAATACTCATAAAGGAATAATCTATAAAATGACACATCCACATAACCCATGGAGTGGGTGGATAAAAAAATGAAATATGCACTCCATGACCAATAACTACATGAGCAATGAAAGAGTACCTCATGTTTTTATTTATGCTATGAAATTTGAGTTATTTTATGTGACCTTGTGATCATTGTGATTACATTTGATTTCCACATGTTCAATTAGATCATATGTTTTATTAGAGTATGGTGACTACACAAATTAATAATTTTTATTTTATATATATATATATATATATATATATATATATATATATATATATGATTATGTGTGTGTTTATTATATATAGAAGATGCCAAGGAAATACAATTTGGATTTTAAAGTTCCAATGCATCCAAATAAATATGAGGCCACTTTAAAAACACAAGGGACATTCTGCACTAATCCCTTTTATTTTATTTCATAGTGTTATTAAAATGATATGCATATATTTATTAATGTATTTCAATTCCAACCCATTTATTTATGGTGAAGGGAAGAGTGTAGACTAGTGGAATTATAAAGTGGATTTTAATAGCTCAATGGATAAGTGTACTTGGATTGAAGTTATTGGAAAAATTGTAACACTCTTTTTGAACTCTATGATTGCAAAGCAATAGGAAGTGGCCATGTGTTTTGATTTGATTAAACATAGTAAAGTGAAAAGTGATGAAGACTTGAGATCTCCACGAGGACATATTAGACAAGATCACTCTACATGGTTGAGATAAAGATAAAGACTAGATTTAAAGGTGAAGCAATAATCTAAATTCTCTACACAATCCATATGAGATAAAGTGAACTCCAAAAGTGAAATTATGCCTCTGTGAGCTTTGTAACCTTGAGGTTGTAGGATTATGACCTATGGATGGCTGAGATTCTTAGATGTAACTAAGGAAAAAAATTCACTGATAATCATTATTGATATTGTGGTATAGTCTCAAAGATATTTAATTCATTGAGGCTAATATTGAATTATGAAGTAAATTTAATTCATAGCGGTGAAAATAATAAATGTGACACATCAGTGGAAAATTATTGAAATTTTCAAGTCAAACTGATTTATTGGTGGAAAATATTGGGAATGTGATGCTTTAATATTATGCGAAGGAATTAAGTCCACTTAGTTTCATTATAAATACTTTGTATTGAGCCCATTACAGGAAAAATGAATAGAAGGAAAACTTGGCAAATTAGTTAAATTTACAAGCTTGAAGAATTCATTGCATGAGTATTCTAAGAGTTTGTGTTTTTCCATTTCTTAATTAGATAAACATATTTTTTTTTTTTAGTTTAGAGCTTTCATCAATTGGATCTATATGCTTCTTTAAAATGAGTTGGATAGTTAGGCTTTCACTATTGTAACCATTTCACTAGAAAATTATTGTTGTTATTAAATCTATTTGAAAGCATACATTTTTTTATCTTCTACTTAAATTATCTTATCAAGTAATGCCCATTGAATTTAATCATAGTTACTAATTTAACCTTAGACTCTTGCATTGTTTTTGTCTAAACCCAAGTGAATAATAGATTTGAAAAATATCAATTTTATTTTATAGTAGATATTGGATTGTGTTTTAATCAATAAAGAATAACTAAGTCAAAATATGAATTTTAATTTATACCTACCCTTTAATTTTTTGCATTTATTTAGGAAATTTAGTTCTCTATTTAGTATCATCGAGAATATTCATGCTTTTGTTTATTTTGAGTATTATTTGGAGAGAATAGGGTGAAATTTGGTAGAAACTCCATTGATAGGTTTTAGGTCACATGATGTATTCCTCCAAGGTTTATATAGGATAATCTCCACCTAAAAATCATGCCTTGGGTCATAATTTATAACCCTAAAGCAAGAGGGTGTATTCTAGTTATGTGTTGTGTGTTTGTGTAATAAACCTACATCAAAAGGTAGCTAGTGTTAGAAGGAGTCTAAACCAACATCTAATCCCACAATATAAATATATTTATAATGCAAAATTTCTATTAGAATATAAAATTTCCTCCTTCGTGCATTATATTTTTTAAATAATAAGGGTGATCATGTCTAGTTTGTGTTAAAATCAATCAAATGTCCATAAAATCCAAAAAAATAGAAAATTTAAAAAGCAAAAGATAACTTGGTTTTATGATTTTCTATATAAGTACTTGGAATCCAAAATAATTTGCTTGAGGATTTCAAGTTACATCCCATTTTTTAAAATTATGAAAACAAAACTAATGAAAAACATGTCCATGCTTACAAAAATTACCATGAGAATATTAAACGTAGTCCATTAAGACATGGATTGTCAGATTTTTCCTTTTACTTTTAGAGGATCTTACTTATGTTTCATTTTTAAGTTTGACACCAGGTTTGATTGGTTTCTGGGAATATTTATAAGATTTATTTATATTACAGTTGTTATAGATAATTAATCTTGGGTTTTTGTATAATTAGCTAGCTCTGCTCAAGAGAACACCAATTGAGTCCATGAAGAATTTTAAATTAAATTTATAAGAAGTATGTCAAAGAAATTTAATTAGTCATAGACCCATTGAGGCATCAATTTAATAAATGTATTTAAATGATTTAGATCCAATTAATTCCATGCTTCTAAGAAGATCATCTACAAACACCTTGATTTTGGTTTTTAAAGAAGAAATCCAAGTGGATAAGTAATTGTTTCCTCATAAAATAGATTTTTTTCATGAGATAAGTTATCCCCCTTATGAGAGTGTCATAATAGATTATTCCCATACTTTAAAAAAATTGAATTTAACTATGATCAATTGTTTAGATTAGAATGTTTTTGGCATGGAGTGTATTCAAATAAAAATTACCATGGATAAAAATGAATGTGTTACACATGAAAGTTTTTATATAATATATTATAACTTTAAATATGATGCAAAAGAAACATATGAACCATAAGAGCATGAGATAAAATCATGTCTTACACATGATTTACTCAACTAGAAATTTTGGAGGCTAGTTTATTAAGTCATGCTATTATCTATGAAATAACAAAGGATGTTTTAAATAAAATTGAATGCTAATTTTTTTAAGGCTATAATAAGTTTTGATGATCACATTTTAGACCCAAAAGAACACAATGGATACTTGTAAGAATAGGTTTGCTTAATAAAAGACCCAAATCTTGAATTGGTCCCAAATATCATCATATAATCTCAGGTAAAATAATCTCATGTGTAAGTTTGGATGGACTTCAGCTAAATGTTTCCAAAACCAATGCTTATTCTTATTTAAAATGTGAGGGAAATTATCATGCTAATAATGAATACATGTATTTTTTATCTTAAAAAGTGAAAGTTGACTGAATTGTTGAAAGAATAAGGATGTTCCTACACATTTGATAATTTAACTCCAAGAATTTTACTTGTTATAGGGAATGGGAGATATTCTACATAGATTTTCCAAACCTACCTTCCTGATTTGACTGTGAGTTGTTAGTTAGGGTTAGTCTAGGATAGTTTGCTTTTCATTTTACTTTCATAAGCATATTTTTCATGTTTTCCTAGATTAATTTTCTTTGATTAGTTAGTAGTTCTATAATCCTTGTTGAAGGTATAATAACATAAATTTGATCATGTCCAAAATTTCAATATGTCTAGGTTGTCCAATAAAATCCATAAATTTGGTAGTCACATTTAATTTTATAAAGAGATGGGATCAATGTGAAAGTGTTGGAAATTCAATAAAAATGGTAAAGTCTTGGGTGAAAATTGATATCCTGTTTGATTTACTTATAGGGTCATTAAATAAATAAATGTTTATTTTATAATTTTATATGTTGGTGGATTACATGCCCAAGATTATATTGCATTAAAAGTTTGATCCTATTTAGTGAGAGATTTGGTGGTCCCAGGGTGTGGTAGAAACCACCTCATGCTTTTGATACTCCCTAATAGATTGAATATATGGATTGGTGAGCTTAGAGTTGTTTATTTTTGTTAATATGATTTTTAGGATAATTTTCATTATTTTTTTTCTAGTCTAGGGCCTATCCCTAATTATATTTAGTGGAAAAAGAAGAGTCGCGTGAAAATTTATCATAGTAAATATTTCTTGTAGGGACATATGGGATCAAAATAAAGATTTTTGAGACTGAATTATCTAATTATCCTTATACCCTAATTGTGTTGGTTCACAAACCTTATGAAATAAATATATAAAATGAAAAAGGAGGACAATATGAAATATTCAAAGACAATTCTAAATTTGTTCTCTTAAATGGGTGATTCCAAAAATTTGCATTAGAGCTTTTGATGCTAAGATGACAATGGATCAAGGTATAGAGTGGAGCCAAAGGTATCTCTATCATGTCTATAGACTCATGGCTATCAGAAGATAAATTTCAAACCTTCCCCTAAATCCATTCCATATACAATAGTATTAAAAAGAGAGAGAAAAGTACCCATTAGAAAAATCAAATGGTTGATCATGCCATATCAAAAGTATTCAAGGTAAAGTAAATGAATAATTACACATACTATTGAATATTTTTATATGTGAAGAAAAGTAAAACCAAATATTATTGAGTTGTAAACACTAATAGTGTGTACCCCACATATTAATCATATATCATGACCAACATGCCCCAAATTATTTTAGAAGAAAAGACCCTCTTTTTTTCTAAATTTAGGTGCATATTTTATTAAGAAAGTTTCTTAGTTCTCAATTTACTCTTTCCAAGTTCAATTTACATGGAAAATTATTTAGCTTTTGATTTAATTAATTGGTCATGGAATAACCTTGAATTGTTTTTCAATGGCTACATTCATAACTTAAGTCGAAGGTTTGCATATCACATATACATTTCCATGGAAAGTAGATTTGGTAACAAATTAAAACCAAATACATATACTAATGCATCCAAAAAGGCCACTTTATAATTAAAATTTTAAATCATGCTTTGGGAACTCTATTAGTCTATAACTATATTTTGAATGCCAAGTCTCCTCTATTTAAAATATTATTTTTTAATGATTGCACATATTATTTACAAAAATTGATCGCTATATATTCATTTATTGTGAGGTAAAAGAGGATGTGTAGGGACATAAAGTTATTTTTATTTTTTATTTATATACACATTCCATTGAGAATTCCTTATGAATAAAATAGAATTTCATGACCCCATGACTTCATGGTTGTTATTGTAGACACTCACATTTGGTCATGAATACTTGATAATGTCATTTTGTCCCATATTTATCTTTATTAACTTGAGTACTTAAATTGGTCTTATTTATCCACATAATTCTATTCTAAGTACTTGTATGGACCCATATTTATAGCTTATTATTTCATGCATATTAACCAAATTTGACTTTTAGGTGAAATTGGGACCCCTATAGGTAAAAAATTGAATTTTAGGTGTTTTAAGGGGATAATACACATGAAAAAAATGTGTTTTATAAGTTAATTAATGTCATTTAATGTTATACTAGCCTTGGTCCTTTGTCATTTTAGTCCTTTTAGTCATTTTGAGGTAAAAAAGGGGCATTTAATGAGTTGTACAAATTTCATGGGAAGTGTGAAGGTTAAAAAAAGTGATGTAACATGGCATGTGTCCTAATAGGTCTTAATCAACTATTGGTAATTGAAATTGGTAGGTGCTTTAGAAGAAAGAGTAGTTTTCTTTGGAAAAGAGAAGAGTTTAGCACTTGTATGACCCATGGAGAAGTGTGCCATGTGGAAGAAGATCATATAATGTCCTTTAAGATTATTCAAGCTTATTTCCATGTTTGAAATTCTCTATAAGTGTCATTTTTGGCCCAAAACCATTCTACTCTTTTTTCACCCTTCTAGGCACACATAACTATTTTTTAGGTTTGTACTTGGTACGACTAGCAAGGGAGGTTTCAGATCAAATTCCTTAGGGAGGTGAAATTAAAATAAAAGAACTTAATTTAAATTAAAATAGTTTTAATAATGGTATCTAATGATTTATGAACCATCCTCATGAAGTTGACTATGTTTTTATTCATATTTTTTCATATAACCTATAGGTTTTGCTCCATTTTGGGTAAGTCTATACAAACCAATTGATGATGTTGAATCTAGAGGATGTTGTATATATTATTAGATTAAATCCATTCTTTTTTTCATGTTTCATTGTGTTTTGATGGGCAAGTTATCTCATTTTGTAGGAAGGTGTCACCATGTGCAGTCCCAGT